>CM043869.1:5603461-6232692 GCA_023846275.1 Vanilla planifolia | reverse complement strand
TGGGCTGTGGGATGGGGGACGGGCGTCGCCGATCGGAACGCTTCAGGCCCCAACTGGACAAGATTTCCAACCGGATTGCGAGCTGGCACTCGAACCTACTGTCGATGGGGGGGAAAAAGATACTCATTAACTCAATCCTTTCCTCGATGGTCTCCTACTGCACAGCTGCCCTAAATCCTCCAAAAGCGGTGATAAAGGCTATAGACAGACGATTATCTCGATTTTTCTGGGGCGAATCCAAGGACTCCTTCAAGCATCATTGGGCCTCGTGGAATCGGCTCGCTCGTCCCGTCTCCGAGAACGGCATCGGCATTATCAACCTCTCGGTGAAGGTACACGCGCAGACGGCCATGCTTTGGTGGAACGTCATCCACGGCGACTCCCCCTGGGCGCGCTACATGCGTGACTGTTACCTGTCGGGTAGGCCCTCGATAACCATTAAGCCGGGGGACTCACCGGGATGGCACAGACTCTTCCTCTTCTTTTCCCGCTGGATACGACCTCAGGAAAACGAAAACGGTTCGGCCCCGGACCCGGTCCGGTCTAGTCGCCCGGTTCAGGGACTTGATTCTCCCCCAGGGTCTCTGGCTGGTCCAACCGAACCAACTGAGCTGGTTCGCAGGTGGCTCATCTCCTTCTTGGGTCAGGGGGATTCCTTCCCCTTCTCACGGGCATACAACTTGCTGGCCAGGTTCTCCCTCAAAACCATTCAACTCCCATATAACAATGCACTTCTTTGGAACAAGCGCATCCCGGAGAAGGTTGCAATTTTCACCTGGAGGTTACTGAACAATGCCCTTCCAGTCCCGGATGCACTGAAACGCATTGGTCTCTCCTTCGCCTCTAAATGTCCATTCTGCCCGGCCTCCGAGGAGGACAACCACTTATTTTGGTCCTGTTCCTTATCTTCCCCCACCTGGGATTGGTACGAAGACAAACTGGGTCTCCCGTCATCAAAGCATCAACCTAATCGTCTCTTCCACTGGTGGTCCTTCAAACGATCCATCAGCTCTCTGGCCTTCTCTATCCCAGCCTCGATTTGCTGGTTAGCTTGGAAAGCATGGAACGCAGCTCTCTACTCTAGCAAAACCTGCTCGGTGGACTCTTTTTTCTGGGATACACAAGGTCTTCTCAAATCCAGATATCTCTACCACGGTAGTAAGCTCGACCCTCTCGAGCGCCTTAACCTTCACCATCTTGGACTACTGTAACTCTTAGTCCGATGCTTAATGGCTCGGTTTACCTAGTCGCTTGGTCCACCTTTTGTACTAAACTTGCCTATTATCAATAAAATGACCGTTGTGTTAAAAAAAAAAAAAAAAAAAAAAAAAAAAAAAAAAAAAGATAGGCCTCTTTATTGCTCTGCCTTTCTCACTAAAGGCTCTTTTGTTGAATGAGGATGGGTTCAATTAGCTTATGAGACGTCATTCATCATTTCAAGGTTTTGTTTGCTTTGATACTAATGGTTGAGACATAGCGAGAAAAGAATATAATAATATTAAAAAAAAAAAAAAAAAGTTAGAATACAAAAATATTTTAAAAAGATAGTTTAAATGTCATATTTTTTAAAAAATGTGATACTTAAGAGAAAAGATGTATTTTAAAATTTTGTTTGTCGAAGTTGAATAATTTGTGATACTAATGATTGAAATTCAATTCTCTAAATAAAATTATATCTAAATATAGTTTTGTGAGTTTTAATTGTAATTCTTTTAATTATAATTCTTAAAACTCAGTAACAAACAAAGTATAAAAATTATAATAAACTTAGATGATCTCTTTAAGATAGATGTTTGTTATAGTGGAGTTAGAGATATAGCTTTTATTCAAAAGAAACGACCTTTTGTATCATTAGTCATTCTTACATATAATTTGGAATCTATTATGGATTATCGGCAAAAATAATTTTTGAGAGATTATATTTCTCTCTTATAAAAATTTTGCTCTTGAATTTGATCAAAACAAATTATAAATATTTTTTTATTTTTTCTTCTATTTTCACTCTTGTTTTTCTTTTTTAAATAAATTTTGATAGTAAAAATATACTTATAATTTAAGTCAAAATGCACTTCCATCAAACTTAGGTTATGCTAAATTATATGTGATAGATCATATACATACTTTCATAAAACTAATATATAGAAATTATTGTGTATACCCATTAGTCGGGATGTTAAAGTCAATCTATATGACACTATCCGAACTCCATCTATTATTTGGAAAGGTCAAATAAATCTTAGTTTAAGCATTTTTATGTTTTCAAATCTAATCTATCTTTTTTATTGGGCTAACTTTTAGAAACATATAAACTTGAACTTAAAATTCAATATATTTATATTTTTATCATAATATATTATGTCAATCTTAGGCTATTTTCATATGCTCTTAAACTAATTTAATTTTTTGCAATAATTTTAGGAACTATTTGTAGTACATAATGGCTTTTTTGTTTCTTTTATATCAAAATAATAGAGATGACTCTATTATGATATTTGTTGTTAAAATAAAAATTTCACTAATGTTAAATAACTTTCCTAATGACCTCTAATATTCATTATGTTAGTAAATCTTTCAACTATTGCATAGTTGTTTTCAATATATTTATCTTTTTTTATATGAAAGGTTGTATTAAATTTTAGTTTAAGTGTTAAAAGCTTCATGAATTTCTCTCCAAAACTTAGGCTTTCAATTTGAAATTGTTGCTTTTGGTATACCATCTACTTTAATCATCTCATCAGCATATGACTTCTCATATTTTTTTTAATTAATGTAGTAGTCTTTATTAGAAAAGGTAAGCCAATTTGGTTGAGCAAATAATTATCATCCAAATAGTACCATGTCTTGATTTGTAAGTTAGGGAGTCTTATTTTTAAATTGGTATAGAAATATATTGTAATATACCACTTGACCTTTTTGATGCAAAGCATCCCAATTCACTATCGAGAAGGTGATTTATAAATACATCATGACTTAAATAAGACTTGATGTATTTTGTACATAATTATCTATATATTTGAACTTTATTTATGTATTAAACTTTTTTTGTCAAACTATTTTATTATCTGTGAAAATAATCATTATCATATATTTTTCATAAGTGAGAATAATTTGTATCATATGTTTGTCATAAGTGAGAATAATCACTATCATATATTTGTCCCTAATGCCCATCATTATTTTTCTTAATAAGCTATATAACTCAAAAGTGCCAAGTTGAGTTTATGCAAATTTGTGTGTACCTATGTGCTCATCACATATGCAAACACTTGTTGCTCACATGCCCCCAAAGTCATGCAGCCTATTGCCTGAAATGCCCGCAACTTTGCTCGCTCGTCTCCAATCCACTACCCTCACTTGCAAATTCACCTGGCACGTGATAGGAAAACTACGTTGGTGCATAGATTAGAAAATCTATGCATGAATAGTAAATTCACAAAAAAAATGATTTTGAGGAGACTATTAGTGAGGAAGTGATTTGGGAAAGTGAGAAAGGTATTTGATATGTTATGAAAATATAAGTTTATGATAGTATTACATATCCTTGATGCATATAACAATTTTATTAAAAAAACTTAAGAGATTAATGATATTTAGAATAGATTTTAGCACAATTAATGAGTCAACACCACCACAATTAGACAAGATATTGTTTATTAATGAGATTTTTAATCTTTTAATTTGTGAGTCATTATATTTTTTTTCGTTTTTTAAATATATTTTCTTTTATAACTTTTATAGTGCCTTGATTTATATGAGTACAATTTCAATTCATATTTTTTTTATTTTTCTTTATTAGCTCGTCTCATTATGAAAAATATTGTTGATGCTCCCTTTTTTTCATAGATGTTTGAAAATCTTTGTATATATACTTAAGAATTAATCTTCAATGAATTTTGTATGAATTGATCTTTTTGTTAACAATTTATGATTTATGTTCACATTTCGTAATGACTTAAAAATGTTTTACTATTTGTTTATGAAATGTGCTTTGAATTTTTGTTACACATACTTTATTTAAAATCTTCAAACTATTGTACTTTACTTATCGCATTTGAAATAAAGAAATTAGGATGATTTAAAAGTTGACATGTGCACCATATAAACCTTGGAATAGAAACTAAATTATAGTTTTAACTGCTTAAAAATCAATTTAATTTTTTTATTAAAAATGATTTATTTGTTTAAAATTTAGCCCAAATCAATCCAATTTTAAATCAATTTAATTAAAACAAAATAATTAACTCTAAACTCCATTAATTATTATTTTAAAAAATAACCAATTTTTACATATAAAAATAAATATATCGACCTATTAAATAATATTAACTTAAACTAATTTTATGAAAACAAGATAATAAAAAGAAGAAGATAATTATATTAAATGAGTGTTACTAGTGACCAAGAGCAAGTAAAATTGATAGCCGTAGGTTTAGTTTACAGACCTTTGTGCTGCATTAGTTTTGGCACTCATCTTTAATCTAATGGTAAATTAAATATCTACAAATAAATGAAGCATCTTTCTTAGCCTTGACCATTATTTCACCTATTTTAACTTTAATTTTTCAATTTATGTTTTAATATCATCATTAAGAAGCTATGGAATGAATTTTAACAAAAACTACGAATTTTAAATCAGCAATATTTCATTAACGAAACATTTACCTTCTTTTTTATGCTTATCCTCAAAAATCATTCAAAAGCTTAACCTTTCGTAAGCTTTTGAATTCGTCGGAGGGGGTTGGTGAGTTCATGTTCTTCGATCCTACTGAAAAGAGGTGGTCGACGGTGATTTCGGAGCTGATGAAAGGCGAAGAATAATGGTTTTGAGGACGACGACAGGTTCAGCTGTCTCAAAGCAAAAGATATACAAACGACATGGGAATTGAAAACACCAAGGCGATTACCGAAAGAAGATGAGAAAAGAATCATTATTCTGTTTGAGAAAATGGTGGGAAAAGGACTTGCGAAATGACTCTTAATGAATGTATTTTACCATCACTATTTAATAATCCAATTGTAACAAAAATGTTAAGCTCCACTTGAATATTATTTTTAATGATATGTTTATTTTTTAAATTTTGAAATTTTTGTCACATTTTCACACACAAATTGAGAAATATACTTATATCAAATGCATTTTTTATTGTTAATCATAAGCATACAATTTTAAATTTAATTTTGTATTATTTTTATTTTTATTTTATTTTGTTGGGGAATTTATGTAATTATGTTTTTAATCTATGATTACTCGTTATACCTATTTAAATTTTACAAAAGAGTCAAAAAAGATAGGTGTTTCTTAGGTTAATTTTCTATCAAAGAGAATAAAAAAATTTTCTCTTAATACATGAGTGCCCAATTGGAAAAGAGGGTAGGCATTTTCTCCTTAAAGTGTGATTCGTAGTTATATTAGTTGTTATTGTCTTCTTCCCCTTGCCCAACCACCACTAGTGATATTGATATTACCACTCCTTATTTTAAATTTTTGCCTTAGCTCCATCACCAATGTATCCCTTGGCTTCACAGGGTTTCAACTACCAACAACAACCTCTATTGATCAAGATACCCGTTGGTGTAATCACCCCATCTTCATATTGCACCATTATCTCCCCTACTTTGTCGAGTTCTACCTCAACAACCATACAACCACCTAAAAACTTGTGCCCCACCAATCTAAAATACACTATCCACCTCTTTGACAAATACTTATTGGCTTGGCCAACTAGACGACCATTGGAAGAAGCTACTTTTAGTAAAGATTTCACATTTAGTACATAATGCCAACATAACAACCCACATGAACCCATCTTGTGATCCTCATTTGACATTTCTACATACTTGATTGTCCATGTTGTTATGTACTTAACCACACAACACTTCACAAAAACATAGAGATTGAAATTGGGCATAGCCACAAGTGACCAAGCAACAAAACAAGTTGGTCTAAACCAAACCAGCTTATCAACTCTCCTAATAAACAAATCATCTAGCTTATTTCTAAACAATTGGGGATTGCATTTCAAATAGATTTTCAAGAGTTTTTTGCTTGATTTTTAATCATATTTGAGCCAAACTACTTTATTATCGATTTCAATTGTGGAACCATCAATAGATGTTAAAATCAAAATTAGATCATGCTTCAAGATTATTTTTCCATATATCTTTAATAAATTTGACAACAATTACATATTCAAATCACACTTAAGATTTTCATCACATCACTCTATGACAACTATTTTGTATCAGAGTCCTATTATATTTAATTTAAGATATTCCTCCTCTATTTGTAACGTACTCAAAATTTTAAAAAAATTAAGGAACATTAATTGTCTTATGATCAATTAATAAGCATGTGATATTGTCAAGTAAAACATAAAATAAAAAAAATAATGTATAACAAAATATAAAATTAAAATTTTCTTAAATAGAACTCGTCATGATATGTCTAATAGTAATTGTATTATGACAATCAAAGTCCATTTTAAATATTCATGAATTGTTGAAGTTTATATTAAATATTCAGTTAATAACAATATGATATATATACTATGCTAACCTAAATCGAATCTTGAATTAACGTTCTCTCTGACACCTCTTGCATTCTCAAATTCTCCATTGCATGCATGAGTTGTTTCAAAATCCCTAACCTTAGTCTCTCCCTCGTTACCATTTGTCATCATTTCACTCCTATTTTTATTAGATTACCATGAGAAATATATCAAATAACAAGGATCTTAAGGGAAACCTGTGTGGAAGCCATGTGACGCTTGCTTTGGCATCACCCACCTTTTCAAACCATTTTTTTAATCTAATCACATGATTTACTTTGAAAATTTAAATAAAAATCACATTAAAAGATAATATATTATATTTTTAAAACTGAGATTAACCATCACAATAATAATAAAATAAAAGTACTATAATAAGAATCATGTTCTTGTTATCACAACCAAATTATATAATATTAAAATACTTCTATTACGTGATTTCTAAGTTAAAATAAAAATAAACAAACTGATTGAGCTAATAATTATGTCCTCCCATTGCTCCTTTGTAGTACCATTAAATGTATCATGCTTTACTTATTATTGTTAATGTTGATAATGTGTTGAGCTAACAAACATTTGCTCAATAAGAAAAACATATATAACATATATAAGCAAAAAAAATTACATCTTTGAGTTGTGTCAATGTTAAGTAAAGTAACACATTATAATATATATAATATAAAATTTATCATTTAAGCAAGTATAACCGTGAAATACTTTCATTTTCATTGATATATTTGCCTTTTTCATGTAATCCTTAAATGTCTATTCACTCTCATATTAGTAAATTCTTTTTAATACTTTAATTTTTTCACCCATTAATAATATTCGTCAGATTATATAATCAGGTCTTATTTAACAAATCAATATATTGAATAAGAATTGTATAGTTGAAACCGAAAGACCTTACAATCTAAAGAAGTCATCATATGGTACGATGAAATTCAGAAGTTAGAGTTGAGATTAGTTTGTCTAATCCATTGTACTAACAAGTCTATACTAGTGTTCATACAATACTGTAAGAGGATTGAATAATATGATAGGTATGTTTAAGAAGTGAATCTGATATAGATGATGTATTAAAATCTATTTTAACTCATACAAAATTGAGAAAGACTTAAATTCAAGCAATATATTTTTACAAGAGCCTACCTAAATATATTATAGATAGAATCGAAATTCTTAAGATTGTAGAACAAAAGCTTTTCTAAAAGCTAAGTACCTACACTAATTTTAAAAAGTGATCTCAACTTAAAAGAAAGTTAGAGTTAAACAACACATACACCCAAATACACATGTTAGTAGTGAAGTATAGGATACATACACAAATGAAGTTTATAAATAGGTAAATAAGAAACCACAGAATCACATTCACAAACTTATAAATTTAGACAGTGATAAATTTTTTCTCAAAATATGAAATAAAGTGACTGAGGATTTTTCTGGTAAATTGATGCTTCGTAAATATTAGATAATGGATCAGGATCTCCCATTTTGAGCCTCTCACTTACCTTCCCAATACAACTTCAGAATCACACCATTAGATTTCGCACACACAACATGCCTGTATCACACAAGCTTAGCGACAGTACTTCATTACTTCCTTCAAAAGTTAATCATTTGTAATATGATAAGCATCCCTATTTATAAAAATCTCAAAGGATATAATAGTAATTTATTAACTTAGGAATACAAAATAATATTTGAAATACTAAAAGACATATTTTTAGAATTTTAAAATGTATTTTAGAATTCTAAAAGTCACCACAAATAAAAAATACTTTAAATTTTTTACAAAAAATCTGAAAAAAAAAACTTAAAGGTTATAAATTAATTAAATTAAACAGTTCCCAAATAACATATACATTTTGACCAAAAATAACGACAAACGAAGAGGTAGTGAGCGACACAAATGGCATAGGTTGAGAGGCTCATGACACCTTGGGTTCGGTTTCAAGTCGATACATGTCGAAGTGAATTAGTGCAGGTTAACAGGTCGATGCACATAATTTTGGGTCAGGCACGGGTCGAGTGGGTAAAGTGGGATGACACGAGCTGGGGTTCACATGAGTTGACACGAGAGGCCCACGAGTTAGTGCGAGAGGCACTCGAATTTGTGTGAGCAATGGCAACAGAGCTGATGACGATGTTATGACAACGAGGCAATGGATGGTAGCAAAAACAGTGCAAAGTCAATTTTTAGTTCTTTTGAAATCAATTTTTTTGCCAAATTTTATACTGACAAAATTATAAAACTACTAAAGGGATGACTAATACTAAATTTAAAGTTATAAATATCTAAACAAGTTGTTAATTATTCTTCAAATTACTGAAACGTAAATAAAAAAATAAATAACTTGGCAAATAGTTAAAACCAAATTAAAATGTGTACTAAATAGAGATCCACTCTAATTGACCCTCATAACAATAATGATAACAAAGACTAATGAAAAGTAGAAAGGCCAATATTGGCACGACATTGAATCTGAATATGACTAGTTTACCTCCAAGTGGAATATTTGTGTAATATATTAGAGAGCACTATGTTAGAATCTAAATAAAATTTTTTAATAATTTTTTAACTACTTGTAATATTGTTTGCAAGTGATTTCGATATATCATATAAATAATTTTAGATAATGCAAAAGAATAGAAAGCATATAAACTTTTAAAACTTTAGGGTAGAAGTTGAATAGTTATTAATATAACATAATATAGATTATGCAAGAATTAAAAACATATATAGAAAAAATGGTAAGACAATTGAAATATAAGTAAGCAAACTAAATCATGGTGATGTAAGTAAATTGAATCATTTATGTATTTTCAAATATTATTATAAAATGTAATATAATGCAAGCATCTTGTACAATGTTGAATTATATGTATATATATTGATTTATAAAAGCACATATTATTATAATATATATATATTGTATATATATGTTATAAAAAAAATTAGAATATAAGATAATAAAGAAATAAAAAAATAAAGCAAAAAGAAAAAAAATATTGTTTAAGCCTAATGATGAATAAGATCATATGAAAGTTAAATATTTTTTTATGAGCATATCTTATAATTGTCTAATATGAAAAAGAAAAATCACCATTATAGTATTATTAGGACATAAATTAAGGCCCATGCACATTAGAGGCCCCACATCATGAGCACACAATTTTGGACAATGATTTTTGGTGGCTATATAATATATAAGAAAAAATGTTATCATCTTATTATCATTGGGACCAATATTAGATCACATGGCACCCACCTATCACAAGCATACAATGTTTGACAATATAGGTGGTGGCTCAATGATAGACGATAATATGAGATTCCAAAAAGTATATATATCTATCAAATGAGAAAAATCAAACCTAAAATAGAATATAAGATAGAAATAAAGAAAGACAAAACAAATTCAAATATAAAGAAAAGAAAATGAAAAATATAATATGATATAAGAATTATATGATCTTAGTAATATTTTATGATTATATTTGTACATAATTACGATGCCTATAACCATTCGCGCAAGAATTTAGTACTTTCACATCTTTTATATATTTTCATGTATTATTTTATTTAATTATCTATTCTCATTTTTTTATTTATATAATTATGATTTTATATTATCTTATATCTTGTTACTAATAATTTTTCTATTGATTATATCATGCTCATCACTTGCTAATCTTATTGACCAAGATGCAGATACTTATAGATTTATGGGTCTTAGAGGATAACTTAGTACCTTAAAGTATGAGAGAACGTGTTTTTTTTTATGAGTTGAATGAGAGAATTTTAATCTATATTCTATTTCAATTTTTTTTTATTATTTGACAACTTTAAGATTATGTGTGTCTTTTATATTATTGTTCTATATGTGATAATGTATGTAAATACATATTTTATAATCACCCCAACTTAATTCTAGTTTTTATCATCTTAAATTATTATTTCTTTGTTTATCCTTAGTAATACAAAATATGTTTGTGTTTTATCATGTTTTATTTTTTTATAAGTCGTGTTTTATCATGTTTTATTTTTATAAGTCATGTTAGGCATGATAATATTTCTTGATTAATTATTTGTTATGTATGGTTTTGCACTCTTTTATATTTGAAATATTTCATTTATTGGGACATACTTGAACGATTAGAATTTTTACACGATTCTTTTAAATTTGTATTGTTGCTCTAGGTGTTGGTTGTAAAGGTAAATTCATAAATTGTAAATTTTTTTGTTAAAAGAGACTTTTCCTACTTTACTTAGGTAGCCAATTATTACCAAGTTAGGTGAAAAATTCATGACTACATTATAGGCCACAAGCTATCATTGTAAGTGCTTTATGTTGAATCTAACAATAGTTGAACTTTCAATCTCCTCTAACTCACAACGAATGATAAACTCTCAAATCTTATTTATGCATTTTGATACAATTATTATGCATTGCCCAAATCCATAAACCTAATAACATTCTTCTATGATAAGTTATTCAAAAGTATTAGGATCTCTTTCATTTCCTCTGTTTTAATAGCATTTATATTGAATTTAGCTCAATATCTATCCCATAGAACTTAGCTTCCTCAATTAATTGCATCTATATAAACCTAATTTTGTGATGTTTAGAGTTGTCACACTAACCAAAATATTGGTATATGTCAACTAACCAATCTATAAATATCTTAACAACACTTAACAATTCCTTGTAGTGCTATCGACCACATCAAGTAGCAATCTATAGATCATATCATGTGGTTCAAGTATCACATGGGGCGATTGGATTGGTTGTAGTTCACTAACATGACAATAACCATCAATTAAGATTATTTGGTACTGAAAATTGCTTAGATTATTTTGTAATATTTTATAAAAAATTGTTATGAACCAAGTAAACCAATGCTTCCCAAAACAAGCTATGCTTAATTCAATGGACCCATACACCAATTGGATATATACTAAGATATTCAAATGCATATAATATGTAGCATACATGCATGGGCATTATAAAATAACCAACACTAAATATAGATAGATGAAGTGTCTTCTTCATACCAACTCATGTTATCCCTCATACTATTTATTAGGAAAGATTTTATCATTTATGATCCAACTTATACCTTATACATAAAGTAGATATCTAATATTTCAAAAATTTAAATCTATAAATAATAGTCACTTAAATTGTATAATATGAACTAAGGTTTTAATATTATCTTTAATTTATGATATAAACTTGAATCTTATCCCACTTGTACGGTAATTTAGTATGAAAGCCTCTGTAAAAATGCTCGATTAAAAGTTTGGTATTTCATCACGTGACCCACACTCTTTTTGGGGCCCACGTGCAACTATTGTCAGTCAGCAGAGGGTTGGTGGAGTGACCAGCTTCCATCCGTTCGCCACGTAACTAAACCACTCTCATTTTGGGGTAGGTGGGAGGGCCCAGGATCCTTTGGTTTGGTGGCGCTCGCTTGCCCCAAAACGAACGCCAAGGGCATGTTTTAAATAACTTAATATTTATTTTAACATTCTCTCAAAAATATAATAATAACATAAACAATATATATAACTAAATAAAATATTTATAATTTTAGATCATTAACTATGTTTTTTTAGAATAAAAAAATGTAAACAATAGTAGAAATGAAAGGACGTAAGCTACTCATAATAAATTATTATCTAACAAAAAAATAATTTTATAAATAAATTATTAAAATATTTAATTTAAATCATAAAACACTAATATTAATAATAATTTAAATAAAATATGAAGGACAAATTCTTAATTTTAAATTAATGTTTTAAAGTTTAAATACACAACAGTAAGTCATATTCAAATGTTATTTATTAATAGTAGAGTTAAAACATTTATAAATTCTGTTGCTTTACTTCCCCAAAACATTGTACTAAAAGCAATTGGGAATTTAATTTTTTGTTTAAAAGTTCTCTAGTTTTTATTAAAATTTCTGCAAAATAAAGCCACATCACATAATGATCATTTAATTTTATGCATAGATGATTGTAAAAAATATAATCATTAAAAAATCAAACATTTGTATTATAAAATTAATATATATATATATATATATATATATATATATATATATATGATTTTGAGCACTTTTTTCAACCAGTTCAATTTAGGCGGAATTGTCATATCAGCGTACGTCAGTGTCTTAAATTTGACCCGATCGCTCATCGGTTTGGGAATAATTGCCTTCGAGATTCAGCCTTTGGAGTATAAATTAGGTCACCGGCTCGTTCCAGGATATCTGACATCAGAACTCTCTCCAGCGATCAACTGGATTCTGACCTCGGCGTTTCAGTCTATCCGTTTAAGGAGAAGGAAAATGATCATTAAGGTGAAAGAAACGACGATGGTTAGGCCGGCGGCGGAAACGCCGCGCCATAGGCTGTGGAACTCGAACCTGGACCTGGTGGTGCCGAGGTTCCACACGCCGAGCGTTTACTTCTACCGACGACCGGCGGAGGCGGGAGAGAAATTTTTCGAGTCGGAGAGGCTCAAGGATGCGCTTGCTCGAGCGCTGGTCACCTTCTACCCGATCGCCGGCAGGCTCGCGAGAGACGAGGACGGACGGATCGAGATAAACTGCAACGCAGAAGGCGTCCTCTTCGTGGTCGCGGAGACCGATTCCGTCGTCGACGATTTTGGGGATTTTGCGCCTACCATGGAGATGAAGCAGCTCATCCCTAAGGTCGACTATACCGATGACGTTTCCGCGTTTCCTCTCCTTGTGCTCCAGGTATTACTTTTCCAAGTATTTGAACTCTATTTCGCTGTTTGATCAATTTAATTTTTAATTGATATCGAATATTTTTGTTACATATATATATACATTATATTCAAGAACAAAAGCGACATTGATGATGGAAATAAAGAACTTAAAATGCTATTAAATGATAAATATAATAACTACTTATTAAACTTTAAAAAAAGGAAAAACAGTTTGCGTGTTTTGAAATGGTAATGCTTAAAAAATTTTGTTAAGATCTTTTGAAGGAATGCTTGCACGATGATATACTTAAAAATATTTTTCTTGCCAAACTATTGATTAAATGCTAAAATATATTTGTAACTTTTCATAATTTTAAAATAATATTTAGAATATTAAAATCTTGATTTATGCTCTCGTTTGTCTTTAATTATTTGAACACCTGTGCGATCACAAAAACAATCGGCTAAGTTTACCAACTACCAATCCGTTTGGTCTGGAAATTCTTGTTTTTTTTTAAGAAGAACTTAGAAACTGGTTTCTATATTTTCTTTTGACAGAATATTAAAAAAAATTAGGCCTTTTTTTGTATTAAAATATTCGAATTACTTGGTGGGATTGTAACTTCAAATTATTGCTCACCAACCAAGCAATCGTCTGCGTTTACCAACTACTAATCCACTTCTTCTGTCACGTGAAATACGGCTTCAATTAATTAAAACAGAGATTGGAAGTTATTTTTTTAGATTGTTATTTAGTTATCTAATTGAAAATTATATTTAATTAATTAGAAGGGAAACCACATGTTTTTAGAGAATTTTTCCTATCATTTGTTGGGTCGACGCCACAACCACAACCACCGCCTCCGATGGGTGCTCGTTGCCTTCTTAAATGGAAGGCCGCACGCAGAAGGAATATCCGTTGGCAGGCAGTGGAGCGATGAGCGGCGTGCGGACAACACTGAGAATGGGTGGGGGGTAGCTGGCACAAGACGTGCAACATACGATAGCCTTCGATTATCGTGCGGAGGGTGAGAAGATTAGAAATGATTTTTGGGAATAAAAAAAATTAAATGGCAAAGAAAAGGGACAAAAAACACGCCGCTTTGACTACAAGTGATTAAGCTAGCTGCAACTTCAAATCAAATAATATTACCATATAGCGTGCACCACATTAATGTTTTTTTAGGGATCATTTAAAACAATTTCCATCAAACAACGAGTTTTTTTTTTCTATCCTCCTTATCTAACTTTTTGAGGTGTTCTTTTCTTGCTCATTTGTTATGTGGTTTATAAACACATTTTTATAAAAAAATATTGAATTTTTTTAAGTGATTAATATGAATGAAGGTTTATTTTTTATTAGAAATGGTTGCTAAAAGGAAGCTTTTAAGTTATCCTTTTTAAAATTTCTTTTTGCATTGTGTCCAAAATGAGTTATTAATCATTGTTTGCACTGATAAGGTGATTTAATTGCATTTTTGTACTTCTATGCTTGATATGTTTTCAATTGTTGAATAATACTTTGTTTTTGTTAAGAAAAATGTCTCACATTGGGTTCAACATATTCTTTGTTGTATGCCTAATAATCTAAAAGTTCAAAACTATAGATAAATTGTTTAGTGGAATATTGGATGTGGGGGTGATCTTATAATTGAGCAAGAATTGGACAAAAGTTTGAAGAAAAAACTATGGACACAAACCCAACAGTCATTGTTAAAGATGGATTAGACACACTCACTGTTAAAGGAACCAAAAAGGTTTTTTGATATAGCATCCAAAAAGAAAATGCCTTCATCCTACCTTGGTGGAAACTACACTTGTAAAAGGTTTAGAATTTTTTTTTTAATTCAATTGATACCACAAATAAGTCTAAGTAAACTCCAAATTATAAACAAATTTTTTTATATTTCTATCATTCCCTTTAGAACTACTTTCTCTGACATTCATAATTAGAATAAGACTATTCTTTTTTAGGGATTAAGTTTACCTTTGAGAAAGTTCTAATTAAAGTTTCAAAAGAATTCAATGAGAGGGAGGGGAAGAGAATAGGAAAGAAAGCTTTAGATTTTGTAGAAAATCCAAACTATTGATAGTCATTTTGAAGATTGAAGAGTAAATAAGAATTGATATAATGGATAATTTTTCTTTATTTATGAATTCCAATGTTCCTTGAGAGATTCCATATTATCATGGAGAGGAAGTAAATCTAATTTGAATGGGAATAACTTTCTTCTGAGCATGTATTATTCCCCTAATTATCGATTTCGATTTACATCTGATCATGATTTTATACAACATAAACAAAATAATAAAGCAAAACCTCAAAGTGGTTCGAAAGGTGTCATTGGACCTCAAAATTATTGTTGGTTAGCCAACCTTTCATAAGCATTTTGATAATATAATAACAAAGATAAAGAAGATTATGAATTATCAATATAATAAAAACATTGTATTAAAGATTTTGAAAGATCATTTGATAAATTAAGTTATTATTTTTTTATCAAGAAAGGATACATATGTTTGATGTTGATGTATAGTTATTGAAAAATTATTTCAAAGCAATCTACTTTCTTAAATTTAAAAAGCGTAAAAGAAAAACGAGCTCCACTGATGACTTGAAGAAGATTTTCAACAAAGTAAGTTTGGTCGTACTCTTGACAAGATTTTAGTGATGCAAGTTGTGTCGAAAGATACCTTAGGATAATAAGTTTTATATTCTGGAGAACAATATTATATCTTGAGAATACTTATGATAAAAGGTACCTTGGAAAACATCCTCAATAAAATGAATTTTAAAGACACTTCTACTAGATGTTATTTTTAAAAGGCTTTTTTGTATTCTTTTTGTTTGAATTATAAATCTATAAAATTTCAAAAATTAATAAAATTGAGTAGATTTTTATAAAAGTGTACACATTTCTTTTGTCATGCTTTTTGTTTTTCAAGGAAATTATGGATTGAACTCCTTAAGCATTGAAATCAATGACCAACATAATTACACAAAAACAATTATGAGGAAAACAAAGAGACAAATTGATTGTCATTCGTTTGATTATTTGGTGAATTAGTAAGATCTAATGTCATTATTGTTGGAGTGATTGACTTGTGCTTCAACTTGGTTCCAAGGAACTTCAGCTTTTAAACTAATGGTAAGTTAAACCTCTCTGTTGGACTGCAATGGCCATATATCAACTTGAGTTCTCCTTTTTTCAGAGGGATAAGTCGTCTCTTATTTTATCAAACAATTATCCATAGGAATGATAATTATTGTACGGAAAATATGGCAGGTGACCCATTTCCAGTGTGGAGGAGCAGCCCTTGGAGTCGGAATCCAGCACCACGTGGTCGACGGTTACTCGGGTCTCCACTTCGTTAACTCGTGGTCCGACGTGTCCCGCGGCCTCGGCATCTCCCTCCCGCCCTTCATCGACCGCAACCTCCTCCGCCCCCGTGACCCCCCCACCCCCTCCTTCCCACACATCGAGTACCAACCCCCTCCCTCCATGCTCGTCCCCTTGGAAACTCTCCCTAATTCCCCCTCCCCAGCAGCAGCCGTCAGCCTCTTCACAGTCACCCGCGCAAATCTCGGTATCCTCAAATCCAAGGCTGCCGCCTCCACCACCGCCGCCTTCAGCTCCTACTCCGTCCTCGCCGCCCATGTGTGGCGCTGCGCCTGCGCCGCCCGTGGCCTCCCGCCAGACCAGCCCACCAAGATGTACATCGCCACCGACGGCCGCAAGCGCCTCCGTCCTCCGCTCCCCGAAGGCTACTTTGGAAACGTGATATTCACCGCGACGCCGATGGCGAAGACGGGGGAGGTCGCGGAGGGGATCGGAAAGGCGGCGGGGCTGATCCAGTCAGCGCTGGGTCGAATGGAGGATGGTTACCTGCGGTCGGCGTTGGATTACCTGGAGCTGCAGCCGGATCTGACGGCGCTGGTGCGCGGAGCTCATACTTTTCGGTGCCCTAACATCGGGATCACGAGCTGGTCGACGCTGCCGATCCATGACGCGGATTTTGGTTGGGGGAGGCCGATCTTTATGGGACCCGGGGGGATAGCGTACGAGGGGCTTTCCTTCGTGCTGCCGAGCCCCACCGGAGACGGCAGCCTCTCGGTGGCCATCTCGCTGCAGCCCGAGCACATGGCCCGCTTTAAGGATATCTTCTACAGCTTCTAATTCGCCCCAGGAACATCTCTCGGTGGCCTTCTCGCCACCCGTTTGTCGAATGGACGGTCGTATTACTATAGTTTTTCCTGCCGACTGATCAATGGGATGTAATGTCTTTATTTCGCCGGAACCTCGACTTCAATTTTGAAGGAAACTTTCCAGTTTTGGGTTATCTCCACTAGTGATGCCCTTTTGGTGCTGCCTTTCGGGTCTCGGTTTTATTCAGTAAAACCGGTTATCATGAGAAGCAGCCGAATATGAAACTTCTATATCGCCTCCTTCCAGAATATAAGAAAATTTGTACTACCGAAAAATCCCATTTATTGTTTTTATATTTTATAACTATTTTCAATAAATCGGATTTTGATTTATAATTAAATAATAAATTAAATATATTGCAAGACACAAGTTGCCATGAAGCCTATAAATTGACACATCTTCATAACAACAAATGCATTAGATAAATCCTACATGGTTTCAAATATAAAAGTATTAAAATATAATTAGATATTTGTCTAAAATGTTTTTAAATATATTTCTTAATTAAAATATTGAGAAAAATTAAAAAAAGATAATATTTCATCTTTTTTTATCCAAAATAAAAATATAAAAAATATTACTTAAATGAGATGGATCATTCAAGAAAAGCTCCTCAACCTCACTTTATTTTTATCTTTTTCTTAATCATGGAGATTTCTGCTCTCTTGTAATTTTATATTCTAAAATTCTCTAATTAAAATAAGTTTTTATTTAATCCTCTCAAGTTTAATGTTTATGCAAGATAGTACAAATTTTGTCTTTACTAAATATATCAAAGACTACTAACTAACATAATTAAGCCAAAAAAAATTCACTTATATATAGTTTATCAAAAAAAATTCTTACTTCCCCAAAACCCTTTTTAAAATTATTTAGATGTGTTATGTTATATAAATTATAAGTCAAAATATGCTATTAAAATTCTCTTTATAAATTGCTTTAAAATAGTATTCATCAAATGTAAAAAAATGTTAGGTACATTTTACAATAGCTTTATATTATAGGATATAAAAATAAATAAGTTTTGTATCAATTATTGAAAGATAGATCCTGAGTTTTATAAGCAAAATCATAAGTCTTATAATGGTAAACTTAACATAGGCATTATGAGAACTTTATTGTTAAGCATTTTTGGGTTAAAATAGTATTGCAATAGATGACTAAGTAAGAAAGACCCCCTTAAATTAGGAAAAAATCTAATTAAAACATAATAATATCTCATCATGAAAGTTAAGAAGTTACAAGATGATATCATATTGATATCTTTTCTAGTCAAATGCTATTCAATGATGGACTAAGTACAAATTAATGAATTGTAACACTCAACGAGATTGAGAGCAAACATGCATAGGCCAAAATGTGATCAAATACATAGGTAAAAGTGTAGGTTTTGTACAAGATTTATATATGTATAAGATTGAATAAGTTTCATATTGATTATAAGATGAAAAATCCTAAACTTTATAAGTAACCTCATAAATTTTAAAATGATAAAGTGCCTTCTTAGAGCAAACATTGTGCTAGCCCTCTTTAGTTACTTATGATTTGTATTTTTAATTATGATTTTATTTTTAGATATGAATCATACAAATTTAGAACCCAATAATTTTTATAAATTGTGTACCACGAAATGCATACCAAAATTACAACAACTAGATTTATGATTTAAGCATATAATTGTAAAGATCTTGACCTGAGAAATTTGTAAGTATATTGTTTATAGTTTTTAAAAGTAGATTAATTTTAAAAAATAAATAATAAAAAGAGAAAAATAATATTTAAATAATATTTTTATTATAAAAGAATAAGTTATCCCTTCTCATGTATTGATAACTCATGTTAGCCATTGGAGTGATAAACAAAGAAGAATTGAGGAGGGAGAAGGGGATTTGTTAGTGTTTAGACCTAAAAGAGTTATAGTAGTCAATGTTGTTTTTGGAAAGTTTCTTAACAAAAGCCTAGCTTTAGAGAAGAGAAAGAGCTCGAGAGAAGCTTACTTTATTCTTGAAACACAAATACAATTTAAGGTGTGAATGCATTTGAGTTTTCTCCTGTTTAAGATGAGTATCTAATATATATGATGCTATTGGGGATGAGATTCTAATGTGTCATGGAATGGGTCAAAAATCCCTAAGACGTGATTTTTAAATCACATCTCACATACTATACAATTAGGTCGATCATACCATATGATCGGCTCAATCAAGTTGGATGATGAGGCTAACAATTAATACAATGAGAAAAGGACTTGGACCAACTAAACTCTCAAGAGGATCGTACAATCTCATGGAATTATCAAATAATATAATATACTTGAAAAAGCATATAAGTTATGATTAGCCTATTTGATTTGTTGTCTAATCACACACTTGTTAGTGATCATACAATATGATTTTGAAAATCATATTATATAATTTGAAGCATAGAATAGTGAATCCCAACCAAGTGTAGAAGGTTTTTTTAGGACTATTTGTTATAACTTTTACAAATGACTTTTATATAAAAAATGAGCAGTTTTGTAAGATAAGAGGAGCTAAAGTGTGGAAAATAAGATGCATGAATGTTTTAAATCCTAAAAATAAAATATAAATTATTATTGATAGAATATAATGATAATTATATAAAAAAATAAAATAAAAAGATAAAAAAATGACAAGATATTTGAGAAAATATCTTAAAATCATCAAGTAGAAAAACTAAACAACTATGATGTAAGATGATTTATTTAAAATTTTAAAATCTTATTATAGAATACAATATGGTGTAAATACTTTACATGATATAAAAATATTTGCATGTGTTTTAATTTTGTGATTACATATTATTGTTATTATTATTGATATATATATATATACACACACATGGCATCACAAAAATTAGAATACAAAGTAATGGTGAAAAAAAAGAAAAAAGAATTATTAAGCTTAATAATCTAAAAGATTATGAGAAAAAATAAATAAAAATGAAAAATACATTCTCTATAACTCGATCTTATAGTTACCTGATATGAGAAAAAAGTCATTATCTTTTGTACTAAATGAAGTGTTTCGTGCTAAGGAAATCCCACAAGAGGGGGGGGGGTGAATTGTGTATTTAAAAATTTTACGAATTTCGAAATTAAACTTAAAAACCTTTAAGCAAGAGTAAAGAGAGTGGAACACACAAATTTTTAAGTGGTTCGACTCAAAACCGAGTCTACGTCCACCCCCAACCGGTGTTGGGAAAAATCCACTAAATGCACCGATTACAAGTGAGGTTTTTCCTACGGTTCACCTCAAACCTACTTGGGATTTTTACTACGGCTAATCTCAAACCTACTTGAGTTTTTACTGGGCTCAACTCAAACCCGGGGCTTTTGCACAACTGCCGGGATGCCCTTACCCCAAAACGAAAAATACGAAAAATTGGCAAATAACTTAAGAGAAATAAGAGAAAAGAGGAGGTACACACAATCGACAAATTAGAGGGATAGAAATTGAGAAATAATTGAAAAACCTCTAATTCCAATAGCCTTCTTGCCGCTTTGCTTTTTGAGCTTGGATGCACCGTTTTTGCTTGATTGCTCGAATTTTGAGATCTGAAATCTTTGGAAAATTTAGCAAAGGTTAAACTGAAAAATACATCAATTTTCCTTATTTATAGAGCTCAAATTTGAGCTCTAAAAACACCCCCAACGGCTCCAAAAATTAATTAGCCGTTTGGGCAACGGACGGAAAGCAGCCACCGTCCGATCCGGGCCCAAAAACGAACGGCGCAGATTGATTTACGCATTTTACCGTTCGGGCTTAATCCAGAGCGTTGGATCCGGGCACTGAATGAACGGCGCCGATTAAACGGCCGTTCGATTTTGATCTGGAGCATTGGATCCGCTCGGTGAACGAACGGCGCCGATTAACCTTGCGAAGCAGCCGTTCGAAACAATTCTCGCCCGTTGGATCTGGGCGGGCTTGATCTGCGCCTTTGGATCCTGCCGAAGTTATAAGGTGGGATTTTTAGTCCCACACTGCAGAAATGAAATTGGCGCATTGCTTTATAAAGAATTTGCGCCCTGTAGCTTTCGAGCCTCTGTGGGGCTGGCTCCCCCCTTCCTTGACCGGGACTTCACCACCTGGTTCGGGTTGACTTAGCCAAGCATTGTTCATTGACCATTGACCGCGCTGCAGTTTGACCTAGCCGAGCTCCTCTCGGCGGGCTTTGGGCGGGCTTGGCTTAGCCAGGCACTGTGGATTTGACCATTGACCAGCGCTAGCCGAGCTCCTCTCGGCGGGCTTGGTTCGGCCTCTTCGGGTCAACCAAATTTTTATTTTTAGATTAAATTTTTAATTTCTAAAGACTTGGACGGGCTGTTTTCGCGCCGGGTCGACCCGCCCATTGCTACAATGCATTTTCCCGAGACTTCAGCTGTTTTAGGGTATTTTTGACGAATTTTTGTGCCAAAAATTTGAATATAAGTGTATAAAAATAATTTTATATTCTTATAGTATTATAAGTTATTTAAATAGCTATAAAAAGAAATTCATGAAAAACAATTCCAAAATAATATTAAAAAATCAAAAACCAATGTCTATACATTTTGTCAAATACTAAACGACAGGGCTACAAAATAGTAAAGGCCTTGTCATTCTGAGCACATGATATTACAATGTAGGAAATGGCTCTCGATAGATATTAAAAAATCACCATTAGTATCATGGATACTCAAAGATGGAGTTACAACACAATAGAGGTATTGTCATAATTATTACAAGACATTGGGTAATGTGAGTGCTCTATGATAGATGATAATATGAAATAAGAATCCAATGAGTAGTGATAACCATCATATGAGACAATTATGATCCAAAAGAAAAGAAATAAGAAATAATTGAGAAAGAAAGAAAAAAAACCATGAAGTGGATTTAAATATGAAAAAAAAAATAAAAGATATGATATATACATTATATGATATTAGTATTATACGAAGTCTACATGCTTATATGAGCACATTACATAAGAGTATTAATGTAACATTTTAATATCTGTATGTTTTTAATTAGATTATCATGTATTACTTATTTATTATTATTTTTTATTAATTATCTATATATTTATACTTTTATTTTGCCTTTGTATATATAATAAGTCATTTATTTGTTGAGTATATCATGCTCATCCCTTATTTATATTGTAAACTAAGATATAAACACTTATAAAGTTGAGAGTTTTTAAATATTAGCTTAAGAATCTAAGAGATTATACTGAATTTAATAAGCTTTTCGATAATTTTTATGTAAGGACTTGTTATACTTGTCAAATAGTTGTTGTATCAATATTCTTATTTTATTTTTTTTGTTTTTATTATAGATAAAGATTTATGTGCATTATTCTATTTAATTACTTTATAGATATTTCTTCATTGCCCTTGCTCATTTTTAGTTTTTGTTGTCCTCCAAATTCGTTTCTTACTCTTTCTAGTCTAATAATTTAATAAGTTAAATTATTTTACCAAGTTTTATTTGGAATTATGTTAAGAGAGATATGACAAACCTAGCATAGATCTTATGAAAATTTTATAATTAAACTTGTTTTTGTTAGAACAATATTAAAATAGATGAACAAGTAAAATAGGTTTCTTAGATAAGGACAAAACCTTATTAGAGTATAACACTAACTCATTAGAAAGACTAAAGGGTTATACATCAATACTCGTATGTCCAGGTTATTTACACATGTATTATTACTCGATATACTTTTAGAACTACTACAAATAATAGCTCTAGTTAATTGAGGACTAGATGAAAAGGAAGATATTTAAAATATAATAGTAGTCTATGATGCTCCACTAATTATTCATCTTCTAATCATTAAGGATTGTGTAACTCTATCTCTTTTCTTATCTCTAACTTAAAGCTCAAAATAAACCTATTTATTAATTATCAATTTATATTGAAATATTCTATCTTAGCCACCAAGTCCTTAAAAGGTATTAAAGTACTAAACAATTATAGAGTAATATTATCTTGAGGTATAGAATTATCTATATAAATTTTGTCATGAGACAAAGGAAAGTACTTGAGCCTTAGCATTTTTTTTATTTCTTACAAGATAAGGACTCTTCTACTTAGTATTTGTTTATTGGTCAAAGTGTTGATCGAAAATATTCTAACATGATTCACTAAATTTATTTTCTTAAACTTAATCCTCTTAAAATCATCAAATCTATACTAATTAAAGAAAATTTTCATTTATACTAATTAGTTAAAGAATTTTTTAGTATAATGGACACCATTAAGTATTAGCCACTTTTTTATTTCTAAGAAAAAAAATATCTTATCTAATTAGCTATTTTATGTACCTTGTGACATTCTTAAAAAGGTCAATTGGGAGAGGTGATGTGGGATTTATTTCTATAGGTCATTATTTTCTTAAATTTTGTAAACAAGTCATTTAAAGTATCTTCTTTTCTATCTGATTTGTTAGTAAAAGCATTTATAGCATGATATAGTATATCTATCTCATTCTAAAATTTTTCTTAATTATTTTGAGTTTGATTTGACATCATTACATTTCAAATAAGATTATTAAGAATATACTAAACTACTTTGTTCATATAAATATTTACTAATAATTAAAACTTAATATTTTTTTTATCTATATAGTAGTTTTGTTTTGATAAAATTAAGAAAAAAAATATTTTAAATATTGTAATGTACCTTGACCATAAGAAAAAAAGATAATGCAAAAATAAAATTTGTAGGTCAAGTTGAGTAGCAAAATTTTTTCCACCAACTAGACTAGGCATTATCTAGTCAATAGTCAAAACATTCATTTTAGGAAGCAGAATTTAGGATTTTATGAATTATTTTATATTTTAAGTGAATTTTATTTAATCCTTTTATTAAGATGTAAGATTAAATGAATATTCTAAAGTAAAAAGCCATTTAAACAATTCTTTATTCATGGAAGAAAAACAAATACTTCATTAATTTAAAGACAAAATTTCATTAATAAAAATTAACAAAACTAGATTTTTATTCAAATATTTGCTATGAAAATATAAAATAAAATATTTAAAAGCAAAGTTGTCAGGATAGTATCTCATTATTATAATATTTAAAATATTTTAAATTCATAATAAATCGTCTTTACTAAAATAGTATAAATCTAATAACTAAACTAAGTAATCATCTCCGTTCTTCTTTGATACTACTAATTGCAAAGGAGTTAGAGATTGACTTTTGAATCAACTTAGAAAAGAGGTGGTAAAAAAAAAAAAAAAAAAAAAAAAAAAAAAAGGTAATAAAATATGAGGTGGTGGGATTACTCTTCTTTGAAATCATGGCTTATGGATGAAGGAATTTGACCATGTTTCAAGGGTAGTTGCTCTTTAGGATTTTTTTTTTTTTTTATAACACAAGAATATAATATATTATTATTATTTAAAAAATATCAAAATATTTTAATAATATCATATTATTGTTTTATTTATTTTAACTAAGATTTTGAATGAACAAATAATGTCCAACTTTCACAATTCACTATTGTAGCACTTGATCTTAAACTTTTTTAGAACAAAATTTATTTGGTTATTGCCACAAATTTAAAAGCATATTTTTATTTTAAATAAAATAATATTATTTTTTCCTTTGATTTATTTGTCATTGGCCAAATAATATTTGATTATAATAAGATTATAAGTTCTATATTCATTTGAACAAGTCTTTTCAATCATTAATTTATATGCTAAATTAAGATAATTTGTCAAAATCAAACCATAAGATGTCACATTGACATCATCGATACCAACACGATCTATCATTCCTTATGACATTTCAACTAATTCATCAATTAAGACTAATCCAAGAAAGTTATACACCAATCATTTGAACGAAACTTACGTAATTTTTATATTAATTTTGTAACACAATTTAAGTACAATGTAAGTGAAAAATTACTTATCAATTATGTAGAGACATCATATAAATTCATTGATGCTCTACTCGAGTATGATAAAAATAATAAAATAGTTATATAAAAACTATAAATTGGGCAAATCACTTGAACTCGAGTGAACTTGATTTCTCTCATAACCCAATTTGGTGTATATATCAGTTAAAGAATTACATCAAATGTTGGCTTAAGTTTGGCTAAATGTTCTTTATATGTACACTTAATAATTCATATGCTTAACTCATATTAATTGTATATTAATATTTTAAAAATATTCCCAACATAAAAGTTAGATTATTTATATACTTATTTGTATTCAACATTCAAGAACTATGAAGTATATGTTGAAGAACTCTTGCCATATGCATAAGAACTATGAATTAAGACTTTTATGTCAAATTATTTTTCATTTTACATTGAACAATTACTAATCTTTAACATTTGGTGAATAATGGACAATGTTTTAGTAATATCAAATTGAGATTGATGATATTCCTATTACTATAGAACTATTATTTGATATTAATGATCACATTAATATGATTTTACTCTTTCTTATATGTTTTATCTATTATTGATTTAGACATAATGCATTCTTCATGATTATTTGATCTTTATTTTGTTGATATTTATGATATGTTATCTGATTTTTTTATATAGTGGTGGTTGTTTGTTAAATCTTTTAATTCTTTTTTTTAGTAAGTTTTTGAAAACCAATACTATTATTTATTATGTGTTATCTAAGTGAAGAGCTAGAATATTAGTTATTCATTATCAAGATGGTTTATGATTATTTTCATTTACTTCCTTTTTGTCTTCCTTAAAACCTATTAACTTGCTTTTTACATTCTATATTACTTTCTTGTAATGAATAATGGAGAAACTCCATGAAAGGAAGTTGTTACTTGATAAGTCAACCTTGATTTGAGATGTTAATGCTCATTAAAAAAAATTGACACATCATAGAAACTTCTTTTACATGATGTATTAACAAAATAAAATAAAGAATCCACATTATCAATCTATTAATGACATGTAATTATTGGCTAAGAAAAAAACTCGTTGTGATCTATGTGTTTACATGAGAGGTGGCTTAAATATTAGCTAATACATCTTAAGAGTTGTTCATTATATTATATTTCAAAATAGTATATTTTTGTTTTTTCTCAAAAAATAATAATAATATAATTTTTCTTTTATAGTTGGATGTATCTTTGACACTTATCAATTGAATTATATCCATACTTTCAGATATAGTTAAGAATGATTATATAAGTAACAAAAATGTTATTTTACTAAATATTAGTTATCATTTTTTTTTTGAACAGTATATTAATAATTATTATTTATCTATTTAAAAAACTTTATACATATTATGACAATATAAACTTAGGTTTAATATATAACTTAAAATTTTAATTTTGTAAAAAAAATTCAAAATATAATCAAATTTTTGTATAATCATATTCTAAAACACTTTTTAGTTCAAAAAAATAAAAAGAAAAGAAATTTGATTTTATCTTTTTAAAATAATATTAAAAAAGTCATTTTATTTTTTTGCAAGAAGTTCAAAACTATTTCAATTATTTTATTATATTAACTACTTTTGAACACTTGTTAATGACATATTTATTAAATATATTTTATTTAATAATATTAAATAAAAGCATCATTTTATTTTCCAATCTTTAGGCGTTATTTTTTTTTCTACAAGAGCTTATTTTATCATTAGAAAAATATATTTATTGTTCATGCTTTATTTTTACATAATAATAAAAAAAGACCCTAATATTAAATATTTAAATAAATGAAAAATATTTAATAATGTTATGGTTATAATAATTTATAAAAATATTTATTTAGCCATTATTTCAATTTAGTTATGCCAGACCCACGAAAGCGTTAAACTGGCGAAATCGACCCAATCGATCTAAAGCCGAATCAAGCTGACATGTAATGATTAGAATCATGTTGGCCATCAAACAATAAAGGAAGGTTCTCTCTCCAGCCCCTCTCGACCAACGCGGCCGCGCTGTCGAGTCCCTGCCCCATCCCTCGCAAGCATCAATTCATCGGTTCCTGTAATCTCCGATGGCGGCGGCAGACCTCAGGGAACGTCTCCTCCCGCCGAAAACCTCAACTTCCACGGCGGCCGTCGTAGCTGCGGGCCGCCGCACCTTCTTTCATGGTATGGACGTCAATGGCCTCAAGAAGCGTGGACAGGGCTTGCGCTCGTGGATTCGCGTTGACGCTGCTACTGGAGCTGCTCAGGCGATCGATTTAGACAAGTTCACGATCATGCGCCGCTGCGATCTTCCTGCGCGCGACCTACGCCTGCTCGATCCGCTCTTCGTTTATCCCTCCACGATCCTCGGCCGCGAGAGAGCGATTGTCGTCAATCTGGAGCAGATCAGGTGTATCATCACTGCGGACGAGGTCCTCCTCCTCAACTCCCTCGATCCTTACGTGCTACAGTATGTCGAGGAGCTAAGACGCCGCCTTGCCATGAACGATGGCGGTGAAGCTTCTCCCTTTGGTAGACGAGCCCCATCGCCAGACTACCTGCCGTTCGAGTTCAGAGCTTTGGAGGTCGCTCTTGAAGCCGCTTGCACATCCCTGGATTCTCAGGTTTATTGACCTGTATTCCATTGAGTTAAATATAATGCGTTGTTATCGTGCTAGGGCTTGTGATTTGCAACTGACCGGAAATTGAGAACTTTGTTGTATAGTTTAACTGAGAAATATTGTTTTTCCACTCTTATTGGGAATTTTTAGCTCCTTGCTTTTCCTCTACAATTCTATACTGCTTGCCAGATTGCAGGGTGTTATGCTCTACATTAATGACCTATGAGGCATGGCTGCATTCCTCTGTATTGGATAAAAGGGGGCTTCTCTTCGCATTGAAATTTCATTTTTGGTTGTTACTGGTTTGATGCTCGTTCATGTGCAAGGAAAGGGGTTTCTTGTGATATTGAATTTTGTTTCTTGATTTTTACATTTTTTTATTGCATCTAATATCAGATGACATCTCTTTTTGTTTGAGATAAGCCTGTTCTGAAATATCAATTGAATATTGAGATTTGAATGAAGAATAATGTGATGCTTAAATACTTATCCAATTATGAATGAAGAACTCTTTGTAAGGCTTAAAATTTATGAAATAGGAAAAGTTAGTTAAGAACATGACTTTAGAGGGAAATATGAAATAGCCTAAAAGTTATCTAGTGCATTAGCTTTATGTTTTTTTGGTATACATGTCATGCTTCAAACAGCCTTCAAAATTTATTTCATAGCAATATGTACTGTTTCAAACGTGGAATATGATGTTGAATCTAAAGGGTGTATGAGGCTCTTACATAGAATGTGGATTATGGGGAGCTTAGTGTATACTGGTTTACCTATTGCCACTTGTTATTATGGAGGCTCTTTTTGTTATTCCAATCAGTTACCCTAAGTGGAAACATATTTGTGCCACTGAAGCTACCTTCGTGTATAAAATGAATGCTTTCTTGATAAAAGAGGAAAGATTTTATCCCTAAGCACTCTTAAAGAAAATTCCCTTCATATTGTTTCTTCTTATGAATTGCAGAGTTTTCTTACTAGGTACCTACTCCTTTTTTAAAATTTATAAGTACATATATAGATGAATTTGTGCACATCAGTATGGGCATCAACAACAGATGTTTGTTTTAGTGATTTGGTATGGGGAGATCATGCTCCTTTAGGTACTCATTTGAAGACAGAATGTGCAGTTATTCTTGTTTGAAGTTGAAGTGTAATAGAAAATAAAAACCATAATACTTATCTAAACATATTTGGATGATATTGATTTGTGTTGATTTAGGAAGATTTTCTCCACATTATTCTTCCAGTAGAAAAAATCTTCTATTTTTTACCATTTGCATTGATTGTTAAAATCCTTTTGCTAAAGAAAATTCCTTTTGAGCTATTTTATATGTTCCCTTGCTGAATCTCACATGTTGATTTTTTGGATTGAAAACATAGAGAAATCAAACTTAAAACAATCTACTTGTATTGTTGCTTTTTGCTAAACTTGGTTATTATGGCCATCCTAATAGTTTCTTGCCTTGTTTTTTTGATGGATTCTTTTTCCTTACTGACGTGAATAGATGTACACTTTTCTAGTTCTTGGACTAGATGTCAATCATTTGCTTAACTAAGAACATCTCAATAGTCCCGGTTTGAGTTTGTTTTGAACTGCTATAGTCTTATGTCAGCTTCGTTCACTTCCGTTCTGATTCTAATCTTGGAGACATGCTTTATGTGCTTTGTTATGTTATGTGGATCATATTTCTTCATGGTTGATCATAATAAAGTCATATAAATGCTTATTGTTAATGCTTGAGATGTAATTTGTTATCAATAGAGCTCAGTGTGCTTGGTCTTTCATTGGAAGGCCATCCTTATATCTTGTATCTATTTAAACCCATTTATAGTTTATTGTAAAACTAGTATATTATCTGCACAATACATACATTCCTATGACTCATCTGAATCTGAATAGCTAGGGCATTGTTCAATTCAATGTGAAAAGCTATAAGTGAGGCCTAATTTAATGACTAATGAGAAAAATACTATAGTCTGTCAACCTTTCTGATAATAATCTCAAGTCAGCACTTCATTGCAGATGTCTTGAGATAGCTTTAATATGTGCATTTCATATGCCCTTTTCTATAATAGGTTGCATAACTTCTCTTTTCTGATTTTCTGCCATTTGTAAGTCAATTAATTCCAAGTGAATGTCTTTTATAGCCTTAAGCTTATCCTTAGAGCTCTTAACAAGTTCACAGCCTGCAAATATTGATCTAGCTTCCACAGCTAAAATTTTTTGTGTGCTTTCTTCTTTTATACATTTTTCCATTGAAATCTCACAAATTCAATCATTATATCCCTTATGTTACTCAATTATATATGAAAATGAAGTTCAACTATCTTATGTTTATTTAAACCTGACAATCCTTGTGCTGATTCAGGCATCAGAGCTAGAAATTGAAGCATATCCCTTTTTAGATGAACTAACATCCAAGATCAGTACCAAAAATTTGGAAAGAGTGCGTCGTCTTAAGAGCAGGCTTGTTACTTTGACCCGTAGAGTTCAAAAAGTAAGCTAATGCTTCTGCAAATAATGCTGAAATTCTTAACTTGTTCTTTTATGCATGTTGAAATTCCTTTGTGCAGGTGAGGGATGAGATTGAGCAATTAATGGATGACGATGGTGATATGGCAGAAATGTATCTTACAGAGAAGAAAATTCGAATGGAAAATTCATTTTATGGGGAGCAACATTTACCAATCTTCACTTCTGGTCCCCCTGGAGTATCCTTCTCTGCTCCAGTTTCTCCTGCTTCTTCACCACCTGAATCCAGAAAACTTGACAAAACCTTGAGCCTTGCTAGGAGCAGACATAGCAGTGGACGCAGCACAGATAGTGGTGCTGAGAAGATAGATGAATTAGAAATGCTTTTAGAAGCCTACTTTGTCGTTATTGATAACACACTGAACAAGTTAACTTCGGTAATTATTTCTTCTCACGCCTTTACAATTTTTGACACCTCATAACTGGTATTGTTTTTGCTTTTTCAGCTGAAGGAATACATTGATGACACAGAGGATTTCATCAACATTCAGCTGGTATTTTTCTGCGTTTTTTTAAGTGTAATTAGCTGGATTTTCTTGTGAACATTGTTCTCTTTCTTTTAATGTTGCCAATGAATTCCATGACTCATGCTCTGTTGAATGTTCTTGTTCACGACAGAGGTGGAAATTAGTACATCTGTAAACTTTTATAGCAATTACTAGAAATCATTTTTCAATGCTTGCCACCCATCGCTTATAGAAATAGCATAGCAATTCAAAGCCTTTCATATGCTGTTCTTTAGATTTTGTGAATGAATCTCCTGGCTTACCTTGAGGCTTTAGAACCCTCATTTTGGCGCCGTATGCTGCCCCTTGATCCTTTTGTCTTACTGTAGCAGTGATGTTTGATGGAAACTGAACAAATAAGATGCCATTTTCATTCAGTTGACTTCCATAAGCTACACATATGTTGTGTCTTCTTTCTTTTTCTTGTGTTATTCTCCTTTTCTCCTTCAACATTCTGTCTTGTTTTATGTAATGTTCGTAAACTACACATGCAAGAGTCCATTGCATTGTAGCAAATTTATGATTTAAATTTCTGCTTCCAGGATAACGTTCGAAATCAGCTCATCCAGTTTGAGTTACTACTAACAACTGCGACGTTTGTCGTCGCCATATTTGGAGTGGTTGCTGGAGTATTTGGCATGAACTTTGAAATTCCTTTTTTTGAGGAGCAAGCTGCTTTCAAATGGGTACTTTTAATTACTGGAGCTTCAGGATTAGTGTTGTTCTGTGGCTTCCTCTTTTATTTCAGGCACAGAAGACTGATGCCACTGTAAAAATGTATTTTGGAAACTGGAGAGGGCTGTTTTCATTCCCAGAAACCTTAATTTTTTGTCAGTTTTAGGTTTTGCATGAGAACGAGTTGTAGAATGCACTTGCAGTTATGTAAATGAGGGAGACTATGTTCTCCTATGTATTTCCCAAAGAGTTATTTATTGTAGTTTGTAGTGTTAGAAATAAACTTCTAATGGAAATACTGGGATAAAAATGTGCCCAAACATTTCTTGTGTGGACTCCTTTCCTGGGAAAAATTTATTGTAATGGATATCTCTCACAATTTATTGAGACTCTTTTTATTTATTTGGTAATGCTGGTCTTCAGTTTTCTTGTTAATTTTTGTGTTCCAGTCTACCTGATACATTAATGAAATATTTTGTGCTATTGATAGAATCTCTTGTATAAATTTTATTTTTCTATATATATTCACAATATGTATCATAGTATATCTATTATTACCAATTATAAATATCAAAATCATAACAAACCATGCCAAAATATTAGTAAAGCTCTAAGAAGCAATGCGAATAACTTGCAAAATATTATTATGATAAACTCTGCATCATAATCTCTCTCTTTGTGTGATGTAATAATATATTTTATAATATAAGCACAAAATAAGATCGAAATAATTTAATAAAAAAATTTAATAATTATAATGTAAGTATATTGATATTATATCATATGTAACGAATTACATTCTTATATGTCTTCAAGACATATAATATGACATCAATATGGGTTTGATTGATGAATATTGTTGGTGTTTTATGGACATTATTTTGTTATTTTTTATCATTATTTTGATATATATGATATCGCATAATATTTTATGTATTCTATTTTTATCTACAGGATAATAAAGATGTTAACAACACTTAGCAAATAATTGAAAATAAAATAAAAAGAAATATAATAAGATATTATGATATTTAAAATCTAGATATTATGATATTATGACATGACACATTTGTGTATGCTATACTATACGAGATATAGTTTTTTTTGATATATTATCTTACTACTTGAATATAATATCTTTAACCACATTAAAATTTTTGTCAATACTCTAAGTAGAGCAAGAGGTATCAATCATAAAGAATACATTGATATGATATGGCACCATATATGATATGACTTATTTAGATTTTCTAGTTAATATTTTATGAAAGGTGATAAGTATTAGTCTTAGAACATATCATGATTTGTTAAGATATTCATCATTAATACTCAATGCAAGGAAATTGGTATGTTTATGATGCCAACTATTACTGATATTAATGCATAGGGGTTGAGATATATGGATATGAGATGTGATTATGTATAAAAATAAGAATAATGATCATAAAAGAAATAGAGCACTAAAGGCCAAGGTATCTTTATAGAAATTTCATATCAAGTTTTAAAACAATTTAGACATTGAATTATTATTTTTGAAAAATATCATTAATTCTAGTTGATTATATTGGTGAAGTTATTCTATAAACTACTTAACTTATTTTTTTTATATATTGAAAATGACAAATTCACTTAGATTTTATCTTTCTTACTTTATTACATATGATAATCCTTTTATGGGTGACTAATTTTTATGAAAACTTGTTCTCCTTTCTTAAATTTAATACTTCTATAATCTGTATTAAAGTACTTATTTTTCTTGTCTTGGTTAATATGTATTTTGTCTCCAATTAACTTTACCTCTTCAGTAGCATGTGGCGACTCAGCATGGCCTTTCTTGACTTCGGTGTCACATTGTTTATTTCTTTACTTCTTTGTTTTCAAACATAATTTTTTATAAATGAATCAAGTAACATAAAGTACTTGCAATTTTATAAATAAAAATTTAAAAATATTTTATATTTTGAAAACCACATAAAACCAATATATGAAAACATGCTTTCTTACACTACTATGAAATCCTAAACTAATAAAAATTCGATACTAAGAAAAACAAATTGTTTTAGCAAATTATACACCTAATAGTTAAAAAATATCTACTAAATAAAATCCATGATCCCTTTTTAATATTCTCTTGAAGTTTGATGCTGTGCTTTATTCTAATTTAAAATTGTAAGGATATAAAATAGGTTAAGTCAATCATTTATGACTCGATAGTAAAACTATTATAACAAATATAAAGCAAATATGTTTTGGGTTATACTACATGTTAAGTTAAATTCATAATATAACATCTAAACAACATATAAGACAATCATAAATAAAATGATCTATTTTTTTATTATATTTTTAAAATATATTATTCATTTTCAAGAAAAACATGTAACTTTTTTTTCACTTTTTTTTTCATTCCACATTTCACTTTTTCTCTTTTAATTAATTTTAGGATGAAGACTTACAGTGATTTGAGTTCTTTTAATGAGTAACTCCATAACATATAATTTTTTATAATGGCCCTATTTTTGAAACACGCTATTCCAAAATGAGGCCTTTAGTTCTTCAAGGCATTACTTTCGAAGCACGACATTTTTTATAATGGTCTCAATTCTTTAGCACGTCATTCCAAAAATAGGTTTTAAGTACTTTAAGAAAACATCATGTTTTTTTTTCAATTATCTCTTGTTCTTAATATTTTTCTTTTTCTATATTTTCCAAAACAATACAATGAATAATTGATTTTAAAATAATTTTATTTTACCTGACTAGCTAATAACATTATGTAATATTGACATGCTCATATATAATAGAAATTAGGCAATCCATTATTAATATAATATCATGTTTAAATTGATTATTAACTATATAAGCAAACATCACAAATATCCTTTGAACCTTTTTCAAATTAAATCATATTCTCTGAGGTCACTACATATCAACGAGTGTGTATTAATTAGATGCATATAGCATACAAAGCTTTTCAACCTTAATTCTCAATTATAATGGACTTGTCTTGTAACATATATTGGAATTCTTGCCTTTCCACAATCCTTACCTTCTCCCATGCTATATTTATTGATATTGTACTACTACAGTACCAATTATAGTGTATTTTCTCTTGTCCTTCTCTATTCTTGCTCAACTTGTGAAATTTCTTCTCTAAAAAAAACTTGGCAACACTTCTCTCTCTCTCTCTCTCTCCATTTTCTCTCTCCTCTTCTCTCTAAGAACACCATCGAGGCATAATTTCTCACAAATCTTTTTTCAAATTCCCTAATGGATTATTGCTTCCCCTTTCTATACCAATATATCATTGTTCCCTCTCCTCAATAATTATTTGTCAAAAGAATTTCATACCTTTGCATGGACAACTTGTCTTCAGCCTCTTGATTTCTAATAATTCCTTATTGACAAAGGTAACTATCGTGTAGGTTTCACCTTTATCGCTTGTTAACTTAGGGTTAAGAAAAATAAGAATATTTAAAAATTGATTAAATTCCTATTTAAGTGTAGGAACTTTTGTAATTATTTTCATCCTTCAATCAATTCAAGCTTCAAAAAAATTCATTTGCTAAATTTATTAAAATATTCTTGACAAAATTTACTTAAGCTAAGTTTCACATTTTCCCAACTTTTTTTTTACTATTTTTAATAATTTTTTAAGCTTAAAAATATTAATAATTATTATTTTAAAATTTTCATAAAATGCTTTTTAAACTTTAATTCCTTAACCATCATGACTCTCTTTTGTGTTGAGAAAATTTTGTTAAGTATATATTTTAAACACTATACCTTTATAAAGTTTTGCATTTTTTTAGCCTGTTTAATATTTTTACTAATTTTTTGGGTTTTAAGCTCATAAGTAAATCCCTTTTAACATCCTATTTTCCATTTCAATGTTTTAAAAATATCATTTTTCATTAAGTATTGTTGGATTCCAAATACTATATATGTTTTATTTTTAGCTCACATTTATTTAGAATATAAGCATAATGTTCATACAAAAATGTTGAATTCTAAAGATTATAAAGTTTTATAATACCAAGTAAAATAAAGAAAAACTTTTAGAGTTTCTAAATTACTATTATTGATTTATTTTAAAAACTCTTTTTAGCTTTAAAATCTATTATGCTGATAGTATATTAAAGAAAAATATATAATCATTTTTTAGATGATTTGATCTAAAATTGGATTTAGGTGTCGACCATTTGCTAAAAAGTTAAGCAAAAATCCTAAAATACCTTTATAAAAACATGTAAAAAAACTCGACATAGGGTCAAGATGCCCTAAAAATGCCAAGCTAAATGACCATTTAAAGATTGGGCCAAAGGACTTTACTAATATTAAACCAACAATACTGAGATAAAGAACATTAAAAAACCCTATAACAATTATCCAAAAACTAAGTAAAAATTCAAAGATAAAGTTCCAACAATGAGATAAAAGAACAAATATAAAAAGTTTAAAATACAAAATCTTATAACACAATATAATTATAAAAAGATACACTTAAATATTATAAAAGCAATGCAATATTGATTTACAACTTAACTCTACTTAATGAGGGCTATGAAATAATGAAGAATGAAAATTACAACTTTAACCTTACTTTTATCCTGATTAATTAATATGTGTACAATAATAATTTATAAATAATTAATCATTATCTTATTTACTATTTTTTATTTCTTTATGTAAGTATTAAGAAGCTCTCCCATTCTTTCAAACAACCCCCAACAATTATGTTCAAATTTCTCAAAATGTAATAAAATTAATCATTACAAACATAGCCCAAACTGATCATGCCATCTAAACTAAAGATTGCAATGCATAATACCCAAAAATGTAATAATTATCTAGACCATCAGTCCATTCGACAATTCCTTCACACATACTAACGAAGGATCATATTGTATGATATATTAATGTTATATGGTATGAGGCATTATGATACAATAATATCATATCATATAATTTTTTCATATTTTTCTTAATGAAATGCTTACTTTTTGTTTTTCATTATCATAATATATAATATATATAAATATATTATATAAATGCTTTACATAGTCATATTATATAATAAATGAGACCATATTGTATGAATATATGGAACTCCTAAACATTATATTATCAGACTATTCTATAACCCATTCATAAATACACATAAAACTTAATTGTAGCTTATGATAAATACATCATATAAGATATGACCTATCTTGCTCAAATCTCAAGGTTTTACATTCTTGATGTATTAACCATGTCTTATTACTGCAAGTCTATATTTGTAATATTTTTTAAGACATTTATACATAAGAAATCAAGAAGAAACACATGACTTAAGTTAAACCTATATAAATGGATGAGAGATTTGAAAACCTTTATCCCACTCACTTGAAATTTGATTATAATTCTAGTACTTCAAATATATTATTATAGGTTTTACATGCTAATATTGAGATCGCACACGATAAAAGTTTTCTCCATGTTTGTTTAAGCTTCTTTATTGATGCAAGTTATATTCTCACCAAACATCACCAATGAAAATTCTAAGTGAAGATCAAGCTCCCTAATTCATTAATTTATTTAATCTTAGGATATATAATCTAAAATACTTAATAAAAATATTATTAAAATAATATAATATTTTTGTTGTCATGAGACTATTGGTATATAGAACAAGGGCATAACAACCATCATTTGGAGCGTCATACCTCATTTTACAATATATGAGATTTTAGGAAAAAATAATATAATTTTTAAAATTAAAATACCCATGTAATTTAAAATAATAATAAATCTCAATTATTATTATATTTGGAATGCTATAACATCTTTTTTTGTAAGATCTCTGATTAATCATAAGATCAAAATTTTATGATTATTTTAATTATTTAATAATTCAAAAATATTAACATAATTATTTCACTAATCAATCATACTTTTAGGATATTATAGATATTGGCCTAACATGTACCACATCATAAAAACTTATTTTTTATATAAATTTGCATGTTTTTGTTACAAAGTTAATCATAGTTGCCTAACTTTTTATGACCTAATAATTTAAGATCAAAATGTGACATAATATAAGACTACAAAGGATTAGTTCTAGACAACATAATGTATTGTGGTCTTATATGTCGTGTTATCATTACCATTAGTTATGTGATTTGTTGTGTCAACTATTTTATTATATATCAATAGTTGGAGATGTATTAGAACTTATTTCTATTGTATTGTACAAACTTTGTTTTTAAAATAGAAAATGTGATATTTATTTGTTCTTTAAATGTTAGTTTAAATTAGTTTTCAAAGTTGTGAGCATGTTACTAACTTTGTTCGAAATATGTTTTAAAGAAATGTTTCCAAAATGAAAGGAAACTAGAATAATGAGGTGGCATTGAACCCAATAATGGCTGGGCAATGGTGTCACGAGGGTGACATTAATGTAGCTAAAGTTCTAGAATAGAGAAGTACAGAAAAAAGACAATCTAAGATGTAAAATTTAGAGAGAATTGAACCTAAGATGCAAAACTAAGTTTAAAGGGTCTAAGAAAATATTTTAGACATATGTATAATATAAGGAGTGAAATTTAAGAAAAACTAAATAACCTAAGTGGTGAAATTGGGTAAAAATAATAGAAGAGAAAACACACATAATGCACCATTATTTGATGTTATTTGTTATTTGTTTTACATATAATATATATTACAAAATCTTAAGCTAAACATCAATATTTTTATAACTATTATTGTCAAAATACACTTATATATAATACAATAAAATCATTGTATAGTATAAAAAGGTATTTAAAATAGAACCATGACCATAGTACAATATGGAGTGAAATAGCATGTGATAAGACTTATATGAATGTGTGATTGAACCAAATGAGAATTGACAAAAGAACCTAGAAAAGTCATGTGATATATTAATAAATAATATATAATATGGTAACATAAGAATGAACAATACTTATTTAAGATAAATAAACCAAGATACATCATAGGATAAGGTTAAAGCTAACATACAGTACGATCACTTATTTGGACACCCTAATGCTGAGTCGAACAATATTGTATGATAGGAGAATGAATGCTACAATAAAAAAGTCGATGATCAGACAATCCTTTGTACAACAAGGAATTACAGACCAATCATGCAATATTAAGAGATGAATCGTATGGTAAGGGAATATAATACTAATAGATAATAAAAAAGACTAAATCAAAGAGGGACATATTATACAATAAGATGGATTATATGTTATGATGAATGCAAAAGAAATGTAAGGAGAATATATGGTATGATGGTTATAACATATATTATGATTATGTAAAAAAATATAAAAAAAAAGTTAAGATGAAATAGAAGAAAGGGGAATTATAAAAATGCTTATTAAGGGATAAATCATACAAAATGTAGAGATGTATACAACAAATTAAAATAAAGTGAAGCATGATTTAATAAATGAGGGTGATGTGATAAATATTTTAAATTTTGCACTCTATTATATAACAATAATAATATTAAATTCTTAAACTTATGGAATACATAATTATGTAAAATAGAATTAAGAAACCAAGACAACTATGAGTAAGAAGTGAATGGTTTCAATAATAAAAGGATTATAACTACCCAATGAGGGCATGATCATAATGAAAGAGAAGGAACATTAGTGATGTAGTTGAGAAGGGAAGTAACTAATGCATAGGAAAGAAGTTAAGATCCATATTAAGCCAAGGGGTTCATGAAATAGTTCTTGAAATTATGAACATCACATGTGAGAGATAATTTGAATTTGTTTCAACCCAAATATTAATTGGAAAGAATAGAAGTATTATTTAATAGCATGAATTATGATGACCATCAAAAGGTAATATTAATAATCTTAGCATTTGATAATGCAATAGGACACTGGTGAAGAAAGTCATAGGAGGATATTATTTGGTGATAAAGCCAACTTAGAAATATCATGACAAAATTTCCATTAGGATTTCTTGCATTTGTTTATCATTAAATCTTTCAAGATGAAAATGTAGAATGATATGTCAAGATTATATAGTGTTACCTTATAATAAATGAGTATAATGAGACATTTTTAAAGCTTATAAGGTGTAACATTTCAAAAGTGGGAGAAAATAATATAAGAAATTTTAAATTCATTAGATATTTAAAGGAAAAAAATAGTAATATTAAAATTTATTGATGATTTTTAATGAGAGATGAGTTGTAGATTAAGAAAATAATATTGAATTGATTTTGAGAAATTTTAAAAAATTTCTAAATTTAATTAAGAATATTCTAAACTTATATAAATGAATTGTATAGTATGACATTTGATGATTGTGCAATATAATAGAGAGTGAACTAAGAATTGAAACTTAGTTAAGAATATTGTAAAATACAATATTAAAAGATCATATAATATAATCAAGTAAGAGAGAATGAGTGATAGATGAATATAGTAAATTTGAGTTATACATCACGATATTGGATAATTGTATGTTATGATGAGTGAGAGAATAAGTGGGATGTAACAAGAAAAGGTATATATGTTGGATTTGGATCGTACATTTATGGTTATATAATCATATAAATATGATTATAGGTAGAACAAAGCATCATTTCAATTAGTTGGATAATACAATAAAATAATATTGGATTATTCAAGTTTGAAAATGATGATCATATATAGATGATAAAAAAGAAGGAAAAGTTTAACTAATTCTTGTGGGATGAGTAATTGATGAATAAACCCAAACGCTTAATACATTACAATCAAGACAATTGTATAAGAACAATAAAGTTAAGAGTAGTATCATACATAAATATCATTGGTTACGAAGTAAAAAAATATACATTGAAAGGTATCATATAATATGATTAAAGCACTATACAAATACGGTTAACATAATAAATAATAAACTAAATATAAAGAATCATATGATATAAAGTAAATGTACAATGTAATGTTACATACCCACAAATTTTTAAAACATTAAATGGTTAATTGTTGAGTTAATCATCGTTGAGTTAATCAGTGAGAAAACTATTAGAGTTAAGTAAAAATAAAGTTGAAGCGGCATCAATCAAATGGATATAATTGTTATAGTTGAAAAGCTTTGATCACGTATAAATAAGATAAGACCAAGCATGGGAAGGTTTTTTTTTTGGAAAATTTTTTAATAAAAAACTTCAACCAAGTGCAATTGAGTGAGAGAAAATAGATGGAAGGAATCTATGAATGGTTTTAGCACATGTAAAGACAAAATTAAGGGATCCAACCATTGACACTACAACACTTGAGAGTTGTAAGATAAATCATGCAAAGATTTAAGCATTGGATATACCACTATATGGACAAATAAGAGGTAGATGATCTTGTTCTGTGTATATATTTTTATATAATATTTATTATAGGTTAGATAATTTAATGATATAAATGAATATTTTTTATGCTTAACGTAGGTTAAAAGGCTACAAATCCCTTAAATAATGATAAGAAATAGTAGATTGAGGATATTATATAGTCAAACTTATTTTTTGTAATGTTTATTGAGAATACTAACTCCACAAGAAGAAATGGAATTTGATCATTCAATTTGATAATGGTACATTTTTCATTTTCTTGCCATGTGTTAATGTGTTTATAAATTGCTTATCAATGGAAATGGAATGGCAAATTGTACATTGATGGAATAGGGATGATATTTGAAATATAGAGTAATTTTTATTTATGTTGATGTTGTTGGAAGGGTAGAACCATTAAGATATAATTTAAAAAACAGATTATCGATGATGCTTGATTCCTTACGAATAGTAATGTATGTAATGTGTTGATCTTCATATATTACTTAAGTATGAAATATTGTGTTGTTTTCTTTATAAGTTCATTTATTTTCATATTATTATAAAAAAGGAGAACAAAAAAAATTATTGTGATGATGATCATAAAATGAAAAAGAAAAAAAAAGAAAATACTACTTATGATAATAATCATAAAAAAAGAGAAGACAAGAATGTGGATAGAGAAAAAATAAAGATAAAGAGAAAAATATATGTTTTGTTGAAAAGAGAGCAATGTTAAAAAAAAAATGAAAAGATAAATGATTGTTTAAGGTGATGATTACCATTATGAAATGATAGTTCTTGAGATAAGCCAAAGGGCATTTGATGAGGTTGTTTATGTTTGGAATAACATGCTTCATTTGTGAAATGACATTTTTCCAAGTTAAATGTTTAAGAGAAAAAGTTAAAAATAATAGGACAACAAATAAAGAAGATGCAAAATAAAAATTTTTATATGATAATTAGTTTTATTTTCATAATTCATATATGTGATTAGATGCTCTTTATTTATTACCAAGTTAATGGTATTTGACTCAATCTATTTTTAACTTAACTTTTTCAAGTCAAAATGAAAAATACTACGTGATTATTATGGAGAATTGATAAGTAGTACGGAGATATGGCATAAAAGATGTTCACATAATCGAGGATCTTGTTTTTGGATTTTTGACTTTTCAAAATTTATGAAAATAAATGAACTTTGTTTTCTTTTATGTTTTTTTTTCTCTCTCGTATGATTTTTGTGACTTATTGGGTTGATTTGCCCTTACCTTATAGATAAAGCTCTTACAAGCATACTTCCAATCATACAAGGAATAAGTTCGAGTGATGATGATTACCTGTTGGTTGTCTTTGGTAGACATTATCTTAGAATTTACCAAATAGGTAAAGCCATTGGTATTTTCTAAACAATAAATAGCATGTGAACTCTAAATACTTATTATTTTTTCATCAAAACATATCTTTAAATCTCATATTTTTTCTTGGCTCCATTTGGTTGGTTGTATTTAAAATTTTATTTGAATATCAAATTTATCAAGTTTTAGATGATGTACTTTTAATTTGTTGGTTTATTGTTTATTTTATTAAATTGATAATTATTATTTTTTGGTAATTTTTGAGATATATTTTTCAATATTGGGTCTTATTTAGATTGTGACTAATATTGTTTGCGAACTACAACAGTCTAATTTTTCAAGTGAAAAATCTCTACGTTATTAGATAAATTTATATTACACAATAAAAGACTAAAAGTACATCGTCTGAAGGAGGACGCTGCGGAGGAGTAGCCGGCGAGCTAGGACGACCGTGAGCAACTCCCCAGTGCGGGAGTGTTATTCATCATCGTCTGAAGGAGGACCATCTGACGGGGGACCCCCTCTTCCTATCAATTCGGAGGCTGGAGGCTTCCTTGGGAACGACGCCATACTGGAGGCTGAGGACACTGTGACGAGAGGTGTGGGAGCGGAGGCGAACAAAGTTACCGGAGATGCGGAGATGCAGAGGGATGCGGAGAATTTACCTGCCAAGGCCAGCTTTAGGGAGGTTTTGACAGCTCGCAATAATCAGAATGGTAACATGGTGAACTCCTTCATGCGCCCGGCAAATATTGATGTCAAGGAACGTGCTGCGGCCATTCCTGACGTTGCTGAGGACGGTGAGGTCCTCGTCTCTTCTGAAGCTTGTCAGCGGCGAATAGATTTTCACAAATTCGACCTGGTGGGTCGAATTTATGGGAACACTTTGCCTTTCCCGATCATAGCCAGGGTGCTGCTCAAACGCTGGGGCCACCACAAAAACTTCAAAGTGTTTGATCTGTCTTCGAACTGCTTTTGTTTACATTTCGAATCTATGGAGGAACGGAATGATGTGTGGCTGGGCGGGCCGTGGCAAATCGCGGGCCAAGCTATAGGACTGGATGTCTGGTCGCATGAGTTCAAGGCCAGCGCTTCCCACGTGATGTGCGCGCCGATCTGGGTACGGTTCCCAGGCTTGCCCCTGATCTACTGGGATGTGGACAACATTTTGCGCATTGCGAAGGCTATTGGAGATCCATTCCTTCTTGACGGGTGGACGGCGGCAATGGAGAGATCGTCCTTTGCTCGGGTCTGCGTAAGAACAGACCTCTCCAAACCCTTGAAGCCTGGCGTTTGGCTCAATGGGGACTATGGGAGAATCTACCAAAGCTTCGAATATGAGGGGTTGTCGAGGATTTGTTTCTCGTGCGGTCATGTGGGCCATTTAGCCAGCCACTGCAACGTGCAGTTGTCGAAGGGGACGACTCATTCTGGTGATGGCGAATGCTCTGATATGAGCGGGAACAGGGGCCAGAAGGAAGGAGGAGAGGACCATCACGAGGTAACGGAAGAGGCGCTTGGATTAGGGCCTTGGATGTTAGTTCAACACAGACGGAGGAAAACGGGTGCTAATGCTCGAAGGGGCCTGGTGGCCACGGCTAGCCATGGCCCAACGGTTGACGGCAAACGGACTCATGGGCGGGAATACACTGGCTCGTCCAGGGGTGCTAGTCGTCCCACGAGGGAACGCGGGAGGAGCAGACCCAGGCTGGATTCACCATCTAGGAGCCGCGCTCCACATTTGGTGTGCTCGGGAGATCAGGGTCTGGCGGCGGGAGATGCGGAGCGGGCGGCCCGTGGGGGCGGAGACAGGGGAAAGTTACCCGTGTCTATGGCGGCTCGAGAGAAGGACACGCACACGGGCTTGGGCGGCAGCACGGCTTAAGAGGACGGGCCAAGGCTGCGCTTCGTGGGGTGCAGCAGCCATCACAGGTGGTGATGGTGAAGGTTCGGGGAGGTGCAGATTCTGGATCTATCAAAATTACCATCTATGAATGTTATAGTGTGGAATATCATGGGCGTCAAGAAGAAGAAGTCCAGGGGATATCTACGCAGGCTGGTTCGCAAGTGTAACGTCGCTGTGGTGGTGTTAATGGAGACTAAAGCGCGGCTGTTTTCAAGACAAGATGCAGATTGGCTCCTGGGGAGAGGCTGGGAGTTTGAGGCCTTCCCCTTGGAGGGCTTATCCGCTGGCTTTGTTACTCTGTGGAGGAAGGGGGTGGACCTTAAGGTGACTGGGGCGTCGTCTCATGCAATGGCTTGCACAGTCAAAATCCTTCCTGACGGTATAATTACTTGCTTCTTTGTTTATGGCCCCAAACATCAACATATGCGCCGGGCCATTTGGGATGCTGTCCGGAACTCATGCGGCGGCGACGAACCTCTCCTTGTTGCTGGAGATTTTAATTTAGTCTTGACACCGGAGGAAAAGCGAGGTGGGCGGCGTTTCATTTATGGAAGAGATCAGCAGGACCTTGCGGACCTTATGCAGGAGCTCCAACTTATTGATTTGGGCTTTTCCGGCAACAGGTTTACTTGGAGCAACGGGAAGCTGGGGGGTGCACGTATCCTCAAGCGTCTGGACCGGGCTCTTATGAACTCCACTGGGTTGCTTGCGTTTCCTGGTTGTTCGGTGCATCACTTTAGCAGGCTGGGTTCGGATCACTGTCCACTGCTAATTAAGGTGGGAGGTGGGGATCACCGGTAGCAATCCGGTAGGCCTCTCTTCAATAGTGTGTGGCTGGATTTCCCTCAATCTTTCCAGGTGGTGGAAAAGGCTTGGAGGAGAAATGCTAAGGGCGACTGTATGGAGATTGTGATGACAAAATTTAAGCGCGCGCTGATGGCGCTGCGCAGATGGAGCCGTGAGGAGGTGGGGAATATTATTGATCGGAACAGGGAGTTGGAACGGGACATCGACGAGCTTCAAAAAAGGGAGTCTAACGTGGGTCTGTCGGAGGAGGACCACAAGCGGCTTGGGAATATGGTTGCTGCCTTTCACCAGGGTTGTGCTCACGAAGAACAGTGGTGGTGGCAGCGCGCCAAGGTGCATTGGGCGCAGCTAGGCGATTGCAACTCGAAGTTCTTCCACATTGCTGCCTCGGCTCGAAAAAGACAGAATCGCATTACCTACTTGAGGGATGATGACGGCAACATTGTGGACTCTCCCGACAGCATTAGGCGACTTGTCCTGACCCATTTCGAACGGAAATGGGGCGACGAAAAACTGACGCCCCTGCCCCCAATTACCTCGCTTCCGGGATCTATTAGCTATGAGTTGGGTTCGTGCCTTTGACGCAGGGTTACGGAAGAAGAAATCTTGGTGGCTATGAGGGGTATCAAAAGGAATCGCGCCCCGGGAATTGACGGCATCACAATGGACTTCGTTAATGGCTATTGGAACATTACGCAGCGGGATATTGTGAATGCTGTTTTTGCTTTTTTCGAGGAGCGTAGACTGCCGGAGGGCTGGAAGGACACCCTTGTGGTTCTTATTCCGAAGAAACAGGGCGCTTGCCGGCCGGAGCATTTCTGGCCGATTAGCTTATGCAATACAATCTATAAATTGGTGGCTCGAATCCTTGTTGGCAGATTGAAAACGCTGCTGCCTAGTCTTATTTCGCAGGAACATGGGGCTTTTGTCCCCAGGAGAAGCATCTCAGATAACATAAACATTGCCCAGGAGATGGCAGCGAGGATGCGCTCCTGTACCGCTGCCTCCGGCCTTATGGCAGTGAAAGTCGACATGGAGCAGGCCTATGATAAGGTTCGATGGGACTTTCTGCTCAAGGTTATGAAGGCAATGCGTTCCCCTGTTACTTGGTGCGAGTGGATCACAGCGTGTATTTCTGGTCCAAGGTTTGCTGTTCTCATTAATGGAGCGCGGCTTCCTTGGGTGGTGGCGCATCGGGGCCTTCGGCAGGGTTGCCCTCTTTCTCCATTCCTCTTTGTGATGGCTATGGATTTTCTGTCGTGCCTGATGCGGGAATATGAGTCCCGGCAGTTGCTTGGCTTCAGACCGGGGATGCACGCGCCGCGGGTTTCCCACCTCCTATTTGCGGATGACGTTTTGGTGTTCACTCCTGCATCAAGGGAGGCTGCGAGAGCTGTTCGTCGCATTCTGCGGGCCTTCGGGGACAGCGCTGGCTTGAAAGTTAATTTCTCCAAGTCAAATGTTTACTTCAGCAATAAATTCAGCAAGAAGAAGTCCTGCCTCATCTCTCGGAAGCTCGGCATGGAGCTTGGCCAGACCCTGACGTACCTGGGGGTTCCAATTACTGCGCAGCGTCTGACCAAACATGATCTGAGTTCCCTCGTCCAAAGGATCGACACTACGGTGATTAGCTGGCGCGCCCGGGTGCTGTCACTTGCGGGCAGGGCGGCGCTGGCGTCCTTTGTTTTATGCGCTATCCCCAATCACACCTTGCGGTACTGTATGGTGCAAGCGGGGATTATTGCAGACATTGAACGACGCATAAGACAATTCCTCTGGGGTGGCACGAGCAACGCGCCAGCGCTGCACTACGCGTCTTGGGACTGTGTGACTTTACCGAGGGTGGCTGGAGGGCTTGGCCTTCGGGATCTTCGCATTTGGCACCAGGCTTTGCAAATGGGGAATTGCAAGCCCATACTTGGTCGTGAAGCGGGTTTATGGGCAGATATCATGTGGAGGAAGTATGGGTTCAATGACTCGTTGATGAAGGTACCCCGGAAGGCCTCTGCTGTGTGCAAGATGATCCTGGAAGCTATGCCGACGGCGATTTCGTGCTTTGTGTGGCGCATTGGCGACGGCCGGAAGGTGAGGTTTGCGGAGGATAATTGGCTCGGTGTCCTCCCGATCAGCCGCTAGCCAACTTTCATCAACACGCTCGTCTGCTGGCCTGATAGTGTTGCCGAGTGCATCAGGGCCGACGGGGTCTGGAACGTTGAGGCGATCTCCACCTGGGCGGGCGCGGAACTCATTGACAGAATTTTGCATCTTCCACGTGCTCGGGATCTCCAGGACATCTTGATCCAAACGCACACCGAGATGGCTATGGCTCACACCGGCCGGATCTAAGCGCAGATCAAGCGCAACGAGAGGTCTTCCGTAAAGGGTGGTGGCCGGCGCCCTGATGAGACCATGGGGAGAATCTGGAAATTAAAGGTGTTGCCGAGAGTCCGGGTTTTCCTTTGGCGGGCGGCCGGCCGGCGATTTTCTGCCAACGGGAACGTGGATGGCTCGCCGGGGAATCGGCCGGGATTCTTTGTGTCCCTTTGGCTGCACGGAGGCGGAGTCCCTACAGCACGCGCTGTGGGAATGCCCGCGCGCTCGTGACATGTGGGCGGCCAGCCATGCACGACACGTGCTGGTGGAGCTGGGCTGGCCCATGGGTGCAGCGTCCGGGTTCAATCTTCTGGATAGGCTTTTCCGGCTCATGGGGTCCCCGGCTGCGCGGCGCAGCGTCGGGATGCATCACGTTGCAATACTTGCCACTACGATGTACTATATATGGCTGAGGAGAAATGCGTTCAAACACAACTGCCACGTGCCCACTCCCAGCTCGTTGTCACGGACGATCAGGTTCGAGGTTAACACGACTCTCAGGAGGCATCTCGTCTATTCATCTCTGTCCAGCGGGAATCCTGGCAGGTCTTCGGATTTGCTCGTTACGCATAGCTGGCTTCCCCCCCCCAACAGGATGGATTAAAGTCAATTGTGATGCCGCAGTTGGAGACTCCATAACTGGCCTTGGTGTTGTTGTGAGAAACTGCTTGGGTAGACCTCTCATGGTGGCGGGCAAGAGGATGATCTCAGTGGCTGTTGACATGATGGAGGTCCAGGCTATTCTCTTGGCATTCGACCTCCTTAGGGGATCCCTTTCCTAGTATCACGCAGTAGAGATTCAGTCCGATTCAATGAATGCACTTCAGATGGCTCGGGATATGGTTACCGACCCCAATGGGGAGGGGGTGTTTGCTGTTACTCTTCAGTATGTTAGGGAGATGGAGGCTCTCCGGTTCTCTCATATCCACAGGGAGGGGAACGCGCTGGCTGACTGGGTTGCCCGTGAGGCTTGTCTTCATGAGTTTGTTTGGGTTCCTGGGGGTTCTCTTCCCCAGCCTCTCCTCAAACTTATGCTGTCTTATTTTTTGTTTGATCCCTCTTGAGGACTCATTGTAAAACCTGTGTGGCATCGCCACTTTTGATATAATGTTATATCCTTTCAAAAAAAAAAAAAAAAATATTGCGTTTTATTTATTTTTTAAAAAGTTAAATTATCGATCACAAATTAGCATAACATATGGTTTGCCGGATCGTGTCGCGTTCTGCCGGATCTAACGTGTCGGAATAATAACGAATCGGGTCAGACCTAGACCCACCGGCCAACAACCCAATGCCCTAGAAGTTCATCAGGCATCACTGCGAATTGGCGGATAAGCGGGAAAGCTCACTTCGAATTTTTTCTTCTCTCTTTGTGTTATTCCGACGACCGATGGAGAAGATCTACGTCGCTGTACGTGCACGGCGTCTTTCGCCTGAAGAGTCTCAAACGAGCCCTTGGAGGATCTCCGAGAATTCCATCTTCCTTGCTAATCGTTCAGCCGTGTTTGAGTTTGGTAAGTCCCACCACCACCACTCCTCCAGATGTATTGTTGCTCCAATGATCGTCGAGACCTAAACCTCTTTATTTAACCTCAGACAGGGTTTTCGGGGAAGACTGCAAGACGGTTGAAATTTTTGACACCCGGGCGAAAGATATTGTTGCCTCCGTTGTTCGTGGATTTAACGGTATGTCCATACTGGTTTTCCTTGTGTATGATTTCAGTATAATTTAATCAGGAATGCTTGAGGAAGTCTGTACGTTGATACCGCGGATACCTAAATGCCTTATTGCAGCACCCGGGACATTTTTTTTGTGCCCTATGATTTTGTTTAAAGTTGAGTACGGGAAATACGGGCACCGACACCTACATAAGCATTTTGAAATGCTATCTCAATTTTTTTTGTTGAAAATTGATCCACGTTTTTTGAAAGCCTAATGCTTTTTTTTTTTTTTTTTTCCTTTTCTTTGTTTTCAAAGATTCAAATTTTTTACCATAAAAGTAGACCGAGGTAAGGTAAATGGCGGTGAGCTACAATTCATGGATGTGAAAGGACAATGTTAGTCTTATTTTTTCATTTTCCACAAAAAAACATTTTTGCTGATTTTTTTGTGTAATATGAATCAATGTATCACATTGTTAGGGTATGAAAGGCATTCGAAGCATAGGTAGAAAAATGGGAACAACCAACAACTAGGGCATACCGAGTCCTTGGTAGATGTAAGACTTTATAAGTGAGTTCCATTTCCCAGGTTTGGAAGGCACTACATCATGATAACCTTGGCATAATAAAGGGAGATTTAATCTCAATCTATATGATTTATGTTTAGGATCAAGGTTAAATGATTTGATTTTGTATTACAATAAGAATTATTATTTATATAGATAAAATAAATTGATAAATTGATAATAGAAACATAATTAATTTTATTTATTTAAAAGGAAGTATATATATTATTAATATAATAATATTTGAAATAATAATATATGACTGATTATCTAAATCTAAATGATAACAAGAGAATCAATAAAACTAAACTCTTAAATATTCATCCTAATAGATGGTTTAGTGTTGGAGGCATGTGACGATTGCTACTGATTAGTGAGATAGATTTAAATTTTAATATATGAAATAAGATCTAAGTTTACAAAGCAAACTAATAGGTGAAATCCCTTGGTAAAGCTTGAGCAATAAAGATTGGGGTGTAGATATACACAAGGGAATGTCAAGAGTTTATGGAATACATAATAACAATATCTAAGTGAAATGAAACACAAATCTTGTATATAAAGTCTATCATGCATGATGTTCATAAATGAAAAAATAAGACATGCATCAATGTTCGAATGTTACTTCCAATTTCTTAAATGTTTTAGACATGTCAATTGAACTAGTGCCAAAAACATAAATACCTACATAAGTTATGAATATCAACATTATGAATAACCAAATTTCAACTGATCAAATTGCTCATTTGAATTTCAACTATACTTATGATACAAAAAATAGAGTTAGTATGCATCAATATTCTAATATATCTACACAATACGTATACATATATATAAGTAATCAAGTACATCACAATTCATATATCATAACTCATATATAATATAATCACTTTGTGGATATATTATGGTCAACCTAAAATAGGAGGAACGTTATAGCCAACCTGAAACGAAAGTGAGGTCATTACTAACCTGAAACAATATGGTCGTCTCTCTTAGAGCTTGTTGACCTAGTTATCCAATCATATAATAAAAATGTTATTATTAATTGTCACATTCAACATTCAATTACACTTATATATAATCAATCATGGAGTTATTAATAATGATGTAATAATATTATACAACATGTTCTTTATAGTAATATGTATTGTAGGTATCACACGAGCTGTCAATGTTTATGAAAAAGTATAATGTTCAATAGTAAATATGCTCAATTAGTTTTATATGAATAAAATTAACATAGAAATAACCAACTTGTTATAATATGTTACGTGTTTTCTTATTGAGATCATGCAATAATTTCAAGAAATGAATTAGCTATAGGTACATATAACTTTATTATTTAATGAAAATGAATTACATATAAAAATTGATTTAACTTAAACTAAGAAATCAATGTAAGTTCCTCAAGTTGAAGGGTGCATCTTCTAATAGTTAAGTGTCACTTATCACAAAATACATGTGCCGGGTCCGAACTTCTTTTAGATGTGCAATGCTACTTCAATTAGTGCAGATTTGTACTATTGAAAAGTGATGTCTAGAGCAAGCATATGTTGTACACATTTAAAGAATGTTAAATGTAATGATTCAATTTATTGTTCTAGTTTTTGTGATTTATTCAATTGATGTTAAAAAAAGAAATTTATTCATGATATGCTCCTTCATGCCTCCCCACAACAATTTGTATCATGCCTATATTAGCCATTCCTACAATTGGCTCTACATTAGTCCATTGGGTTATTGTTGCATTTTGAATATATTTTGTTATTTGCGTGAATGTTGCATGTTTGTTCTCATGTTTTTCTCTATTTGAGAAGAAATAAAAGGCTAAATCACCGTGGTGTCATTATGTGTTGTATCTTGATAATATGAGCAAAATCCATGACTTTGACAGCAAGTTGGAAATCAAGGCTAAGCAATTTTACTTTGTATTATTAATTGAAAAAAGATATATGTTAGAGAAGAATTTGACAATCAGAGCAAACAAGCCTTATTTAATTAAAAAAATATGCACATCATTACACTAAATTTGATAATGAGCACTTATAATGTGAACAATATAATGTTAATCATAGACCAAATTTTGAAGATGACTAGATAAGTAATTAAGATAATATAAGAAAACACCTGAATATACCAACATCAAAAGATAGTTTATTACTAATACTCCGATGACAATTTACTAATCAAGTAAATTGGGTATAAAAAAATATAAAGCAATGTTTGAGTTGCTAACCAATTAGAAGGTGAAACTTCATGTCATAACTTGTACGACAAGGTGTTAGAGGATGAATGCTCTACTATATGCTATTGAATAAGATTAAAGACCAAAACTATAGAATATTCTGCCATTTATGTTATTCATGAAGAATGAAGGTGAAGATGTGCATCAACTCTTAAATGCTATTTAAAATTATTTATTTTGATTAATCATGTAATCAACTTAATTTAATATAACATAAATGTTCACAAAATTTATGTACATCAATATCATCCAATACATAATTGTCAAACTTGCCAAACAGACAACATTTATAGCCATACACACGATATAGCTTTATGGCATCATGATCCACTATATTCATGCAAAGAATAATATATGTATATTCATATATGGAGTCATACATCCTGCCATCCAATCGCAATAGCTTGTAGGTAATATAATTATCATGTCAGTCTGGGTTGGAAGGACTTTCACCACTATCCTGAAATAGAAGAGTCACGACTTCTTGGGCTTTTTGATTGGATTAACCAAACTTTATACAACATAAGGGTGCCATTAACCATTATGTCTCACATACAATCATGGCCATATGATCAATGTTGAAGTTATTTTAAATGATGTGATATTATTATGCATCATGAGCTTCACATAAATCATTAATATGATAAATAAATAATTATGATGTCAAATGCATTGAATATGAACAAGTCATATGTGAATAAAGTAAGAACATAAATTACCAATATGTCACTACATATCATTTGCTATCTTAGGAGATCGTACACCAGTCACAAGTATACATATCACATAACAATTTACATCTAAATTGCTTTATACTTAAGATAAATGATTACAACAAAACAATGCCTTACATGAATTTTAATATTTTTTAGAATGTATGATATGTTAAACTTTATTTATCTTGTGTCATTGAATTAAGGAGAGTGTTTACAACAAAATCCATAATTTTTCTCTAATAGGTAAACTCGCATATTGCGAAATGCACTATCCTAAATTGCGCTATAATTTGCAAATCAATTTGCATAAATTTTGATGTGAACAACATATATGTGACATCTAGTTAATAACATATTTGCTTGCATGGATAACACTAATAGTAATTTTGTACCAATTTTTAAATTAATCATTGTGCTTAAATAAATAAGAAATTTAATAAACAATCATGAAGAGATGATTGTTAATTTTTTGAGATTTAGAGATCAAAGAAAGAGCAAGCATGTGAGCAAGAAGTTTTATGTGCAGACCTTGGATTTAGGAAACAATATAGCTATGGGGCAGCAAGAGAACAATTTAATATGTAGTTGTTACACATAAAAGAGGGTGTCCAGCCTTTACAAGAAGAGTTATAATCTTAAACATAGGAAAATGGTAGTCATTGGGGAGTAAAGAAGATGATCCCTACTATTATTAATATGAGGGCTGGTCTAGTTGGTGGCTTGTACAACCTATTTGTTGTTCATGTATATAATTTATCCATTTTTGAATTAAGGTGTATGCTTATAATGTTTTTAACAATGCATGTAATTATGTAATAATTGACTAAAACATAAAGATTGGGAAACTGTGCTAATTTAGTTTCATATATTGTACATGAATTGTTAAGTATAATATGTTGTTGCTTAATGTACGGTACATAACATATGGTGTGTAGAGTGTATAAGGACTAGATAGAGAATTATAAATAATATGTCCAGGGTATAAAGGCCAAACAAAGAATTACGTATAATACATGAATTTTATATACGATAAATCGAGTTTATAAGGGTGAACTAGAGAATTGCATACAATACATGAATTATTATGTATGATAAATTGATTCGACATACAATACAAAAAGAATAAGAATTATACATAGTATAGAGTAATATCTCATATGGATATACTATATGTTGAGGTGATGTATAGTGTCTCAACTTGATGTAAGTTTCTTGAAAGAATTAAAAATTACCTATGAAATTTTGGGATAATTAATTGATTGTGGAGAAACAAAGTTTTAAAAGAATTATTATGAGAAGATATTTATGATTGAATTTTTTTTATTTATTGGGAATTCTTTTTCAGAATTAAATACATGATTAATTGAATTTTTAGTTTTGTGATTTATTTTTTATATAAATGAATTGAAATTTTGTTGAATTTATTTTAGAATATGACTTGAAATTTTAGTAAAAAGTGCAACATGGAGTTTGGAAATCAAAAGATGTGTGAGAAAGAAGAGAACCATTCTAATAACAAAATGGCCATAATAGCTCAAGGGCAAGGAGATTAATTGAAGGGATAATATATAAGGGATACAGTTTTGAAGGGTTGTTATGCAAGCTAAAAATGAGAAGAATATGAGAATGAATCAAGAAAATTGTCTTATGGAGCAATTCTTAAGCTTACGTTCACCACGCCTTGTAGGCACTATAGATCATTTCCAAGCAGATGGCTGTTTAGGTAGGATTGAAATGTTGTTTAATAGTATGACATGTGTGGACCACAAGAGAGTTTTTTTGGTGGTATTAGTATTAAATAGTGCTTCTAGGCATTGGTGATAAGACAATGTAGAATCTAATTTGGAGAAAGAGCACATTTTAAAATATCTTGGAGAGAATTCTATCAAGCTTTTTTGGAATTGTATATCCTAGAGTTGGCTGTAGATAATATGAGAGATGAGACTGGTCATGTATGCATTGGAATTGTTGGCTATAGTGAAAGAGATGTAAATTGTTTTGGAAGGGTCTACGAGAGAATTAATTGTTTATTTTATTTTTCTTAATTAACTCTTATATGATCATGTTAGGAGTATTTTATGGCTTTTTAAGTTGGCACAATATTTCTAACATGCATGGCATGACATGTCACTAATTTGCAATATATCAGGAAAACAAATAGAAAAGGATATTTTCTTTAAGTAAATAAGACATTATTTTTAAGGGTATCAAAAAGAGATTATAAAAGTTAAACAAAGGTTTGTCTTAAGAATAAGGCTGTTATATTAAAAGAAGAAGTAATTTTGTTACCAAATGGTTGTATCACATTTTGAAGTATCATTCATTGGTGGAATCTAATAATAGAACTAATGATGTGTTGTGTCTCACTCCTGGGTATCATTTAGAGATGAAGCCTAATTTTAAAATAATATCTAGCTTCTGTTTTGAGGATTAAGCTATAATTGTTAATAGAAAGGAAAGGGAAAAGGTTTGAATAAAGGAAAATGTTGAATTAAAGGGGGTCATGGGTTTTAATGAAAGTTTAAAATAAGGGTGAAAATAATTATAAAACAAATTTAAAAGGATTTAATGTAAAGTATGGAAACATTGCATTGATATATTAGTCTCATTCTAGATAACTTACAATTGATATAATCTATTTTGTTATTGGGATCTAACATATGTGATGACTCAATCTTGCAGTGTCTTGTATTTTTGTTAGATATTTTTTGTCTGTTGATCTCGTGATTTTTGGCTTAGTTTGTTTTGGCAAAAAATTTTTACAAAACCAAGATATGTCACAGGAAGATTTTTGGCTCATTATTTTTTCCTATGATAATCATACAACAATTGCAAGTATATTTAAACATGTTCAAGAAGAGAGATTATAATGAAACATGACTTGTTGATGATTTTGAGATATAATAAACAAAATAGTGTAGCATGTTTACCCATTGAAAGTGTAAATTCTCCTTGGAGATGAGACATTCATGATCATAAATATTGTTTTTTTTGTGAGAATTAATTAGTCGTTTGGTGGAGTCTAATTTTATTGAAAGGTTTGTGACTGAAATTGCATCCACAACTTTATTGCATACTTCATAATGCAAGATAGTTGGTGACTACTTGTGAAAAATGAGAAGTTTAAATTTGGCAGAATTTGCTACAACTTTTATTGGAGTTAAGTTCTTCTAATCAACTAATCTATTTACTCTAACTTGTCAAAGTTGTTAAATTGTGAGAAAATGTTGTGAAAGTACCTTAATAAGTATAGGTGCCTTAGGCTTCTTGTAAAAGGTTGAAAAAAGGCCAAGTTTGTGGGTATAAATGCAAACTATTTTGTTTTTAAGAGTGTCACCATTACATTACTTGTTTTGACATCAATTGTAACAATGTTGATCATGCATATGAAGAAGATGTTGAAATGCTTTCTTAATAACCAGAACAATGGTATTTTGATAGTCTGTAATGCAAAAGTTGACAACTGTCAAGCAATGAGTTTTGCATTCGCTGCATAAAATACTCCAAGGGGACCATTCTATTTGAATTAAATTATCATTTGTTGCTAGTTGGAACATCTTCATCTTTTCTTGTCTCAAAGGAATGATATAAATGCTTTATTTCCTTGGGCGTATTTGTGTTGGGTGATGAGTTAGTCTTAAACTTGGAAACAATGAGGGATGTTGTGGTATAAGAAGTTTGACTTGAAAGTCCATTGAGTTTTTGTAGTTGTGCTATACAATGCAACTTATATACAATCAACCAAGGTGTTGCTATATGCGATATAATACTATTATGCATCTTTGGCTTTAAATAATTAAAGGCACAATTAGGTAAACTTGTTATTCTTGAATGCACAAATCTGATTTGAATATCCAATGATTTGCAAAGATATTCGAGCCAAGTTCGACTTAAGCTACTTAAGTACAACATTCATGTTAACTACATATTCAAAATACTTGAATAACACCATTAATTGTTTTTTTTACCAAATATCAAATTAATTATTAGGCCTAAATAATTAATTTAACAAATTATTTTAAATTTTTGTTCTTGTAAATATGGAACTTGGAAAATAATACCATAGATTTCTTTTGTTTTCTCACTAAAAGTTTAGCATTAATTAATTTATTAACTAAAAAAGGAAAATTAGAAACCATAAGATAATATATTAGATGATTCACAAGATGAGGTGAAGAAGAAAAGGAAGAATGCAAGGTGAGGGATAAGGAGGTGAACTCATAGTAGTCGACTATGGTGGAACCGATGGCAATGAGGAAACATTGTGACCTCTTATGGTAGTGGCTAATAGAGCTCCTTTGTTGCAAGGAGGAGGCTAGGGTTTCAAGAAATGATGAAACAAATGAAGTGGAAAGATTATAGATGAAGGCGATTATGATCTGTAGAGGACTGAGTATTTGGATGGAAGGCAAATTAGCGGAGATTTATTCACCAAATTTCTTCTTGATTAAGAAGGCGGTTTTAGTTGGAAGACAGAGGCACATTGTAATGTCTAGCATTATTGGTTTAGGTTGATTTCAATTTTTTTTGTATTATAATAAAGCCATACTTGATGTCTCAAGTGCCAAACAGGCATTCCTTTGATTTATATGATATAATTGATATCTTCGAGGTTGTATATAGGGTTAACATGATAGAATTGTGTTGAGGAAGTTCAAATATATTATAATTATGAACGTATCTTACAAAATTAGCCAAAGTGTGAAGAAAATGCATGATGACTTGTCTCAGGGTAGAGCTTGCTTCGTGAGATAGTTGAACTTAATTGATGAAGCTTATCTATAGCCTTGAGATCTTTCTAAGCTTGTCGATTGGTTATCGAGGAGTGTTAGAGTCCATTAATACTTTAGTTGAATGTGTTGATTATGAATGCTAATCATTAGTCGGAAGTTGTTGATACTCATGCGATAGAGATAAGCTATCAAGGGATGTCCTTGAGGTTAACTTGTGGTTATCAAGATACGAAGCAGGTATATAGCTCAACTTATATTAAGTTGAGGTCTAGGTGCCCAGTACTTCCCTTGATCAAATTTTTTGTCATAATTTTTGTTCAATAGCCAATGAAGGTAGCTTGTTCATATCGATTTTAATATCCTCATCATCTATTGGTACTTTTTGATAGAAAACTTTGATCCATTTTAGTTGACTTAGATATTTGGTTTTCCTTTTTTTGTTTGGTAAGTTGATAGATGTACCTTTCTCTCTTTTTAATCTTCAAATTCTTATACAAGTTTTTAAGGTTGGTTTCTTTGTATCATTAATTTGTGGCTTTTTGTCATGCTAGTACATATCTCTTTGAATTCTCCATACTTTTACCCTTGAATCATGTTTTATAAGAAAATTTGTTTTTAACCTCAATTTGTACTTCTTGTTTTTACCAACAAGATGATTTGTAATTTTGGGCACACTTTTTAGATCTTCTAAGCACTAGCTCTGTTGTATTATCAATATAATTGGCAATGTTATCTCGCATATGATTTGTGTTTTGCTTTATTTGCTAGAACATAAATCTAAGACTTTTATTCTTGAATAAATTTCTTTTTTTATCTTTAAGTTAATATTATCTATTCTTGGGTAATTCATTATTTTTATCCCTTGTACTTTTTAAAGTAGACATCTTAGATCATTTATTGATGTTAGATGGTTAAACATTTCATGGTATCACCTTAAAATCTTTACAATCTTTTTCCTCTTTAAGAAACAATCAATGTGTTTGAGAAACTCTTCTTTTCAAGTAATTAATGCTACTTTTGTTTCTTAAAAAATTACAATCAATGATAAAATCATATGCTAAAGTAAACTAGAAAATAATTTTATTATCTTTATTGACTTTCCCAATCCATAACCACAAAGATATTGTTTCAATTCTTTTTTTTTTACCTATATGCAATTTAAGTTTCTTAAAATTAAAAATGTTTTCATGGATGCTTAGTATTAACTTTTCCAAATCAATCTAAACTTTTCCTTAACATTTTTAGTCCTCTTTTAGGAGTGGTCATTGCCAACATTTTTAGCTTGCTTTGTTATAATGATCTTTGAAGCTATGATCCTTTCACTAATTATCATAACACCTGTTACACCTTTTAAATTTTGACTCAAAATTATGAAAATTCTATTTCTATCATGTTTCTTACCTAATTGTCAAAACTTAAATCCGAAAGTATTAAATTCTTTTACCTTGTCTCATATCTACTTAGCTTTTTGAACACACAACATTTGTCTTTCATTTAATAATTATATTCATAAATTCCATTAGCTTTCTAACTAAAGTACATATATTTTAATATCCTATAATAATTCTTGTGTCTTGGACTAACTTTTTTATTCAGTCATCCAAGGTAATGTGGTAGCTCTTGTTCATTTAAGACAACATCCAGGTTTGTGGAGCTCGTGCTCACTTGTCACTTTATTCTTATAATACAACGCATTCCTTCCAAGGGACGCATTAACAATAATGCAATTTTGTTTGGGCTTCATGTCATTTTTTTGGTTAGTTTTACACAGGTCCTGAATTGCATAACAATGCCCTTCACATCGTTTAAATAGAATCTAGACTTGGAAGAAACCCGTTGAACTAGTACAGTTTTAGAAGGTGTAATTCTATGGTTGGATTGCCTGATCTGTTGATCTGATTGGTTGAAAAGTGTGTTAGAGCAGTTCTTTGGCTGGCGTGTATTTTATCCATGAAATTAAGGTTCAATGATGTTGGACAGTCTACTTAAGTTTTGTTACATGGCAAGCCATGTCCAAATATGTGACTAGTCAATTTGAAAACATTTTTAAAGAAGATAGCAAACAATTAGATTTATATGGCATTATTTCAACAAAGAATGCGAACATGGGCCATCCATAAAATGAACTAATCATGGCGCACTAGAATCCATATCATGTAGTGAAGCAATCACATGAGATCTGAAGAGATTCAAGAAATCATCAGTGAACAGTAACTGTTACCAGAAATTTTCATAGAAGGAATTCTATATTTCAGAGCACGAATTTACCACATGTAAGAAGTTCCAAAAACAATGGAGATGATCTTTTCTATAAAAATACAGATCAAAGAAAGAAAGCAGCAAAAATGGAATAGCAGCCTGAAGGAAAACCATGCACAATGAACAAGAGAAAGAAAACTAGAAATATGATGTAGGAGTCACTGAACTCCTCAAATCCTTGATATGCATTCAAAACTTAACCTTGGATTTACTACTTGAGATCTTAATCGTAGCTTCTGAAGAGTTCTATGCATAGTTTCTAGACTTGGTTTCCTTGATCATTGTCTAAATCTTTTGTTTAGGTTTCTAGTTCTTCTCATTTAGTTTGCTACCTTTAATCGTTTAAAGTGTATCTATTCAGTATTAATATTATGTAGTTTGAATTTAGAAACGATGTTTGATGAAAACAATTCCTTTGTTGAGGAACGCAGTCAAGCTTTTAAAATAGAGCCTTGGGAAAGTTGTTTGGATGACTCAAGGGAAGAATGAAGTATAGTACGTTATAATGTTAAGGTCATATCTTAAGGTCACTTGGTCAAACAATGGTTGATCTTTATTTCATGGGGATTAGCTAACTTTTCTTCTTTGTTGTAGTTTTATTGCATATATGTTTTACTTTTGAGTGCTCATACTTTTCAATGCACAATAGAAAAGTGGAGGAAATATATTGTGAGTTACTGGTCGTTCTTGAATATGGACTATAGCTTAAACTAATAAAATTATATAAATGGAGTCCTCTCTAAATTCTTTTTTGATTTTCAATTGAATAGTGATGTTCTGAAAGAACTTTTGGTTACAGATCAGATCATATGTATTTTGCATTGCAGAACATGTCAAAATTTTTCTTTGGATTAGCCTGCAAACTTCGGCATTATTTTATGTGAACTTAAGAATTTTAAGCTATCGAATTCGATTCTTTGATTTTTATATAAGCTCTTTTTTTTAATGCACTCAAACAGGTATAGTTTTCTTAAACTTATATTTCAGTTTAGGGTTTATTTTCTCTTCCAGTGGTTGAATTTGGTTAAGTGCATATGTTGTAGATAGCATTTTGAGTAATAATTGTTTTACATGCTATTTCTTATCAGTAAAGTTTTTTGGTAACAGGTACAGTTTTTGCATATGGACAAACTAGTAGTGGTAAGACATATACCATGACAGGATCTGCTAGTCAACCGGGAATTATACCGCTTTCTGTTCATGAGTTATTCAGAATTATTCAAGAGGTGGTTTACCTTTACAATTATCAATTCTTCCATCCTTTTTTTATGAATATTTTTTTCGTAATTTATTGTCATTATTTTTTATTTTTTTTGTTGTGTTCCTTTTAGAGGATTATTTTTTATATTAATTTTTGGTTTTTATTACACTTGCCCTTTTAAAATAGTAAAATAGTTTAACATCCATGTCTTTATTTATTGTATAGAAGTCCTTGACTATTAACAATGTTTTTTATCTACCGGACATAGATCTGATTGTAATTATTAGTTGAACGTTTCATCTCTTAAAGGACTCAAAGTTTATGTAAAAATTAGTTTAATCTTGTCTTATTTTCATAGCTATTTAGTTTTTTTTTGTCATTTAGAAAGTGGATAGAGAGTTCCTTGTCCGAGTGTCTTATATGGAGATATACAATGAGGAGATCAATGACTTGTTGGCTCCTGGGCATCGAAAGTTGCAAATTCACGAATCCCTTGAGGTATATTTCCAGTTAGTTCAATATGGTTCTATATTGTATCCCTATGAACTTCATTTATTTCTATTTGAATTATAAGTTCTACCTTATTTATGAAGAGAGGCATATATGTTGCTGGTTTGAAAGAGGAGATTGTTACCTCCCCCGAGCAAGTTCTTCAACTCATGGAATTTGGTGAATGTAAGGCCAAAATGTCATTTCCACATTTCAGTTATATCGTAGTAGCATTGCAACTTAAGGGCACAATTTCTTTTGTTTTACAGTTCATCGACACATTGGGGAGACAAACATGAACCTTTACAGTAGCCGCTCTCATACAATTTTTCGCATGGCATGTCAATTTGTTTTTTATCGTGCTTTCTGTCGAACTTTTTTTTAGCATCTCAACTAATTAAATTTAATTCCAGATTGTTGAAAGTAGGGAGAGAAGTGGAGAAGGCGATTCAATTAATTGTTTTGATGCTGTTCGTGTATCTGTTCTGGTATGTTGTTTTGGCGGCAAAATAATCATGCTTTTGTTTTGTTTGTTTGTCATCTCTTATGCTTTTTTTTGGAATAATTCTTGATAGTTTGTGTCACGTTTTCTTTTTCTTTTTGATAGAATTTGGTGGATCTTGCTGGATCAGAACGTGCTGTTAAAACCGGTGCAGAAGGTGTGCGCTTGAGAGAAGGCTCATATATAAATAAGTGCTTGATGACCCTTGGTACCGTAATTAAAAAGCTAAGTGATGGTGTCGAAAGCCAAGGGTGTGTTTCATCATTATATTTTTACTTGACAATTATATGGCTCGTGTTTAGTTTCTCATGGAAGATTGTGTTTTAGGGGTCATGTACCATATCGGGACAGCAAGTTAACTCGCATTTTGCAGCCTGCTCTTGGTGGAAATGCAAATACTGCTATGATTTGCAACATCACCCTCTCACAGGTTCCTTATTCAATTTATTAGATTTAAATTTATCGAGGAATTTACTGCATGTATTCCCATACAGCCCGTGCAATTGACCTTACAATAGTTAAAATATGAGGTTGTCAGCTATTAAGGTCATCAAAGATGCTTAACACAGTAGATGTAAATTAAAATTAATGAGGACCTTATAAGCTTTAGCTAAAAGTATCGTCATGGTTAAGCCACTATCTTTTGTAGCCTTAAATCATTTTATGTACATATACAGTGAACTCATGTTAAATTTAATGAAGTACTTGATTTGTCTGCAAGGTATTTTCGTTTCGAGCCCTCATCAGCAGACTTTTTTTTTTCAAAATAGCAAAAGTGGAAAGTGTGAAAATGACAAGAAGCAAAGGAACAAGGTGAAGGGAGAGGAGGATTTTTTTTCATAAAATGACTGAATTCTCTAGGAAGATTCAATTCAAGTGGTTTTGAATTCATGAACTTTTGATTCTAAGAACTCCTTAAATTTTTCAAATTTTTACTTTTTAGAAGTTTCGACTTATTTCATACATTCTTATCATCTTTTTTTATAGATTTTTTGGTATAATATTTAATTATAAAACTAAAAATATGTGATTTTGTTCAAAATTTAAAATTATGTACTTGTTCGAGTCTATCTACTCACGTGTCCCCCACACGCATCTGTACACCTGTGTCAGTGGGGCTGTCCCGGAGATTGGTTACTATTCTTGCGTGCAGAACATGGATGCAGTTAGTCATTACACGTATGCCTACCCATGCAATCGCATTTGCATGGTGTGTCATGCCCTTTTGCGTGTGCTCCCACACCTTCATATGCGGTGCTTGGCTAGTGCGCTGCAATGTGTGCTTCGACAGCTTGTAGCTCGTCTCCAGGTACAGCCCAGCGAATGGTCTTTTTTCTTTATGCTGCTTCGTTGATTTTCATCGTTTTATCTCTCCATTGATTTTTTTCATCAATTTTGAATTCAATGAGTTTGAAAGCGATCTCCTGATTAGTGCCCTGAATATTTGGAAATTAGTTGGAGCTTCCAAATCCTTTTTCTTGTCCACTTTTGAATTTTCTTCATGCTTCATAGTTGTTGGAAATTGACAACACATTACTCTGAAGCTAAAACTTTATTTTTTCAAGGATAAGCACTTTATGAAGTGTCATTTCTTTAGTTGCATATTTCCTATATTTTTTACAAATTATTTAGACTTTGTTTCATAATAACAAAAACATTGTGGATGTACTAGTTACAAACTTTATAATGATCTTTCTCCATTTTAAAAATTATTTTTAAAATAATTGTTGTTTCCCAAAGATTGATACAACTAAAAATGAGTTTTCTCTATTGCAATGGCTTGGAGTACATACCTCCCTCTTGCTTAAGATTTTCAGTGTTTTGTACCTCATCTTGCTTAAATCATTGTTATTCTTATATGGTCCTGTTTTGCAATTTGTGTTCGTTTGTTGACATTATACTTGCAAAACATTCCACCCTTTTTTGTTGCACCATTTTTTCACACCTTTTTGCCCTTTCATTCTATGCTTCCTTTCTTTCTTCTCATCATCTTTATCTTTTGAAGTCTCTATCATCTTCGCAATGCCTTTTTGGTGGGCAAACTCCCTTTTTTACTTGCTACCATTGTTTGATTTAGTTGATCCTTGCCCTTGTCAACCATCCTTTGATTTGTTAGGTACTGTACCATGCATTATTTCTTCGTCTCTCAAAACCTTATCTCATTGTCTTGTTATTCCTTTGTCCTCTATACAATGCTCCTTCTCCCTGTCTAGCTTCCTACTAACAACGTCATCTCAGGATGAAGGCTAGAACTCACCTTTTTAAATCAGCGAAACAGGCACAAGTTGTGCCCACTCTCTCCTCCCACAAGCATGGCATTAGCATCCAATTTCGTTGCCGTTCATGTTGCAATCACTTCAACTACCTCCCCTTTTATACATACAACACTCATGTTTGCCCTACCCCTCCCAACCTCTCCCGTAACGAATTATTACATGAAACCTTATTCCAAAGCCATTTGCAATTGTCTAAAAGTCTTAATTCATTTTGCAACCATGTGTAGCAACTTACCTTTAACTATGCTAAAATGGTGGTGTTGACATATTCTTAGAGTTGGCATTAGAATATGAGGCGAATGGTTTAGTTCCCTTGTTAGGTATTGTATTAAAATACTAGTTCTTAGCATACATGTATCTTGTTGGGGCCATGGCATGGATAGATCTATGAATATAGAGATCAACTTAAGTCCTTTAAGTATACAATTATGGCTTTAATTGGGATCAAACTTGATGATGTTGAATTCTACAGCATTTTTCATAATTTCAGGCTATTTCATAATAAAGGTTATTATCATAATTGTAATTATTACTTAGGTGGTTGGATCTTGGGCCCTTTGCTCGAGTTTTTTTTTATTACTTATGCTTGCAATGTTCAACAATTGTTTAAGATAGCCTCTTGGTATGAATTTAGAGGCTTTACCCCCTCTAATTGGAGCTAATGGGAAGGAAGAAAATGAGAAACGTAATAATGCTTCTTATAAATATTATGGTGGATGATGTTTCTTATTTGGGCCCCACTTTTATTTTGTTCAACAATTGTTTATGGAATCCAATCCATTCTAAGCTTTCGTTGGCTCTATCCAATGAGGATTGATGATGGTCTTCCCAAATTCCTTTGTGTGGTTCTCCTTAAACTCTTTCTCTGATTACTTGCATCATTTCTTATATGTCTAAATCCAAGGGGAATCTTCTTAAAGTACAATCAAGAATTTTTTAACTAACTATTGAAATTTAAACTTATTATGGAGTACAAAGGGATTTTACCTTGTGAGATAGCCCTCAACATTACTTATCCAAGCTCAAGTGTATCAAATTGTTTTGCAAGTTTTGAAAGGGGTCTAGACCCTTGAAGAAAAGATTGATTTTTTCTTTTCTACAAGAGCATCTTCTCCTTGCATGATTGGTTTCTTTATAAGGAAAGAAAATGTCAACTTGGTATCCTTAGCTTTAAGAAGTTTATCTCTTGTGGATTTCTCAACATGCAAAGTTTTGTTGGTTGCATGTTGAAGAAAATAACTTGAACTTATTTTATGGTGATTAAAATGTAGGAAGGAATCTAATTCTCTTGGAATGGCTATTTTTATTAGTGTCTTGATGATTGAATACAACCCGTTGTTGTTGACTTCCTCATAAACTACTTTAGGTTCTAATTTACCTTTAATGCTCAATTGCGTTGATGATCTCCAATCAATAGACTTTTGAAACATTGATCTTCGTGAGATTCTTCAAACTATCAATCCTTTTTGGAATTTGAAGCAACCTGATCAGTTAGGTTCATTGTTGAGTTCTTGGATTGTTTGGATATCATTTGGGGGGAATTTCATTATGGTTGTCACTTAGGCCTTTGTTGCAACAAGGTTTGCACCAACATTGGTGTTATAAATATCATGCTTATTGCAAAGACAATTATTGCCCAATCAATCTTAGAGTATAGACCAATCTCTATTTAGTATTTTTTTTGTAAGATCATTACCAAAATTTTGGCCAATAGATTCCTCCCCATCATTCCCAACATTATCCAATAAGTGTAAGTAGCTTTTATCAAAGGTAATACCTACATGATAACATGAAGTTGGTTATAAAAGTTGCTTAGAAAGTTAGTGTCAAATAACCCAAAATGGTCTTTTTATAAATATTGATATATCCAAGGCTTTTGGTTCAATTAACTAGAAAAACATTTTTACTAAAGACTCGAAATTATAAGTTTTACTCCAAGCTTCTTGCTTAGATGAAGTGTGCATCTCTAATATATGTCTTTTTTTTGTTGATTGTACTTTGAATGGTTATTTAGTTAAGTCTAGAGGGCTTTGTCATTGTTGTCTTATTTCTCCTTTTGCCTTTAGTATTATTGTGTATGCCTACGATGTACTCTTGATAACATATTTAAGGAGCATAGATTTTAGATGAAGTGTGCATCTCTAATATATGTCTTTTTTTTGTTGATTGTACTTTGAATGGTTATTTAGTTAAGTCTAGAGGGCTTTGTCATTGTTGTCTTATTTCTCCTTTTGCCTTTAGTATTATTGTGTATGCCTACGATGTACTCTTGATGACATATTTAAGGAGCATAGATTTAGCCCACTTAGAAGTAGAAACACTTACATCACTTGTCTTGTCTTTATTGATGAACCCATTTTCATTTGGAAAAAGGATTTGCGAATGCTATTGTAAGGTACAATATCTCACATCGTACTGCACTACCCATGCCTAATATATTGGTTGGACAACGCATCGTTCAATCAATTTGTATTAAGTAATCAAAGAATTGATTGTATAGGTCTGGTTCAATCCTTGTATTTTAATGATGATAAGAAATCTGCGGCAACTAATTATATTGGTCTAATTCACCTTTCACACTTGTACGATCTGTAACATATATGCACAACACTATAATGTTGATTGTAATAGGCCAATAATAGAGTCGTACAAGTATAAAGCATGTTAAACATAGCATGCATTGGTGTATCGATTCTATATATACGTTGTTCTAATACAATCCATACTCATATATGTAAAGACGGTTGGATGAGCAATTGGACAAGACGATCTCTTGATTAAGCAGTACATAGCTTATTGTATTCTTTGATTTTCATTTTGCATTAGTATGATCGTTAACATTCACTTGTGTGTCATATTGGTATGATCATCTTTCTGTACTAATATGATAACCTTAAATTATCAAATTGACTTGAGCTATCAAAATTTTTAAATGCGATGTATTTTTCGGTAAACTATTTTATTATATGATCATTTGATCATCGCAATACAATTTTTATCATTTTCCCTTTTCACACTTAGACCAAAAAGCTTCCCAACTTCAGCTGCCAGGGTCGTACTAGTCGATCTAAACGATTGTCTCATACAATCATTACACCCAAAAATTGTAATGATCTCCAGCAATTTCAACTTCTCAGGGAACTCATGCATTCCTTTCTTAACATTCAAATTAATTAATACTTGTTTTAAGAAAAGAGTGTGAGCCAGATCTTTATCTTTCTATGTTATATCTACAAAACAAAACTAAAAATCCTATTCTTTTCTATAGTCTTCCTTTTTCTTTTTTCAATCTTTTTGTTTTTTTCAAATGATAATATTGATTTTTTTCTTCTTCCTCTTCAACTCTTCTCTTCCTCTCTTCGTGCTTTCCCTCTCTTTCTTCTCTCCCAAAGTTTTCCAAACATATACACTAAGTCTTTGGCATGGGAGAAGTTAAGAGGACTAAAATGATTTCTTTTTATTAATATTTTCTTTGTAAATTCACAGAAAATTCAATTCACCTCTGAAAACTACAAACCGCATATCGGTAGATTCCTCATAACAATACCTTCGCAACGGTATACTCAAATATAAATTTGGACATAGGATTTTTAGCACTTTTTTTGAGATGCTCAGAATTAAATACATTTTTTAATTGTGGATTTGCATTACTTATATTTGATATATTTTTGAGATGATATGGGAGTTTAATTAGACAAGTTGTCACCAGGAAAATACTCGAAAGAGATCCAAACCAGAGCTCACAAGGGTTTGGAATTAAGTTGAAAATCTCAATGCCATTTAAAGACTCTTATTTGGAGCTCCACAATAGTTTGCATTTTATGCAGTTAGTAGTGAAACTAATCCTCTTCCTACAAGAATCGAATAAGAATGTGTTGGTGATTTGGAAACCCCATTGAGAATAGTGCATTAAGCTTACTTTTCTTGAATTCCAATCATATTGTTTATATGCTTGGGCGACCATGGGAGAATGTCCCAATTAATGTGAATTTGAAAGGAGCAACTTTCTTCTCTATTTCATCTCCTTCAAACACCACTTCAGGTTCCTCTATAAAAAGATGCTTGTTTGATTTGATCAAAAAAGAAGCGGTCTCTGCCTCCTCTAGCACCTCGGTTGAAGAGCAATTTGGGGAAGGCAACCCTCCTTGACTCATCATAGGAGCACCTTCTCAAGGCCAAGCAGCCTAAGAGCATATTACTGAAAAACCAGCACTAAAAGATGGGGGAAATACTTGTTATAAAACAAGCTTTTGCAATCCAGAACACTACTCAATGTTTCGGCGTCGTCAAAGTTTCACCGTCAAAGTCACAAAGTTTTTCTATCAAAGTTTCTAAGGGATTCGTTTAATTTAGTCTTATGAGTGAACAAATTCGTGTTTTGAAAACAGTCAAAAAGCCTATGGTTCATCAATATACAGAATAGTTTTTAATTTTTTTGGTTCTTAAATTATCTTTTGTTTTATGAAAATACTTGCACAATTATGTAGACAATAGAGGTTTTTATGACTACTTGTAAATGTTAGTTTAGGAATAGAAAAAGTGTTTACACAAACTAAGTAGAGGGACATAGCTGCTATTTTTGTTTAAAGTAGTTAATAAAACAAGAATGAACTTTGCTATGATGGATTGTGGGTTGTATAGAACTTGTAAATATCAGATTACTTCTGCTTCTTATGAGTAATGTTGACCTGAATCCGTTTTCTTTTAGGTTTTAGATGAAGACAGCAATGCTTCCTGTTATTAACAAACAAATCACTTGGCAACCTATACAGTTTGACGTATATCACTCTAAGGTTTTTCATATTTTATCTCGCATTCTTAATCCCTTGAACAGTTACTGTGGTATGCTTTACAATGACTGTTGCAACCATGCTATTCTTTCAAATCTGACCAGTTACATTGGGACTTGCAGTTTAGTGGTAGGGCTTATTGTGTTTGGCCTGAATTTAGTGAAAAGAACTTTATACACAATTTTGCAGCGATGACATATCATTTTCTTGTTGGCTTGTCCTCATGTTAATGTTATGCTATTTCCAAGAGATCTTTTAGTTGTTTAGATGAAATATTTGTCAAATATTAACTGATTAATGCAGGTTATTTATCATATTTTTGTTTGACAGATTCATGTAGATGAGACAAAAAGCAGTCTCTTGTTTGCAAGCAGGGCTCTTCGAGTAAAAAATTATGCCTGTGTGAATGAGGTATACTTCATCTACATGTTATTCGTCCTATAAAACAACTTTCAATTAAGCAGACTATAATTGTTTTGTTTATTTTTTATTTTCTTTATTTGACATCTTTTTAGATATTTGTATGTCATTTTAACTTTTGAAACTGTTGTTTCTTTGAACAAAAAGATTGTGACTGATGCTGCACTCTTGAAGCGGCAAAAAAGGGAAATAGAGGAGCTCCGGGCAAAGTTGCTGGTGCTTCCTTTTTACTCTAAAGACTTTTGTCCTCTTTTTTTACCTAGCCACCAAAAGAGTAACCTTTTTATGCATAAATGTTGTAGAGCTCTCACTCTGAACATCTTGAAGAAGAAATTCTTGATCTGCGCAATAATTTATTACAGGTCTGGTGTATGGCTCTGCAGTTAGTTTTTAAATTTGACATTTCATTTGCTGGGACACTGTTCTGCATGATTGCACTCCAATTTCTGTGTTATAGAGTGAGCTTGAGAAGGAGCGAATAGCTTTGGAGTTGGAGGAGGAAAAGAAAGCAAAAGCTTGTCGAGAGATAAGGTTATTGGAACAAGAAAGGAAGATTGAGAATCTCAGCTCACTGATATTATCTTCTGAAAGGGATGAAAAAAGTTCTTATTCATTTAAGGTTTGTGTTTTTTTCATTTGGTTGATTGGCAATCTAAATCTTTCTTTTCTTTTCACTTTTTATGTGATGGTTAGACAGACTTTTTGTTTCTAGTTGATAATTTCCTTTTATTTGTAAATTGGCTTATGGTTAGCTTGCAAAAACCTTTTGGTAGAGCATCGAATTTTCCCTAACCATTAATTTGTCTTTTGGTGTCCTATCATGGCTAAAGGAAGTCATAGTATATTATATGTTTATGAATACAGATAATGGTTTTTATTAGGTTATTTGTATGGCTTATTGATTGCCTTTTTGAATTTCTGTTTTACCTTTACTTCTATAAACCTTATAAATACTTGTATTTTGTTCTTTATGGTATATGGAACATCTCATGATTAAATTAACTGGTCATCAACATCTTCGAGACTAAATGGGATGGCATTGGATTGGCTTTAATCCACTAGATTAGGAATTGTGCTGGAAAGATCTGGTAGTAGCCTTGTCACATGTGTAACATGAAATTTTTTGTAGTTCTTCGTGATGATGGTCATAACAAGATTGGCCTTTCAGGTACGAGACTGGCTTTATTATGGATTCCTGACACGACCTGCAAAGAAGAATTTTATGAAGTCAAGCAAAGAAGTGGCTTGTACTTCATTTGCTAGAACTGTGTTATGTTTAATGTCTTTGTCCAAAATATTTGATGTTTTTGCCTCTTAAAAAGGTTGGCAAATTTCCAATGAGTTGCAGTTCATTTGGAATTGACCCTTTTTTCTTAATAGGAGGTCTAAGATTCAATGTGAGCATAGCATTTATTTTTCTTCAAAAAAAAAACAAATTACTTCAAAATTTCTTATGATTATAAAACCATTGTCTACCATGGAGTTGTAGAATATTTGTTAGTACAGAATTTCAAAAAGTAAAGCAGAAGGAATGTTTTTCCAAAATGAACCTTAATCATTTTGCTGTTGGTTTTTTTAGCCAGCATCTTAGGATTGCTCGAGTCCATCTTTAATAGTTTTGAAACTGTTTATGGCCCTCATTAGCTTTGTTTGGCTTGTATTCCTCCTCATCAATCCCACTCTTTAGTTATGAGAATATTATATAGTTAACATTTTTTTATCTCAAACAATTGTGAAGGGTCACCTTTTTGTTCCTTGCAATTGTTTGAGTTCCTTGCATTGGAAGTGATTGTTGTATTGTTGGTTATGTATATACATTTCAATTTTAATTTATTTATTTATCTTTTTGTTTAATCCTCTATTCATGCAATATATGTGTTTGTTGTTTACGATTTCTAAGCTTATCATGCACCTATAAGAACTTGGCTTCATATTTTGACATTTTTTTTATTTCCACTTATTTATTTTGCATTGTTATATTTTATCTTTAAAGATATATTATTATTATTAATTAATGCTTTTTTGGTTATAGGAAAGGAGGCGGGTGACCTGGTGTCCTGGGCCTTTTCAAAAGAAAATGATTAATGAGGTAATACTTGTTGATGCATCCATTATATTTATTTTAGCCTTCATTTATGTTGTCTTCTTTATGATTTGTTTATTCTAGATTGTAATATTTCTAATATTATGCAATAAATTCTATTAATATTAGCTGAATGTTATCTAAATAATCTACTATTCTTATTTTTAATATGAAGTTGTTCGTTATCTAGATGTCACTTATTTTTGCGAAATAAAATTACAACTTTAAATAATATTATTTAAAGATGTAATTAGATAATGCACCTAATATATTTAAATAATATTATAGTGTATGACATTATTGTTTCACCAAATGCCCTTTTTGATATTTTATTTTGCCATTAGCTCTTGGAAATATCATCTCAACTTTGCTTCTTGCATATCATGTAGTTTTATTCTTTAGTAATGATCTATTACCCATATTGGTTATAATTTTCACTTTATGAGTTACTAATGTATATGCTTTATGTCAACACTTATATTGATTGGTTTAGTTCTCACTATGCATTTATTTAGTGAAATTAATATAACAAGTCGTTATCCGTGGCTAATGATTGTGAACCCAACATCAAGCCTAAGGAAGGTCCCCTTTTTCCAATTGCTTCTTATTTATAGAGAAAATAAAGATCATTAGAGGATACACTCTCAAGAGTTTTCAAAGTCATTAAAGTCATTCCTGTATCTTTTTAGTTATCCTTTTCAAGAACAGGGCCACCCTTTTCATCTTTTCTCGACAATGTTTCTCTTATTTTCTTGTGAACTTGAGGCCTTAGCCTTGGGTGTGTTTATTGAGATGCTTGTATTTTTTTAATGGTCATTTTAGAAATCTTATATATTTTAAGGGAGGTCATATTTTTATTAGATTAGAATAACCAAATTATCCATCTAATTTGATTTAAACACATCAATGTTTAGAAACAACTAATCATGTTATAGCCATTTGTGATCTTTATTTTATATTTTTAGTATTTTAATTACCAATCAAGATCTAAAATAAACTTACATGGACTTAACTAGTACAAATAATTCTTATGCAAATCATTATTAATTTAAATTTATTTAAGATGGACTTTGATTGAGTTGGTTTTGGGATTCATTAAAGACCTTAACTCATTGAACATCATTACTTAGTCCCTTGTAATGGTTTAGGCCTCTTGAACCATATGCTTCTACTTAGATATTGTGTTTTACCTTTGTTTACTTGTGAGATGGTTGTTTCTTTATTCCAACATTTTTTTTATAAAAAAATTCTTATTCTATTATCTTTTTGGATTAATTCTTAATTCCAATTTGACCAATTTTCCTTTGCCTCAAGTGTAATTAAATCTTTGTTAAGTTTTGACTAGCATCAAAGAAATTCTAAAGGACTACTCTAATATCTTTTTTGTATTATCTATAAAAATAATTTAAGGATTGAAAGGCACTAGGAGAAGATGCCCTTTTCTTAAACCAAGACTTCTTCCTCAAGCAATTAGTTTTATTTAAACCCTACATTTAGAATTAGCTGTTGCAACTCTTATAGTGACAAATGGAGTTTTTTTAAGCCATCCTCGTAATGATTGTTGATTTTCTTCAAGCATTGCAAGCTAATGTTCCACTCGGTCACCATTTCTCCATTAACAATACCTTGATTAGAATCCATCTACCAATCAAGCCATTGATTGCCTTCTCTATCACAAGTGATTTTTATTCTGGTTCAATTTGGGTTAGTCCCTGTCTCTTTCCAGCCTGATGGATCCATTAGTTTTTTTCCTTATTCATCTTTAAGAATTGCTAAAAGTATGACTCTAATTCCATTATTTTTTGACCTTGGCTTAATGTTGAGGTATTGATTACTTTGGTCTCTAGAAAGGTTTTGCTCATTTAAGGTTTATATTTATAGAATAAAAATTTCTTTTGTGTGGCTATTTATCGTTATATCCATCCATTTAGAAGTCTACTAAGGCTTTTCCTTGTACTACTGATTCCACTTTTAAATATGATAATCACTCCCTGTTGTCATTGGTCTCAATTGTCATGCATATTAAAATAATTTTGAAAAATTGCATCAAAAGAAGTAATGTAGTCTTCCTCATAATAGTGATGCCAACATAGTTATAGTCATTTTGTTTTTGGCTACTCTTCCATAGTTGATTTTTGCATTCTTTAGGTTTCTAACCATTGTATTTCATTAGTAAGATTTGTTGATTAATTCTTACATGGTAAATTTTCCCCTTTCCTTTCATAAAGGGTTTAATGTTATAGATACTGACTATTTCTTTATCGATTTCTTCCACGTTGGAGCAAGGTGGTCTTCCATGGTCAAGTCAATTTGGAGTTGCGCTTGTTGTCATTGTGAAATTTTCTTCTTTTTTAGTAGGGGGAGCATGTGCTTGTTGGAGTGTTTAGAGATGCAAATTTATTTAAATTCTCTTTTAAAGAGCCTATATATTTCAAAGGTTAGAAAAGTAATTCCATTTATTTGATGAGAATATATAAACTATTCCTTTAATCTCATATAAAGAGACTAATTTGTAAAAAATGCTAATTGTCACATGACCGTTGATGTCTTTTTTCTATATTTAAGTATTTTCAATATTGATTAAAGTAAATAAAATTAAATAAACTTTAGTGGTATCTTATTTTATAAGGGCATTCCTATTTAGTCTTTATTTATTTGACTTTATTTAAAATACACTATTATTGAGTGAACTCTTGGATTATATAGAAGCCCAAATCATTAAGCACCTCTATGCACTAGCAATGCAAATGCTTTCAACGACATAGAGTTCTATTCTCATTCCTTTCCTTTTTTAATTTCAATTCCAAAATTTGAGAATAGTCAAAAATTATAATTGACTTAGTGAAAATCTGTACACAACATCTTTTTGAAGGTCAAAAGCAATATATAATTTCACTTTATACAACTCAATCATGATGTCTTGATGCTTAAGAAACATTCTTTCTTTAAATGACAAATTCCATGTAGGCTTTTGAGATTTGGCCAAATTTTCAAGTTTTTTAGGTTTCAAAATTAGTCACTAAGCTCATAAATTTTTTAAATGTTATAACTAGATTTTTGACTCTTTTTTTTCCGCTAAATGTCATTCAAATATTCTAATATAAGTCTTAGATGTTTGTATAATTGTTAAGTAGATCTCAATAGGAAAGTGTAGTTTAAGAAGAAAAAATTAGACTAGTTATCTTCTAGCTGGTTATGCCGAACTTGTAAACCAATATGCTCAAAAAATTTGGTTTTAAATTACAAGTCCTTGATGTAATTTTTCAGCCTACCTCTTCTCTTTTCAAATTATCTTTTTCTTATGTCTTTTTTGGTTTGTCTATTTTCTATTCATATGAAAAAAATTTTAAAAGCATATCTTCTAAAAGGTTAATTATTTCCAAACCATCAAAATCTATTTTCTCCAAGCTAATTCTCAATTACTAAAACACTAGCCAACCTTCTCTTAAATGTACTTATTTGTACTCATATCCCGAAGTGTAGTCACTCTTTTTTCATAGTATTCATTCTATTTATGATAAATTTAATTGTCTTGCATTGTGATTATATAACATTACAATCTTATAACAATCTCATCGGCGTACCTTAACTCTTTAATAGGACGTTTTTTTCTCACAAGACAATTTGTTAGTTGTGAAGTTATTCATCAAGCTGTAAACATTTTATACATAATAGATGGTATTAGTATAATATCTTTGTTGATGATTTTGGGGAGCATTTTTGTTCATAGAATTATGGATTTGTTAGCTTATGCTTTGTGAAGTTGGGTAAAAAAACATGCTCAAATCCCAATGCATGTTGTCAAGTATTTTTGAAAGTTGGTGTTTGGGCCAATGTTATCTATTTTTTGTAATAAAAAAATGGACATATTTTTTTTTTTTTCTGATGTCATTCAAAAATGTTATAGAAAGATTTAATCTTTACACATAATATATTCAAACCTATTATAATAATACTTTTTCAACCACATTTCATCAAACAAAATTAAAATTTCATTTAAAAGACACTTTTTTTGTTCCTTTCTTAAATGCCAATTACCACAACAAAAAAACCCAATACCTTTTTGACAAGCTTTCTAAAATGTGTCCCTATTAGAATTACCTTAGTTAAATGAGGAAGCTGACAGTATGGAGCCAATTCATGAGAAGCTAGAATTTGCATTCCACTTCAATTCATCTATCCTATGCAGGAAAATTGTGCATTTAATGGGGATACGCTACCTTTGGGAAGCTGTTTACCTGAGATTGCTGATGGTGCTGATAAGGCTGAGGCCTTTTTTCTTCTTGATGAGCATGCTTTGCTAAATGTTACCTACCGGAAGAAAACTCATCAAAATAGAGATAGCCTAAATTCAGTATGTATTCTGCCTTCCCCCACACAAACATCCTCTCTCCTTTCTCTCTTTCAAATGTCTAGAAGTTTTACAAATAATGGTTTTTTATTACTTTTTAGGAAGAGGAGCAATCTTCAGCAAAGCTGCCCGAATTTGGTGACCTTTCCTTGAATAGTGATAGCAAGGTGTCTCTCTTTCTATTGCCTCCCTTGTTAGCTGTTTCTTATGCCTCATTGTGAACAAATAGCAAGGTGTCTCTTTTTTGATGATTTTTAAGGATGTGAACATCAAATTGCTCCAAAATAACTATATGGAATCAGAATCAATTCCTACGAACAAAATTACTGCTTCGTCAACATGTCATTTGAAGGAATTTGTGTCTCCGGATCATTGCAATCTAACTATGCGAGAAACTGGAGCAATTTTGGTCATCAAACGGCTTGAGGAGCAGGTTCTTACCAATCAAAATGTTCCATTGAACATAGTTTTTTTTATTATTATTGTATTAAAGTATTCTTCCTATGCAGATTGAATCTTTAGAAATGGAGAAGAATTCACTACAGATGAACTTGGACAATGTTGTTACTTTGGCAACTGAACAGAACGCTTGCTTTAGGGAGAAGTGTGAAGATGTATGTTTTTTTTTGCTGCAGTTCTATTTTATATAGTAGGTGCATTGTTTAATGAATATCTTCATTTATTTATGAGTTTATGCTTGGCTTTATGCTTGGACTCTGGTGCACACCACGAGTGCTACGCAAACTGTTTAATTAGCTGAAGTCTCTAACATATTAGTGATAGTCCTATTCAATCAAATCTCTTTTTATTTTATATGTTTTGCTTGTTTTTAAGGAACTAATTTAGTCTAATATGTTCTAAGAATATAGATCTAATGACTAAATTAAGAATTCCTTTTTTGAAGTTTGGAATCCATTTTAATTATTTGAAAGTTGAATATTAATGTTTGTGATAGGTTATTACTACAAATTTAGTGATGTCAGATCTATGTGATTTCTCCTAAGCATAATTTGTCTTGTAATCACTAGTAATCTTCGATAAACTTAACATAAATAGCATTGATAATGATACTTTATCTTGTACTTATTACATAAACATTAAAAACTATTATGTGAAAATGCGAATTGATTACAAAAACCATCCATAAATAAGAACAATGTCATGAAACCACAAAATATGATCATAAACTATCAAACTATTGACATCAAATAAGTCAACTAGAAAGATGTTCAGTAAAACATGTTAAATAATTTGGAGCATATACTGCACTAGGAAAGAAAAGAAAGCATGGTAAGAACTTGGTAAAGGCATTAGACATCTTTAACTAACTCCGGTGGTTGCAATGGCAAAGCGAAGCAGTGGTTGGCAACAACAAGCAGAAAACAGACAAATGGCTTATTGGTAGAACTTGCATGTCTGGGTGTATCTCTCCTTATCATTTCCTTCATTTTTAATCCTCAACCACATATTTATGTTTTTAAATAATAGTGCAATTTCTCTTTCAGCTTTAAAATAGTGCACTGCCAACTTGCAATACAACTTAATCACAAGTTTATATTCAGATGGTGCTGGTTGCTGCACAGATGAGGTTTTTTGATTTTAAATACATTTCAAGAGAACTGTGCATTGCATAATGATGATACTTTAGCTTGACCTTCATTTCATTTGAATTGTTTACTTTTTTTCTAGAGGCTATTTTCTTATAAGAGAATAACGTTTTGGTGATGTTAAGTGCGACATTTCATTCAATTTTTTTCCATTGAAAATTTTAAATAAAATTTTCTTAGTTGTATGATGAGTAAAATAATTAAACTCAATTAATGTTTTTTGAATTTTGTTCAATGTGCTATTATTAACTCCCTTGTATTTTGTGGTTCTCTTTTAGCTACAACAAGAAGTCAGGAATGCTCAAGAAGTTGCAAGAGCAGTCTATGATGAACTGGTTTTCTATCCTCTCTCCAAGAATTTTCAGACAAATTATTTACTCTGCTTTTGCTAGCGAAATGATGCCCTTTTTATTATTTCATTTTTATATTGGAACTTTGAAATCTTCACTTTGGAAAAACTTTCATGCTAGCTATTTTGATCTTCTTGGCTTTCAGAACCACTTTTGGAGTTCTTTTCGGAGTGAAAAATGGAAAGAAATAACAATTAGTTTGTCTTATTTTTAGGAGTTCGTCGGTGACTCAACTCAGAAGCTTTTTGATGAAGTTGGAGAAATTGCTTTGCACTTTTGCCTTTTAAAAGAGTCATTTGAAAATCTTTTAGCCATTCCCAAAGACTTCATGCAGCTTTTCTCCTTCTTTTCTGAAATAATACTGGTAATTCTTGCATCTTTTTCTGCTTATTTCTCATCTATATAATAGATATGGCATATATTATTGTTCACATTTGTGCTTTATCTAATTTTTTCACCTTTGAAATGATGAATTTTGGCTTGTCTTTTCAAGCAAAAGTTAGTTTTGGTTGAATCAAGGCCATCATTGCAATTATTGTCTTATTCATGGTTGTTTTCAAAAAACAAATATGTTAAAAGTGAAGTACATTGCTGGGCAACCTTTGAAGAGAAGTTGTGTAGTAGATAAGGAAGCTGGTGAATATTTTTTTTTTTACTCAAAAACTATTTGTCATGTTATCATCCCTAACTTAGCATTTTGATATAATCTATTTTGGGGATGTGCCTTTGCAAGGAAATATTTACAAAATGGTTGCATTAATCAAATTATATTTTGACTTGAGTTACATTTTCCTTGTTATCCCTTTAGCTATTAAGGGTGATTTCATAAATCATCAAGATACTTCACAATTATGAGTATGGGTTGCTTGTATAGTAATGGAGATGTTAGTTCTCTTTTTACATCAATTCTTGCACCGTATTTGAAAGGGATAGGCTTCTTATATTAGCTTGTACTTCTGCCTCCAACTTGTGGAATGAAGTGTTTTTTTTTTCTTTTTTTCTTAAGAAGATTGGAGACTTGTCTAATTGTTGTGATTAACATCAATATAATGTCAATGATTACATTTTAGTTTAATGTAAATGAAAACTATATAAACCTTTTTTCAAACAATTTATATTGTATCACATGGCAAGATTCAATGACTATTCTAGTCTTTAGCTAAATTAATCTACTTGATCCATCCACAACCCATACTCATTATTGAATTCAGTAAGGATATGGGGAAATTCATAGGATTTTCCTAGAATAAATCAGGAGTGATAGTGCAAGAGAGGTTGGTGGGGGAGAGAGATAGAGGGAGTAGAACAAAGATTGTTAGTTTAAGGTTATGCTTACTTCTATTGCTTGGTTTTAAAACACAAGCATATGAAAATCACTAATGATTCCATAGAATACCACATAGTAGATTTTATAGTACAACTCTTATTAGTTGTATAAGGGAAAACTTCAAATTAGAATGGTGCTAAATTTCTTTCAAAAATCTTATCATATCCTATAATTGATGGGATGCTTCTACTTGATTTAAAAATTAGTGTTACTCATTCTCATTTGGCTATTGCTCTTATTATTAATTTGGAAAACATCTTATAAAATTTCTTGTGTTTGCTTTTTTCTAGATTGGCACTTGGATTGTGGAAATACCTCAATACTTGGTCCTCAAATCTTTCCTAGATTTCTTGAAGGCTTTTTCTTAGAGGTGGTGTATCATCTTGGTTTAAGTTTTGTAGCTTGTCATGTCAAATTGCCCAAGTTCTTTCTCTTGTGAAATCTCCAATCTTAGAGTGCAATTCTTGAGGAAATCTTTGAGAACCATTGGTGGAACTTTATGCTTTTTACTTCATGTGTCTTAAACTTTCATGCTCATCATCTCAAGTGGCTCTGCACTTGAGCTCACTATCTCAAGTTTTGAGCAATCTTCATTGGGTGCTATACTTTCTCAAGTTTCTTTGTATCCCTTCTTCATGGGTTAAAACCTCTTGTGGGTTGTAGAACTTTTCTTCAAGGTAATTTAAACATATGACAAATGTTGTTGGGACATGTCAAAACTGTCTTGTTTACTTTTGTTATTGTTATCTTGATCATTTGTCCTTTTTTTTGTAAGTATTTAAGTGTCTTTGAATATTTTTTTAAGAATGGATTTGTTGGAGAGTCTTTTGGTTATTTTTAAAAAAAGAACATGAGATAAAGTGGGACTTTTGTCACTCATCTAAGGGTGGTTCCTTAATTCTCAAAAATCATATACTTTAATAGCAAAATTTTAGTTTCTATGATAAGGTCATACATAAGAGATAAAACCTCATGAAATTTCTTATCAATTATGAAATGCTCAAGTAGTTTTAAGTTCTCCAGATTTATCAGTATTGCTTTCTCTTTATGGCAATAGGTTTAGCCAATAAAGATTATCATTGATTTTCTTTGGGAGTCGAAATAATATATATCAAATTGGTTTTAACTTTCTTAGCCCCTTAATTATTCTTTCATCTAAAACCATGCTAGATCTTTTTCTTAAATTCTCTTATTGATGATGCATATCATGTCTTTTTTTGTACTATTGTGAGAGCTTTAATCACATCTTGATAGCAATTTGAATTATTTAAATATTCTTAATAATCCTTTTTACCTTTTATTTGATTTTAATGGATGAGTTTATTGAGAAATCCAAGTTGAGTGGGTTCTATGGTAGATATACTAGACACATCTTAACTGGGTTCCAAACAATTGATTTGTGGATGTGTTGATTTTGTGCATATTGTGTCTTTTTTTGTACTTGTGTTGGAAGAGCTTCAACTACATCTTGAAGTGGTTTGAACTATTCAAATATTCTTGATAATCCTTTATACCTTCTATTAAATTAATATTTTGACTCTATTGGATGTGTTTATTCAAAATCCAAGTTGAATGGGCTCTATGGTAGATATACTAGAGACACCACCTTGAAAGAGCTCTAAACAATTGAACTGTAGAACTTGATAGTTAATTTTTGTATCTCATTGTGATTCATATCTTTCTTTTTTGACGTGCAAATTATCCTCACATCTATATTCACTTGTCACTCTTGTCATATGAGCTATATGACATAAATATTACATGTTGATCATTATAGTTTTTCAAGAAAAAATCTTAAAGATAAAGGTTGATGAGGTTTTTTTATAAGGTGGACCTTGATAGTTGAGTATTTTAGAGATGGGCAATGCAACTTTTTTAATAGTTAACAGGCTCAAGAAAATTGCTTTCAATTTATTTTGATTTGTTTTTTTGACCAATGATGGATTAGAAATCATGATTTCGTGAGCCATTGCTTATCAGAGAACAGCCAGTTTTTTAAAAACAGTGAACAGTATCTTTAACTTTCATTTTACTAGTGCATTTATGTTATACTTAAACGAGAAAACTGATTTATATCTGTTTAAATACATGCTCAATTCTCCACTTATGAGATGATAATCTGGTTCCCATAAACTGCTTAATTTCATATTCTTTTATGTTATGCTTTTAGAGTTTTATGACCGTTCCCATGGAGTGTGTGGCACAATTTAAGTCCCTCATATTAGGCCAAAACTGTGTCAATAGATTTATGATGAAGAAAATTGAGGAATTCAAGCTTGAGAAGGTATGATATGATTGTCTTGATTTTTATTTCTCTAGTGAAAATACACAACAATTCTTCATCTAAAAAATCACTCAAATGCAGAATCTATTGGGTAACCAACTATGTCAACATCAAAAACAAATTCATGAGCTCGAGTGTTTCTTCGAAAACAGGGAGAAGATTACTGCGGTTAGTTAAATCAAGTCTTTCCTTTTTATTTTTTTTAGGATGATGTTTCCATCCTATTTTTGATTCATGCTGATCTGGTAGGAACAAGGCCTTCAGGATGATATGGAGAAGGAAGAACTCCTTTCTCAGATTTACTCTCTTCAAAAAGAAGTGTCACGCTTATCATCTTCTTCTCTTGCTAGAGAGAAAGAATCTCTGAGAAAGGAACTTGATAAGACAAAATCAAAATTCAAGGATATCGAAAGCAAACTAAAGAATACAATCCAGGACAAAGTAAAGCTTGAGGTAATTATTATTGTCATAGATGTGTTGATTCGAGTTTTTTTTATTTTCTTTATTAAAGGTGAACATTTCTTTTTTTAGAGTGAGAAAGCCCAGATTGAACGAGAAGTTAAGAGTTTGCAAGGTCAACGAGCTTTACTAGAACGCAATATGTTGAAGCATGAGTCAAATGTTGTATCTCAAAAAAATTTGCAGGTAAATATCAGATATGAAGGTTTGCTTGTGTTCTGTTTATACTAGGCAATAAGCGATTGCTAGTTAATTTATCAGCTAGTTAGTAACTAGCAACCATGCAAGATGTAATATAGTAAACATATGAGTTACAACAGGAGGAACAAAGGTTTGTTTCTTAACGTTTTAGTATGCTTCTCCAAGTCATGAACTTTTTTGAGCTAAGCCTGAGCATATGAACAAGGTTTTTGAACTCCAAAACTTATTTTCTCTATGATCTTTGTCTATTTAATTTATTCTTGCAGTTGATATTCAATTCTTTATATTAAGTGAGCAGATTTGATTTGGTTTGTTACATTATGTTTGTCTCATGTATTGTTTTAGGATGAGTATCAAAAGCTTATACTCAGTGCATTTGAGATGGAGGCTGATATCGCTTCAATGAAGGAGACTTTGGAAATTACAATTGGAGAAAAGGAAGAAGCGGTTGTTAAAAATGAAATTCTAGAAGCTGAATTGGACATTATGTCCAGCAAATTGAATATTGCATTAGTTGATGCAGAACTGCTGAAGGAGGAGCTTGTTAGAATGGTATAAATCCTTATAGTTGTAGAACATTTAATTTTTGAACTAGTGTTAATTTCTTATTAATGCTTCTAAGCTTCTTTGTCATTGTATTTCAACCATCTATTGGTTTTGATATTTTATTTTAGAACGTGAAGCTGTTTTATCTTGTAGGAACAAAGTTTATCTGATTCTGAAGCTGTTTCTAGAAGTTTAGAAGATTCTCTTAGCTATCTATCAAGACAAAAGGAAGACATTATCTCGGTACTACAATTATTCAAAGAATGCATATAGCATTGAAATTGTTTTTTCTTTCACTACTTTTTTTTTTAATTCATATACTTATTCGTTGATTGGATCAGCAACTTAAAGAAGCTCTTTTAGAAGTTGAGATTGTAAAATCCACTACAGACTCTAAAGAGAAAACTCTGACTGAGAAACTCAAGATATCAAATGATGAAATTGTTCGTCTTACAGAGAATCTATCAAAGGTATTTGTGAATCAAAGTGCAATTGTTATTTTATACTTTCGCTATGTGAATATAACATGAAAAATGACTGAAAGTGAACCCATGATTTGTAGCCTAGAAATTTGGTATGAAATTTTGTAGATTTATCAACTAGCTTAGAGGAAATGCAATACACTGATTTTATTAAAAGCTTGCCCACTATATTAAGTGCAATGAAAGCATGTTGTTTTTGCAAACAATTATTTTTTATTAACATTTTCTAATATTTTTTTAATTTTTTCATCAAACTGGTTAGAATTCATTTTAATCACTGTCTAATTTTGATGGTCATAAGCTTGCATTAGGATATTGATGATCTCCTCAAAATTATATAATTCTTTGAAGTTAATTTTTGGTATTATTCCTACACAATCTGAGTACTATCTATGTTGAATATGTGCACTATTAACGCTGGAATGTGGTCAAGAGTACGTGCATGAGCAAGTCTAGTGGACTTACATGTGGGATGGTTTAGGTTATTTGGAGGAGAATAGAGAGATAGAGAACATGATGCAGGAAGAGTGGGAGGAAGAAAGAAAGAAATTGATAGGAGTGAGACCAAAACTTGTTCACGCAAAAAGCCCGTGAATGAAGAAAAACTAGTTTCTCTGATAAGTCGTTCCAAAGGTGGAAAGTCAGCCTAAAGTAATGCAAATTCAAGCATATGATCTTGAATTATCTAGTGCACAAGGCCGGAAATGGAAAACGAAGAATTGATGCAATTTTGGTGCAAGTCATATGAGAATGTTCAAAACCAAATAATGTTACTGAGGTAAGGATCAGCATAGAGGCATGCCACTAGCTTTGTAATTCATTAAAAACTTCATCGAGATTGTCAAACCATTGCATGTACTAACAAAAGTGAAATTGAAGTTTAAGAGAAAAAATCATACTCTTCCCCTTATTAAAGAATAAATTATTGGCACTCGTTTTGATTTTTCCTAGTTTATGACTTTCTTTTAAGATTGAATTAGATGTGTCAAGCCATGCAATTAGCGTCGTGTTGATGGTGGAAGGACATCTTCTAACGTATTATTTCATACTACTACAAGAAGCTCAAGGAAACTCGTAGTCATACAACAAGGAGATTTTAGCATTACATCAAGCCATGAAACATTGGTTGCCATCTTTTTTGGGAATGAAACATCACACACTTTGATCGACAACCACTCCAATACTTGTAGAGCCTAGCAAGTTTCAATAGGCATGGCACATTAAGCACATGACCTATCCGTAACAATTCAACATTGTCTTCACATATAGGAAAGGAGCTTGAAATAACTTGGTTGGCTTTTTTTGAAACGTGCAGTAAGCAACTTTTGTTTAAATTTTGTGATGTGGGTCTAACTAAAGATGCATAAGGAGTATGTGTTGAGAGATAACGAGGATATTGACTTTAATGGGGATTGATCGAATGTGAAAACAATGAAAGCTATCTAATTTTCACTTAGGTGAAGGCCTTCTCTATTAAGGGATGCAACTTTGCATGCCTTGTAATGGGGATTAGTTGAGGTTGGTTCAAAAAACTCATACTTCAATGGTGGTTGGTTGTTTTTGGATGAAAAAAATACTATCCTGATCCTACAAATTGAACTTGTATTGTTCTCATAAGAAATCAGAATTTGAGAAATTTGTGCAATGATATATTGTCTGTAGTATCATAAATAGGATTTTCTGACAACTCTTATGAGGATACCATTCATGATATTTTAAAGTTTAGGATGAAAGTCTCTTGTATGTCTAGTTTTCTTTCGAAATGTAAGGCTATGTTTCTATTGGTTGTAGACTATTCAATATGTAATTGGGATATAGTCCTTAAAGCCTATTCAATTCAGAGTTCCAAATTGAGACAATTAAAAGTATCAAGGGATTAGTGCAACATAGTGCACAATAGTTTCAATAAGGTTTGGAGGATACGCTTTAAGCCACAAAACAATAATAAACAAAGGTATAATAGGCATTGAGTGGAATATGGTTTCAAGGTTAGAGACCTTGTATGACTTCATATCAATTAGAACATTTGAAGGGGGAGGGAAGGAACCTCAAAGGCAATGGAACTACCCATTTTGTCTTTAAGAAGGTTAAAGACAATGTTTGATTACGTATTCTTTCTCCATATATGGAGATCTATTTAGAAGTTGTTTTGGGAGGTGAAATAGTTGTGGTCAAACCTTCCAACATCGCATTTGAATGCAATCTACTAGTGCAGCCTCTTAAAATTGTGTTGGAGTGTAATGCAATCCCATTTTAGAAATTGCATTTCATGACTGGAACTAGTTGCAAAGACTAATGAATTATGAAAGGATGAGACTAGTCGAAGAGCTCGAAGGATGTCACAAATGTGGCCTAGGAAGATGTTCTAGTGAGGGACAAAGGTGCTAAAAGGAGCAAGTGTGACGGTAGTATTTGGAGTAAAGAATCATATTTTTCTCATTTATTCATTATTGAGAATACAAAATAATTTATTGTGGATTATTCTTTTTAGTCTTAATTTAAAAAGAAAGCTTTCTAAATAATAATATAAAAAAAATATAATTTGGTAGTATCTTATCTAAAATTTTTTCTACAATCATAAATTTTAGAGTCAAATTTAATAAAGAATTATAGTTTTTATTATAACTAAAAATATTAATTAAGTTTAGAATAATATAAATTTATATGCACCTTGTGGGATAAAACTCGTTTTTGTTAGTATGGAATAAGCCAAAGAATAATAATATCTCAACATGATACATTATACTATGATATTAAAATATCAAATTGATACCTTCTATAATACTATATAGTTCAAGAAAAAATCAAGCTAAAGCTAATGAGCCTATAACACCCTTGATAGAAAATTGTGAGTAATCGTTGGAAGATATCTTAGAGAGTTGTTAGATAAGAAGTCTCTTAGTATACTTTTAGGTAGATAAGTGTATGAATTTTCTTACATTTGAAAGATAGAAAATGTATCAAAGCTATATATATAGAAACATAGTTTTATAATGTAAATATGTTTTTTAAAGACAATTTTGTTTGACTAATATAAGAGGACTGAAAAGGTCCACTACCTTTAAAAAATATGATTTTCTTCACACATTGTGTTGGAATGATACTTCTTATAATACAATGTGGTACGAGTTGAATCAACCAAAACTTGGTGGGCTTGTCACACCAAGGGTTAAAGATGATAATGAATGATTATTGAGTGATGTCTAAAAGGAGGAATCTTTGAGCAAAGCATAATTCTTAGCTTGTTTTTAGGTGCAAGGAGACAATAGTTCTTATTCTCACATAAAAAATGAAGAGAAAAATTTTAAATTGCATATATAATACGAAGGTTTTAAGATATCAAGATATTTTTTAGGATAAAATATTATTTTATTGATATGAAACTGTGAAAGAGAAATAATACCTTCAAGTAGTAAGGCTGGGTTATAACAACAAAATATTACAACATGACATAAAATCTTGGGTCTTTGTTGGGTTACAATTTTAATTCATATTTATTGTTGTCAATCTACAAGCAATATCCATGGAGCCAATTGTCATTATGGTTATGCTCATACATTATTCCATGTTAACAATGCCACGAGTGTGCACCAGTTAACTTTGTGAGTGATGTTCTAAGGGTTATTGAAGTCAAAAAGCTTATGAATAAGTATTGAAAGGAATCAGTACTAGCCAATTAGCCCACGAGAGCTTTATCTTTCCTTGCGACTCCCTTTCTCTAGGAAAGTGCAGCATTACCCTTCCTTTACTAAAGGGGGAATTATGTGAATAAAATATCATCTAGACTTGAAGCTTATGAAGCCTCCATTGCATGAGCGGTGTCACTATTTTACTTTGAGTAAAACATCAAAAAAATCCATAAAACCCTTTTGTTCTTCTCTTCAATTAGCCGATACAAATCTAGTATGAACAAGTTGGAGTATAGATGGATTATATACTTCACTTAGATGTCATTTTAAATTAAGGAAAGAGTGATCACCAAATTTTCATAAGTGAAAATACTTGTCCAATATATCATATCCACCTATGATACGAAATCTTATGCGCATCATTTTATGTATGAGGCTTTACCTTAAGTATATAGTTGGTTTTGTTGCCCATATTGAAAACATTGCCAATGGATTAAATAGGTTCTTATGTATATGAAGGAATGTCATTGTACTCTGATGTTACATAAATTGTAGCTTAAAATGTGATACTGATATTTAGAAGAGTACCTTAGGATATATATACTAGTTGTGTAACAGTACTTAGCCAAATGCCTCAACTTCAAAATATGTGGCTCTCTCCACAGCCAAATTCGAAACCTCATCTTCTCGAAGGCATGTAAAGAGACTGCATGATCTAAAAAATCTTCTAAGAGAAAAGGAAAAATATGATTTTTATTATATTCAATGATTGTGGAAATACAATTTGCCTTGTAAAGAACTTTGCTCATACAATTGAAGTTTCTTGACATCAAGCTATTGATTGAAGGGGTATTATCAAAATTCTTATTATAGATATTTAAATAGACATGCTAACTAAGTTAGCACTATTAACAAGTTGATAATATGCATTACTCTATTGAGTTTTCAAAAAAAATGATGAGAAGGAAAGATGTAAAAAAAGAGTTAAAAATTTGAAGAGATTACCTGTGTAGATGTCAAAGACTCAATTATCCCAATAAAAGATTATTAAACAATCGAGTCTGATTAAGTCCACTGTAGATGCATATTAAGTTGAGTAGATCATATGTATTAAGTTGTATATCAACCTAGAGGATTTCAAAATCATAAGTCAAAGCAATGTGAACTATACAAATCTGTTGGAAAATAGATGCTTGAGAGGGGAGTCATATTTTTCTCACAATTTGATAATAAGCACAGAAGGGTAATTGATGTAGACATGCAGATCAAGCATCTATTGTCCTTTTTTTTGATATGCAAGTGGATGGTGGCGCATGGCTTAGAGGCCTATAAAGGGTCAAACAAGCTATCAGAATTTTGGTGAAATCAAACGGAAAATTTTAAGTGACTTGCAATCCATATTCTGCTTTATAAGCTACCATGACATTGAGGATGTGAGTCACTTGTTTGTGAGGGAAAGCTTACAGCAGAAGTGATCAAAGTGATGTTTCTTTTTACAATTGTCTATTTGTCTTTTTCACTATTCATACATATTTTTCATTATTGTAATTTGTAAAGTCGGTTATTATCACTTCAGTAGGGTGAAACAAATGATAGATCAATGAATCATTGATTTGAGGAGTTAGCTATCATTTGTAAAGTTTCGTGAGAAGTTTCACAGAAGTGCTGTTTTGAACATGCTCCTTTTTTGGGTGACACGGATAATGCTTTGAACATGCTCATTAATTCCTTCTTTACTCTCTCTCTCTCTCTCTCCTGTTTGCCCGTCTCTCCCCTCTTCTCTCTCACTTTAAACCATTCCTTTCTCTTTCTCGATTTATTTTTCATTCCAGTTATTTAGTAAGACTTCCTGAACAATGCTAATGGCAAATGTCGATTGAAAACCCTTGCCTCCCTTCCACCACAACCCAACAGAAAGGAAGATTCAGTAAATAGTTAAATAGATGGTGATTTGTTCATGTCAGTCTTAAATGCAACTTATTTCCCATTCTTCATGTCTGAGAAATTGCTGAGTTTATATTGCCCCAACCTTAGAAAAAAAAACGGGGGGTTATGTTTCAAACCAAAAGTAATGTTTTCAGTTTCTAATTTAACATTGCATCTGAAATGAAAGTTCCCTCTTCTTTTGAGACTGCTGTAGATTTAATACAAGTACAAATCATGTATCCTTCAGTTGTGTTTTTATAATTTTGATATGAGATTTCATCCCTTTTTTTTTTTTCATATTTGACTTACAATGAATAACTGGTTCCGTTCTTGTAGGAAGCTTCAGCAAGCAATAAAGAGATCAACGACTTGCAGGCAAAGCTTAGCTCAACGCAGGCGAAACTGGATTGCTACCGTGGGAGGTTGAAAGAGACTGTAGATGAGATGAAGCTCATGGATACAAAATATAAGGAAGCTTCCACTATGTTAAAAAACCAACTTCGCACTTACGGGCAGCATATTCTTGAGTTGACCAAAAAACTTGCAGAGAAAGATTGAGCCCTTCTTTTAAATAGGTACGTTTTCTTCCTTTCTTCTATGCCCGCCTTTTGCTCCACAAACCGGTTTAACCTACTCTGAATTTGTTCATAATCCATTTTTGTACTCAAAACAACAATATATTTGTAATGTAAAATATACATTACGTACCACTCATCAAATTGGCTTGTCTTTTAGTGTCCATTTGGGTTGAATTTAATTTAATTATTGTGAATTTCAAATTCATAGATTTAAAAGTTGTTTTGTTTTTCTATTACATTTTCCTCGCATTCTTGATATGAAATATTCATAACAATTTTCACTTTTTGGGTTTTTTTTGTGACAAATATGATTTAGAAATTCATGGAGCAAATGTTTCTCTTAATAACTTAGTTATTTCTTTTTTTTATTCAATGAAATTGTTGTATCACAGTATGATCTGATGCTGTGGGTGCTGTGTCACGTAATGTTTCTCGCAGCTAGCTCTGTTTCTCGAATGGCTCAGATCTCTCCCGTCCTCAGACTTGTTCAATATGTCTATCTTCTCACCGTTGCTCGCTTCTCATGGCCACCATGGTACTGTTTTATCCTCTTCGGTGTTGGACTATACCTCAACTTAAAGTAAGAAATCCTCAAATTTTGTTGTCTTCCTCTTCATTCCTATGTGTAAAGCTAATTGGAACGAGTTCTTATACAGCATTCACAATAAAATTCATTTCTCTTTATTGCATATTTTGTGAAATTATGCATGAGTAGGTATTAATAGTGCCGAAGAACAATTTTTTTTGAGTAAGTCGATCTTGATTCAGTGGTTTCTTGGATGATGGAAGTGTGAATGAAACGTCACTGAGGCATTGTTGATGGAGAGCTCCACTAAGGATATGTACATGTATAGGAGTTCTTCCACTTTATATGAGCTTCATGAGGAAGGTGACTGGGAAAATCGTTTAAAATTACAAGGACTTAAAGAATAAGAGAAAAAAGAGGAAGAGCCAAATTAGGTCGTATTGGAAAAGTGGTTGAAGATGAAGTCCCTGAAGAAGTCTTCCATGCCCTTATTTATACCCAAAATAGCAACCTTCATATCTTCTTTCACAACTAACCTCTTCATTGCCCATTTCTATCTCTTTATTATTTAAAAGATTCTTTTTTCTTGTGTGATAATGATGGTTTTTTTGTCTTCTTTTAGTTGCTATCTGAGATAGCTTATTGAATAAGAAACAGCCTTAAGAGTTAACGTGTGTCCCCTTTCTTCTTTATGTAAAGCAACACATGTTTTGTATGACAATATGCATCAAATCTAAGTTGACTACATGGTGGCATGTCTCTCTACATGAATTTTCTTTTCTTGACCTTATCATATGAAAACACAATGGAGGCTTACTAGTAAGGTATTCCATTAATCACATTGTTCTTATCACATTTTCTTAATAAGGCCTCATAATAAGTTCGTCTATTTGCGGACACATGGATCAGGATATTATGAATGGAGACCATAATAAATCGATTTAAAATGGCTGAAATATAGTATTCATTAATTGTTAGTGCATTAGTTAGTCCAAAAGATAGCAACAAGAATTTATGATGATCATCTCTCTTTTAACTGTTCATACTTAGAATGGATAATTTTTTTTTTTTTTTTTTGTGGATCAGAAAAGCACTGTGAAGTTGATCAAATAAATTAAGTTATCATAACCGATCCTTCTAGTTGCCTAGAAGAACTGAATTCCCTCAATTTCTACATTTGAAAGTCATGGAGAACAATGTAATTTATTTAGTACAAGTATATATATATATGAGCACCTAAATTTTTATGAATTGCATTAATGACATGGCCCTATTATACAGAGTCTATCAATTGCTGGGCGAAGCAGGCATGTTTTATGGAGTTCGCTTTGGTAAGAACATATCATGGGTAACATTAGGAGATGACCGGCAGGTGGCCTTTCTGCTGTAAGTTCTTGACGGTTTCATAGAGAGATTTCTTCACCGGTATGAACTCGATACCAAGGTCCTTCAGTTTCTTGTTGGAGAACTTATACGGCTTCTTCCTCGGATTAATCTCATCAGAACACCTGCAATGGTTTTTTCTTCATAAGATTTATTCCCAATTAATGGCAACGGTTAGCAACTTACTTGAGGGGGATTGGGTACTGCGGGAAGAGCTTGGCGAGGATGCGAACGACGTCTTCCCGATGGAGGACGGATTCCGCGCAGAGGTAGCGGCCAGAGGCGGAGGGGGATTCGTAGACGCGTATGTGGGCTTCGGCGACGTCGCGGACGTCGACGTAGGCCTGCACCGCGTTGGCGTAGGTCTTGGCCGAGCCATCCAGATACTTCACCACGTGCATAATGCTCGCGTTCACCTGGGGCTGCAGCAGCGGGCCCATGACAAGGACCGGGTTCACCACCACCAGGTCAACTCCCATCTCTCCCGCCAACTCCCATGCCTTCTGCTCCGCCACCGCCTTCCCATAGCAGTACCAGTTCTGCATCCCAATGTGTTCGTTGTTACGGTCTTTCACGTTATGTTTTGTTCTATTTTAGTTGCCAAATTCGTCGAAAAAAAAACATTGTCAAATGCAAGCGGCAACAAGAAATTCAACCAATCATAAAAAAAAACCGTCAAAATTGTAAATGAATATTTGTTCCCGCGACGTCAATGGTGATCCATTATTGGATGAACACCTTGGTCTGTTTGCAGAATTCGAGATCGCTCCAGAACGATTCGTCGACGACGACGTCTGCTCCCCTCTTCGGATCCATCTTCATCGCTCCAACCGAAGAAGTGAAGACCACACGGCGCACCCCCGCTTGCGCCGCTGCCCTGATCACCTTCTTTGTTCCTTCCACTGCCGGCTCCAGCATCAATTCCTGCGTCACCCAAACCGTAAACAAACCACCATTCCCTCATTCTTTTCCAGATATATCAATCGTCATATGACTGTACGTACGGGATCGTCGGTCACCGGCGATGCGGTGTGGAAGATGCCCTCGCATCCATTAATAGCCGCCCGGAGATCATCCGCGTCTAGCAGATTGGCCTTGCAGAGCACCAGCCGCTCATTGGCCCCTTCAATTGATCTCAGATGGTCGTTCTTCGGGTCCTCTGCTCCAATCAAATCCATCAAACGAACCCCCTCACATGATCCTACCTGATGAAATCCAGAAAATTTGAAATATTAAAATTTACCTGGATTTCTCACCGTTCCTCTCACATTATACCCGCGTTCGAGAAGAAGCTTCACTATCCAGGAGGCGATGAACCCGCCAGCACCCGTGACGCAGACCGTCTTCCTGGCTGCGATGGTGTCGTCGGCAGTCATCGTGACGGTCTATCTAAGACGACGTTTAGAGAAGAGGCGATGAGTAGCAAATCGTCATTGCAGGGAACTTTCCTTTGCTAATCCTATATATACGTAAAACGAGGCCTTTTGCATGGTACAAGTAAAGCATACGCAACCAAATGTTGGTTAGTGGATGGTCAGACCCGCTTGCGTGAGGGAATCGTTGTCCTAACGGCGTTGGTTAGGTCCTCACTGTGCGATATTTACAATCAGTTTTTCGTACATCCTGCAGAACTGGTGGTTTGCTGTGAGCCGAAAGACTCTAAAGTGGCGTGGTAATAGAAAATGCACTCTACACAATTGGTATGGTTAAGGAGGGCGCCGTTACCGTGTTATTTCCTCAGGCAAGCTTGTGTGAAGAATCCTGATTTGGATTTCTTTATGGACTAAATAAACAAATATTAAAGATTTGTTTAATCATTAAACGTGCATCACTGATATTATCATATTTTTGGTCAACTTATTGTATCTATTGTTTTTTTTATGAATATTTCTATTATTATAAGAACATGAGATATTATCTAACCAATCAACAAAGATCCATCATATTTGTCACCTCTTGATGTAGGTCTCCAAGATATTAGATAAAATATTGATCATATCTCTCTTTTATTTATTTATCTTTCTTAAATATTTTTCTAAAATATTTTTTTTCTAAAATCTCTACCATGATGAGTATAAAGTGTTAAATTTCATCTGAAAATTTGTATATATTATATATTTTTTAAATATAGTCTAAGTCCAAATGTATGAGTTAAATAATAAGTATATAATTAATAAGCTTCAGGAATTATAACAAATGCAGATAAAGACACATGTTCTTTTGTCATTTAAAATCACACAAAAGTATCATACAAATGTTAAAAGTGATTGTATTGTTCATGAACTTGAACAGATAAATGATCTATTAATAACCAAGAAAAAATATAAATAAGATCGAGCCACATAAGTTTAATTAATCATTTTCTTTTGAAGATATGAACATGAATATACTAAAACAAAAGGTCTAAGAAACAAAATTAAACCTAAAATACCTTCTTAGTAACCAATCCATGAAGCTATCCAACAACTTAGAAATAATTTTTGATATTTTTAAGACTAAAAAAATTTGTTTTAAAAAGAAATCTTTTGAATATGGTGAAGATACACATAATATATTGTAATTAGATGTGAACTTGAAGTTTGGAAAATTTTTAGGCAAACTGTTTAATTCAATTATGACAATTTTGAATTTTGCTCCATTACGTGGACGTAGTCTGGAACATTTTGCCGTAAAAGCCTACGACACATCATATTTTAACAATATTTGAAACAAATTTTTATTGGCGGGTCCATTAAAAATTATTCATAAAATGGATTATGGAAAAGAAAATTATTTTTGTATGATTTTTATTTGTAAATAATTATTTAAAAAATATGAAGATTTTTTTTTTTGGTTAATCTATCATTCAAAGTGTATTAATTTACTTATTATAGGACTTTTCTTAAAACAAAAATAAAATTAAATGATTAATGTCAAAATCGACTTTTCAGACCAGACTATGGTGTTGGGTGGGTGCCATATGGCACCTTTTAATTTGCTTTTCAACTTTAGGTCATTTTCCCAAAATATTTCTAACTTTGTTTTTTAAAAATCTTTTACCGTACACAAAAACATTGATATTTTTAAAATAATTTTCACAATTTTTTTTCTCTCATATTAAACTCATTTTCAAAACCTCTTTGTTAAACCCTCTTTCTAAATTTACTAAGTCATATGATAATAAAATATTAACATAATATAGAAATTCATTTTTCAAGATCATGTGTGCTTAAATTCATATAATTTGAGAAATGTATTATATCATTATAATTTTTATTAATATTTTTTACATTAAAATATTTATCATTATCAAGTGATGGAGATTATTGAATTCCTTAACCCAAATGATGATGTGTGATTTTGATAATAATAGATAATTTAAATTGTTTATTTTGATAATCTAATTCTGTACTTAGTGAATGATTTTAGGTTGAAAATTGATAGGTAAAAAGTGATCATTTTCATTTAATGAAGTCAAACAAAGTTTTGGCAAATGTTTTTTTTTCCTCTCCCTAACAAAGTTCTACTCTTACATAAAAACCAAGTTGAATTCAAATAAAAACAACTCTTGAATCCATACTTTACCTCAGCTAATTGTTGCTCCCGACTTCCTTAGCTGTAAAAGGCTTCTCGCAATCAAAATGTTCCATTGATTAACGGAACATTTTAAGGCCATTTTAGAAATCTTATAGATTTTAAGGGAGGCTATACTATTTATTAGATTCGAATAGCCAAATTATCCATCTAATTCAATTTAAGCATATTAATGTTTTGAAACAATTAATCATATTATAGACATTTGTGATCTTTATTTTATATTTTTAGTATTTTAATTGTCAATTAAGATCTAAATAAACTAAATGGATTTAGCTAGTACTAATAATCTTATGAGAATTTATCCAAGTTATTATTAATTTAAATTTATTAAAAATGGATTTTGATTGAGTTGGTATTGGGATTAATTAAAGACCTTAACTCATTTAACACCATTACTTAGTCCCTTGTAATGGTTTAGGCCTCCTGAATCATATGCTTCTACTTAGATAATGTGTTTTACTTTTGTTAACTTTTGGGATGATTTTTTTCTAATTCTAAAAATTTTTTAGAAAAAAAATCTTTTTTCTATTATCTTTTTGGATTAATTCTTAAGTCCAATTTGACCAATTTTCCTTTGCCTCAAGTATAGTTAAATCTTTGTTAAGTTTTGACTAGCATCAAAGAAATTCTAAAGGAGTATTTTAATATCATTTCTAGCATTATCTACAAAAATAATAAAAAGATTGAAGGGCACTAGGAGAAGATGCCCTTTTCTTAAACCAAGACTTCTTCAACCCTATTTGTCAAGAAATTTGTTTTATTTAAACCCTACATTTAGAATTGCTTGTTGCAACTCTTATAACAACAAATGGAGTTCTTCTGGGCCATCCTCATAATGATTGTTAATTGTCTTTGAGCATTGCAAGCTAATGTTCCACTCGATCACCATTTCTCAATTAATAATACCTTAATAGAAATCCATCTACCAATCAAAGCCATTGATTGTCTTCTCTATCACAAGTGATTTGTATTCTGGTTCAATCTGGGTTAGTCCCTGTCCTTTTTTGGCCTGAACATCTAGTTATTACCTAATGGATCTATTAGTTTTTTCTTTATTCATCTTTAAGCATTGTTGAAAGTATGACTCTAAGTCCATCATTTTATGACCTTGCCTTAGTGTCGAGGTATTGATTACTTTGGTCTCTAGAAAAATTTTGCTCATTTAAGGTTTATATTTATAGACTAAATTTTTTTTTGTGTAGCTATTGATCGTTATTTCCTTTCATTTAGAAGTCTACTAGGAGTTTTTCCTTGATTCCACTTTTAAATCTAATGATCACTCCCTATTGTTATTGGTCTCAATTGTCATGCATATTTAAACAATTTTGAAAAATTTCATAAAAAAAAATAATGTTGTCTTCCTCAGAATCGTGGTAATAACATAGTTATAGTCATTTTGTTTTTGGCTATTCTTCCATAGTTGATTTTTGCGTTCTTTAGGTTTCTAACCATTGCAATTTCATTGGTAAGATTTGTTGAATAATTGCTATATGGGAAACTTTTCCTTTTCCTGCAAAGCTATCTAAGAGTCCGTCTGGATTTCCATAGCGGGAGAATTCGGGAACGAGTGTATTAAGGGCCTCTAGGATAGCAAGAGTCTCCATGGCCTCGCTAGCTTGTGAAATGAATCTTTTGCCTACAATCAGCAAGGGCCTGCCCAGATGGTCTCTAATTACTATACCTACTCCAGCAATGTCATTTCCAACCGCAATGTTGCAATTAATCAATATCCATCCAGCGGGAGGGGGAACCTAATGTAGGGCTGCAGTCAACTCAGGCGAGTTGGAGAGGTTCCCGTTGAGCTTAGATGCACACTCATTATGTCGCTTATCCGCCATTGTAACATCCATATGAACCTTGCGAATTAACATAACGCTGCTCATAGTTAGCTCATTGTGCTTTCTAGCACATCTGTTCATCCAAATACTGTGAAGAGTGGTGGCAGTTGTAGCCATGTGTAGCATATCACGACTGCGACTACGACCAGCCACCTCCCAATAGCAGCAAAAGCGCTGTAGAAAGGACTCTTCGCTGCGATCACAGGGGCCACCGCACACCGCCGCAACAGCATCCCGTGCATGCCGCGGGCCCCACACCTCCTGTGCATGCGGGCAATCTCAAAGGGCGTGACTAAGGGTCTCAACGACGGGGCAGCCCCACGGGCTTGCTGCTACCGGCCAGGCCCCTGCGGGCGAGCCATGCCACTAAGGGCAGGGACTTCCAGACGATGCGCCAGATGAAGACACGAACCCTGGGAGCCACCTTAAGTCTCCATATCTACTTAAATTGGTTATAATCATGTAGAGGACTCATCGTCTCAAGGCTGCAAGCACGATTGATCAGGTGTGCACATAATTTGCCATTGTTGATTGTGGTTGACTCGGTGACTGAAGCACCATGTCATTAGCATGTTTTTGACCCCATGGCACGTGCATAACTCTGTCGAATAGGCATTCGTCAGCCCACAGACAAATCTTATGTTTGTCCCACACTCCAGGCGCGACCATGTAGTCCCTCACAAAGATTGGTCATACCGCATCCATATTGACATAGGTAGGCCACCACATAATAGGCAAGAACCCCAACCAGTTATCCTCCATGAATAAAGTGGTCAAACCGCCACCAATCCTCCATACGAAACTTGAGATGGCATCCGGCATGGCGTCCAAAGTGAGCCTGCAAGCATGGGACACGTCACGTGGGGCACTGTGGGGTTTGCATGCGCCAGCAAGTTTGCCACACATGATGTTAGTCCACAGGCTGTCTTCCCTAGCGATGATTCTCCTGCATTGCTTCATTTGCAGGATGCACTGCCATAAGAGCATGTCGCAGATACCCAGCCCCCCAGCTCCTTGGGTAGAGTGACGGTGTCCCACTCCACATAATGTATCGACATTGCACTACTAATTCTGCAACACAAGAATCTCCTTATTACTTTTTCAATAGCATCAATTACCCCATTGGGCACTACGCAGGGAGCAATAATATTACTTGGAATGACAGCGAGCACCAAGTTGATCATGAGGACCCTGCCCACCATAGACAGCATCCTAACTTGCCATTTAGCGACTTGCTGTTCCAATTTTTGAATAATGAAGTTGAAGTCCAGTTTAGTAAGAAGCTTTGGTGAAATGGGAACACCAAGATACATCAAATTTTGGCCCTTGAACATTTGAATTCTCTTAGCCATCATGTTCTTTCTTTTCTCCTTCATAGCTCTGCTAAAAACACTTTTGATTTTGCTAGATTAACTTTGAGTCCTGCTGCTTTATCGAAATCCTGAAGAATGGGGTGCACAGCACGCGCAGCATCGCGCGTAGCCGACGCATACATCATGATATTAACTGCATAAAGCAAATGAGACACAGTTGGCGCACGCTGTGCACAGCGAAATCCAAGCAGCGCACGCGCTTCGTATTCTCGCGTGAGCGCAGATAAATTGTAACAGCCCTAGTTTTATCTTATATTTTTTATAGAAAGAGCTCTGTGAGACGAATCCAACGATGTTTAATTTGTAATTTTCGGAGCTCTAATGAATAAATTATGAATTTTTGAAGATTTGGGATAAATTTGTAACGTAGAGGATAGATCTGTAATTTTTAAATGTCGGCTTAGTTCAAATCCGATTGGCGGAGGATATATTTGCAAATATAAAATTTAGAAGGGGTTTTCTGCAAAAACGTGGTTCACGAACCAAGGCTTATCAGTTTTCGACCGCGTTTATAAAAGGCCGACCGAGGTGCGTTTGGAAAAGCGCTTCTGCGAAAAACGGCGGCGAAGAGTTACCGGAGTGCGACGGCGAGATTTCGGAGAAATATCTTAAAGAAGTTTCTGCACGCTACATTAACATCCAACGAGGATTCCGGGAGCATTGGACGCGACAGTAACGGCCGGCGAGGATTTCCGGCAAGCGACAGTGAAGGCCGGCGAAGGCTTCCGTAAGGTAAAAAAAAATATTTTTTTTATTCGTCGTTAGGGTTATTTAATTTTCCGGTGAGCGGGGGAGACCGAGAAGAGGAAGCCGAGCCGGATTCGGTCGATTCAGCACATGAAACAGCCGATCCAGCGCCGGCGAAAGATTTCGGCTTCGCCGGACGCGAGAGAGAGGGGGGACTGCGTGAACCGGTCCAGGCTTTGGACCGGGTTACGCCGTTGAACCGGATGCGGAGGCGCGCGGTCCAGCACTTCGAGCGCGCGGTCCAGCGCCCAGCGCGTGCGGTCCAGCACGCCGAGCGCCCGGTCCAGCGCCCAGCGCGCGCGGTCCAGCGCGCCGAGCGCCCGGTCCAGTGTCGCGGGCGGTCCAGCGCCTGCGTAAGCCAGATTTATTTTTTTTGAAAATCCGTTTGGAAAAGCTTTTAGAAAGCTTTTTCTGCGCGGGCGGTCCAGCGCCGAACGTGCGCGCGGTCCAGCGGGCGGTTCAGTGCCGCGTAAGCCCATCTTTTGGGATTAGTTTGGGGTGTGTTTGGGAAAGCTTTTAGAAAGCAGAATTTTTAACTATTTGGGAATAATTTTTAGAAAAAGCAACTTTTGGCAAATAAACATATTTTAACTTGATTATGTTTGCACTATGGCCTTGTAGGACATCAAGAAAACCAATTAGAAGTTGACAAGAAAAATTTGGTACAACAAATCCAGGTAGAATAATTTTCTAACCCTGTGATGTAGCACGATATTATGTGTTTTTACATGCTTTTCTTACTGTTATAGAATTTTGATTGTTGCATATGTTTATGGTATAAAAAGAAAGGAATATTATGGTGTGGATTATTTATGCATTTGCATGAAAAACTGAAAAGAAAGAAATAACATAAAAAGAAAGAATATGATACAATATGCTAAAGAAAGAGATGAAACAATATGGCATGAAAGGACTTTTGATATGACATGGATTGATGTTTGGAAAATGACATAAAACAATGGGATTCCCAGAGAACATTATCCTCACCACTAGGCTCAGCGTGTGGGATCGCAGGGTATCGATCTTCAGATCAGATATCTGCCTAGTGTTATGTGCTATGACTCCATGATGATTACACCAGGCTCAGCGTGTTGGATCGCAGGGTATGGTACCATACCTGCCTGGTGGCACTAGGCTCAGCGTGTTGGATCGCAGGGTATCGATCTTCGGATCAGATATCTGCCTAGTGTTATGTGCTTGGTTGGATGCCGGCTAGAGGACAGTCATTGATGATTGGATCCAGAGGATAATGCGTCAAAGGGAATTGGGCCCGGTAATAAGCACAATATAAGGAACTTGCATTTCTTTATGACTTTCATTTGACATTATCTTATATGTATGTATGACATTCATCTTTACTGTTAATGGTATTTGTTATGCCTTTTATTTTCTTGGTTAAATATGTGGATTTATCTACTGAGATTTATAAAATCTCATTTAGTGCTTACATCACAGGACATGAAACCACTACACCGAGAACTGGGAATGATGCTGTTACAGGAGAGCCCTTTCCAAGAGATGTGTGAGAGGGAAAATTTTAGTGTGATTAAATGTTTAAAAACATGTCTTTATATATATACTTTGGATTTTGAATTAGTGTTTGTCTTACCGTCGGGTCCCCACCTTTGGTTTGTTTATTTGTCCTCACTTAAATGCTGTATTTGGCGACTCTGATGATAACTTTGTGACATAATGGTATTAGATGTCGGTGGGGGCTTGACATAAATGCTCAGTGACAATAGTAAACAGATAGGGGGATAAGGGGCACCCCTGCCTAAGATCTCTTTGCACCTTAATCCAAGGAAGTTTGACACCATTAACAAGCATCCCAAACCTGGGTGAGTCGATACACGTGTCAATCCACTCCCACCAAGCCGTAAGAAACCCTAGGAAGTGCATCATATCAATCACAAAATTCTATCTGACTCTATCATAAGCCTACTCCATATCAATTTTTATGCCATCATACCTGTCTTGGATGCTGAGGAATGTATTCTGGATGTCATCTCCTGTGCTATACAAATGTTATATGTAATTGCTAGACCAGGGATAAATTTACCTTGTTCTTGATATGAAGTATTTATAACAATTTTGGCTTTTTGGGTTTTTTTTTTGACAAATATGATTTAGAAATTCATGGAGCAAATGGTGCTCTTAATAACTTAGTTATTTCATTTTTTTTTATTCAATGAGATTGGTCTATCATAGTATGATGTGATCCTGTGGGTGCTGTCGTGTCACATAATGTTTCTCGCAGCTAGCTCTGTTCCTCTTTTCCCACGTGGCGCGGCCACCCCTCTTTCCTGATGCTTTGACATGCAAAGCTTACACGTGTTTCCTACGCTCCAAGATAAGATCCCCTTGTTCTTCATTGAACAATTACAGGAGAGAGAGAGCGAGAGAGAGAGAGAGAGCGAGAGAGAGATGAGCGACGCAGACGGGACGAAGAAGCCACCGCAGCCAAGCAAGGGCGACGTGCTCCACCAGAGTAGGAGGCTGGGGAAGTCCCCGGTGGCGATGGCGGTATGTGGCGTCGTCATTGTCGCCACCATTGGCTACTTCACGCTCTACACCAAGGCGAAGCCCGAGACCTCCTCGGCCGAGGTCGGTAAAGTGGTCGGCGGCAGGGCAAAGTAATACAGCTTGCTAAGCAGTAGCCGGCGCATGACCACTGGTCTATCAATCAGATTAATTTTGATGTCTTTGCTTAACTCTTGCTATTTATTATTTTCATTTTGTTTTTCTACTTTTAATTTTGGAATTTTATTCGCTTTTGCTGTGCTGTGCCGAGTTAGAATTGGCATCCGCTGTCATGCAATTTGTAGCGTTCACCTGTTTTTTTTTTTTTTTTTTTTTTTTTTAAATGAGAATGGAATGAAACTTTTATGTGTTGTTGATGTAAAAATAAGAAGCAAAATTGATGTGGAGAAGATCGTTTCCCTCCTCAAAATTGTTGCGGTGATCAAATAGAATCATCTTTGTTGTGGTGATCAAATTGATTCAATATAGATTAACAATTTAACTCAAAATTAATGTGTAAATGAAAGATGATAAAAATATATCAGAGTTTGCATGATTGTTTTTTAAAACTTTAATAGAATTGTTAATAAATATTGTTTTCATATAGCTACTAAGAAGTTGAATAACTTAAAAATATAACAATTACTACACGAAAATTATTAAATTATTAAATATTAAGGAACAAATTCAACATTAATACAATTGTAAATGTGTTTACGGCCTTTAGTTGCTATTGAGAAAAAACCAATATTAGTTCACATAATATTGAATAAATTTTAGATGAAAATTTTAAAATAATAAATATTTATATATTTGTTAAATGGAAGGAAAGTACAATAGTAAAATTCCATTTTTGTTCTAAGGTCTACATATTTTCAATTGTAGATGATGGGTTGCAAGCAAAATGAGAAACTCAAACATCATGAAAGAAGTATTTATACTATGTTATTTTTTAATAATAAAATATTTTTTAACAAATTTTGATAGTTTTTATGATTGATATCTTTGCTCCTCTAATACTGATTTAATATCTTGGATAAATAGTTTGTAGTATCCTTTTAAAATGTGTCACAAATGATAATATTTATCAAATATGATCCACGTTATTGGTATGCACTATTAATTGTGCTAAACATTTTGTTGTGTTAGATGCAAGAATTTCTCATATTTATCAAAAATTGACAACTTCTTCATTGATACATGTGATGTGTATGTTGTGTTAGACATATAAGTTTGTGAATTTTATTGTCTTGGTCGCAAAAAGTTGATATGTAGAATAATAAAATTGACAATGATATGACATGTAAAGAACTTATTATCTTGGATGCAAACTTTTGTGACATATTATAAAATGAAAATAAGTCTTATATGATACATGAGGTACTTGTTATTTTGGATTTAATAACAAATTTATATGATTTATATAAGTCATATATTATTTGGATGCATTAATTTGTGGTATGTAATAGCAAAAGTTAACAACTATGATTGCAAGTTATAAAATTAAAAGACATAATAAAGTAACATTAAAAGACATTAAAACAAAAGAAGAAAATATTTTTTTCAAGACAATTCTAAACGTTTAAATCATAAATAGATTAAAATATACTTTTTTTTTTAAACAAAAAACAGTAAATTTAGTTCTATTTAACAGTAGTTTATGAGTTTAAAAAAAGTTTTTTAAAAAATACAAAAAGAAGTTTTATCTGAATAAAAGCAAAGTTTTTGACGAAAATCATTTGTTGAGAATATACTTTAAATTTTAAAGAAAATTTAAGAATAGAAATATAATGTAATCAATTTTCTAAAATCATAAAAATACTACTCATTATAGAAGCTTGTTGTGCTTAAAAAATGTTGAAAAAAAGGAAAATTGAATTTGGTTGCTTTTGCTTATAGAGAGAACCACAAACATTTGCACCTTATTTAATAAGCGACAACTTAATTTATCCCTAATTATTCGACAAAAAAAAAAAACCAAAATACATTACCTCTGCTCTTAAACCTACTCTCTTTACTATCTTCTACATTAGTCACTTGGTAGTTCGGGTTATAAAAATCATTATATCCTATCATTTGTGGATTAGTTTTATTATCATTCCCTAATTTGCATGTCTTTGCATAAGTTTTTAGGCTTGCCTTTGATGCAGTTTCTTATCACGTGTTATTAGCAAATTGATTGAGCATGATTAAACAAGTTGGCCTAATTTCTATTATTTTATCGAGGTTTTTTTATTTCATTTTATTAACCTAAATTAACTTGTCAAAACAATCAAATATGAATTTATGATATTTCAGTTAACTACAAGTAGTCAATAAAAAATTGTTAGATCAAATAATATGATCCAATTATATGACTCATTTTACTTAGAATTCATGACGTGAATTTCAAATCTTACTTAATTATATCCTATATTGATCTAATACAACGATAAATATATATATAATTTAATTTGTTACAAATTCTTGACTTATGTTGTTATTGGTGTTGAAACATATACTATTTGTCTTAATTTTGCATTTATTTTTACTTCATTTATTTTTATTTTTTTAATTAAAAACTCATGTTTTCTAGGCTAGCATATTTTTGTTTAGATGAGATTAATAACACATAACAAATGTTTATGGAAGATAATTAATTAATTTGGGTCAGGTTGGACATAAAACTCAAATTTTTAAACCTAAATCAGATTCATATGAGGCTCATTTTGATTTAAAATTTAACCCAATCTGAGAACTATTAGATCAGATCCTGGATTAATACTGATCTGGTCTGGATCCAATTCATTCATGGACCTAACTACGATCGGAGGTAACTGCCTTCTTTCGGTTGGCGTACCCACCTGTCGGTTCGCAGCCAATTTTTAGGATTTGTCGACGAGATGCGTCGGGAAGTTTCCCTTTTACGTTTCGAAGGAATCAGCCAGTAACGGAGAAGAATGGTGGCGGCGGCAGCTGTTGTATTTTGTACCTTGTTGCCTTTTCCTTTTTACTATTTCTTGTGGAACTGTCCGCAAAAATGGGTTGATTTATGCGGGAGGGGAGTGGACCCTTCGCATCGAATGGCTCAGATCTCTCACGTTCTCAGACTCGTTCAATATGTCTCTCTTCTCTCCGTTGCTCACTTCTCATGGCCACCATGGTACTGTTTTATCCTCTTCGGTGTTGGACTATACCTCAACTTCAAGTAAGAAATCCTCAAATTTTGTTGTCTTCCTCTTCATTCTTCCCCGTCCTCCTTTGCTAGCTTCTAACTACTAAATGTGTAAAGCTAATTGGAACAAGAAACTTCTTATGCAGCATTCACAATAAAATTGATTCCTCTTTATTGCATATTTTGTGATATTATGCTTGAGTAGGTATTAATAGTGCCGAAGAACAATTTTTTTTTTTTTTTTTTTGAGTGAGTCGATCTTGATTCAGTGGTTTCTTGGATGATGGAAGTGTGAATTAAACGTCACTGAGGCATTGTTGATGGAGAGCACCACTAAGGATATGTAAATGTATAGGAGTTCTTCCACTTTATACGAGCTTCATGAGGAAGGTGACTGGGAAAATAGTTTACAATTACAAGGCCTTAAGGAATCAGAGAAAAAAGAGGAAGAGCCAAATTAGGTCATATGGGAAAAGTGTTTGAAGAGGAAGTCCCTAAAGAAGTCTTCCATGCCCTTATTTATACCCAAAATAGCCACATTCATATCTTCTTTCACAATTAACCTTTCCTTTGCCCATTTCTATCTCTTTATTATTTAAAAGATTCTTTTTTATTGGTGGAGTGATAATGATGGTTTTTTGTCTTCTTGTAGTTGCTATTGTGAGATAGCTTATTGAATAAGAAATAGCCTTAAGAGTAATGCGTGGCCCCTTTCTTCTTTATGTAAGGCAACACATGTTTTGTATGACAATATGTATCAAATCTAAGTTGACCACATGGTGTCATGTCTCTCTACATGAATTCTCATTTCTTTGTCTTATCGTGTGAAAAGACAACTGAGGCTTGCTAGTAAGATATTCCATTAATCTCATTGTTCTTATCACATTTTCTTAATAAGGCTTTATAATAAGTTTGTCTATTTGCAGACACTTATAAAAATTCCCAAATCATCATCTCTTATAAGTAATATGATGTTGTTATAGCTGGATAATAGCATATGCCAATATTTGGATTACTATAAGCCCTTACTAACTTGTAGCCTTAATGTGTGTACATTTTTGTGGAGTAAAAATCTTTAAAATGTGGTTTATTTGATGATAACCAATAAATAACCAAGTTAACTAAAATCCAAAAGTATCAATAATAATGGATATGAAGGTAAAAATAAGATTTACAAACTAGATATTGAATTCCAACTTTGACATATGTTCATATTGATGATAATTTCGTATGAGATTACCTAAACGGTGTATGATGTTGAATTTATAGCATATGTCTTGTTTAATAAAGTTTTATAATGAGATTTTTTTGTAGAAAACTATATATTGAAGCTATGCATACAAAAAGTTTGTCAACTATGTTGTAAGGGAAGTCTCTTTGCGAAATTCATTTCCATAAATAAACTTGCATTTGAGACACATACATGCTCAATGCATGATGACATATGCACCCAATTGTAATGCACAATCTACTATCATTGTTTGGAAGAACTTTAAAGAAGTGCTACTAAATGAAATATTTAACTTAAATTTTAAGTGTAAAGAAACTTAAAAAATTTCAATGAAGTATGGCTTGAGGCATTGTATAAGTCCTTTTTACTAAAATGGCATGCTTACATTATTGAGATACAAAGTCAAAGGAGATTAATTCTTTTGTCTCTCTAATGGAAATTCTTTCCTGGAAGATAATTTGGTAAGGTGATAACAATGGGCTTTCTTTGTCTTTCTTTATAGCCATCATTGTATGGTAACTTGTTGAGTGAGCCGTCTTCTTGGAGGTGACACATGCCCTGACAACTTGTGTTGCATTTAGGATGGTTATATGATGTCATATCTCTCTTTATGGGGTTTCTTCTCTTGATCTTATGCTTATTAAGAATGCTACCTTACACTTTTCCTTAAGGCATACCAATAAGGTAAGCAAGTCACAATTTTTTATTAAAGTGGCTTAATAAGATTTATAATAAGCTAATCTGGTGGTCAGTCTTAAAGGTCCTCAATATCCTCAATATCTTTGACCTTGAAAGCAGTCTAGAGTGTAGTGTGCATCACATTAAAGTTTTGCATTTATTCTTTTTGAACATCTATGAAGTCTGCTCATGTCAAATGAAGTGTTTGAAGAACCAGAGACTTTAATGTTATGTAAACCAAATTTTTTTACATTGGCAACTCAGTTGATTTAACTAATGTATATTTATCTTAACTTCAATTTAAAGGGAGCAGACCAGGGGGGGTTTCAATGTGCCATTTGATGAATATTTATTAATTAGAAAGGCTTAGTTCTATGTTGAATATTATGGATATCAAGAGCTGATACGTACCAAGAAAGTTCATTGTTCCTTTAGGAAATGACTATTGTACCATGTAAACTACAAATCGTATGAACTACTTTATTCTAATGAAATCTTATTTTAATATCACTTTTTTAAGGAGAGTTGATCAATTGTGAGCCCAAAGTTAATAAACCTAATATACTTTTGGGTGGGTATCCATAAACCAAAATCTTATGGTGAAAAGTCAAGATTGTCTTAATTGTGTATCAAGGTTTCAATATTACATTCAACTATCAATTTGAGACTAATATTAATTTTACTTATAGTCAGCACAAACAATGTGAATGTTCTATTGGTAATGGTATTATTTTTGTCTCCATTTGTTTGTTTTTTTACATATGATATGCTTCTACTGATGAGGTTTATTGACAAACAGTTGATACTTATCATTTGAGAGGCCCAAATGCTATGATTCAGTAAAGTTAATATTTATTGTTACAAAGTATGCATGCTACCAACCCTTTATCAAGAGTGCAGCAATGGAAGGATGACTTGTACAATGGGGCCATTTGTATGTGTAATGCGATATACATAGGAATAAGTGCATGCCATACTTTGTGGGCACTACTCACTGCCATGCGCACAAGGAATGTATCGTATGTTAGTGCTTTTTTTATTTGATTTAATAATGTGTTAATTTTTGATGTACCAATAAATTTTCGAAGGCATGATTTGTTTATTTCCAAGATGAAAGGTCCTCTGTTGAAGATCCACATAATAGCTGTGTCTCAAATGACCATATCTCTTGTCTATCTAAGCTTATTCTCTATTTTTAATTGAACTTTATTATTCAGTTTTCCATAAAAGATTGCGTCATTGATGATTAGAGTGTTGCTTTTTGTATTGAGTGAAGAGGGGAGTTGTAATTTCCTCGCCCACCCACTTCCTTTACTTGGCCTTGCCTATGCTACCAAAGAGAAAGATACTAAGGCTTTATAGATTTATTGTCATTGTTGATATTCCCTTGCTCAACAAGGTTTTCACAAGAAAATTCAAGTACTTTTCTTCTCTAACTCTCTTATTACTTTCTTATTTCATGGGACTCAGCCTTGTTTCCATCAACTTTTGCCTCTAGTTCATAAGAGATTTAATTACTCATTTTTTAATTGACAAGAAACCTAGGAAGGTAGATTAATGTTTGTTTAAGATTAGATGAGGGTGGGGTAGTGATTAAGAGAATATATTTCATTTTGTTATGGTATTTTTGGAGTTACAACTATGACATAGGTAGATTTTAGGAAAGGTTTGCATCTTAGATCAAAATTTGTAGATAAGCTATGTAAGGAGTTGTCATTGACCTTTCCAAACTTTTGGACCTAAATAAGAGGTATATTTTAAGTAAAGAATTTTATTGGTTATGCACGTGACATAGGGACTAAGATCATGGAAGTTCTAAGAAGTTTTTTTTCTAGATGCAACATGTGAGGCACTTGTGCTATGAAGTATTTAGGTTATGTGCATTGAGATGCTAGAGTTTGAAGAAGTATCCTACTTCATGTTGGTGTCAAAACAAATTTAGAGTTGTAGTGTCAATGATACATGTTAGTGCTAAAGTTTCAACAATCCATGGTTTAAGCATTGTTCTTAGGCCTCTAGAGGATTGTCTCTCATTAATGAGAGAGATGGAATTACCATGTTCTTAAGTTCGTAGTTATTTGGGGGTTGTTATAATGGTCCTTTGCCCTCCTTGAGTGTTGGGACATGTTTATAGAAACACAAAGAAGAGATTAAGGGCAAAGTTGACATGTTGATTTAAGTAAGAATGTTTTGAGGAAGTTCAATACCTCAGTTTGCTAGCTAATATGGTTTTGGTTAAGAATGGTAATGGAAAGAGATGGATGGACCCAAATTTCACTTTTCTCAACTGGGCTTGCCTAAAAAGTTGTTCATGCATTATTAGATTTGATGTCCTAATATTTCATCATAACCCATCTAGAGGCCTTTTGCATATATTAGTACATTGAATGGTCAAGCACAATGGGAAGATCTCCTTAATCACAAATTGTGGAACATATTGCTACAAGATGATGTCATTGAGTTCGAAAAACAAATGAGATATCTATTAGAGAATGATTGATGCCATATTTGGATTGCAACGATGCCATAATTTAGAAGCATATTTGGAAAGTTTCTTGGTCAAAAGCTGCAATGTGAAAGAGCACCTCAAGGATTTATAGGAGCCATTCTAAACATTAAGGGAGGTAGACAAGTCTAATTCTTCTTAAGTAGATGTTTAATGCCTCAACAAATTCTTGGTATTTATTTGATCTAGTAGAGTGATAAAGGAAAACTCAAACAACATTAAAGTTATCCTGGACATGTCATCACCTAGATCAATGAAGGGCATCTAAAAGTTCAAGGCAGGTAGCTAGATTGAGTCGTTTCATCTCATAGTATACTGACAAGTACTTAACATTCTTTAAATAGTAATGTATATAATTCCAAAGATATTGCAAAAATGGGCAATTGAGTTAGTGAGTATGACATGAGTTTACCTGCAGGATAACCATTTGAGAGCAAGTTCTTGGATGCTTCTTTATAGTTAGCAACTTCGTTTCCTCCTTTAGAAGCTCCAACATAACCATTTTGGAAACTATTTTCGGATTGAGCTTCATTTAAAGGTCATGTAGGTGCAAACATCAAGTTGTCTTGGTCAGCTAGCATCATTTTGAAGCACTCTTTGTAATTCAATGTATACTGTTCAAACAGCCAAACAAAGAATTGATTGTTTCCCTATGATATGCATAGGGAATAGAAATTAGTAGGGTTCAATGACTCTTGCCTTATGATCAGCCAAGTCAAACGAAATTTGAAGTATTTCCAGCTAGTCTCTGAGCACATGATCAACTTCAATTGCAATAAATTCTTTCAACTTAACAGAGAGCAGAAACCTACCAATGAGCTTTCAAAAGGAATCCTTCTGCTATCAAGAACTGAGCAAATGGAGTTCTTTGCTATTGAAATCTATCACGTAGAGTGGACAGTAGTTGTGGAAAAGGTGAGTCATGGATCTACCGGACCATGTGTTGAATCATCTTCGAGGCGTGGTGCTCTTCTAAAAGGTCACAAAAGCTTTTAGGATATGTAGAAAGAGCTTATAGTATGTGCTATCAAATGATTAGTTTTATTGATGTTTGTTCTCTTGACAGCTACTCAAAAGAAGGCTAAAGTATTACTTATTGTATCATGAGAATGGTTCTGTCCCAACATCCCCATATAAAGAGCCTTTCCTACAACTTGAGAGGTGTTCTATATGGTGTGGTATTAAAGTACACTCATGTGATGAAAATGTCCAAATTATACAACAGATGAACGAACTACCTACGAGCTAGGTTTTCCCCCTCACAATGTGGGATTGAAAAGTGGTACAAAGAATAAAAGTATAAAAAAATTCAAAATGGGTAAGAGATATTTCCTTGGCATGGTCTAGTTAGATCTTGCCCAGAATGATGTACTGATGCCATCACTGCAATAGCTGTCTTGATGGTAATGCCAGGAAAATGCTGCAATTAATCTTATCAAAATGCTGTCATCAACCCAGTCATATGGAGTTCTATTAGAATCAGTATTTGTTGTGTTAAGAGTGTTAAGTGCCTGCACCAACTCTCTTAATGTTTAAGGAACTCATTTTGGATGAGCTGACTTTTATGCTCAGATATTGCTACAAAATATCGGGTTAATACACTTCTAAACCCTTTGTTGATACTGGTATCGTCGCAGGCAGGAGGAACTCACCAATTACACATTTTCCATGGCAGCTGTAATCCTAGCGACTAGGTTTGGCTGACTATTATTTGCTCGTCTCACTTGGGGCTTGTGGAAATTTAATTGCAGAGGGTGGGGGGATCAATGTTTTTGATAGCGGCTTCTCTTATGCGGTAAAATGATGTTGAAGGTGACAACAATGTCATAGTTTTCGAAAAAAATGCAAAATAGATGCATTTGGTCCTGATTTCTAATAACTCCAAGGGATTAAATCTCCAACTTTTATTGTCATTGATCATTACCCTTTGTGTAGATTTCTGATTGCACTTGTCATCTTTGTCTAGCGTGTCATATATGAGCATCATTTTATTAGCCCTACTTGAATATGCACATGTAATGATCATGTTCCAAAAGATTTTAAGATGAATTTTGAAATGCTAAGATTGATTGAAACAAGGAAATTTGCAAAGATAGTTATGTGACCAATTTATTCTTTATAAAAACTGTAGGGATAAAGCCAAATTTGTGATGAAGCTGCCTTAAAAATTTGGCTTGTTTCTTGTTAATGCGAGTAAACAATTGTTTAAGACATTTAATTTTAATTGTTATTGTTTCTTCTGTTTTTTTCTTTCCCAATTACTTAATATTGTTTGAGTAGGAGTAAATTTTAGATCCAACTAATTATATGCTTCACACCTATTGGAAACACAAACTCTATGCAATTAAAGACTACTGTTCAAACTAAGGAAATAAATGAATGTGGCCATCAAAGAGAACGTGGGGTTTGTTGGAAACACAAACTCTATGCAATTAAAGAGCAGTGTTCGAACTAAGAAAATAATTGAATGTGGAATTCCTTGAAATGGCCATCAAAGAGACATGTGGCTTGCTATTACTAGTTATGGGAGAGGATTCTACTACAGCTACAATGGACTTAATGAGTTCTTTGAACTATGGATGGTAAAAGTATAGGTGATAATGTTTTGTCAAGGGCATCTTTATTATTCGTTATGGGCAATGCCATATAGACAATAAGCAAGCATGTGCATTTACCCCCAATAATATGCTCTAGAAATCCAAGATTTGCCATTATGACATGGTGTATAATAATGAAGATGTACTACATAGGCCCGCTAATTATTTCTATTACTTAAGGTTTTATTGAAGAATCTCCAAACTATTATGGTTATGGCTATGCCATTAGATGGAAAAGTGAAGAGAGTACTTCTCAACATGGCTAATGAATGAGTTGTATCATCCATAAAACTTCTACATTATTTTTTCTACTCATGAGTATATAAGACTTTTTTGGTCAAACCTTACCTTTTGGTGGTTCATGGCTTCTTATTCCTTACCTTCCAAGTGGGTTTCTTAGACTACTTTGATGGTTTCGCTCATTTGGGGGTGCTAGTACTTGCACTTGTGGTTTCTAATGGCATATGCATGGTATTGGATTGGATTTGGGCTTACGAGATGCTAAAACAAGAAAGGAAGGATAAGGGTATGTACTTAACCATTAATATAACCAAGGTTAAATGCGGATAAAAAAGTTCAGTTGATGGCACAAATCTTAGGTAAGCATCTGACAATAAGATAATTTTTTTTCTCAATCCTAAATAAAATCATATAAGTAAAAGTAAATGTCTACAAACAAAATGCTTTGATATAGAAATAAATACAATACTAAAATTATCATCTCATCAACATTCAATATCAAACAAAATCCTTCCCATTTATATCTTAGGAGTGAAATCCTCTCTCATTGTATCAAAATTCCTAACTCTTGATATAGTAGATATATAATTTGTAATGTAACATTATGTGAGACAATAATCTTAACAGATAAATCAAGTATGATAAACTAAATATAAAGACATTAAAAAAATATCACAATATAACATTGCTAATAAACCATACTAGAAGCTATATATATAATATATAAACAAATAAACATATGTAATGTAAATATCATTTTTTTTTTAATTTTAGTTTTCGATGATTAATATTATTGCTAGGTTCAATTCTTTTTAAATCATTATTCTCTCTAGATTCACATCATAGCCATAGTTATCAATGACTTCTGGTCAGCATGCATCCACGATAAAGTTATATAAAATGTTATACAGGTATGGTTCAAAGACCTATACCTTGCAGTTTATCGTTGGGTCTAGTGCCCAAGAAGGTATGGTCTAAAGAGTAATACCCTATGTTCTATCGTTGGGCCTAGCGTTGAGGATGTGTTAAGGAATCTATTTTCCAATTTCAATTTTTACATGTTCCATTCACGTCATTATGTCAATTTAGATGTCATTTTCAAAATTAATATACATTTCATTTTAGTTTAATTATTCTTTATGTTATCAAGTAATAAAGAAAATCATGTATTAAGTAAATTAATGAAAAAGGTGAACCATGTAGCAAGTAATTGTGTAAAGAAAATCCTAATATTATTAGTATAGTAAAATGTAATCCAACAAAAGATTATAAAAATATATTATTATGCTACTTACAAGTTATTAAATTTATTTACTTCTACTCGAGAATGTTCTTACCCGCGCTCTAGTTTGTTTTTATTTCTTATAATGACATTCTTATGAAATGATCAACATTATATAATATGTTTGAGTTATTTTCAAGCCAATAAAATCTGTTATTATTTTGAATTGTGCCTACAATTCTCATGTTGTACAGCACTACCAGTTATATAATCGTACCTATACGATTCTATAATCGTACCGTACAATCCACTTTGTTTCATGCTACTCAGTTTGTTCGTCCAGTTTGATTGTTAGGATCATAATTATATGATCTGGTTTTGTCTTAACCTACCTGCAAGTTCTATTAGATTTATCATACAATTCCAACCACCATACTATACATTTCTCATATAAACAACAAAAATGATGTGCTTGTCATCCTATATGATTTTCTGTGTTATAATTGTTTTATCCTCATACAGTACAAATTGTTTGTATTGTTCGATCTCACAATAAAATTATTACTCAACCATACCTTATGATTAAATTTAGTGTACATATCTATCCATAAGCTTTTCTATCTCTTATGGAAGAATGATGAGCATATATTATGGTTCAAAGTGTATTGGTCTCTCAAATGAATGAGGGGAAAGGAAAAAATGTGAAAGAGATTAGGAAATTCACAATTAGTTATTGATCTTTTTATCAAAAAAAAGTTATTTATATATATAATTTTATTATTTAATGTTTAAAAATAAAAATTCATAATAATTCTAAAAAAACTCCAATTGAGTCTTCTCTTGACAGGTTTTATTAAAAATATTTTTATTTAAATATTTTACAACATTTTATGATATTCCTCAAAATTCAAATGGACACATTGAATTTACTTATTTTTTTAATTTAAATTTATGTACACATTCTTTATTTATTGTTAGCCCAATTTAATTAAGATAGTATCTCTCAAGGCATTACAACTCTCTTATAAAATTTTGCTTTCGAAATTTTTTTAGAAAACGTTTCGAATATTTCCTTGGCATCTCTTTTTCTATTTTTTCGTGGCTTCTTTTTCACTCTAATTCTTTTTTTGAAACCTTTTCTATGGGAATCTATTTATTTTTTAATAGTTTCATCTTCTTTCTAACATTTTCTTATGATTGAACTAAATGATATATGAGGAGTTGTGCAAATACTTTCTTAATACTAAAACATAAAACACGTGCATTCTAGATGATTATCGTAGAGCTAGTTTATAAACTATTGTATCAACTCTTTCAATGATTTAAAAAGATTCAATTTTAGCTTGATTTCAATTTTTCAAACTTTACAGATCCAAATGTCTACTTCATCGGACTAATTTTAAGAAATGCATTATCTCCAATCTCATATACAATAGGTTGATGTTTTTTATTATAATACTTTTTCTATCTATTTTGTGTGCCTTACATTTGCCTTTATCAATATAATTTTTGTCATTGTTTCCTCCACTAGATCTAGTCTCAAAATTGTATCACTTTCTTCATGTCAAGATAATGAAGATTGACATTTTTCTTTATTAGAATGTTTATATGGTGCCATTTTAACAATAGCTTGACAATTTTTGTTATGGTTAAATGACTTCTCCAATTTTCTGTTATGTGTAAAACACAAGCTCTCGATCAGTTTTTTAATGTCTTATGATTCTGAGCAGATCTTATATGGGGTCAAAAAGTCCAAATTGATTTTTTTGGTTTTCTCGTTTGTTTAAGGATGAAAGATCGTGTTAAAATTATGTATGAGAGAAATTTTGGATCTTGATTTGAAACAATAACTTTAAGAATTCGATGAAGTTTCACAATTTATTCAATATATAATCTGGTCAACTTTTTTGTTGAATCCATTGTCATAATTCATAGAAAATGCATTAGTTTAGTTAACATGGCTAACATTAAGAAGATAGCATCGTGTCATTTTAGTAATTTAGATAACCTGATCACAAAAGTCGTGGTTACTTCCTCTTATTTTCAATTTTGCATGAATAAAGATTATAACATACCATTTGTCTTTCATCATTAATTTGTTGACAAGTTAAACATCTATTAACAAAATTAATAATCTGTTGCTTTAATCATTGCCATCATTTTATTTCTTTCAACTCTTTGTATCTTATTTATTCTAAGATGAATAGCATATTTTGAGCATCTTATTTTCTCTAAGGTGAATAGTATATTTTAAACATTTTGTCTCTTTCTACAATTTTTATTTTAATTCTTTGGAGTCTAGGATATAGATTCTTCCATTAAATTTTAAGATTTCTTTTCCATTGTTTGAAAATTCTAATTTTTTTTCGTCTTTCAATGTTTCGATTACTTTTTGAAATTCAGTATCCTCATTTGGTTGTTGATGATTTGACTAATCCATTTTAGTGTCACCACCGAGAAAATTTTTGACAATTTCCTTCTATCATAACTTCAAATTTCAACCTATTTATGTCAAAAATTAATTGCTGCTCACCAAAATTCATCATCAGTGTATTTATGCTGGCTTTTCAACTTAAAATGTCAGCTATAGCGTTAGCTTTATTTTGATTGTTAATAATTTTTGAAATATAGTTCTTAATTAACTTTAACCAATGCTACCATTATTATTATTTTTTTTTGTAAAGATGTACTTTAAACTTTGATGATTTACATTTACTTCACACTTGGTCTCATGTAGATGCTTTTCTCCAAATGTTTCATACAAAAATTATTGCTGTTAATTTTGAATCTTGAATCATTTAGTTTCTTTCTTGTTGTCGTAGTTGATGCGATGTATATTGTATGACACTATTATGTTATATCAAAACATAATCCAAACTGATGTGAAGCATAATTATAGTTTTGAAATTCTTTTGTTCCTTGTGATAGTGCAAAAGAGAAGTCTTTTAACAAACTTGCAGTAGTAACTTGCTAAACTTAGAAAGTTTCTCGTCTCAGAAACATTCACAGATCTTGACCAGTCAACCACAATTGTTATTTTTAGTGGATGGATAAATATTCCTTTCTGGGTTCTTATGTGACCTAGAAATGTAATACTTTTCAATTAAAACTTATTTTTGGAGAATTTGTAGATACTTTTTATTCTCTAATGTTTTGCTAAACTACTACAAATCTACTTGTTTCTCTTCTCCATAAGAAAATAGATCAGGATATTATGAATGGAGACCATAATAAATCGATTTAAAAATGGCTGAAATATAGTATTCATTAATTGTTAGTACATTAGTTAGTCTAAAAGATGGCGACAAGAATTTATGATGGTCATTTCTCTTTTAACTGATCATACTTAGAATGGATAATTTTTTTTTTGTGGATCAGAAAAGCACTGTGAAGTTGATCAAATAAATTAAGTTATCATAACCGATCCTTCTAGTTGGCTAGAAGAACTGAATTCCCTCAACAAGCTGAGCTTTAGGAGTTGGGTTTTTGTACTTTTCGTTGTTGTCATCCTTTGTCTCATTGCAAATTTGGAGTATTAACTAGTTACGAGTGGGCAAATGGAATGCGACGATTGGGAACAAAGTTTTGCAATTTGCAATTATATTGGAATAGTGAAAAGGAAAGGAAAACTTCAAGCAAGCTTTCTTTCTCCCTCCTCCCTCTCGTTTCATTGAGCTGCATGACTTCAATTCATTTTGATTCGTTTTATGGGACTAATGCTTGCTACTATCAAATTATATACCTAAAAGTTTGTGTTATGAATGATTTTTTGATCTTCCATCCTGCCGAATTCCATTCTAAACTGCAACTTATAAACAATTTCTACATTTGAATTTAGAACAAGTATATATATATATATATATACGAGCAGCTAAATTTTTATGCCTGTGAATTGTATTAATGACATGGCCCTATTATACAGAGTCTATCAATTGCTGGGCGAAGCAGGCATGTTTTATGGAGTTCGCTTTGGTAAGAAGATATCATGGGTAACACAGTTTCCTTTTGGATACATAAAGGATCCGCAGTATGTGGGAAGTGTCCTTAACCTTTTAGCATGCATATGGTTTGTGCCGTACCATTATGTGTTGTTATGGATAGCTAGCTACTTAATCCTGGCGCATGTGGAATCCAAAGAAGACGCAACTACACGAGCGAAGCCTATCTCATGACTCCACCTTAATCTAGAGATAAGTTGTATCCAGATATTTGTTATACTAATTTAACTGTCCGTTCATGTGGATTGATGATATCAGTAGTAAATTTTTTTTATGATGATATTTAGAAATTATAATTTATGTATTTCCATGAATCTATAGTAATGTAAAACTGGGAGGACATAGTTCCATAGATAGTTCCAAATCACACGGAAGGATCCATTATTACATAAGCAATCTTGGCTGGTAGAAGTAAGCATCCACCTAACTGTTATTAGTGCGATTGGTAAGAGGGTTACATTAGGAGATGACCGGCAGGTGGCCTTTCTGCTGTAAGTTCTTGATGGTATCATAGAGAGATTGCTTCACCGTTATGAACTCGATACCAAGGTCCTTCAGTTTCTTGTTGGAGAACTTATACGGCTTCTTCCTCGGATTAATCTCATCAGAACACCTGCAATGGTTTTTTCTTCATAAGATTTATTCCCAATTAATGGCAACGGTTAGCAACTTACTTGAGGGGGATTGGGTACTGCGGGAAGAGCTTGGCGAGGATGCGAACGACGTCTTCCCGATGGAGGACGGATTCCGCGCAGAGGTAGCGGCCAGAGGCGGAGGGGGATTCGTAGACGCGTATGTGGGCTTCGGCGACGTCGCGGACGTCGACGTAGGCCTGCACCGCGTTGGCGTAGGTCTTGGCCGAGCCATCCAGATACTTCACCACGTGCATAATGCTCGCGTTCACCTGGGGCTGCAGCAGCGGGCCCATGACAAGGACCGGGTTCACCACCACCAGGTCAACTCCCATCTCTCCCGCCAACTCCCATGCCTTCTGCTCCGCCACGGCCTTCCCGTAGCAGTACCAGTTCTGCATCCCAATGTGTTCGTTGTTATGGTCTTTCACGTTATGTTTTGTTCTATTTTAATTGTCAAATTCGTCGAAAAAAAACCATTGTCAAATGCAAGCGGCAAGAAGAAATTCAAATAATCATAAAACAAAAGCCGTCAAAATTGTAAATGAGTATTTGTTCGTGCGAAGTCCATTATTCGATGAACACCTTGGTCTGTTTGCAGAATTCGAGATCGCTCCAGCACGATTCGTCGACGACGACATCTGCTCCACGCTTCGGATCCATCGTCACCGCCCCAACCGAAGAAGTGAACACCACACGGCGCACCCCCGCTTCCGCCGCTGCCAAGATCACCTTCCTCGTTCCTTCCACTGCCGGCTCCACCATCAATTCCTGCGTCACCAAATCCGTAATCAAACCACCATTCCCTCATTCTTTTCCAGATATATCAATCGTCATATGACTACGTACGGGATCGTCGGTCACCGGCGATGCGGTGTGGAAGATGCCCTCGCATCCATTAATAGCCGCCCGGAGATCATCCGCGTCTAGCAGATTGGCCTTGCAGAGCACCAGCCGCTCATTGGCCCCTTCAATTGCTCTCAGATGATCGTTCTTCGGGTCCTCTGCTCTAATCAAATCCATCAAACAAACCCCCTCACATGATCCTACCTGATGAAATCCAGAAAATTTGAAATATTAAAATTTACCTGGATTTCTCACCGTTCCTCTCACATTATACCCGCGTTCGAGAAGAAGCTTCACTATCCAGGAGGCGATGAACCCGCCAGCACCCGTGACGCAGACCGTCTTCCTGGCTGCGATGGTGTCGTCGGCAGTCATCGTGACGGTCTATCTAAGACGACGTTTAGAGAAGAGGCGATGAGTAGCAAATCGTCTTTGCAGGAAAATTTCCTCTGCTAATCCTATATATACGCGAAGGCTCGTCGAATGTTTTACCATTTCTCAGGATGTGGGATAAATTTATTGGCCGGTTATGTTCGTGGATTACAACGATTGGTCCTAAAACGAGGTCTTTTGCGTGGTAGAAGTAAATCAAACGCACCAAAGTGCTTGGTAGGTGGATGGTCAGACCCACTTGCGTTTAGCGAGTGGAATCGTTGTTCTAACGGCGTTGGTTAGGTCCTCACTGTGTGATATTTACGATCAGTTTTTCGTACATCCTGCATAACTGGTGGTTTGCTGTGAGCCGAAAGACTCTAAAGTGGCGTGGTAATAGAAATGCACCTTACAAAGTTGGTAAGGTTAAACGCTTCGTCAGCTTGTTGGTGGGCGCCGTTACCGCGTAATTTAACGCAAGTTTGTGTGAAGCATCCTGATTTGGATTTCTTGATTGACTAAATAAACAAATTTTATAAATATTTTTTTATCGTTAAATGTGCATCACTAATATTATCACATTTTTTGTCAACTCTTTGCATCTATTTTTTTTATGAATATTTCTATTATTAGAAAAACATAATATGCCACCTAGCCAATCGACAAGAATCCATCATACTCACCACCCTTTGATGTAGGTTGCCACAATATTAGATAAAATATTGATCATATGTCTCTTTTATTGGTTTATCTTTTTTCTCAAAATTATATATTTAATGAAATTCTTATCTTAATTGGTTAATCACACTATTGATAGTAATCAATGCCATCTAATATTAGTTCATAACATTTTAAAATCAATTATAAAATGATTAATCTTAAATATTTTTGTAAAGCATTTTTTTAAAAATCTCAATTTTTAACATATAAGTTAACCATGATGAGCGAAAACTGTTAAATTTCATCTAAAATTTTTTATATATTATATATTCTTTAAATATAGTCTAAGCTCAAATGTATGAGTTAAATAAAAGTATGTAATTAACGATCATCATAAGGAATTATAACAAAAGCAAATAAAAAGAAACATGTTCTTTTGCCATTTAAAATTACACAAAACTATCACACAAATGCTAAAAGTGATTGTATTATTCATCTACAGATAAATGACCCAATAATAACCAAGTAAAAATATAACTATGATTGAGTCGCATAAGTTCAATATAACTATGATTTACTTTCAAAGTCAATTTGCATTTGCCTTTCAAATGGATTGATTAATGTTATTTAAGTTCTGTTTGAAAATTTTAAAATATTTAAAGATGTTTTGTATAAAAATAAAAAATAATTAGAGTTATTAAATAATTTTTGATATTTTTAAGACTATAAAATTTTGTTTTAAAAATAAATCTTTGAATATAGTGAAGATACATAATATTTGTAATTAGATGTGACATTGACGTTTGGAAAATTTTTAGGCAAACTGTCTAAATCAATAACGACAATTTTGAATTTTGCACCATGACTTTGACGAAGTCTGGAACATTTTGCGGTAAAAGCCTACTACACATTATATTTATATTTGAAACAATTTTTATTGGCAGGTCCATTAAAAGTTATTCATAAAATAGATTATAGAAAAGAAAATTATTTTTGTAAGATTTTTATTTGTAAATAATTATTTGAAAATTTTGAAGATTTTTTTTATTAATCTATCATGCAAAGTGTATTGATTTATTTATTGCAGAACTTTTCTTAAAACAAAAATGGAATTAAATAGTTAATATCAAAAATGACTTTTCACACACTATGGTGTTTGATTAATTTGTTTTTAACTTTAGGTCGTATTGACAAAATATTTTGAACTTTGTTTTTTTAAAAGTCTTTTATCAAAAACAAAAACATTGTTATTTTAAAAATAATTTTCACAAAATTTTATTTTCTCACATATTAAACTCTTTTCAAAACCTCTTTGTTAAACCTTCTCTCTAAATTTACAAGTCATATGTTAATAAAATATTAACATAATATAGAAATTTATTTTTCAATATCATGTTTGCTTAAATTCCTATATTTTAAGCAATGTCTTATATTATTATAATTTTTTTATTAATATTTTTATATTAAAATATTTATCACTATCAAGTGATAGGGATTATTAAATTTATTAAATGATGATGTGTGATTTTGATAATAATAGATAATTTAAATTGTTTATTTTGATAATCTAATTGCCTATTTAGTGAATAATTTTTAGGTTGAAAATTGATAGATAAAAAGTGATAATTTTCTTTTAATGAAATCAAACAAAGCTTTGACACAAGTTTTTTTTTTTTCTCTCGTTAACAAAGTTTTATTGTTGCATAAAAATCAAGTTGAATTCAAATAAAAATAACTCTTGAATCCCTACTTTATCTCCACTAATTATTGTTCCTTGCTTCCTTAGCTATAAACGGCTTCTCGCAACACCATTACTTTCCTTTTTTATTATACACTCCCCTTTTAGCTGCCCTTTTAGCTGCAGCAAAGCTTTTCAATATCCATCTTGATTCTTTTTCTTCTTTTCCCTACTAAGCTTCTCCAAGTTAAATCTTCTCTCCTTCATCTTCTCTCTCAACTCATTTTTCTTAATCTACTCGAGCTTCCTCTCTCTGTCTTAATTATTCCATCTTCTGTAACTTGCCTAATACAATCAAATATCACCTTCAATCCCATCTATGTTGAGCTAGGAGTAATTAATTCATAAAATAACAACAAAACCATTCCAAAATTTTAAATATATATATATATATATATATATATATATCTTAAAATTCATTACTAATTATTTAAACTTTAAAAATTATTAACTCGTTGCTTTAGATTATCTTTGAGAAGCTCTTTTTAATTATTTGACTTAATAAACTTCTTGAACTCATTTAAAATCATGACATACTTCTCAGTATTATATTAATTTAATAATATTTTAAAATATAAATATCATATTTAAAATAGATGACTTTATTACATCCAAACATAAATTATTAAAACTTTAATGACTTAATTTGTCATTTATAATATGTAATATATAGATATATATTTAAATTTTGAGGTGCTGCAATCTTACCCTTCATAAAAACTATCTTGAAATTTAGAAAAGTTTTGGCTATTAGTCGATCATTTATGTTTCTACTTCCCAAGTTGTTTTTCTTTTCTCTTGATATTTTTATAAAACATTTATCATTAGAATAGCTTTATTTCTTAGCAACTTCTCCTTTTTATCTAAGATCTTCACTTTGTATTTCTAAATAAGTTTGATTAAATTTTAATATTTAGACCAATATAATTAAGAACATAAGAAGGATCTAGATTATATCTTTATAAAAATAAAATATGAAATACATTATAAATTATTGATAATAAAAGAGTCAAAATAATCAAATATATCACTTGTTCATCTCTCTTTAGAACTTAAAGGGACCAATAAATTTAGGTTTTGGCTCATCCTATTTTTCAATTCTTATAATATTTTTTATTTAATTAACTTTACTAAATACATGATTTCTTTCTTAAAATTTTAGTAATCAATACTTTGCATCGAAGTACTTTTCTCCTTTTCTTGAACTATCTTCAATTGATCTTGAATAATTCTTATCTTTTTGTGGCTTCCTCAACAAATCTCAAAATCCAATAAAATTCTTTTTTTTTTTATTTCAACATAGAGTTAACAAATACTTCATTTCATATATAATCTCATATAATGTAATTCCAAAACTATACTGGTAACTATTATTATAAAAAAATTATTAATAATAAATGTCTTTCTTAATCTCCTCCAAGATCTAATATACAAAGTCTTAAGTAAATTTTTAAGAATCTTAATAATCATCTTTATTTATTTATCTGTTTGAGGATGAATGACTACTAAATTTTAAACTTATTTCAAAAGCTTGATCCATTATCTTTCAAACATGCAAAGTAAAGTTAGCTTTCATATCTAATATAATAGTTTTTTGTAAATCATATAATTTAATAATTTGGTTCATATATATATGATCCAATAATTATGTTAAGTAAGTTGTCTTAATAATAAAAAATAGATATATTTTATTAATCTATTTACAATCATCTATATTGAATCAAGACCTATTGGTGATTGAGATAACTCTATCATAATATATGTAGTCACTTCTTCTCATTTTCATTTATGAATAAGTGAAGGATATAATATTCCTCTTAGTTTTTGTTATTTATATTTGATTTATTGATAATTAAACTTCTAAAACCACTTTTACACATTTTTTTATTCCAAGACACCCATCACATGCACACATGTCAGCCACCTACCATGTGCATGGTAGTCAATGAGTGTGTATAAGGCCTTTCACATGCAGAAGCTACTCCCACTTGCATGTAGCAATTCGTGTGTACATAGTCGGTCACATTGTAGTGTGAAATTTATAGAATTTTTTTGTTTGGTCAAAATTTACATTTTTTTATAGAAATTAAAATATTATATATTTTATAATAAAATATTATATATATATATATGTGTGTGTGTGTGTGTGTGTGTGTGTGTGTGTGTGTGTGTGTGTGTAGAGTGTTATCTAAAATATTTTAAGATACTTTGAATTTCAAAATTTTGTGAATTTAAAATTCATTGAAAGAAACTTCTTAAGAAATTAATCTCTTTACTATAAAAAGCCTCATCTCCTTCCTTTCTTCATTAGTTTCCCGCTGCTCTTACACTTCAATTTCATTGTTGCAAATCAAAAAAGGAATTTATACTATCAAAGGGCTCAAGGTAAAAACACCTCGCAAGTAGATCAATAATCTATAAAATTATTATACTTAATTTCACATAAATAATGTATTTATTTTTTTTATACAAATACTAGAAATGCCAAGTCTAAGTTATGAATAAAGAAATTATTTTCATAATGTTTTAGTTGTTTGACTGCATACATAATCACTTTTTTATTCTACGTCAACTCATAACATAGAGATTTTAAACATGCATCATTGTACACATTATACGCATCTATACATTCTAGAAGTGTCATGTTGCAACTAAATTCAATATCTTTAAATATCTAAAAACAATTTCCATAAATCGAGTCTCATTTATATATGATTTTTTTTAAGATAATCTAGTGATGGAGATGTTATATTTGATAATCTTTTCACAAATTGTTTATAATAACCTATATATCCAACAAATTTCTTATTTTTTTATATTGATATGAGTTTTGGTCAATTCATGATTATTAAAATAACATATTCCAAAATTCACACTTAGGCTATTTGGTGTATATTTGGTTCTCTCTCATAATTCACAATACTATAAGTAAATATATAATATGTTCTCCTAGAAATTTTGAATAAATCAAAAAATCACATATAAATATAATTATAAACTAATATAAATATTCTAGAATATTGTTTTCATCAAACCTATGAGAGTCGATGATACATTTATTTTACTAAATAATAACTTTAAAAAATACATAATATTCTTGTCTTGTTTTAAAAATAACTTGAAAATATCTCCATATTTTATTTTCAATTGGTGATAAACAAATCATAGATCAATCTTAAAAAATATCATTAATTGTTAGATTTAATCAAATATACTATCAATTTTAAGTAAAAGACATCTATTCAATTGAAATCTTTTAGTCAATTAATTTTATTTCTTATCTTATTTAAGTTAGTTAATTCATAAATTGCATAATAAGCATAAATTTTTAAAATCCTTTAATGCATTGCGGTTTTAAAAATATGATAAATTAATTTTAGTTTTAAAAATTATGTAATGATAATTTTGAGAAATATTTAAGATATTAAGCTAACTCTATTATATCAACCATTCAAGAATTTAAGACAATCATGCCCTATTGATGACGTTAATATTTTTTTCGTATTTTTCAACTTTCTCTTCTAATTTGTACATATATATATCACTTATCTAATCATAATTTTGTATATATGCATTAGATAATCATTAGTTTTATAAGATTAGTTGTAATAATTAAAATTAAATTTGAATCATTTATACTGATAAAACTAATAGTATTGCTTGAGATAATTATATTAATAGGGTAGAATTGAACAAATTTACATAATTGAGTAGGACATTATATTGAATATTCTTTTGATCAATTTTTTTTTCCAATTGAATTATATACCACTTTAGCTTATTTGATAAAGACCAATTTTATATAAAAAAAATAAGTTTTCAATTCTACATTACAAAATATATGTGACAAAATAATATATCAAAACTTATAACAAGATAACTAATATACAATACACTCGACTTCAAAACAATTGATTGATAATTAACAATAAAAAAATATTGGGACCACCACGGCAAAGTTAGTTAACCTAATCTCGTAAAATTAGCTTGGTATTAAAAAAAATCTTGCGAATATTATAAAAAGGGCTGTCAGAAGTCTCCTGCGTGACCTGTCGTGTTCACACCAGTTGGCTACGTCTTACGTTTCTTTCCAAACCGCTTTGGTTCACATTTGGTTCATTTATTTTATATTGATTCGTTTAAATGATTAAAAAATGTATAAAAATATTTAATGTAAAGAAATAAAAAATTGTGGATCACAAATTTTTGATTTTTTTAAGTTTATTTCATCAACCATAGGAAAGATATTAATAATATTTGCAATCATAAAGTCAATTCATGTATTATAATATTGAATGTAGGACAGTGAATGATAGTTAGGAAGATTGGTGGTCAAATGATGCCAGCACATAATAATTCATTTATTATTAATGGATATTTTTAAAATGGATTATAAAAATGAAATTTATTTTTGTACGAGTTCAATTAGTAAATAATTAATAAAAAAATTTTAGATTTTTTAAATTAATCTATCATGTAAAATTTAAAAGATAATATTTTAAGTTTGGAATTAAAAGAATGTAATTAGATGGGAGAGAATATCAAAAAAGACTTATTATAAAATAACTTTTTGTATAAAGGGTTGTTCTTATGTGATGTCTTTCATTTTTTTTTTTTTAACTTTTTTAAACTAAAAATAATTGGTGTTTTAATAAAAACTTTTCATTAAATTTTTATCCATTCTCAAATAAAATTTATTATTCAAAATACTTTTATAAAGCCATCTATTCAAACATACAAATCATATTTAAATATAGTACGAACAAATTATAATTTAATAATGGTGCAATTGAAAGGGGCATTTTCAACCACACTTTTTGTAAACACTTGTATGGTTAACTTTAATTAGTATAATATTAATATAATATTTAGTGGAGTAAACTTTATAATTTTTCATCTATTTTGGCCATGAAGTAAGATTGAGTTACAGAAAAAGAGATTCCTTTTGGACCTAAGTGCACTTCATTGTTGGAATGGTGTTCTTTCAATGCAACTACAAAAGAAATTAAAAGTTATTAGAATTCAAGCACAATTAAAAAGAAGATGGAAGAATATTCTCAAAATAAGTCCATGGGCATGATAAGGATAATGAATTAATGATTATTGATGTCATTCTCCAAATGATATCATGCTTACTCTTCACCACCATCATGTAGCCAAAACATAATACAATTAAAAAAAAGTTTAAGTAAAATAAAAATAAAGAAAAATAATAAGAATATATTAGATTTTAGATGATTTAATTTCTTATTCTTAAATTTATATCCACTCTTAAGACATTTATCTTGGGCCTATCACTTCTCTTTTCCTTTATCGTAAGTGTTGGCAAAGAAGCCTTACAATTGCTTTTTCCCTTAGAGAAAAAAATATAAGCCTTTGATTCTCTTCAGACAAGGTCCAAAAGTAAGCACTTTTCCACACAAGGTTAAGAGTGAAAATCTTTTCTATAAACAATTCTTGAAGTAGGCTCTTACTTCTCACATAAGGCTCAGATCAACACCCCTAAATCCTAGTTGGATTAAGCCAAATTCAATAGTAACAAAAACAAAATTTTACATAAACTCTCTAAAAATTAATAGAGTAATATATATATATATATATATTTGTGTGTGTGTGTGCGTGTGTGTGTGTGCGTGAAAAACTTTAAAAAATGATGTCAAATGGGTGTTTAACTTTCTAAAGCAATATCAAAGTTTGCATTTAGTGAGTGCATTTATTCAAAGCACTCGATTTTTCTATCTGTTTATAGAACTAATGTGGTTGATTGTTATTCTTAAAAACTATCAATTTTAGCTTACCAATGTCCCAAGTCTTTTAAGATATTTTCATATTCTTGCTTAATGCCTTAATCCTTGTTAGCAATAGCTTCAATGAGAAAATATAAATAACCAATTAGCCAAGCTAGACTTTACCACCCATTAGACGATTTGAACACGTTCTATAATTTGTACATTTTCGATCTACCAAATTTAACAAACCATTCATCAAACTGAATGTTGTATCATTTAATGGTGATCAAAATTGTCCATCGAACATTTCTATAGCTTTTCGATATTGCTCAATTTTGAGTTGCCAATAATGAGATTATTCATTAAATAGTTTGATAATTTTCTAAAAGAACTCAATTTTTAACATATTTTTATTTAATATTTATTAGATGGTCTAATTATTATCATATCATTATTAAACAAGTTGTCAAATGTCTATTAAATAGTCTAATTGGAATTTTATAGAGGTTGATTTTGGCAACCCCATATGACCATTAATAAACTAAGCTATTAGATTATCCAATTTTTCATAGATTAGCCAACAATCAATTATCAAATGTTTTGATGATTTTTTAATAGATTATACAAATAATAGCTGAGTTTAAGTTGACAAAAATTTCTTGATATAATGTTCAATATTTATTAGACTACTAGTCAAATTTTTAATGCTTTATTAAAGAGAGTTCTTTTAGCCAATTAATTTTATTTCTCATTCTATTTAAGTTAGTTAAATTTTCAAAAGCATAACAAAATGTAAAATTATAAAAATCCTTAAATAAAATATTGTTTTAAAAATATGATAGATATTTTTAGTTTTAAAAACTATGTAATAATAATTTTAATAAATATTTAGTATATTTAAGCTACTTTATCAAGTTAATCATTCAACAATCTAAGATAATCATTCCCATAGTTGATATAAATATTTTTCTTATATTTTTTTATCTAATTTGTATACTTGTTCTTTCATAATTTTTGAATAATATACATCTATGAATATATATACATCTTTTAATAATCATTCATCTAGTCTTAATTGTGTGTGTATATATGTGTTTATATATATATATAATATTTATTAGTTCTTATAAGATTAATTATAAAAATTAATATTGAATCTGAATTATTTTGGAGTGATTAATTTTAATATTATTTATGACAATTATATTAAGAGTTTTGAATGTAATGATTAATACCTTTCTTCATTGAATAGAGTATTCTTTTGGCCAATTTCTTTTCTAATTGAATGGTATACCTTTTAGTTGTCTAACATAAACACCAGTTTAGACGATAATAAATGATAAAATAAGTTCTCACTTTCACATAGTAACTGATATTTCATCTAAAGTTTCTTTCTTTTAAAAGAAAAAAAGCCTCTTTCTCATAACAACTTTGTTCATAACAATACTTAGAAGATAATAATAATTTTATTTTAGCCAAGAAAATCTCTAATATATTATGCAAAATTAAAAAAATGCTATTACATGAATTTTATTATTTCTTTTTACATGAGTGTTATAAGTTATATAAAATTAATTTTATCTTTGATAATAATAATTTATTCCAATCAAAATAGAATTATTTTCATTTTTTGAATCATATTATTTTAAATTTAATATTATGTTTAATTGTCATTAATCATTGTTTGTGAGATGTAAGCTAACAAACACTAAACATAAAGGCTTCTAACCACTGGCGATTGGTGTCAATATTAGTGGACAATTGAGCCCAATTATGACATAGAAATGATAATTTAATATTGGTAGAGATGGGATTAGCATTTTTCCAAATTATGACGACATTCTAATAATGGTGAAAAGCTATAGCAATGCCATTATGTTGTACAATTGTAGGTTAATGGTGATGGATGATATTTTGAACAGTAGAGATGCTTATTGAGCGATAGTGATGAGTGCATTATCTTGACCAATGGCAATGTCTAGCATTAATAAAAAACTAATGATCATGGTCAATAAAAAAAAGTTGGTTGATGCCTACCTTAACCTTGATTATTAGCTTTTCATTAACCCTTTTTTTTAAACTATTGCATAGCAAGTCATGCACATGTTTTGTTACTTTTGTTAATAATCTTATCTAACTTCAAAGTAAATCATAAACTCAATTAACACTAAGTTAGCTAAATCATCATTGATTATTGATGTAATTATTTCTATGGTTAAGTACTAATTCTATCATCACCATAAACCGCCATGCCTTAGTACCTAAGGCCATCACTATCATAGGTTAACTTTGCCAACTACTACTGTTGCCGACTACTATCATCGATAATAAAAGTGCTAATAAAATAATCCACAAATCTTTTGAAACAGTAAAAAAATAATGCTTGAGTTAGGAAAAATTGATTACTCAAGTTAGGACCTAGTTGGATGTTAGTTAACCTAGTTGACAATTTTGCCAAAAATAGCCTTATATGATTTTAGTAGATTAACTCAAGTCACAACTTCAAACTTGTCATGTCAAACATAAAGTTAAGGACTAGGGTTTTAATAGCTATAGTGGTTAACATTTGATAAGTTAACCAAAATTTGTATAAACCATGATAAACCAAAGATGGGGCAAACCATAATAAAACTAATTTTGACATAATCAACTCATAAACCCAGCTTCTTCTTTAAATATTTGAATAAATTAATGTAATCAAATCTCTTATTTAATTCATTTTTTTCTTAATTTTAAAATTTATCTTACATCATATATAAGATTATTAATAATTCAATCTCAATTTAACTAAATATTAACCTAAGATCATCATAAAGACGTTCAATTCAAACTTTGAAATTGTCTTGAGCAATAAATGTGTTTCTTAGTTCAAATCAAATTCAAGGCAAACACTGTTCGACTTTTTATAAATGTTCAACATTATCTTTATTAAATGGTTGATGCTAAATACATAAACACATTTTTTCGTATTTATTGAATAAATATAAATCATTAAATTTACTCACTTAAATGAACGTTGGATCTTCTCCAGCCATATGTCAAAATACAAGTTTGAATCATTATCAGCTCATAACTAGATTTTGACCGTTACCTACAAATAAACATAAAGTCTTTTCTCATTTCTTGACATTTCTTGTTCTACAATGTACGAATCTTTACAAAACAAATAGAAAAGATCAAAAATAAAAATTAAAAAGGCAAAAGAGTTAATGAAAAAAAAAACTCTTAATAGTTTGTTGTGATATCTCTTAATGTGACATTTATTTACTATGGATTGATGGGCATTTCACATTTTTATTAGTTTGTTTGTGCTTCTAGTGATTATAGATAATATAATTTTATGTTTTTTATAATTTTCAACCTCCAAATGTAGATCTGCAATAAGAAAGCATTTTAAAATTCAGTGGTTTTCCTATATCAAACAGTCAATTCAACCTTTTATTAAAATGCCCAAAATAATATTTTAGCTTTAAAATATCTTTTATTTCTTATCCAATACTCTTCTATCTAATCTTTATCTTCAATTATGAAATTAATCAAAATTTTTAAAACTTAATAATTTTACTTTAAAAAAAACTAATCTTTTGATAACCATTAACACTAAATTAATAAAAAAAACATCAATCTAGGCCAATCATTCTGAGAAATTATTAAAATCACAAATAAAATCAAATGTTGTTATTTCATTCCTAACTTTATTGTAACTTTTTATATAATTATTCTTATAATTTATAGAATGTGATAACCTTCTGTCTAATTTATTCTCTTTTTATATATATTGATTTTTTCTTTTAAAAATTTAGCTACGAGAGATAAGGTTTAGATTTTAATCATAATAATTTCCTAAATTAGTATGAAAAATAATTATGTAGTGTCCATCCTATTCGAGCAATCAGATTAATTATTCTATATATATGTTGCATTGTATTTAACTTAGTCCTAAAAGCTTCTTTAAGTTCTCAATTTAATTTTGTTTTAATGGCATTTTAAAATATTTAAGTTGTTAAGACAAGTGACAAGAAAAAGAAACCTATTGAGTTGAAGATAAAGGTTTAATATTAGTAAAAATAATATTTTGTAAATTAAAATAAATTGATTAACATTATAATGAAATGAAATTAGGTTAAGAAAATTTGCAAAAAATAATGTCATGTTTTCTCAAAAATTTATTCAAATATTATAACTAGATTATCTTAATTTCTTATATAAAAGCTAGAACGACTTTCATCAACGAAAAAATTTAGAATTCTGAACATGTTATTTATATTCTAGATGTTTTAAATATAAATATGTAGACAACTCTCTCAATTGTCCTTCAAGCTTTAACAATAAGTTAAGTAGAATTAAAAAGCTAACTAATTTAAGTGGATTAAGTGAAATATATGTTATTCATATAAGTTGTAATAAAAAATGCCTAAGATTTTAGTCTTTATAGAAAAAATAAAAATTGATATAAAAGGAAAATAATTTGACATTCACAAGCTTAAATCTCTTTCAATTTCAAATCCATTCAACTTATAGCATAATCTTTCATAAAGATAAATTGCTCATATTATAATAATTTACAAGTCTTATGACCATAATTTTAGATTAGAACATTAAGTGGTTAGGATACTACAAAATCTTTATTTTGATATCAGAAAATGACATAAATAAGTAGGGCTATTCGTCGAGGTTAGTCGTACTAGCCTTGAGCTACAAGCGATGGGTAAGCAAGGTAGTGGTGAGGATGCTCAACCACAAATATCGTAGAGGAAGTCAAGTGATGGCTAGGAAGCCAAAGCCATTAGTTAGGATTGGCCTCAAGTATAGACAAGGAGGTCAAGCATAAATTGATATAATTGTGAGTGCTAGCTGACACGAATGACAACATTGTAACCCAATGACATAATATGTAGTGAGGAGGATGTGTAATGGCCAAAGGCATGACCATCACAATGCTTGGATGTGCATCATGGGGATGGGAAACGAGATTCTAGATTCTAATGCATAACATGGGTATGAGAAATGGGTAACTCATGTTAAAGGCAAATGACAATGGATTTGGGGAGTGATCAACAAGGTTCTACCATTTGGTTATGGCAAGGTAAGCAACACACAACAATGAAAAGAAATGGATGGAGTGAAAAAGTTGTGAGGATGACACAATTGTTTGTTGACACTGCCAATCAACAAAAACAATCTCGAAAAGGAAGAGATGGAGAACAATGTCGAATAATAATTTGGATATGGAGAACGTCAGCCTATGTTTTCATGGGAAATTTTAATTATATACTATGTATCAAAACATATTAATACCTTCAAATTTCATAGCAACTCAAATAGCACCTTTCAACCCATATAATTATCTTACAAATTAATGGATCAGTTGTACTTAAAAAAGATAAAAAAATGATTATCTTAAAAACTAATAAAATAATTAAAAAGAAAAATAAAAAGAACTCTATAAGATTGCAGCTTAGAGAAACAATTCTGTCTCTAAAATAAATTTAATAAGGCCTCTTTTCTTGCCCATTTTAAGCTCGCGTTTGGAATTTGGGCCATAATTTATATCGAACTTAAGAGTTTTTGCATTTTGGGCCTTTGTGAATTCGCTTATTATGTTCCGTCAAAGATAGATTTATTTCATATTTCTAAAAACTTTTTAACAGTTTTCTTACTTAAAGCTCGTGAAAAAAAAAACTGAAGTAGCTAATATGAAAATGTGAATTTTCGAAGGTTTAGCTAGGAAAAATATTAATAATTAAGACTATTGAATTTTTTTTCTTTGACAACACCATTTTCGAGACTATAAAATTGTCATCCTTCAAAATAATCAATGGCCAAAACATTAAGAAACCAATTTATTTTATTGACATAAATAAATATACATATATATATGAATTTGCAAGAATAATTTATAACTTACATAAAAAAGTAAAAGAACAAATTGAAGCTCATAGTTCCTAATATGTTGAAGTTATTAGTAAAAGTAAAATTTAGAATTTAATGAATTAGATTATGTATTAGAATGTATTGTCTTGAAAACTTTGTTATCATCAAACACAAAAAATTATATATGACACTTCATAGTTTACTTAAAAGTATAAAAAAAACTTAATATCAATGTTTTTGTTGTAAAATTAATGTTTGATATATTTATTAGAAATGTTTTTAATGTATAGAATTTATTATTATGTAGAGTTTATTTATATGAAAAAAATGTGTAGATTAACTATTTTGTAAATGACTTAACGATAATATGTTTTCTTTGCTTTTTCAAATGAAGTTCGATATTGTTGAGTATATTGGACGTTGAATATTCAAGTTATAATGTTTTGCATAAGTTTTTGATTTATTGAAATGATCACTCATTATCTGAGGATATTTAAATGACCATAAACATGATGATCCCACCTAACCTTTTCATTATTACAATAAAAATAATAAACATTAGATAAATCAATAATTAAAATTTGAGGTATTTTAAATCCCAAAGTGAGAACTTGATGGTAAGATTATTCATTAAAAAACCATTCTATACTAACCATTTTCATATATCATATTATAACTATACTTAACTAAAATGTATAAAAAAATCAAACAATAAAATACATATAATAAAGAAGCTATATTATATGAAAAATACATAATATCATAACTAAAATATAATAGTCACCAAAATATGTGCATAACCTTAGATATACAAAACTCATAAGCACATCAACTATGTAATAACTTAATAAATCAGATCCTAATCCATAATCTCAAAGTCTTAATCTTAATACACAATTGATACATGATATATGATGTAAATACTAATAAGACTTTAAAAAATTCAACAGACACACTATAAAGACAATAAAATACGAAAACTTAATATAAAAAATATATGCAAAGTAAGAATAATAAAATAATATGCATTAATTATAAGAAAAACCAAGTATGAAATAAAAATACACTTATATGTTGTATAATATATTTCAAATTTTCAATATAATATATACCATATGCCTAATGTGTTTTCCAGTATTATGCTGTAAATCTAATAACAATATATATATAGTTATGATAAACTATATGATATAATAAGTGAAATATACAATTTAAGAAAGTTATACATCACATTTATCTACATGAATTTGAGTTGAAATTATCTTTTTCAAACTCCTTATCCTCTTAATTTTTTATAATGTCTTACATGTACATAAATTATTAAATATTTCTTTAAATAAATAAATATGTATATCTGTAACATATATATTATTAAACATGTAATCTCAAAAACATCTTTTATATTTCTCCATTTATATATTATTAACATAGTTTTTGTTAACCTCGTTATACTATACATTTATGTACCAATACTTCAAATCATATCATGTTTTGGGTCTATTGTATCATAAGCCTCCTCTAAACTCTTATTGTTCACTACAGATTATTATTCTTTTTTTAAAAGTCACTCATTCTCAAGCTAATATATTGCACTTGGCAATTAACATAATGTATGTTCCATTCATCTTAATTTAAGCAGTCTTATTGTTTTATTGTTTCCTTAATGTATTATACGATGAACCCATTGTATGATACTTTCAATTACTTTGAATGCTCCAATAATTCATATTTTTCATGCTTATGATATGTTCTCAAGTTATATTTAATTTTCCTTTTTCTCATGCATAATTGTTGAGCTCTCATTTATCTAAAAATGTGAGAGGTACCCACATTATAATGTTATTGTTAATGAATGAAACTTTTATTGTTTGTATGCTTTCACCTTTGTAAACAAAGAGTTTGTGCCCAACTCTAGTCGGAGAAATTCAAACTTCTTCTCCCACTATGAGAGAAAATAATCAAATTTGAGAGACCTTCCACTGGCAGAGACGACAACCAAACAAATTTTCTCTCCTTCTGACAACCTCAAGTCTTCACCTATCTTTTAACTCTCTCGATCAATCCATCAAACTACCACCCTTCTTAATAAGGCTCCAAATCCTAACATACCATCTTGTTACCTTTTTATCCAAGCTTTCTTATTAACCCAAATCTCTATATTGTTGTCCTTTTTCATCTTTGGTACTCCACATCAATTCTAAAAAAAACTACAATACATTATCATTAAAAAGGCATATTTTTTGAATAATTTTTATTTTTTAGATAATGATCTAAAGTTAGAATTGTTATTTTTCTATTAAAGTACTTTACATAGTATTTATCTTAAATTATGTATTTTATATATGTGAATTAGATGTGACAAAATTTATCAATAGAACTTTATATTTAATATTTAACATGTTGCAATCTACTTTACTTAATAATCTACACTTCAAATTTGAACATTAATACTTGAAAAATTATAAAATGTCTTATGCATCACCTAATCTTAATTAATACATAATATCTTTAATATTTAGTATTTTAAGTTCTAAATTAGACCGTCATAAAAGTTTTAAGTTTTCTTGCATCATATTCACTATTTTCTTTAGTATTTTATTTATATAACTATTTTTTGTTATAATCATTTTTGTCTATTTATTTACAATTAGAATTATGGCGTTTTAAATCATTTAATATTTCAATGTAAGAAATGAAACATTTATCATCGTTTTTGTTAAAAGTTAAGAATATCTCTAAGATAGTCATATTGCATGCATATACAAGAAGAATTTTTTTTCTGAGAAAGCTTAAACTAATCTTTGCTTTAATCTCAATCTAACTTCTTATGTCAACTAGTCCTAGGTCACCCTAAGCCCATCTCTCAATTCATTCCACCAACTCTACTTGTCACCCGTTTGATCTTGACTCATCCTGTGTCATCTTGTTCTAATCGCTTGAATTCTTTTTCCAATGCTCGCATTTTATCAATAAATAGTAAACATGTAGTAAATTAAATAGCAAAGAAAATGTACTAAAATAACATTATTAATCACAAAACTGAAAAAACTTTGTTTGCTAATAGAAGTTGTGGTCCTCTAAAGCTAATACGGTAAAGACAAAACATAATTGTTAACTTTGTTGAAAATGAACATATGTTTTCGTTAATTTTGAAATTTTGAATTATTTTTTCATATTTTTAGGTATATCATTAATTAGTTAGTTAATTAATTATCTCTGTTATTATATGCTATGTACAAATTTATTAATAATAGCGTGCTTATCAGTTGTAATTTATAAATGTTATCCTATTTTTTAAACTAGAAATTCAATGTGTAAATCCGGATATAATTTCTAATATAAAAGAAAAAAATATCATCAAGTTATCGCATTAAGTTAATGATCTACACATATTTTCTTTTTTGTTTTTAAATACAACCCATGAACTGCAGACAGCAACTTTGCCCTAACTAATATATATTTATAAAAATGATATTTGTTTTATTTTATTTCATTAAATAGTGAATGAGTTGGCATAATCAACTACTGAAAATAGATTTTTGGACAGTAGTTTTCAACACATAAAATAAATCTATGAGTAAAATAAAAATATCAATTATTTTTATAATTATTGATTTTGCTTACTTTAAATCCAATGAATGTAACATATTTTCAAAAATAATTAATAAGTTAATAATATGTGTAGAAATTCATAAAATAATATAAGAATAATTTTATTTTCCAAATTCATGAACTAACAAATCAATGAAGATTATGAAGAGGAAGGTCGATAAAAGATCGCTCTGAAGAGGATCGGGAGCGAGGAGGCTCATCAAGTTTACTTCGTTTGTAATATGTAGAGCAAACTTCTCAAGAAGGCCATGGTGCTATTATTGTTTTGAGAACGCGAGATCAATGTGTATGTAATTAAAGCTTGTCTCATGTTTTTTCTTAAGCTTTTATGGCTCATGGTAACCAGGCTCTAGGGCTAAGTTTCGACCCATCAATGTGAATCAAGCCCATATAAAGACTTAACTCAAGTGTAGCACATCCAGTGGAAAGTTAATCTCAATCAAGTTTATAAAAAGAAAACTAAAAATACAAAAGAAAGAATTTATGTCAACATCTTAATGGGTAGAAAAGAAATTCTTTTGAAAAAGTCTTTGTTAAGATTAAAAATAATTAGATATAATGAAATTTATGAAAAAAAATTAATATAATAAAATCTTCAATTTATATCCTTGTCATCCAAATAAATTATGTGCTCTTTCTTTTATTTTATTAATAAAATAAATTTTTTAGATAATTTAATAACAAAAATTGTATATCAATGTATACCTATCTTAAGTTATAATCTTTTAAAATTCTTTTCTTACATGTCCCATCACTCATTAAAGAAAAATAAGTTTTACTTAAAACTCTAAACCTATCTTCTTACGAAGAGTCACCTTGATTTCATAAGTGAGATTCGTCAAAAACTTCTTTACAAATTTAATCCCTTTCGCCTTTCTTTAATGCATTTCTCTTTTTCATTGTTTCTTTTCATTATATCATTATTTTTTATCTTTTATATTTTCATTCAAAATGACTTCTTTAAGTTATTATACATATTTTAAAATGAACTAATTTTAGAGTTGTTTGTTTTCATATAAAAAATTTATAATTGTTAATATTATTTGATATTTTTAATAATTTTTTATATTATAATTTTATGTTTCTTAAAAAATATATTAGTTTTTTTATATATATTTATATTTTATTTAATGGTTAATTTACTTTCCATTTAATGAAATAACTATCAAATGATTTCTTATACTTTATTTTATTGTGTTTGATATTTTTTTTCTTTCATTTTAAAGTTTTTCTTCTACAATGATCTTTATGACCTTTCTATTTAAAAAGTCATAGGATAACTTTTCACTTCATTAAAGGTAATATAAAAATATAATTACAATTATTATAAACGTTTTTTAAAAAAATCCAAGACGATGAAGAAAACAATTCTATTTTTGCGCACCCAACAATTGAGCTATGCTTCTTCTAAATTTTATTGCAAAATAATCCATCACAGGTTGTTGATGTACCAGAAAACTGCTTCACATTTGAGAAAATAGTAAAAATAATAAAAGAATTAATTATGCTGAAAAAATAAATAAATAAATATAGACGCATGAATACAATTTTTATTTTATTTTTACGTTTATTTTTTTATAGAATTATGTTACTTTTTATTTATTCTTTTTTGGCAAAGTTGAAAATCATACACTGAACAACATGGGGAGGAGTTGCTCTATTGTGTGGCCTACGATTGCTCCTCTTTGTTGATCACTTAAGCAAATGATGTGGGACTTTTGTCGATAATGAATAATAGTTGAAGTCATTGTACTTGAAAATTATGTGTTATGAATAAAATATGTATTATTATTTATATAATATATGTTATATTATTATCAATTTTTGACATTCTACAAGTTAAATTTTTATTTTTGTAATATTTTTAATAATAATTTTATAGCAAAAAATTCCTTTTAGGGTGGGCCAACCAATATGAGAGGAGTCAATGTCTAGTATTATGGGTTATCACTTCTCTTTGACTAGTATGAGACAGTTTGTTATCATAGAAATTTTAGATCATTTTCATTATTACATTTATGTCATATAAAATACTATGGTGAAAACATTCTTGGATCATAGATCTCCTGTAACATAACATATATAACACGTTTCTTTACTGAGGGCCATTGTGAGGTATTGTCGACTTGGTACCGATGTAAATTTCTTTGTTCGACAATCTTTAATGTAAAGTAGGGGCCAAACGTGAGACTTGTATGAAGTTAATAATATCATAACAAACAAACTTTCTTTATATAATTAAGATTATAATATTTCACTTAACATATTCTCAAGATTTGGGTGACATTAGAGGAAATTTGTGTAATAAGATTAGAGATCAAATAAAATAGCTTTTAATATTTTTCTTATTAAAGAAGTACAATAATAAATAATCTTTTGATTATGTATAAAAAATTTTATATTTTATATATGATATCATGATATTAAAGTATTAAAAAATTTTAAAAATAAAATCTACTTAAATGATAATAATATCCAAGAAAATAATGTATTAATATATTAAAATGACGTTATCATAAATAAAAAATTACAAAAAATCAATGACATTACTTTTGTCAATCAAAGACATGCTTCTATAAAGCTAATTCAATTAGAGAATAACCAAATTTTGTTTTGGAATTTGTTAAAAATGTACATATGAATGCTATAATTTTAAAAATCTGAATTGTTGTCATCCACATTTTATAGTTTAAAATTAATTAATTATTAATTGTATCTATCATGATATTATAATGTGTAATATACAAATGTAATAATACAAAAAGTGCACTTATGAGTTGTAATTTATAAATATCATCTATTTTTTAAAATATGAGTATAACGTTTACCTCAAAATAACAAAAAAGTCCACCAAATCATGCCATTCAAATTATAAATAACATGAGATGAATCCTCCATGAGTCTGATTCATGTCAAGCTTGAGCCATCTCTTGATGTTGGAGCCATCTATTTATGAGGTCTAATATCAATCACAATAAGATAAAAATGAAAAAAAAATAAAATAAAAGGAAAAATACTCGTCGGCTGGAAAGAAATTCATTGAAGAGTCCTAATGAATATTAAACACACAATTAAATGCAATCCAATAAATAAAAAAATAAAAAATATATATATGGAAACAAATTTGAAAAATATATTATACCGAACCCATCCGGTTCTATTAATATACCACATGTCTTCGCCGCTCATCCATCGCCACTACTCTCCATCGCCTTCGCTCCTTGATCGGAATCCGAACAAAACCGATTCCAGGCTCCATGCCTTCTCCCTCTAAAGAAGCGTCCTCCCCCACGCCAAAGACGTCGCCACCCGCCGTCTCCACCATATTGCTGAAGGCCGACCTCGCCCTGCGCGCGCTGCTGTTTGCTACGACGATTGCATCGGTGGCGGTGATGGTCTCGAGCAAGCAGACGAAGGCGTTAATCCTCTCGCCCGCGTTTCCTCCCTTGGCCCTTGTTGCCAAGTTCAACTACTCCTCTGCCTTCATGTAATCAAGCAAACACTGCTTTCCTCGATAGTTTTTCTTCTTCCTTGAAAAATTAGCGCCTGCTTTGTGCAGATACTTTGTGGCAGCAATCTCAGTGTCCTGCTTCTACAGTTTAGTTACCACTGCGGCATCTGCTCTTTCGATTCTCCGCACACACCGAGGGACGAAGACTCTGTTTCATCTCCTCGTCCTTGATGCGGTGCTTGTTCTAAACAAACATCAGTTCATGCAAATCCTCAAAATCCCGCTCTTTTGGACTTTTGGGTTCATTTGGTTACATTGAGAAATTGTGTAATTCTTGATGCAGGTGATATTGGGAGTGGTGGCCTCTGCTTTGGGAGCAGGGGCGGCAGTTGGGTATTTGGGAGAGAAGGGAAACTCGCATGTGGGTTGGAATAAAGTGTGCAACTTATTTGATGTGTTCTGCAGACATATAGGGGCTTCTGTCTTTCTGTCTCTGGTTGCAGCCATCATCCTCGTCTTCCTTGTGCTGATCTCTGCATATTCTCTCTACAGAAGAAGCCGTTAAAATGTACTGTAACTGGAGTGGAAGATGAGGAACGTGTTCTGAGATGCTGTACTTGAAACAGAGCAGTAAGAGATATGTTTCCTCCATTCTGTAGCGCAATAAACTATATGGCTCCTCCACTGAGAATAGATACCAATGGTTCTGGTTTTAGGTAGCTTAAAGAACACGGAGCAGAAAAGAATTCTTGCTTCTTCTACCTCTGAAATGGCGCGAACTTAATCAAATAAAAGTTCATAAATAAGCAGTAAATATTATTTCAAGCCTTGATTCGACCATTCGACTGAAGACATGAGGCTGGTTTTCAATGAGACTACGGTCAACTTTTTCTGGACGAAATGAACCGGCACTTCTTTCGGAAGAGTCCACACGCCATTATTAATGAAGTTGACGTTAACGTAATTATTATTACTTGTTTCTTTTTTTTTATATATATGAACAAAACCTGTCATATCACGATTTTGAATCTTTTTGTAAATGAAAGCTACACCACTCCTTTCTTAACCTACTGTAACGGCAAAAAATTATTTTAGCTAGTCGTCATTTCTATATTCGTTTTTAATTTCACGTTACAAACTTATTTTTTTTATCTGATTTTTGAAAAGTATTATATATAGAGACAACATCGTACGTCTAAAAAAAATATTCTTTTGCTATAAAAACTATTTAATTTAAAAAGCCATAATTATTTTCTTATTACAAAAATCTTTTATCTTAAAATTTTTTTTTACACAAATAAAATTCTTTAAAATCATAAATCAAATAATTGTTTTTAAACAGTTCAAATCATTAATATTTTTTGCAAAACATATCACATAATTTTTTTACCAAATAAAGCAATCCATCATTTTCATTTGATTTGTAACATAATATAACAAAATAAATAAAATTTTCTACTTTCAAAATGTAAAATTAAATGATACCACGTTTTCACAATAAAAAATATAATAAATTCAAATACCATTCATATTATCATAAATACATCTATTATACTCCAATAACTCAAAAACTAATATTGGATCTCTAAAATATTGTATTATCCTTTCACTTATTTCACTTCTAAAGTCTCACATTATATATCTATATTATTTCGTATTTTTTTAAATTAAAATCAAATAACTTAATCACTATAAGCTCAACCAATAAATTTATATAAACTTAATATACATATTACAAAATGTGGTTCATGTTATATTTTGAACATAACATATATGTGATATAAGTAAATAATATATATTATAAATAAATAAGCATATGTTATAACTATGTAAAGTATTTAAATATTTAGAAGTATTTGTTTCTTATTTTTAAATTATTTTTTTCTTGATTATTTGAATATTTATACATCTTACTTTCTTAGTACCCTTCGATTTTCCATTTGACCACATTAATTTTTTTATTTATAAATATAATGTTTATAAATAATTTTGAGCTTTCATCACTCTTGCTAGATTAAAAAGGTCAATTCATTAAACTAGAGTGAATCACTTATGACTTTATCAAAGATTTATCAATTTAAGATTGTTTTGTCAATTTACTTGATCATGTTAATTATCTCATTTTTTTTCAGTGCATTAATAATCACTGTGGAAGAGTTTTACTCAATCTAACACAATACTTATAAGTTTATAAGACCTTTATCTATTATTCTTTAGATAATTTATCTCGATTTCTCTTAAAACACACATGATATTAATAACAAAACTGTTTCCATAAGAATCACTATGATACCATTAGCATGATGAATATCATGTAATGTATATAAATAATTTTTTTGTTTTAAAAAAAACCATGTGATGCCATTAATCATGTAAATTTCATCTAAAACTTGATATATTTATGATAGATAATTGTTATAATATATAAAACATCAAATTATATACTAATTATTCTTTGTAAATTTCCTTACTCTTATAAATTCAAACTTTGACATTACGATCATTTATTTGGAAACATCAAATAGCAAACAAATGTACTAAGGCATACACAAATCGCCTATTAATTTAAAACTTCTAAATTCATTTATGAAATGCTAATTTGTGGTAGCATTATAGGCATCGTTAATATGAACTAAAATTTCATATGATTAGCTATCTATTCAAGAGCTTATACAAGTTACCAAAATAGCATTAGCTTATAAATATAAAAAGAACATGCATATATATATATATATATATATATATATATATATATATATATATATATATATATGTTTAACCATTTAGAGTCTTTAAATTTATTTACCAAAGGGCAATTTGTGATAATATTGCAATTATCAATCATACTTACCAAAATTTAATAGAATTGTCTAAACATTCAAGAGCTTATACATGTTACCAATAGGTCAATAGATTGCAAATATAAAATGACACACACACACACACACACACACACATATATATATATATATATAATTAGCTTTTTAATTTTATTTTTAAAATTTAAAAATAAGATTTATTTAAAAAAATATTTTTCTTAACAATCCTTTTAAAAAAATTTATATATTGCAATAGATAAATACTATGTATATCTTTTTAGAAATAAGTATGCTTATTTTCTTTTAAAAATATTTATCATATAGTTTTTCTTTATAGTGACATGATCCAAACTTTTTTTGAAATCACAATAAAACTTAAAATCATATCAAATTGAAAAAAATTAATTTCATTAGCACTTAAAACAAAGATTCTAAATTTGTTAACATTTATCAATCATTATAATATATTATGTTATATCAACTCTTATTATTGAAATAATGTCATATACAACTAACATTATTATATTTTAAAATGGAAGTAACATCAACATCTTTACGTCATTTATAAGTTAAATTTCCATAATGCTCAACTAGGTAGAGATATTATTAAACTAAGTTAAATGATTTATCATTAATGCTCTTTTTATTATCTTAATATTGAACAAATGTTTTATTAGATATACTTAAACTAACCATTCATATCTCTCAAACTACATTGGAATTCACATATCTTGCGAGAATTAGCTCAAAAAAATCTAGGGCCTATTTAATAAGCAAGTCTTATTCATTTTAATTCATAGACTCATGGTTTTATCCAACAACAATTTTTGTATATTGTCTAATAAAGAATATTCTCTATCTATCTTTTAAAAAGCAAAAAAATCTTTCATTTAATTGTCAACTTTAACTTTATTGTCTTCAATGTTCACCTTCAAAAGCTTACAATAAATTACCTAGTAATTTTCATAACCTTTGCCAAACAAACAATCTTTCTTTCATATTGGGTATTAATATTTGGATCTAAACAAAATTTTGAAGACAAAAACTAAAAAGCTTTCATACTTAGTTATCAATGAATGTATGTCTTGTCATCCATTATGCAAGCAAAATAAAAATAAACATGAATATGAAAGGAGAAATACTAATTTATGTGAAAATTTCATATTTTACTAAAAAGTTGTCAATCATATTAAAAGAATACTAAAGTTTAAAAAGACTATAAAGAGATTACAAGATCTTGTTTTGTTTTAACTCGCATTAGCTTGATGTCACTGATAGCTCTCAAAAGAGAAGTGATCATTACGATTTATCATATATTCTCACATTATTTCTTGTAGTGCACAAAAAATTTATTTCTCCTATACAAATTACTATGTCAAATATCACTATCAATATAATTCTCAATGGCATGCTTTATCCCCACCTAAACCATGCTTTGCCTAGAAATTTTTATCCCTCTTTTTATCCTAACATCATTCAATTATGTCATATATCTTTGCTTAGAAATTTGAAATTTCAATCAAACTTATAACTATAATCATAAGTTTTTTTTCCTACAATATCATGAATACAACCCATTAGTATGGGCATGATCTTTTGTTCTACACCATAATGATATAATTGACTAATGTGACATTATAATTTAAGCTAACTTACTATTTGAATAATATATCTTTATAAATAATCTATGTAGTGTTCTCAAATGGTTTCCATTTTATTGCATGCAAACATATAAAAAATATTAATTCATAGTCAATATTGATAAGAAATAATTTTATATGTATATGATATGAAAGTAAAATATAAGCTTTACTTACACTCGTATTATTGGTGGAAAAAATCAGTGAGTCTTATTATCAATTAAGGGCTTGTTTAGATTAGGACAAGATAAGTTAGCATAAGTTGGAAGTGATTTACCCCTAAATTACATTTGATTGCTACCCAAGGTTAACTTGCAACAAATTCCTATTTGAATGTTTTAATAAGTTAGTTTATGGCAAAAGAATATTAAATAAAAAATCAAAACAACATTGCTCGATTTAAATTACAAGCCAACAAATTACAAACAATGACAAAATTAATCTACAAACAATGAAGATAGATGAAGACTTCGTGGAGAAAAATGTGCCCAAGGGTTAATCAAATGAGTCTAACTAGGATATAATTGAGTAACACAAAGAAAAAAAATAGCAATACAAGTAGTTTAGACATTAACTAAAAGAGCATAAAGATCGTCATAAAGAGGGACAAAAAAGTCATTAGACTGGGCAACAAGAGAGGAAGAGACTAACGACGAGAGGCAAAAGCTAACAAAGTGATGAAGGTGAGAGGCTAACATGAAGAGAGAGAGAGAGAGCACAAAGAAAAGAAGCACAAGAAAGACAATGATTTCGTTAACCTAAGTTGGGTGTTTAATAAAGGTATTGTAGGTTGGAATTACTTTTAGTGCATTTTGATTAAGACAAGTAGAAGTGACCCTCAAGTTACTCTTTTTTACCGAAATTTATCAGCAGAAACAAATGCTGACGCAAACTTTTCATATCCATAATGTCTCTGTCGACACGGACTTAAGGGCATTTGGTTCCTATATTCGCAAATATTTTTCTGGAAATTATAAAGAAATTTTTGGCAAACTGTTACGAAAATATATTTAAAAAATAATAAAATTTTATTTAGCAAAATTTTCCATGCTCAGTAGAAAGTTGTACAAAACCATCAAATAATCACTAACTCTATATAGATGTGAATCATATTATATAATAAAACCATGTAATAAAACTATTTAAATAAAATTAAACTAAATAAATATTATATTAACTAATATTAACATAAACTTCAAAACAAACATCTCCCTTAACAATGACAACTGAATCACAAATAAAAATCCCCAAACCAATCCATGTGTAGGGTTAATACAATGTGAACTATACCAAAACAACGAGAGGTATGGTGTTACAAGTGTTTCACGTAGTCAAAATCGCATGAAGTCAACAATTATATTACCAGAATAAAAAAATTAAAAAAAAAAGATTCTAAGTTTTCTAATTCCTTTTAACTGAATCATGACCTAAAAAACAACTATTTGCATCAGCTGTGACCTTACTTGGCATCAATATCAACTCCATTTAGAAACTCGTTCACACAGGTATTTTGCAGGTCGAGATACAATTTTTTCCATTGCTGGGCAACTTGCATAGCTCTTTTGCTTTCTATCCTCGACCTCTCCAACTCCATTTCCATGGCACCAGCTGAAGCATTTTCCTGTAAGAGATGAACACATATGAATCATTTCCATCTATACTTCTTTGCGAACTTTGTCGCAACTCCAAGAAACATGAAAAAGAAAACATGAACACTGAAAAGATAATCAACCGACGAAAGAAACTTGAAATTTTTTGTCAACCAGTTCCCAAAAGAATCTGTAAAAATCAATTCAGTACTTTGATGCCTTCATATTAGGGCATTTACATTAAGAGAATGCAAAGGGAAAAAATTGCTTCATCATGAGGTCTACAACTAAAGTTGACTGGACTCTAGATTCATCCGGGATAAGGAGAAGGCCAAGGTCCTGTGTAAGGTTGTTGCAAGGCAACAAGAGATTTTCCGTGTGATTCTGCCACATGGAAACCATTTATGGTCAGATCTTATGAACCCAACTTCGCTGTCAGCACGAACAATTAGGGTTTCATATTTTATTTTCCCACGTTGAATGAACATCTCTAAGTATTCTTTTATTGCTGGTTTACTTTCTTCATTTTAATGGGACAACAGCATTACTTCATTGTTGCATCTCACCATCCTCCATTATTGATCGCTACTGGCTAACAAAAAAATATTACCTACAACTTGTCTTGAACATCTAACTCTATCAACACCATATGCAGCTTAAACAATCCAAATTAAATATCTAATCAAGAATAAGCTAATTTTCAAAACATACTGAGACAAACTTGGAGTTAAACTACTTAGCAAATTTAACCAAAGATTAACCCTGCCAAAAGATACCAACTATATAGAATTCAAGAATGATAGACTTCACTTTTCCCCTGTGCTCGATGTCCTCCATTGTTTCCAAAACAAAGCTTCTTTGTGAATTAGAACATCCTATTTAGATTCTCTGCTACTTCACTGCTGCCTTCAGGAATAAAATTATAATGGAACCCACATAAACAGAACCTTGTAACGTGCTATTTAGATTATCCACCATTTCTTGAAGGAAATTATCCACTAAATCATTACCCACCTTTATGAAAAGAGCTTTATTTATTCCACATAACTAGTACCTTGTGCTAATACTGCTTAAAACCATAACGTAAATACACATAATGTTTAGAGACGTGCAAAGACATGAAAAACAATTTTCTGCCACCAAGAACCATTTCTTATAACTGCTTGAACATAAAACAGAAGACTAAAAAGCATGAATGTCAGGTGAGTGAATCTGAATAAGCTAAAGATTTTCAATTTTTTTCTCTAACAAATTCTAAAGAAAAAAAAATATAAATAAACTTCAGAAAGCAAACAAATTTTCCAGCAACTACCCTTTAGCTATGTTATAAGAATGAGAAGAGCATGACAAAAATAAATCTTGATTCAAATGTCTCAAGCATACGTAATCTAACATAGCATTAATTCAAAACAGGATCATTATGTACACTTAAATGTTAAAACCATTAAAATTTAACTTGTCAAGCAGGAAACCTGAAGCTCCTTAATCTGGCTATTCATCACACTAGCACTGAAATAGCAAATGTCATCCAAGTGATTGTAATGCTGATGAAGCACTTTTACAGCCTTGAAATCAACTTCACTTTCCAAAGGGTCAGAATACCTATCCAAGGGTGGTGGGAGCAATAAATTCAATTGCTTTCTTGACAAGGAAAGATGAGAAAAATTAATTGGTTGCCTCACTATCACGACATTGCTGACAGGACCTGCAATAAGAACAAAATATCACATCACCATAACATAGCTAGCTGGTTTCTAGTACAAAATGTGCTGACCAACGACAAAAGAAAACAGTTAATTCTGAAGACAACTTTAAAAGAGTAGTACCCAGTGCTACCAAAGCTACCAAGGAAATAGCTGAACCATAAGTGTCTACACTATCCTTAATCTATCTTAACTAAGAGGCCTTTTCAAAATGCAAATCCAAAAGGCATTGTACGCAGCCAACATGCATAGAAAAAACAAATAATACTGCTAAAACACTTGTTATACAGACTTTATCTGGGAGCTAGATATTTAATGTTGCTTCGATTTTCAAACATACACGTACCTTTTTAGTAGAAATTCTAACCATACAATTAGGGACGTTGCTAACCAATGATCAAGATATCAAAATACTTGAAAATATAATGAATGTTTCACCAATTTTGACACACAATGTAAACATATTTGGTTTGGCACACTAAGCAATTTCAAGAGTATGAACCTACCAAATGTTATCACAGAAGTAAACGAGTGCTGATGCTGGCTTACATCAGCTCCTATGTCTGACGATAATCAATCACACGGTTAACTTGCCAAACCAGTCAAGCACACATTCTCAAATGTATCTCATTCTAGATTTACAGGTTTGTGAGCTGCATTTGGAGATGGTAGCAGACAACTGCGTTTTGCATTGTATAGGACAGCTATAAAACCATAAATGCTTAAAGCATTGCAAAAGAAAGCAACAGTAACTTTGTTCATGCTGCTGCAGTTGTTTGTTGTGTTCTGATAAAGTGAATATTCAGTTGTTAGGGAGTACCTTTGCCATATTTCAACAACCGAGTCATCTGCTCACTCATAGTATTCCAAACTCGAACTATACCATCTTCTGATCCAGACACAAGGGTAACACCATCCGAACTGAATGCTAGGCAAGTTATAGCCTTGCTGGATGTATAAAAATTACAGATATATCAGATAAGCCAAAATGAAAAATGTTTGAAAAATCCAAATAGAAAATAGAAACACAATCCACACCTAGAAAAGCAAAAGATGATTGGCATCATAATTACAAGTAAAACAACAAACAAAATTAGCATTTCATTTATTCATATCATCATCAGCTACACCTATACACTGTAGAATGCTGCTGTAGCAAGACATTTACATCAGACCAATTTCCAGAATGCTGCTCTAGAAGTAAAAAAAATAGTGAAACGAAAATAAGCAAGTAAAATATAAATATGAAGATTGAAATCATTAAACGGATATCTATCATGAACATAAAGAAAGAATACAAGAAATGACTAATGCGTTGCATTTTGGAGGAAACCATAATGATAATATGCTTCCATAACCTCCTAACAAGTACAGGGGTCAATATGTGCCTGAATGTGAAAATAATAGTGTTTAAGCTATTCCACGCAGGTGTCATAAGCACCATCTGCATGAGGAATAGGCAAAAAGGATGAAATGCAGTGTAAGTGCAATTGATAATAGGCTTAATTAAATAAGCTTTTATTCCAACGTTTGACAACCGTGAATTGCTATTTTAATCAGTTGGCATGAATCCTTTACAAGAGAATTCAAATTCCATTAATCAAGAAGGAAATAAAACATTTCTTTAAAATTCACATGAAATCAATTCCCCTTTCAGTAATTTTGGTTCAGTTTTGAATAAAATAACCAGAACTGAACAAAAGAACCTCGGTTTTAGCCAACTTAAGCAAAACCTAGCCTGGTCAGTGATTTTGAAATCAGCTGTCTCCAAATGTAAATTGCACAAACGACATATTTTTTGCCATTCAACTGGTTTAAAGAAAAACTTCTATTTTATCAGTCATCTATTCAAATGGGAAGAATAAAAAGAAGAATTGGAAAATATAATACAATGGCAATGTATGCTAAAATTAGATGGAAAATAAATAGAAAAACATTTCCATCTAAATTTTGGTAACTTGCTGGAACCATCCTCTCATTTTCACCTATTTGATATTTTCTTTTTCACTAAAACTGAAGAGAAAAGGTAGGTAATTAACAGAAAGAAAACATTAATGAATTTTGAGGTGGGTAATAACCCCTAGGATAAGGGTATCAGGATTGTAACCACACATTATAGTGGGTCCGCTAGTGGGCATGAAGATTATTATTTTTACTTTCAAGGAGTTATACATTAAACCTGTATTTGTTTTGTGATGTAATAGAAGTGTTGAAGTAATATGATCAATGTAGTATAATTACTTGTTAAAGATAAGCATTTGAGTAATCATTTCAACTTTTGAAATACAATTCCAATTTATAAAGGTACAATCAAACATATATAATATAATTACTTGTTAAAGATAAGAATTTGAGTAATCATTTCAAATTTTGAAATATAATTTCAATTTTTAAAGGTACAATCAAACACATATAATAACATATGACTAAATAAATTTTAAAATTCAGGTGCATATTTTACTTTAAAATTTTTACATCTTTTGATGTCTGTGAATGTTATGATCAAATAAAAAATTTAACAAATAATATGATCAATTTCCTAAAAAAATAAGTATTTGAGTGAAACTCTAAATTTTTTAAAGTAAAAAAAAAATTTTAATTCTAAAGTTACTACATATAACCAAAAAGAACTTCAAATTTCTTATATATACATATATATGTCTTTTATTTTCATGCTCTTTACATTCTTTGACATTGTGAATGCTAAATCAAAAAATAAATATGCCAAAATTGAAATCAAAACTAAGTGTCAAAACTACCAAAACAAAAACTTTGGGAGCTCAATCAACATGATAATATGTTCAACACAATAGAAATATTTCATAAAAATAGCTATTTGAGTAATAATTTCAATTTTTGAAAAGGAATTCTATTTTTAAAAATCACAATCAAATAAATACAATATTTATAGAAAAAAATTCAAAATTCTTGTACTCATAAATACATACACACAAACACACGCATGCGTGCACACGCACATGCACGCACACACACACACACACATATATATTTGCATGCATATTTTATGACTAAATCTTTAATTCCTTCTTTTGTGAATATTAAAATCAAATAAAAAAATTGACAAAAATGTGATTAATTCATTAAAAAAAATATTTGGGTCATGCGTTCATTTTTTAAAGGACAACTCAACTTTTAAGGTAACTATTGAGTAAATACATGTAGCATGACTAAGACGAATAAACTAACGTATACACACACGTATATACGCATACATATATGTGTGTATGTGTGTTGTGTGTATAGAGAGAGAGAGATATATATAAATATATATATAAAAATAGAAGCATACATATACATGCATATATATATCTACATGTATGTATGTATGTATATGTATATATATATATATATATATGCGTGTGTGTGTGTGTGTGTGTGTGTTTTTTATAATTTTTACATTCTTTGACATTATGAAAGATAAAACAAATAAAAATATAACAAATTGAAATCAAAGTTAAATACAAAAACCATTAAAACAAAAACTTGAAGAGCTATATCAAAACTAAAACTAAAAACTTGAATAAAACTCACTTAAGCAAGAGTTATCAATAGTTGGAGAGATGTAAAATACTATGAACTAATTTATCTCCATACAACCTATAAAATATTGCCAAAACAATCATGCTTCAATTCAATTTGAAAAGATTTATAAAAACAATTGAGTATGCCCATGTGACTTAAGTCTCCTAGTCTCATTCTCTTTGACAACTTTACATTTTAGAATGAGGAACAACATTTGGTTTGACATTAATGAATGAATTCAATGAACATTTGGCATGTTTGAGGAGCAATTATTGACACTATCTTCACCTGAACATTAGAATGCCATGTTAGCCCAGCACTCTACTGCATCATTAATGCAATAAAAGATGGATCCAACATATCGTCAATTGTCCAAAAGAAAAAATTTCAAGATATGATAGATTGACAAAATCATATTATCTTTTGAATAATCATATATAACCCACCTCTACTCGCAAAATACAAGGTAAAAGTATTATTTGTGCATTCTTCACAACTCTAATATTGTGTTATCAATAATTATGAAATGAAGATAAATTTTTTCAAACCAAAATTTTTCAACTAAACAACTAGACATATGTACAACCTTTTTATAATGTAAAATTAAACCAATTATGTTATAATTTTGTCATCTAAATAAGAGCTCAATGCCCAAAAAATAGGTGACTCAAATTTGGAAAAAAATAAGTCTCATCGAGTTTTAACATTTTTTTTTTCCTGCATAGACAAGAACATCAATCCTAACAACATAGCCAAATTGACAATGTGCTATTACGAGGGTTGAAACCATGAAACTTGACAACTATACTAGTTTCAACCATTGTTAATGAGGCAGCGATGATTGGGGGGTGCAAGAATGAGAAATGAAGTATGGAAGAGAAGCAATGGCCAAGTAATAAGAGCTCTACTCAATGTTGTAAAGGAGTAGCTATTTCAATTGTAATCCAATTGGTGAAGTAAGGCCTCCAAACTTTGTAATAGAGAAGGATGAGGAATTACCACTACACAAAACTTATCACAAACTAATGAGTAACAAAATTATCAAAGAGTATAGCAAAGGACGCATGAAATCATGACAATGGATACGAAAGGTCATAAGATTGGATTCAAGTTTTACAAAGTTACAAGTGATTAAGTAATGTGAAATAAAAAAGATTATTCAAGGTTCATGGGCAACTCCCACTCCTTATCTTTCTCTCACTCTCAGTATTGACATACACGCACAAATATTTAGATGCATACATACATATGTAGAAATTTATATATATGCATTTGTGATTCTAACTTTGTTTATGTATTATGACTTATGGGCCACTAAACCCAAGGCCAAGTATTTTTTTTTAAAACCAAATCAAACAAAATCTAATACTAAACCTAGGCTTTCAAAAATAAAATGGCACCCATGGGCTATATTATAAAGGCCAAACCTGACTAAATAAGCTATGACCTCAAAGAGCTTATTAAGACATATATTGGCACAATCGTTTATACCACATAGTCAAATACATAGGTATCCACAACATATTATCTATCCTTCATGAATCTATAGGTGTGCTTGCAAAATAATGTTTATGTTAACATCTTTGTTGAGGGTGATCATATCTCAATGCAAAAGACAACATTCCACATCTATGCAAATTAGAAATAAAGTCTATTTATAAGATTAATGGAGAAAAAAGTAGCAAAAGGTTGCAAGCATGCAGATCCAAGCAAAGAAAAGCATGAAGAGGAAGGCAAAACAGAACCTTTGATCAGATAAGGATCCATTAATAAACTTCCCAAAATTTCTTCTAGGATCCCACTCAGCATTAAGAACAGCAATGTATATCTTCCCATCTCTACCACCAGCATAAAAACTATGCTCCCCAGGATCCAATGCAATTGCATCAATTGCCGAAGGAAATATGACGCTCCTTAGTAAACTTCCTGTCGATAAACTCCAAATCTGAAGCGTTAAAGTCATGGGAATAATTAATAACTTAAAAGAGCCCAAGCATCCAATAAATCACATATCCTAAGTCAATTACAAATAAGAGATAATGATTAAAACAAAGCATGCTTCTTTAATGGCATTATTTGCAACACAAATTAGCTGAATTGATCATACAATTTAAGAAAAGCCAGTCATCCTCTATGGAAGGGGGCAACTCCAAAAAGAAATAACCACAAACATTCATTTTTCAATATTTAATATTCTTAATTATCAATGTTTAGTCTTTTGCGATAGAGATCAATGTAGAAACCCTATAGTGGAAGAGCAAGCAGCACTTTTGCCATTCACAATAGTTTACTCAATTGTCATACGATTTTTAGGTCTGATTAAAATTGAAGAAGAATACAAATAAAGAAAACAACAAGGAAAGAACAAAGCACATTCTGCAAATCCCAATATAGGAAATCAAAAGGCTAGAGCATAATGATGAGATTAGTATATTCATTGCTTCTACCATACACATTGTATTCTAAACAATCAATAAACTACTGTTACATATTCATGTAGCCAAATGGAACATGACATATATCATCCAAGCATTTGCCACTCTGGATGTACATTGAGGCAAAAAAAGCATTACCTTACAGGATCGATCTTCTGAAGAAGAGATAACAATAGAATTGCATAGGCCATGTCCTGAAACTACAGAGGTTACACGCAAAGCATGCTCCATAAAACTGTATATATAAACGTTCCCTCCAACCTCCCTTGCAACCTTGTCAAAGACCCTGTTAAATAGATAAGAGGAACAGACCCAATTAATTTAAGGGAAATGCTAATAAAAATGAAATTTCAAAAGCAAAAAAAAGTTGACCAATCAAGACCAGTACATCAACAGAGACCAAACTCTGACGCTTCCATCCTCGGATCCCGAAATCAGCAGCGATTCGTCTTCGGATAAAGCAAGACAAGTGACTGACCTATAGTGCGCATTCCATTTGTTTAGGAGCTTCCCAGTTGCGATCTAAGCAGGAAATGTAATCAATAAGAACATTTTAACGTCAGGGAGGAGGCGTGGATAAGGTTATCCGAGAATCACCTCCCATAGGTAAATGGTACCCAATGCACCCCCACCAATGATATAAGCTCCATTCGAATCAGAAACCAGAGGACCAATGGGCTCGGCTGGAAAGCTTCTGACCTGGACCTGAGGCTGGAAAAACAAAGTGGCTGAAACAAAAGATACAGGCAAGAAAAAGAGAGCAGAACATGCATATGATTCCACTTTCGGAGCAGATACCTTGTCCCAAGACCAGAAGAAGATGGGGGCAGAACAAGAAGATGGGTTTTCACGGAGCTGTGAAGAGGCCAGGAAGCGGCGGGATATCGATAGTAATCCATGAGGAGGTGAAGCGCAGGAGCGATATCGGAGATGCTCGGTTCCGGAGCGGAGGTCCCAGCACGCTATGCCGGCATCGACGGAGGATGATGCGGCCAACACCTCCATCTTGTTTACGTCGGCCGCGTTAGGGGTAGGAAGATGGAGGTGGGCTGTTTTGTATGATATTTTAGTTTTTTATTTATATTATGTGTATAATATTATCTATATATTATTCTTTTATGTCGTTTAAAAATTGATCAGGATCTTTTTGAATAGTTGAGTTGATGTTAATGTTTTTCATATGTGAGTTACTTATCTAAATAAAAAGTTATAAATAATAATATTATTATTTAAAAATAACTTTAGAATTATAGAGATTATAATAGTTTTATTGAATTTAATCTCACATACTCTAATTGATTAAGATAATTTTACTTAGTTAACAAATATGTTAACTTCAATTAAAAATTTGTTTTAAGTCGAATTTTATTTGATGTATAATTTTATTTAAGAAAATTATTGAGATCAATTAGTCAATTTAAATTAAATTAAGAGGAGGGATAAAATAATTTTAATTTTAACTAAGACTAACAAGAGAAAAGAGATACAAGCATATCTAAAATTAAAATATCTACCTTAACTTATTCCCAATTTTGATGTTAAGTTTGCCCTATTTTTAATGCTAGAAAGATTAATAAACCCTTTTTTGACATTATTATTAAGATTGATAAAATTAAATCTATTTATTATAAATATCTTTTAAAACAAAATAATGATCTCAAAATATTGTGATATTTTAATACCAATTTGATGTGGCTATCAATTTATTATTTCAAATTTAATTTACTAATTAATATTTGAGATAACTTTAAACTAATTGGGTTATGTCTACTAAAAAGTTTTATTTAAAATATAAATGTAATATTGATATTATGTGGATGATAAATAAAATATTTGTTATTAGATGAATAAAAAATAACATAAATTTTTTAAATCATATATGCTAAGTCAGGTTTAAAATAAGGATGTTGGCTGATATATGTATGAGAGGAGAAATAAATTATTTAAAAAATTAATTGAAATATCATAAATAATATTTTATTATAATAATAAAATAAAAACAATTAATATAGTTCATCTCATTATCTATGAGACTATAGTTGCTTCTAAGTATAGATCACAGTTTTACACGAGTGTCTTATAGTCATTATTTGATTTGATGTTATGTTATCTCTTTGTTTTAATTTTTGTTTTTAGTTTTAAAAAACATCTTATGTAAATAATAACCATTACAATTAAATTTTAAATTTTTTTGAAATAAATTTGAAAACATTTTTACAATTATAATCAAAGTAATGTAAAAATATTTATAATTTTAAAACACAATATAAACAATTTAAGAACTTATCACATTTTTTAAAAAATAATATGTTTTGTTACTCTAGTACATGTCAATAATGATTACTACATGGCCATTGCTAAATCAAGAGCGTAAATAATTAATATAAAAGCTTATACAATGACAATAAAATAATAATAAATTAAAAATATTTTCATCTATTATGTCTATTACTTTCCTATAATATTGTATTACATGTCATATATAAAATTAATCTCATAAAATAAACTTGTGATAAAGAATATAATAAATGCGACACTTAGGATTTTATCTTTTACTCGTTCTTAATATAATAAATGTTATTTTTCTTTTAGTTAGTTTAAAGAAAACTTTTTTCATATTATACAAGAAATATCGGGCATATTTCAATAAAAATACTCTTATATAATAGTTTATTTTGTTAATCTCTGAAACTTCATTCTAAAATGATTATTATTATTTTTGATAATCAAAATAAGCTTATTAGTTTTAAATGACAGCTTATTTGGGTTTTCTATGCAACATGTTATTAAGAAATAATAGTCATCATTCAAGCCAACATTTTTGTATTTTCAAAACCATCTTAAGCCCTTCATCAACCTTTGTTTTTAACTCCTCTTCTTTTCATTATCTTTTCTAATTGTATTAGAAATAACAATTTATTTTTCATTATTGTTGATTATAAGTTTATCACATTTTACTATGACATATTATACATATTACATTAAAATAAAAAATATATCATGCACAGTCAAATATAGACAAACATAATAATTTAAACATATATCATAAACATCCTCAAGTTTTATAAACTTATTTTATTTCCTATTGGAGTCAATGAGCATCAAGAAGCATCACTTCAAGCACATAAACCAGATGTATTACCTTGCATATGCTAATTTCGTGTTGTATTAGACTCACCTTGAAATGGATCTTGAAGTTTATTCCTTTTCACAATCCTTATTTCGTTTTCATTCTTAAGCATTGCATGATGATGTGGTATTTTTGCTACAATACCCGCTACAATAACTTTACCTAAATCTTAGATTTCTTTCTTAATGTTTTTGTTAGATTATTGAGATTATTTTGACAATATAACAATTTGTTACCAATATTCTTGCAATTGTCCCTCTCTTTCTCTTTTTGTACTCGTCTTATATTGTTCTCTTCTTGGCCCATCACCTCCCTGTGAACGATCATCCCTTCAAAGGATTCCTATGGGGCATCTTCTTGACTTTTTGCACTACTTAGAATCTAACAGTTTCCCATTGGTTTGGGTTATTGTTGGGTCAATGCTCACCCACATGTGGGCATTAAAGTTAAAGAAAATATATATTTAAGAATTAATAAAATTCATATAAAATCAAACGTAAGATATACTATTATTTCTTATTGAAAAAAATTATTCACTAATTTTATTTAAATATTTTAATAGGTTTTACTCATCAATCATATTTCATATTTTTTATAATATTTAATATTTTTAAATAATTTTTTAAAACATAGGATTCTAAAAATTATTATTTGAAAAATCATCTAAATTTTATTTGACTCTTAATTCCATAATATTACAATTCTTTACGTTGAAAAAATTTTATTAAGTATATTTTTTAAAACTTTATATCCTATTAATTTTTAAATAAATGTTAATTTGATGTGATAATATCTTTAATTGAGCTAAAAATATCATTGTAATTTATGACCATAATGACCACCATCTAGCCATCGTGGTTCATCTCTTAGTTATTATTGTCTTTATACTGGACTCGATAGGTTATTCTCTTATGTGTTTTACTTTGTCAGTATTGATACTAACTTATTTTACCCATAAAGGATCTCTGAGGAAAGAGAATGTCTTTTTTATAAGATTATGTTATTGTTATTAATATAAATCTCTAGCTTCTTTAAACAACCTAACTAATTTTAACGAGTTTTTTAAAACTCGAAGTAGGAATTTTTCTTCGCTGTCTTTGCTTTTGTTTAATAGAGATAAAATGCTTATGTAGGGTTCGGTGCTTCTTCTTGATGGTAGAACGACTTTGCAGCAATTGGTGAAAGGAAACCCTAAAAGTTTTACTTGTCTGGTCGCTTCATAGCCATCGAGAAGTGAGCTCAGATAAATTATTTTTAAGGTCTTAACCATTGATTTCATCCCCGCCAACGAATCGGGTATTCTTTTCTTTACCGTTGATGTCAGCTTCTTTTTTATCCAGTCCTTTTTTTTGTTCTGCTTTTCCTCAGGTTTGCAGGACTGCAGATCGCAGCGATGTCAGCGCCGAGGAAGATGTTGTTTGATGGTGAAAAGGGCAATCCAGCGACAGTGGTAACTGTGGAGAGCTACGATTTTGATCTCTTTGTTATTGGAGCAGGAAGTGGTGGAGTCCGTGCCGCCAGAACTTCTGCCGGTTTTGGAGTTAAGGTTAGCTAACCAACTCCTCCTTCCTCTTTCTGTCGCCTAGGTGGTCTTTTTTGGTCTACGAATTCATGTTCACTGAGTGCAATCATTTGTCGAAACTCGTTTACTTTGTTACTTTGCAGCATGGATTCTAAATCACTTTTTTTTGTTTTTGGTTAGTCTAGCCTATGTTCAAATATGAAAGGTAAATACATCTAAATGGTCTAATGCTTAGTGAAATTCTATTATTTCCAATGATTACAACATTTTCTTTCCCGATTTTAATTACCAAAAATTTTTTGTTTGGCTGTTTGTAGGTCTGTGATATTTAGAAACAACTGAATATTCACTTGCAACGTGTTTCCTTTTGGTGCTTAAAATTATTGGATGGATAAAGAAGCATAAAAAGGGCAGGAGATCTACCTGTATTTGAGTAATGTCAGTTTGCATGGTATTTTATTTGGTTGCATGGCTGAAAACCTTTGCTGGGCTGAGGCTACGCCAAAAAAAAGTATTTTGGAATTATATGGAAATAGATCTATAACCTCGGTGTTATTAAGTAGTCATGGCTAGTTGGAATTCACAAACCTGCTTGCTTTTCTTCCTTCTACCCTTTCCCATCATTTTTATGAGAAGAACTCTCATTTCTACTTATTAAAGAATGCCAAGGTTTACATGAGTTTTTTTTGTCTATTTGGTTGCTATAGTTTCTTCATTTGCTATGTTATGATAGCGTATGAAGATTTGTATGAAATTGATGTTTTAAATGACCATAAAATTTGCTCAATGCACATATTTGCTTTTGTTATTGAACTGCATGGGAAATTGAAACTACAATTCTAATTCATAGAATTCTTTCTAAGAAAGAAAGTTTGATAATAAGCTATGAAAAAGGATGCAAAACTTAAAATAGACAGTTTTAGGTGTTATTTATACATAATTTTAAGACCTCAAATTTCAATTAATTTTTATTGGTCCTTGGTAAGATGCAGACATAAGATATAACAAAATCTTTTCTCCATACTAGGTGGTAGATTTAAGAAACTATCATAATAATTGTGAAAATAACTTAAAAGAAAGTGTTAAGATGTGTCTCAATATTAATTATCCGAGTTTTAGATTTTAGTGATATTTTACTGCCTATGGCAAATATAATATTTGAATATTGTGATTTGGAGTTTCTAATAGCAAATTTTGCATGAAAATAAATATATTTATTTAATAAACGTTATTAGTTATACCTTTAAATATAACTTAGAATTTAATTTGTTTAGATTTTGTTCTTTGGAGATGTCTTTGATTGCTATTTAAATGGTCAATATACAATAAGAATTACCCATTTGAACATACAATGAGTAGAGTGATTGGAAGTGTTCTATGGCAAAGGTTTAGAAGGTCTTTTTAGGATGGCTGCTTGCGGTGGTGGAGTTGGAGAACCTTTTGTGAAAAACATGATGTTTTATAGATGACACATAGTTAACAGACTCAGTTTTCGTATTATATTCATCATTGCTGCATGTTAGTGAACTTTTTTGTTGATTTAAAAATCAAGATCTTTGACATGTCATCAATATAGATTTTTTATCTCTTTTTTAGAATGGTAGTATTGGAGAGATCTTATGGGGACATAGTATATGGTGAAGATTTGGTTTTACTTAAAGATTTTAGAAAGAGTATTCTTCGCACTTTTTCTGTATGCCACTATTGTGATTTCTTGATTAGTGGAATAACTTGTCTAGTGTGCTTTATTTTTATTTATGACCAAACAATGTAAATCCTTATTTTTCTTTTTTCTTCTTGATCTCTATAGGTTATTACTTTGTTGCTCATAGCAGTCGAACTTATTAGCACTTTTGCACGTCGACATTGTTCGTCGAACAAGTTGGTTCATAGCTTAGTTAGAGTGTTGATGATGCAAAAACAAAATGAGATAAAAAAATATATGGCACAAACAATGATGGTTTTTAGAGAACCAAGATGTAAGATGAGTTAGTTTGAGACTTATGTGAAATATAAATTATATAGAAATTTGTATATTGGAAGCATCTTGATTTGTAAGATTTGAGATAACATAGAGAAGTTATTTTTGCAATATTGGTTTTGGAACACATTGGAACAATTTTGGAGAAGTCTAGCATATCAATGTGACGAGTCTCTACACGATGTGTTAAATTTAGTGACAACTAGTACCATTGCAACATTCATGGTGTGGAGTTAATCACTTTGAAGGAACAAATTTTTCTTGATAATTGCACTTTGTTTATTATCAACTTGTTGTGGATGTTATTGAGATGTCTTTCATTGTTGTTAATTTTATAGAATTTTTAACTTTGATATATTGCAAGGTACTTAGTATTTCAAGGTGTTATGAGCTTAATATCTCATATTGAAGAGGACATGAATTAGATGTCCTTTGGTGGTTGGCACGTTACTGAATCAAGGGAGAATATTTTTTGAGTTTGGCTTGAATATTGATTATTCGAGTTTTGGATTCAAGAAATATTTGTCAAATATATCAAATATAATATTTGAATATTTTGATTTTGAGTTTCTTATAACATATTAAGTGTGAAATTAAATATGTTTATATGATAATATTTCATATATCTTTAAATTTATCATATAATTTGATTTATTTGTATTTTCTTAGAGACATGTTTGGTGGCTATTTAAATCATCAGTTTATAATGGAAATTCCCTTTCTCTATTTGCAATAGGTAGAGAAATCCAAATGTATTATATGATAGAGATTTTGAGAATCTCTTTGGGATGGTTGTTTGTAATGGCAAAACCAGAGTTGTAACTTTTTCTAATTGGCATGACCTTTTGGAGGACAATGTGATGTCACCAACTTGACGTTTGGGGCTTCTTTGTGTGTTCATTGTTGTTTCATGCTAGTTATCTTCATCATTGTTGATTTAGAAACTGAAATATTTGGTAGGCCACTAGTGTAGATCTCTTATCTCTCTTTGGTAAATATTAATATCAGAGCGATATTTTAGGGACTTCTTAAATGGTGAAGATTTGGGCGTAATTCAAGATTTATGAAAAAAATACTTTTTTTGAAGTTTGGTAGAGGGTATACTTTGATATCTTTTTTTTTATACCTCTTGGTTAATGGAACCTCTTCTTCTCGTGTTCATAGATTTGATTTGTTACTGAAAAACTCAAATACTTATGTCCTTCATCTCTGCTAGTTACCTTTCCATGGTTGTCAATGATCATTTGGCCTCTAAAACACATGTTGCATTTGAAAAACTCAAATACTTATGTCCTTCATCTCTGCTAGTTCCATACCTTCTTGTCCTAGTATGTTTATTTGAAGCCCAAGTCATATAAGGAAAAATCTGGTTGCATTTGAATTATAGGACATTGTATTGGAGCTTAAATATGAAGTATCAAAATAAAATACTAAATATGGAGAATGAACCATGATTTGACAAATACAACTAAAATATGGCTAAATTTAAGTCAGCATTTTAAGCTGAAAATGATATATTAAGCTCTAATCCCTAATCCCTAAAATCTAGTTGCATTTGAATTATCCTACATTGTATTGGAGCTTAAATATGAAGTATCAAAATAAAATACAAAATATGAAGAATGAACCATGATTTGACAAAATTCAACTAAAATATGGCTAAATTTAAGTACAGCATTTTAAGCCAAAATTTGATATATTAAGTAAAAAATTCAGTTAAAATAGGACTTATGGAGTCAAATATACAAATCCGATGAAAGTATAAGGAATCAAGCAAAAATATGGTGAAATATATCGAAACAACATAATATATAGTGTATTTGGTAAAAAAAAAATACAAGTGAAGTACAACAAAATAAACTATAATAGGACAAAATGCACTTAACATATTGAAAAGTCAGAATCCTAAATTTCGTTTTTGTGAAAATATTGAAAATTAGATGTAAATTACCATGAGTTGCTCACAAAGCTTATTTTGATTGAGTTTGTGATGATTTGGAATGCCAAGGCCATGGAAAGAATCTAAATGATTCCCTGAATTGTTTTCCGCTGAAAGCTCCGCACACATATGTGAATTGCCAAATGGAATGAGAGGGTGAATCTTATGTGTTGATTGTGCAGTATAGGGGATATGACATAATTGCGTTAGCTTCTAGATTTTGTGAAATCTTGTGAGGTTTGGTGTAGGCTGATGTCACCCGGATGTAGGTGAATGGTTTTTGAGTTGGAAGAACAAGAATGTCTTCTGAGCATCTCTTGCATGAATTTGACCTAAGATAGGCAATAAAAGCTTGATAAAGACTGGAAGGTTTGCTATATAACTATGAATATGTTTTGGATATAGAGGAATAAGAAGGTGAACATGGAAGGATTCAAAAGACCAAAGAGGTAATTAAGTGCAAATATTTTTTTGGTTGGCTTGGAGACTTGGTCTCTTACGTCTAAAGCAGTGATAGGGTTGAAGGAAAAAAGCATTGTTTTTTTGGTTGGAATGCGCTAGTGGAAGGATGGATAAAGATAAACATGGATGCTGCGGTATTTTAACTCTTGGGTCTAGGTTTTGGGGGAATTTGATGGCTTTGCAAAGTTTTACTAATGTACTTCGGTTCGTCTTTGTGTGTTTTGCTTCTGATGAAAGTATTCACTAGTTCCATAATTTTACAATTAATTATCGTGTGTTTTGCTGATTATTGCCAATCATTTTCCTTTGTTGGTTAGATCTGTTGTTGTATATTTTCTAATAACCAATAAAAGGGTGCTTTTGGAATGCTGCTTTATTTATTGTTTGTTAAAACATTGTGAACTGTGTTGTAGGTTGCAATATGTGAGCTTCCATTCAACCCAATCAGTTCAGAAGTTACTGGGGGAGTTGGTGGAACGTATGTGTTATTATCTGTACAAGTCTGTAAGCTGTTGTACATATGTGCTTAGTATTGTTGAAATGGTTATCTAAAGTTCTTTCTAGAATATGTTGTTCATGTTTATTTGGTGTTGGTCCATCTATTGGAATTTTATAACATGCCTTCTACGTCTTTATTAATATTATTGTTGTTGCTCACATCCTAGTTGCTTGATGTTATAGATGTGTCATTCGTGGTTGTGTTCCTAAAAAGATATTGGTGTATGGAGCACAATTTGGAGGTGAATTTGAGGTAACTTTTCTTGTACAATTTTAATCCTTATTAATGACTTGGTACATGCTGTTGAAGAAGTTTTTAATTAGAACCCTCCCTATACTTTTATTTTTAGCCTATTTCTCCTAAGGTCATGGCCTTTCTCAACAATTTGGTGTTGTGCTTATGAAAGCCTGCAAGAAAATTAGAAGTTTGTCAATTAGAACGAATGAGTTAATTTTAGTTTGATCACAATGAATCATTTGTCTTCTTTACTCTCAGCAATTATACACCTAGCACAAAACCAGTACATTAGGAATTTATGCATGCAAGCTTTTTACATTTCAAAGTCCCCAAAGCACTCCTCAAAGAATTTTATTGCAACTTTTTAATTAAATAGAATTGAACAGTATTCTTCCTTTTTTAAACCTAAATTTGTCCACCAAACTTAGCTACAAATGTTTTGTTTTAATGGTAGATATGTTACAGTTTGATTATGTGATAATTATGCTATTTATTGGTTTCTTCACTTTACAAGTTGCCAGGTTCCATAAATTAAAGACTAGTTGCATGAGGAATGCCAAATGTCACAGGATGTGGACTAAAGGCTTAGTTTGTTTTAAGTTTGGGTTTGATTGATATTTTCAAACATATGCTATATCAAAGATTGAATTACAACAGTCCACCTATTATGTCTTCTTTGTGGTTCCCTTCATGTTATTTTTTGTGTATGTGGAGTATTGGAGCTTCTTTTGAATTTCTTCTTTATGAAAGTCAACTTTTTTTTTTGGAGTTGTCATTTGGATTATTTAGTGCACTTTGTAAACATTATTTTTGATTTATCTCCTGCTTACTTGTCAACATCCGGCCCAGAAGGCCTTTCTATTTGCTCCATTGCTAATCAGAGGAGGCTATATTTTACGTGGGTGAACTGCAGCTGCCTTTATTTCTTTCTTTTTTTTTTTTACTGAATGGGTAAAATATGCCAAGCTGGTTATCTGTTGTGTATGGCTCTGTCATATATGCACTGTTGTTATTTCAGTTGTTTCCATTTTCTCCTTTTGGTAATTGGAGAATCATGATAGGCTACGTGCAAATTATAATCATGTATACAAAAATTTGATTGTAAAAAAAAGTTGGTTTTTTCTTTGCTAAGTGGACTTGAGATATTGTGGTTGCTTTTTCCAAACTTTTCTTAGCATGGGCTCACAAATCCTTAGCGTAATCTTAGCTGCATTTAGTATTTTTTCTAATCGGCAGTTTTGATGATCCCCTAGGTTTGGCATGGAGTCAAGTTTGAGCGAGTTCATTTGAACTAGAAATAAGTTTTATATCGATATGAATTTTGTGAATGACTCAGCCATTGCCCGTTGAAACCAACTTAGATTTATTTAAGTTGAGCTTGAATACCCACTCGAAAATATCAGTTGGACCAAAACACTTTAGTTAAGTATATGGCTTGAATCAACTTCAATTTTTGAGAAGTTCAGTTTTTTTTTATCGAGTTTTGAGTGTGAATATTTTTTCCCATCCGTATGAGTTCTCCTAATCTTAGAAGGAATATTTATTTTTTTCTCTGGCCTCAACTAATCCTTATTGATTATGTGGTTTGGTTTTATTATTTCTATATTCATTTTGGTGCATGAGCTGCAGTTTCATTATAAATTTTATACTTTTTAATAGTCATTGATTTTGATTTATGTTATTTTTGTGAAATGTAACAAGTTCCTTTGTGAAGCAGTATTTGTTTAAACTCTATTTGTCAGTTTGTTCTGTGCAGTGTACATTATCTCTTCTATTACTGGTTTCTTTGCAGGATGCAAGAAACTTTGGGTGGGAGCTTAATGATCATATTGACTTTAACTGGAAAAAGCTTTTGCATAATAAGGTAAACAATTTCATTATTCTTGTACATGGCATTGATTCTTTTTGCTTTGTAATTGATGGCAGAAAAGAGTTTTCTATAGTCATTTTTTTTGTCGTGCTTTTATGGTTTGAAAAAGGGGAGTGCACCTTATGTAGGCTAGTAACGTTTGGGCTTCATATTTGCTGGCTCTGTAGATTGCACCTTGTTTTGTTATTTTCAACTAGTTGCAACACATTAGGTCTAACATCTTGATCCTTAATTTACTTGTTAGCTGTATGAATAGTTTTTATCTAATCATATTTTATGATCTTCACTAGAACATTTATTTAGCTGCTATTTGACAAGGCATCCTGATGTTTGTTGCAGATTAGTGAGTGACCGTAGGGAGTTGAGGTGACTTCATTATAGTTAAAACATTCCTTTTCTGATGTGTGAATCATTCAAGCTTGTTAGGTTATGGTTTAGGATATTTACTAGGGGCATCATCTACATTGACCCATTTGTAGAAATATGCCATCAATAATGCATGTTAATTAGTGTTTTATGATTGTTGAAATTCATCTAGGTCGAAATGTTAACTAGTGTTTTATGATTGTTGAAATACATTCAAGTCGAAAAGTCAATTATGCATTTTCTTATAGGACTTGTTGACATTTACTATCATTGTTGAACATAGTGTATTTGTTATTTTGCCTTCTTTATAGGTTTTCCTTTATTTTTTTTTGTGAGGTCAAAATTTATCATTTTTGTTGATATAAAAAATTAAGTCTCTCAAATTTATGAAAAATGATTCTAGATTTTGCATCATTACATGACGGTTTTTTGATTAAAGGATTAGTTATTTTCAATAGGTGCAAGTATCTTTTGGAGAATGGATTTGATCAAGATCCCGTGATTTGATCGTTCTGGTATCTTTCATAATCGTCTTAGTCTTTGATTTTCGTTGAGTGTTCTTAATAATTTGATGATTTCCTTGTTAGAAGTCATGTGCTTTCTCATCTAAGAAAATATTTTGAAGAGTTGACTTAGGCAAATGAGTTTGAAGTTGATTATGCCTTGACATAGCATTTTTGGTAATTTATACAAGGTTAATTTCTAGTGTAGATTGATGATTGTCATTTTTCACAAGGTCTAGATACTACACTATTGTCTAGTGCATCGTTGTGTTAATGATATGTGATTTTCTCAAACATACCTTTAGAGTTTTGCAAGAGTTGCAATTCTTTTAGTTATGATTTTTAAGAAATTTCATGCCTTAGAATACTTTGATTGGAATTTCAAACAAGACTTGGGAGTTTTTGTTAAGGAGAAACATGTGATCACAATAATATGGTTGATTATGCCCAAGGCTTATTTTGGGAAATCTTATGTTGGATTGTTAAGGTCAAGTGAACTAAGGGTCAGTTTTGAGGACCTTAGGAAGGGGCATCGAGGTCAAGCAAACCTAAAGTTAGTTTGGCAAACTTTAAGGATGACAATAGTCAAACAACGTTAAAAGGTTTTTTGTGGAAAATGTTAGGTAGGACCATTGAGGTCAAACATGTTTGAAGGCTTTTCTTAGTTTGATGTTGACAAAACTTGTGCTAATTTTTCTTCTCTAGGGCACTTGGATAATAATGGGTGTTTATGGAGCATTGTAGGTTGAGAAAATGTATTCACTAGCTTTGTATGACCTTTTGAGTAATCCAAAATGCTTTAGGAATGTTTTAACATATTTACTTTTCAAGGATTTTTAGTAAATTCCAACTCTTGTTACAGTTTGTAGTTTTTTTTTACTAGTCTATAGGTGCATTTAATAGGCATCCAAATACTTTTTATGGTTCCTAGTATGATTTTGGAAAATGTGGAAAATTTTCATGATACTTTTTTCTTTGAATGTTTTGATAATTTTCATGCACTAATGAAGTTCTAGTCATTTGTTTAAGTTGGAGACTCATGAGATATGTCTAATAGTTGCACATCGTACTTGGGTTGATTCTGTAGACCCGTGGGTATTTTTGTTACTTTTGACATTGAGAGACATTTAAGCTATTTTGATAATTTAGGGTATTTTAGTCATTTGAATTTTTTAAGGGCATCTTGATAATTTGGCTAAAGAGCCTGATGTGCTCAAAGCAAGTTGTTGTATATGTAGCCTGTGGTCTTTTTCAAAAATTCAATGACTACTTCATCGGCAAATACTTCGTCGAGGTCCTCCTCTTTGATGCCTTTCGCTTTGATATTGTTTGCCATTGGCTTTAGTTGCTGCGTCGATGAAATCATTCTTACATTTGAATTGTATTTCCTGATTACCTGGTTAGCTACAAAAAAAAAAAAAAAGATTAAATCTACCAAATAAAAATGGAGATTAAATCCTACAAATCTGAGTTAGCATCTAAACAAAAAATTTCTTTTATCTTAGTTAAATGGATGATAATATCCACAAGTGATTTAATATAACCATATTCAAAATGCTTGATTGACACATTGCTCTTCTTTCTATGAAAACCTCCCATCATGACTTATCATTACATTAATAATTAATTATCTGGAGAATCTCAAATTTGAATTTGCTAATAATGTCAATACACTATTGAGAAGTATTCAAGCTTAAAATATTATTAGTATATTAAATATAAATTTAATATATATTACATATGATATCATAGTATTTCCACTCCAAAAAAAAACATTTTATGCTTTTTTTTGGTATTTTTTCTAATTAAATACAATTAAAATATTCTTTGAAATGCTTCTTTAAAGCATATTGAGTGCTTGCCCCGAGTATTGAATAACATAAAGATATCATGCTAAAACAAATACATAAATATATTTATAAAGTACTTCAAAAGTTTTTCAAATGTTTTACAATATTATTCATTTACATGTGAAATGAACTATAAAAGCTTTCAGTTGTAATTTTTTAATTGAATTTAATGTAATTAAAACGTTATTTGAATTCTTTTAAGTACTATTTGAGTATTGTTTGAAGTATTCAAGAATAAAAACACAAACAAGTTATTTACTCATACAAATATTGTTTCAAGTACTTTTACAAACGTGAATACTTTCTAATTTAAAGATTATCATAAAAAATTGATTCATAATACTAATTGCAATTGTCTAATGATTTAAGTATTATGCTTTCATAAGGTAAATACATTCTAAATGTTGAACAGGTTAAAAAATATTTTTCAAACTGTACATAACGAACACTACAAAGTAATTTTACCTTAAAAAAATAGCAGCAATGCCGACCTAGTACAAACCATGAACTCATGCAATTTAAAAAGTACTGCCGCCTAGATTAGCATTCCGATATGGAGGAGAATGTTTTTTTTCCAATTTTTTATTTAATGTATATTTGTCGAACACATTTATATGGTAAATTGTATCCTTGTTTAAGGTCTCAAAGTTGGAAATGACATTCGTATGAAACGAGAATAATTGGCTTGGAGAGCTGCTGTTAGGGAAAAGTGGAGGAATATGTTCTTTTTCCTATTTTTATTTAATTTATATTTGTCAAACATATAAGTTTGGTAAATTGTATGCTTGTTTAAGGTCTCAAAGCTGAAAGTGGCATTAGTATGGAACCAGAATAATTTACCTGGAGAGCTGCTGTTAGGGAAAAATGGAGGAATGTGTTTTTTTTTCCTATTTTTTTATTTAATGTATATTGGTTTAAGGTCTCAAAGCTAGAGATGACATTAGTATGGCTGTTTGGGAAAAGTGGAGGACTATGTTTTTTTTCCTATTTTTTATTTAATGTATATTTGTCAAATGTGCTTATATGGTAAATTTTATGCTTGTTTAAGGTCTCAAAGCTGGAAATGGCATTAGTATGGAATTAGAAACAAAAATTGTTACTTTTAACTTTTGACATAGGATTGTGGCCTTGGTTACGAGATTGGATCAAATGCTATTTTAAAAGAATTTTGACATGCTTTATTGAAATAAAGTGTTCTACATGTTGTTTGAATGTGTTGTAATTAATTTATAAGTTCAAAATTTTTTATGGTTCTATTATGTAGGACATGAGGAACTTGAAGAACATGATAATATATTGCATGAGCCAACAATATTTTATGGCAAGGAAAGAATTGATGAGCAATCATGACCTAGTTGGCTAGTTTGGGCCAATCATAGGCCAATTTAAGTGTTGTAGTATTTTATTTGTAGCATTTTTTTAAGATAGCTTTTAGATGTTTCACTAATAAAGTGTAGTTGTTAGTTGGGTGTTAGTGGTTGATTGTTTGTAGTTGTATTTTTTGGTATAATTTCTTATGTATTGATATACACCTTTATAAATTGAGATTGCTTTGGAGTGAATGATAATCTTTAGCTAGTTTTGAGTTAACCTATCTTAGTTTGGTTGCTTGAGTGTTTGAGTTGATTTGATTACTAATGTTTGGGTTTTTACTTCGTTTGTGAATCTTTATTATTTCTTTAATCTTTTTAATGCTATTTTCTCTTAGTTTGAGCTATTATACTCTCCATTCTCTTTAACTTAAGCAAGCACTCATTCCATTCCACTCCATTAGTATTGCAATTCTTTCATTTTTTATTCTTAGATACTGTAATAGTTACTATAACTTTTGCACATACACTACTTTTCTGTTAGTTCCGCATGCAAAAGGTCTCACTTGTGCTTCCTACCTGAATCGCTGCCCTAGTCTATGAACCAGACCAGCCCCTGTGTACGATGAACGGTGCCAGCTTATCTTTCTTTCACATTTGAACTTCGACTTGGCCCGATCCCTTTCTTTCTATACCATTGTATAATTTTTGGTGATCTTTTTTTTATGATTTTATTGACCAGTTCTTCCAACTATCTTGCACAATTGCATTTATGCATTATTTATTTGTTGAACATGTTTATGGTAAATCGTATACTTGTTTAAAATCGCAAAGATAGAAATGACACTAGTATAGGATTAGAAACAGAAATCGATACTTTTACCTTTTAACCCAAAGATTACCAGACTAGATTGGATACCATTTTAAAAGAATTTCGGCATGTGTTATTGAATTAAAGTGTTCTTTGAATATGTCGTGATTAATTTATAATTTCTATTTCTATAAATAGAAATTCTTCTTCATGCGTAGGCATTATATTATTTGTTTACATGTCAATGTGTGAATATGTTACTACTATTTGTTGGTTCATGAAGAACCTATGTTAATAGTTGTCATTTTGTGATGTTATTTGTATGCATCTATAGAGGCCTATGCATACATATTGTTATGAAAATTATTGTGTAATTATAGATAATAAGTATACATTTGTACTTATGCATCCAAATGCACACACACATGTATAAATGTAAATGTATGTGTGCATGTTTATGTATTTATGCATAAATTGATTGATTGCTTTGACATGATAGTTGTTTTTCCTTCCATGGAGCAATGTTAAAGATCACTATGACCAAGCATTCCATCTTATTAGTTTATTTATGATTTGTTATTTCTTGAATATCCAGACTAAAGAAATTGAGAGATTGAATGGTGTATATAAGCGACTTTTATCAAATGCTGGTGTGACCTTGTTTGAGGGAGAGGGCAGGCTTGTTAGTTCCAATATTGTTGAGGTCACTCAATCAGACGGTTCAAAGCAAAAGTATTCAACAAAAAACGTCTTGATCGCCACTGGAAGTCGAGCTCAACGTGTTAACATCCCTGGGCAGGTTAGTATGTGAATTGTTAATACTTGCATATTGATTGCTTTTGGTATTACATTTGTTTCTAAGTTAGCATTTATGTAGTTATGTATAGTGGTGTAAGTTTGGTTACGAATAATTCATAATTGATGTGAATCTGACTCAATTTTGAAACTAAAATTCGAATACAAGATTTATTAAGTTGATTATTGATTTTTTAATATTTTGTTCTTATCAAATTTGGTTCCATTTTTATTTCTAATAATAAGAAAAAAATAAGAAATGGCATAAGAATCCAATTTTTAAAGAATGAGTTATTTTCGTAATTAAATTTACAAAATGTACTATAATAAAGAAATAAAATAGTGTTATTAAAAATTATGATTTTATTAGTATTTTTTAAAAAATTGCTAAAATGTAAAGTTCTAAATTGATAATTTGTTCAAATTAATTAGGTTCTATTCCTATTCTTGAGTACCTTATTTCAATTCAAGTCTTTAGCATATTAGACTCCTAGGCATTTGGTATTTGGATAGCTTGGGTTGATTCATGGGTTAGTAGGAGCCAAGTTGAATCGAATTGAGTTGCTTCGTAGTAGCGCATTGCATCTATGGGAAGAAATCATTACGTGTTGAGCTTCAACTACAGACAAGACGATTATTGCGGATGTAGACATCGAGTGTCACAACAATCCTTGCGACAAGATCTCCTTGAATTAATACCTTATTCGTAGAAGTTTCCATTCATTCATTATAGGGAATCCCTCATAGTGAAACTTTGGACTTCATCTTTGACATCTATCCAATGAAGAACCCTTCCTTACATTATCCAATGTATTGAGAATCTAAGTAATTCAACTTGAATTAGAATAAAATAAAATATATTTTATTGTTACCTAAAAGGGGATGTAGTTCCTCCTTAGAGTACTTGTTAGGGGCCTTGTAATGAGAATTGATTTTTTACATATTTTCCTAGAGAGGACCCTTTATTTTGGTTTGAAATGAGCACCATAGGCCTTATTGAATTCTAATGACATGTTCTCTGTCTTTCGGTTGGTTGTTGATGAAGAATCAATGTTTAGCTTGGTGTTTTTATGACATGAAGAACAATGGGCCATGGACTAGCGGAAAGCAGAGAAATTCCTTTAGCTACATTAGTGAAAAGGCGTATGCCGCTAAGTGGATCTTGGTATTAGATTGTGAATACACTATGTGCAGTTTCAATTCTTGTTGTTTACCCATCTTTCACTGTTCTTATTTACAGCAATGAAAAATAGAATTGTTGCTATATTTGTTCCTTTTCTACTTCTAAGCATGACTTGAAGTAGCTACAAATGCACTATCACAACATTTCACAGTCCTCTCAATTTCACTCATTTCTAATAAATTATCTTTGAATATAATCACTTATCTTTTTCAACATTCTTATCGTTATAATAGTCATTCTATTCATATGTTTGGACTTCACAATCTAACATTTTATACTATTAAGCATTATCATTCTTATTACAATCTTATTTTATTTGAATGCTTATTTTTCATGAGACAATATTGTACATCATTTAACATTGTTGGCCTCATTGTAATCTTGTAGTACATTCATTTAATTTTAAGTATAATGTTTCAATTGTATTGCACATTTAGATGTAATCCTTCATTTTATGTAACTTGATTGGATCCTATTATTATATTCTTTTCAAGTTTTTCATCATTTTAGATTGTAGGCCCAAGGTAATGAAATATTTAATTCTTTAATTTTTTTAATCCATAATAATAATAATTTCCTTGTCATTTTGTACTCTTTGCCTAACAATACTTGCATTTATTATGATCAGGTTTAGATCCGTTTAAGGCAAAATTTGTTAAATGCTTCAAATTGCTCTTGATGGGTTTAGTTTAGATTAAACTCAGTCCTTGGTTTTATTAAGTGTAATATCATCAACAAAAGATATATGTTGAGATACTTCTTTGATTTTAGTGGTAAGATTGTTTATAACTTGAAAATAAGAACTTTATGTGCGGGATTTAGAACTCTTTATTTGATCCTTTTTAAGTACACAAGATGTTATTGTATTTTCATGTTCTTAATAATGTCAATATATGCAATGTCACTTTTTCTTTACTAAGATTTTCCATTTATATATATATCATATGCATTTTATAGATTAATAAAATTTATTTGAAGATCCAATTTTATTCTTGAAACTTCTAAATTGAACCTCTTAGTTGGTATATTGCTTCAATGATTAACCTTCTTAACATAAAAGTATTACATTATTGTCTTTGCTCAATTTCTCTTTCTTATAACTTCAAAGTTTGATTTAGTACTTTAATTCCCTTATAGTTAGCACAATTTTTTGTATTTCTTTTGCTTTTATAAATAATTATATTTTTTTCTTGCACTTATATGACATCTTTTTTTGTCTTTATAATAGTGTCTGTTAATTTAGTAAGTTAAAAGATATTCTCTTTTCTTGAACATTTCTAATCATCTATAAGAATGAGATCCAGTTGTATTGTTTTTTTTCTTTGATGTTTTCTTCACTTTCGTATTTGAATACTTTGATAGAAAGATAAATTATTTATTTTGTAGAATAACAAAGCATATTAAATCAACTATTTTTGTGACAATGTTAATTGAAAAGTCAATGAAATTGATTGATCCATGGAGACTTAGCATTCTTATCATTATTAGTGTTTTTTTATTGTCATTCTTGATACATTTTACTTGATTTAGATTTTTTATTTTTTTATTATCTTGTTTTGATTTGTGTCTCTCTTCCTTTTATTATACAATTTTTGTCTTCAAAACCCTTTTTTAGTATCATTAAATTTTTATGTAACTTCTTTTTGTGTTAGTTTTTCTCTCTTTAAATTCTCCATAATTAGAATTGAGTCACCTTATATGGTAATTTTTTTATCTTATCTTGTAGTTTTTGTTTTCATTGTTAATCTTTTTTGGACATTTCCTCAAGATTTCTCTTAACATTTTTTTAGGATTTGTTTGTTTTGATGTGAGTTGGGGTGAAGTGGAATTTTTGTTTCTTGAAGAAGAATTCATAAGCCACTTCTCAAAACTTTTTTTTGGATATCTATTAGAAAAGTAACCTTTATTATGATACATAGGGTGAAGTGATTTTTGTCCTTTACGATAAAGCAAACATGAACATGGGATGGACTTATCTTATATTTCAATTTTTACTTTCACTTGCTCTAAAACAATCAAATTTTAATTACATTATAATACAATTGGCAAAATTATGCCACAAAATTTGTTTCCTTGTTTATATGCCAAGAACATAATTCCAAGATTTTATTTTTGAATGAACTTTATTTTACTTGATATTTAGTAATCTTCATTTTCATTCTTAATATTCTGTCAACTCTACCTTAGATATTTCCTTTCTTTGTTTTTTCTTTAATTTTAAGGTGGATATTTGATCCCATTGGTCAATGCTGTGTGGCTATACTTTCTCTTTGTGTGACTTTACAATATTTAGTGTGTAAACTACCTTTTTCCTTAATAAGAATATAATCGATGTGTTCTAGAAGATCCACTTTTATACATAGTTTAATGCTCTTTTTGTTATAAAAAGTTTTAGCAATAATAAGATCAAGTGTAACCAGATATAGAGTAATGAGACATTTTGCTTATGAAATATTGTGGATAAAATCTTATTAAATAATTTTGTTTTCCTATTACTTGATTAATGACTCCTAAATGTGATGAGTATGCATCATTTATATTGCAAAAAATTCTATTTAACAAAAAAGTACCAAATATATTGAGCCAAATTATCATTTTATCAATAATGCCATTTAGTCAAAAAGTATCATTACTTGAGTTTCTGGTTAAGAATAGCAAGTTATAAGGTTTCTAAAACCTTTATGATTTTCCAATCTTTGGAGCAAGCTCAAGCTTAATGATATATAATTGATTCCTTACTATAACATGGGAGATAATATGTTATTGGTTAGATTAAAAAGTTCATAATGTAGGAGGTTCTGTATTTATTGTAGTACATTCTCGTTATCAAGAGTATTCTCATCCTTTTATTTTTCTGCTAATCTTATGCATGTGTTTTATTTGTTTGTTGACAAGCATTCTTCTTGGATAATAAGATCGTGAAAAACCCTTCTCTTCGCAATACCATAGCAACCATTGTAGCTTTAAAGAAAAGCATTTCTAGCTTATATGTTTAGGTTCTTGGCAGTTAGCTACAGAGGGTATTGTTTCAATCTTTATAAGGACCAGGGAAATTTATTCATTGGAATATAAAATAAGGAGACTTTTTTTCTTTCTCCATATTACATATTTATTGTACAAGTTGATTGGAGAATATTTATGCTGATGAGGATGGATGTACAACCTATGAAATATAATATAAATGATATATGTTATCTCCTGATATTATTTTCATGCTGCTGCACCTTCCTAACGTAATGCAGGAATTGGCTATCACCTCGGATGAGGCCTTGAGCTTGGATGAGTTACCCAAACGTGTTGTGATACTTGGTGCAGGGTATGCGGCAGATTTATTATTCTCTGTCAATCATTTGTTCCCAGAATAGGTCAGTTATTGAACCTTGTGAATCCAGGTACATTGCTGTGGAATTTGCTTCAATATGGCGAGGAATGGGTTCTGAAGTTGACTTGGTCTACAGAAAGGAGCTTCCTTTAAGGTTTATGCATATTTTATGCTTGTAGAGAATATTCAGTTATTTTTATACATCAAACATATTATGGATTTGACATCCCAATGACGTAAAACAGTGGAACGTTAGCATAACGTTAATTTGCAGAAAAGGCATGCATCTATTTGTGAAAGTCTATTCTTCTTGAATTTAAGCTTAATCTATTTTAAAGTAAAATCTGTAAAACTTAGATTTGTACAAACTACTCTCAACTAAAGGAATACATCTGTTGAAATCATTATGGATAATGATAATGTAACATTTCCACTTGAGTTTTTCTGTTGGCATTGATGATTGGAAGTTGGTGCCAATTGCCAACAGTGAAAGTGTTTCATCAATTCTCCCCTCGTTGTTTATCAATCCATGGTTTCTAGCTTCTATCAGGATATTGTAATAAACCTATTAAGCATGGGAAACAACTGGGTGTGTACAAAATATTTGAAGTGGAAGCTATCTGATTTGGAGAAGGGGACGATACACACAAATTCAAGGGTATGAACGCAGACAAGATTTATGTTTGCATATATTTATAGTGAGTGATTTTGTGTAGTAGCACATTTGATGTTCACCATCAAAGTTTGTTTGTAGGATTTTCAAATTAGTAGATTCATGCATCAAGTGGCTTGACCCACATACAAATTCTACTAATCTTATGCAGCCGTCTGTTTTAGTACAATGTCAAGGCTATAATAACGAGTTATTCTGTATGTTTGTGCTCTTTTCTGTGTTACATGGTTGGAAAGAAAATAGTAGTCATGGTGGTCGCCAGCAGTCACCATGAAGGAGGGAATTTGGTCATCCTTGGATCTCCAGCAAGGGGTCCTCCAACTTGTTGAGTTCAAGAATGAAGTTGAGGAAGGATTTTGATGATGTTCCACAAGAGCTTGTAAACCTTTACCTTTTTGGATTCCAAGTTGGTATTTGTAGGCATGTGATTTTTGATGGATTTTAGTTGATTTTGACCTATTCAAATAGCATGATCAGAATTGACTGTGTGGCTCAAGTTTGGTGCTGTGTTTGCAAATTTTCGTGGTCAAGTGTGCTGATTTGAAGTCTAGTTACGTAGAAAATTGCGTTGTCGGTTGATCCAATAGGCCTAAGAACAATTCCCATTCATTTCACTTTAATTTCTTAGAATTATTGAGGTTTGCTCATTGATTGGACATCTTTTCTAGACTTTTTAGACATCAGGTCCCCCTTTCTCATCCGTTGTGTGCCATGTCATATTGATTGCTATGAGTGTCACTGGCTTTTAGTTCCTATCTACTATTGAGCACCATGTCGTTGTGTCTTGTCCTTGCCAATTGTCATTTGTAAGAGGTGTCTTTCATGTCATTGATTACCATCCTTTGTTGTCAATGTCACCTTTTTTCATTTTGTTAGTATCTACTAGGTGGTCAATGAATGCCGCACATTTTGTATGCTTTTTTCTTTCTTATTTTCCCCCGATTTGTTCATCTATTTGTCATATATACCACAATAGTCTATTGGGTGCTATCTTTTTGTCGAGCCTTTGATCAACATCCTCTTGAACATTTCTTCTCCACCAACATGCATCTTCTTTTTTTTCATCATAAAGAATGGAAATGCTAAACATAAATTAATTTTGGTAATGTCTAGGTCATCTTTTCTTGCAATTTATTTGTTTGCCTTGATTTCTTTTTTCATAGCATGGGCATATGCCAATCCCATGTACGTGTGAAGGAATGTGCAATTGAAGGTGGTTATTAGAGGAGTCAAAATTGAAGGTGGGAAACTTTATTCTAAACATGCATAATGCAAAATGAAAGTGGTTACATGAAAGACCCTCAAAAGGGTAAAAGCATAGACTTAACATTAGAAATGATCCATTATTATTGTCAAGTACAACAAGTGATCTCGTGTTTGCAATGGACTTTCAATATAGGTCACAATTTTTAATAATAATTAAGAGAAACTTTATGATTATGGCAAATAGAAGAAAAGTTAAAGTTTAGGAGTGTTGAGAGAAAAGCCAAAAGCTAGAATATAGAGTAAGAAAATTTAGTAAAGCCAATGGCCCATTTGCATGATGTTGGGTTGGAGTATTTATAGTGGTAGACATAATAGTCATTTAAGGCTATCATTGTATAGGGATGATTTTGGGATTGGCTAAGGGAGGAAAGATGAATTAGTTAATGAAAGATCTAGATCATTAAATATTCATTTAATATTAGATATATCATCTCTTTTTTTTTTTTTGTTTTGTTAATTGAAGCATCAACTTGGAGTTTTCTAGTAAGTGCAGTTATAAAGAGAATTCTCTATTCATCTATTCACTTTATTGGAGTACTCAAAGACATGTTATAATTTAGAGGTTTCCTAAAGGGGCAACTTCCTTTTTGAATTTCTAAGTGTTGAAAATAAGAAAGAAGCATGTTAATTCTATTCAAATGAGGAGGTACTAATAATTATAGTTTGTCGTAGGTAGGGACATTATTTTATTGCCTTTCAAATGAGAATCGCTTATATAAACAATCAAAAGAATTCAAATAACATCTACTACTATATATTATATCACTAAGAACATTTTGAAAAAATTTCTATGAGAAGGTTTTCTTGAAAACAAAATATAAGAAATCATTATTTGTGGAAACCTTACTCTTGGTTTTATTTATGGCCAGTCATTAATGATTGGCAACATGGCTTTTTCGGTATGCATTGTGAATGCTGTACTTTCATTTAGAGCGTCTAATCTTCTCTGGAGCAGCTCAAATTGAATGGATAGAACAAATGGCCCAACTACGATTTAAAGGGTTGATAGGATGTGTATGTTAAATGAAAAAGAGAGCTTGGTTGAAATGATGAGTGTAGGATTGTAGGTGTCCTGGTTGAGTGGTGAACCCATCATTGTCATTGTGGCGACCAGCTCTTGGATGAGAAGGTTGGACTTGCAAATGAGGATAGGCGTGCAGGTGCCGTTGTTGTGGAAGGGACAGTTGGGGCATATGTGATGATAGAAGGTTTTGAGTAGGCGCCATCAAGAAACGTGGATGATGAGAGGTGCTAGTGTTACACTGTTGAGAAAGATTGCTTTTTAAACCTTAGGAAATTTGGTTGAGGTCATGGGATGTAGAGAGTTTGGCAAGGTGCAATGGATGAGGATTAGTCTATAAGGAATGCAATTTTTTTAAGAGGGGGTATACTGGAGAGCCACTTTGGTAATGGTCAAGGTTGGCAAGCCACATAAGTGTCTTGTGTAAACGATTGGTTCATGGAAAAAGCAATTTTTTTAAAATGGGATCTATCTAGTTTCCTCTTTGGCAATTGTTAGGGTTGACCAACCATGTAAGCACCAAATTGAAAGGTTAGATTAAAGGACAAAAATGAAGGCTAATTATAGTTTAACCAATAGATAAAGCTTTATGTCTTTTAGTTATGTAATTTAGTTTGTATTATCAAATGAGATCAGTTTGCAAGTTGCAATGTTGAAACCATTTTGATTTTGAGAATTACTCATTGTTTGAATTTCAATAGCTTGCATATTTTATGTGAGATTAGGATTTAAATTTGCAAGAGAATTCACATTTCTCTTCATATTAGTTTTATCTAATCTCTAATCTAATTATTTTTCTAAATTGTTTTCTTTTTAAAACTAATCATAGAATTATGTAAATTATAGGGACCTATATGATTATTTTTGAAAAATGTTTTGATAAAAAATGATGGTTGTATGGAACTTGTAGAAATGTTGAACTTTTTATTTGAAATTGGAGATATCTAATTGCACAATTATGTAAAAATAAAGGACATATTTTCTAGTTACACCTTTTTAAATTCGTTAATGGCCTTATGTTTTAATGCTTGTTCTGTTGCATGATTCAAGGAATTTTGTTCCCCCTTAAAGGTTTGTTTGTTTTGTTTTGGGTTTTATTTGCTTCATTGTAAGTGAGATAGCAGTGGGACTACATTGTAAGTTTGCTTCATTTCCCAATGTAAGATTTGGGAAGTCACTTTTAGACTTTTGTTTGGCTATCTATTAGGGAATTGACACTTCTACAATTTATCATTTGGTTGAAGGGAAGTATATACGGGAACATCATATGTCTTGTTGACTTGCAGCTCCATTTTCTATTTGTTGCTTACAGTTGATGGGAAGTGGTGTTAGGTGGTAGGTAGAGGATGTTGAGTGGTGGCATGCAGCTATGAAGGGGCTGGTGATGGGCAGTGACAGTTTGGCTGCCAACGGCTTCAGTAATGAGTAGTGGTCAACAGTCTAATCAATTGTACCGATTTTTCTTTCAATATGCAAAGTGAGGGGAAGTGAAATAGCAGCACTTCATGTTGGGCAAAATGATGTAATGCAAGTGCCTCAAAGGAATAATGAAAGTATATATTTACAAAAAAATAATGACGTTCCTCAAATCCTTAATTTGGCTATCAAAATTAGAGATTGAGAAATCTTTCTCAAGGGTAACTATTAGTTTCATTGTTTACGTTTTTAATGTAATTAAATAATCACATTCAGTCCGCCTTGCACTGCATAAGATAAAGTCTTATTTGCAATTGTGTATGATTTTCTTATTTTATCTTTTTTGTGTTTCATTTGTAATTATATTGCAATGGATATGCTTGTTATAAATATTGGATAATTATGCAAATAAGCTGATGTTATAATTCTGATCGATCACAGCACAATCATCCTTGGATTTCTTCTCAAATTGATGGGAAGAACACTTTCGTGCAATGTCATTTTTGTCCATTAAAATTGAAATAAACATGCAGTTAATATCCAAAGGATTAAGTTTGTGTTTGCAAGGTCTCAAAGAGGTCATGTAATACCCACATGCAGCTTAGTGTTTGAGTAGCATGTAAGAATGAAAAAATACTTGAAGTCATGAGACTAATATAGATGTGAATTTTCAAATGGGATGAATGATGCAATGTCAGTATAATAGTTGTTTTCAAGCATAAAGTTATTGAGGTGCTTAGGTAAGTTGTAATTATTAGTGAGCATTGCCAAGACTTATGGTCTTGAAAAACTGCTATTGATGTGACATCAAAATACTATGCTTTGGCTTGAATATGTGACTACTTTTTGGATGCTTTTGTGTGAAAGAAGATTAAAGGAAAAAGTAAGTGAAGATGTATGTTCTTCTGGTTAACCCTAAGTATTTTATTTTATTTTTTCTCATTAAGGCCAGTTTTGATTGTCTTATGAGAGTTGTTATTCTTTTACCTTGAAACTTGTAATTTCTTTCCCAATGTAAGTGAAGTTCTTTGTAAGTGTTGCTTTGTTTTTTTTTTCGAGGTCGAGTCTCTATGTAAATTGTTTTGTCTTTTGTTCATGTTGTGTTCTTTTTTTGTGATATGTATGTTTTTCTTATATTTCTCTATGTTAGTGTTTGATCTCTTTAACCTAAAATTGAGTATTTTACTATTTTGGGAGATGAGTAATTTAGGTCAATAGTAAAGTATCATAAGTCATTCTTTATGATTATCTTTAGAAGTTTGTTTGTAAACTAAATGTTTTTTGTAGTGTTGTGTCTTCTTATAACTCGTGTCAAAGCTTAAGTTTTTGATGGTTCGTGTTACAAAGTTTTCTTCTTTGTCCATGTTTGGTGATATCTTTTTCTTTTGAGAAAAAGATGGAAGATGACAAAGTCAATATTGACATGGTTTACGGCCAATGTTTTGGCTTTAGGAGGTAATGATGGAGGGCTTTATCCATTGTTAGATAAGAGTACTTAATTCTTGGTTGATCAACAAGCACTTAGAGTGGTACGACTAACCTTTGCCAAAAATGTAATATTCAATTTTGCCAAAGAAACATCCAAGAGTTTGACGAAAGTTTTTATGTGGCATGTATAAAGAGCCTTTACTATAAAATAAAGTTCATTTAGTTTTTCAATTTTTTGACTTGAAGATGATAGAGTCAAATTTCTATCCTATAAATATTAAAATGTGATAACCATACAATTAAGCTTTGTCAAAATTGATTTTGAGGACAGTGATGACTTTGATATTTTGATTCACCTTAATTTAGTGTTGGAATTCTACTATCACTATAGTGAGTAGTGGTGATGGTTAGCAAAAGCTAAAATTGCATGGGGTTTGAGATCTGATTCAAAGCAAAGATGTAAGGAATAAAGAGTTAGGAGATCTATTTGGTTTTGCCTTTTGTATGGAAGAGAAAGGGTGTTTCATGCAAGGAGGGCATGCAATACAAGCAAGTTAAAATCCAAGACTCTTAGTACTTATACATCCAAAGGAGTGGGTGTATTGCAATTGTTACAAAAAAAAAACATTTGAAGTGGTATTATGAATCTTTTAAAAGAGGAGTGACCAAACCAAATATGGTAATGCATTAGTTAATGCTAAGACCAAGATCATTGAAGATGATCTAATGCTTAGTATTGATAGCCCGATCGAGTCATGTATGCTTGACTCAAGTGATTTGTATATATTGTACGGTAGTGCCAATCCAATTTCTTTTAACATCATTTTGTGTATATCTCTTTTCTTGTGAATCTATAAAAGTGGAGTAATCAAACCAAATAGGATAGTGCATCAATTAATGCTAAGACCAAGATCATCGAAGATGGTCTAATGTTAGTATTGATGGCCCGATTGAGTCATGGATGCTTGATTCAAGTGATTTGTTTTACTACATGTCGTGATTGGAGTTGTTATAGGATTTTGTAACTAGAAATCTCGACAAGGTATTTTTCGTTGATGACTAACCTACAAAGATTTCAAGAAAAGGGACATACACAACATGATAAACAAAATTCGATTGACATTTCTTGACATACAAAATAATCTCGATATGAGGGAAACTTTATCTTGGTTATTCAGTTATAAAATGTTAGTCATTGTACTGTATTTGGAGATGTTACTTGAGGATAGTAAAAGTAGTGTTGATAGTTGCCTGTGACAATACAAACGGAATTTTATACATGAAGATTTTGGTGCATAAATGCTACATGCACATTTTTGATGTATTAAAGTTGGAAGTAGAAGATAGAAAAAAAGATAGAAAGCAATCATAAACTCAGTACTTATGATCATACAATTATGATGAGCATAAAGGTTATATATATCTCTTATTTTGTACTTGCTCGGTAAGAGGTCCTTTGCTTAATTGGATTTGTTAAATTTTTTTAAGAAGCATGGATAAGAAAAAGTGTAGAATATTTAAATATCTTTGGATGTTTATCTTATGTGTATGCTGGGACAAGTTTGATGCCAAAGTTGTATGATGCTACTTCATTGGATGTGGTTTGGATAGTTCTGATTACTATTTTTTGGATTTATTATAATGTAAAAGTATTATAAAAATTGATATATTCAACAAAGAATGATTGTTGAATGTATAGAATCTGACAAGGGAGGTAATCATAAGATGGAGATTGGTATGGTTAGGAATGGTTCATTCCATTCTTAACCCTTGAGGCATTGTCATTGGCAAATACAAAATGAGAATTGGATGGGAATACTTAGATCTTGCAAATATGGACAAAATTAGTCTATGTATGACTACTACATCCACATTAATTATATGGTGGTCAAGCCATATGCCCAATTTAGTGCAAAGATATTTGCCTTCTTTTACCCTACTAGCTCTTGAGAGATGTGGGAGAACCAAGTTGTTTCTTGATGGTTAGGCAGGAGGATGATTCTTTCAAGTTAAAGTTAGAAATAAAAGATGAGATTATGTTTCTTGAGCAGGATGACATGTTAAAATTAATTATCTTGAAAATGGGCTTGTAGATTGGGTGAGTCTGTATAATGGTGGAGTTTGGTTGGAGCAAATAATACAAAGAACTGGTAATCAGAGGCTTTTAATGCAAAGTTGTTGACTACAAGGAGATATATTCTCTTATTATAAAGCTTACTATTATACATCTATTGTTGAGCATTGTTATGAAATAATATGCTATAATTGCTTGATATAAAGAACATTTTTTTCTTCATAGTGATTTGGAAGAAGACATTTTTGTTGTATAATCTAAGGGGTTTTTTTAATTATGGGAAAAAAGAATATGTTGTATACACTTACAAAGTGTTTGTGTTGACAAAAGCATGCTCACCGTTTATGGTATGTACAGTGAGATAAGTTCATGCATAGCTGTAATTATGTATATATGTGGTTTAATGGGCCACTTTAGTTACTTCAAATTGCTTGATGATTGTAACATAGTTCTGTAACTATATGTTTGTGGCATGCTATATGTTGAATCAAGCTTAGAGAAGATCTATGAGCTAAAGATGCAATTGTTAAAGGAAGTTGATATGAAGGATGTAGCGTATACATGTCAGATTTTTGGTTTGATAATTCCGAGTTGATCTAAGAGAAATTTGAGGTTATTGCAACATTAATATATTTTGAAAGTTTTGTATAGATCCATAGTTTTGGATGCTAAATTCAAAGATCTCTACTAGGAAACAATTTCAAATTAAACACAGAATAATTTTTAAACACAAATTAAGTGTTGGAGTTTTTGTGAAGGTGTTATGATTTAAGTATAGGAAATTTCTAGTATGCAGTGGTTTGCACTATGTTGGATGTCACTTATGAAGTCTATTACATGATAAATGCTACGTAAAAGCATCAAGAAATGGTTAAATGTTATTTCTTTATCAATGGGAAACAATAGATATTGATTTATGCTTCAAAATTGGCATACTTTTATGATGATACTTCAACACCTACTTGTAATAAAATATAGATAGTTTTAAGAGCATCCCCAATTATGTATATTTTGTTAATGGTATAGTTATATGTTTGTTATCATGACTTTAGAAATGTGTTATCTATGTACATCAAGTTGAATGCAAACAAGAAATGTTATGACTTGAAAATTTTTCAAAAGAGTTTTGAGTAACATTTGTAGTTTATTTAATAATCGTTAGAGCACTATCTATCTAGCAAAAAATCACAATTTTCATTCCAATACATGATGTTAGGAGCTTGATTGGTGACGATTTGTTCCCACTGTAGAAAATCCTTGGTAAGGAGAATCTGGCTAATACGTTGACCAATGTGGTTATCATCAATGAATTAAAGCTAAGTTTCACGTCAGTTTTCTTGTGTATAGAATGGTGATGAGAATGTGGCATTAAATATATAAAAGATTTATGAAAATTGGTTTATTTTTTATGCATAACTTGCTCAAAAGTTAGCAATATCTATGTGGGACATTATTAAGTTATTAAGACTAATAAGTGAAGGTTTATGTCATATGGACAGTGCTTTGTACATATAGTAGATGTTGTCAAAGGGATGCCATACAGAAGGCAATTCTATTTATAAGCAAGTGGAGCATAACAAAACAGATGCATCTTGAAGTACAAAGGAAAAATAGACATGGTTTTTGAGAAATAGATGAACAAGCAATTATGATACGAACATATAGAATTGTATAGATATATCTTATTATTGGATTGTGTTTAGGTATGAACACATGGAAACCTTTTAGATGTCCGTATCATGTAGAAAATAATGAGAAAGCGAAGAGTGTGTACTTTGTGCAAACCCCATGTTTGTTATTCTTTTGTTTGAAGCTATTTTATATAATTCAAGTGAGAGTTGTCATACATTGCTTCTAGAGTAAAGCTTTGGGAGAATCTTGTAACTTCTTTTAAGCCTTAAATATTTGTAGAGTGCATCCATTATTTTTTCAAGTTTCAATTTTTTTATATAGATCCTTTGTCCTTTGCTCTTATTGTTCGTTTTGTTTTCTTTATCTAGGTGCTCTTTTTTATCAATCCCTTTGGCCTCGCATTGGGTATTTTGTTGATGTGGATTTAGAGTGGTTTAGCTATGGATAGTTGAACGTAAGAGGTCAATCTATACTATTATCTTGAGTAGGTTGCCTGCGATTCTCAAGTGAAATTTACATTGTTACATCTTGTAATCCAAACATATCTACATATAGCTTCCTTTGAAAATTTATTTATTTAAATGCAAAAATTATGATCCCCGCTTATCAATGTTGGCCAATTGTGTTTTTGTTGGTAAGAAAAATTTAATTTCTTACATGAATTTGGGAGGATTAAAACTTCTTTGATGTTGTTCTCCTTATAGTTGGGCAACATGTTCTTTATCCATTTGTAACTTTGTCTCTTTTCTATAAACTGTGTACTTTATTGTTTTTTCCTCAAAGGATATTCTTTGAAGATTATTTTCATTCTATTTTTTATGATATTTGCATTTTATGCTATTCTAACTTTTTAATGATTTTTTAAAATTTTTCTTAGAGGTTTTGATGATGAAATGAGAGAGTTGGTTGCTAGAAATCTTGAAGGAAGGGGAATCAGGTTGCATCCTGGAAAAAATTTGTTGGAGGTACGTATTTCTTGATGGGTTATTTTGAACCATTCTTTTATTCAATGATTATTTTTCTAAAATTCTATACTTTATAGTTGAGTAAAATAGAAAAGGGCATTAAAGCTGTTACTGACCATGGCGATGTCTTTATAGCAGATACTGTCTTGTTTGCTACAGGTAAATTTGTTGTTACCTTTTCACATCCTTTTTCATTCAAGTTTTATAGATTTGGGTTTTTCATCTCTATTCTCTAATAGAGTTTGCTTGCAACTGAAAGTTTATCAGTTTTCATTTGATTTGAAGTTGTCCTAACATCTTTTGGTGACTACTATTTTTGTTGGGTTTTTATCATGTACATAGTGAATTTGTCCTGGTACAAAACAAATAATAATTTCTTAAATATTAAGATTCTCACTTTTTTATTTGGATTATATTTCTTTGGGTATGTTTTAGCATGTAGTATGCTTCAGAAGTGTTATACTTTACTTTCAACCATGCAATTGGTAATCTAATATACTATGATAGTATGACAGCTTATGGTGTCGTTGTTCCATAATTGTAACTATGATTAATATCTCTGCTTGTCATGTTTTCAAGCGTGACAATGCACAAAAGCAAATTTAAAAATTACAGACTTCATGTATTCCCTATCATGTTGATTGACGTGGTTTAATTGATAATTGATTTGTTCTTGGAATTTTTAAAAGGTTATATAGCTTATTTATTTCTATTTAATTTATTTCTCTCAATAATCTATTGCCATTGCTAATAGATACAAAAGTTTGGTGTTGACCCATTGTATTTTACGAACTTTATCATGACTTAGTAATCAATCTTGTGGCAACTGTTGAAAGAAGTGGTTTCCTTTCATCCATTACCCTGACCTTGTAGAAAAGATTTGAACTTCTGAATATTCCAATTAGGGATCTTCTAAAAAAGTTTGAGTTTTTGATCAAAGATTAGATAATGGACAAGATGAAAGTTACTATTTCTCTCCTTTGATTTCATCCACTATCCTGTCCTTGCGGAAAAGTTCCTTTCCCATGTTTATCTTGCTCTCCCTTATTGCTCTGCAGCAAAGAGCTAGTCCATATGCTTAACCCATGCATGTTTTTTTTTGCCACATTCATTTCCTTATTCATTTTTCCATGACTTGTACAAGTAGTATTATATCCAAATCAGCAATGCAATGTACTTGCAATTGATGGGTTGTTTTGTACCTTTCTCAAAGTGCATTTTATATCTTGCTCAATTGCATGGTTTTTTGTTTATGTTGTTATTGATAAAAAAATTGAGTTAATTATCCTAATAAGCACAATTGATCTATGTGATGGTGTGATACTTTCAAACTTTGCTATTGTTCCAAGGAAATATTGCATTCACTATATCTCAAATTTTACCCATTTGCACTTGTCATTTAAGCTCCTTCATAGGACAAGTGTTTAGGGGATGCCTTTGCTTCACCTATTCTCACTTCGTTTGTTGAAGTCACAAATCTTGCAAATGATAGGGGTTTGTACTGGATGATCAATGCTTTTTGTCGGAAAAGGTAAGTAGTGGTGATCTCTTACGGCAAAGGTAAAACTCAAGAAGACATTGGTAAGAACTTCAGCTTCATGTCACAGTCTCACTTTGATTCTTGATTAGTGCATGGGTGATGTACTTTCCCACAATCCTCAATCCACTCCTCTGGCAATCCCAATGCCACCTCTCCTTGCTCGTTTGTTTTAGAGAGTTCTCTCCTACGTTCTATTATCGACCATTTGGTAGAACCCTCAACGAATGTTGATCTAAACTCATATAACGACTTACCAAGTGATCCCTTGTTAAAAACTATCGATGCTATCGTTGACACCTTTTTAAACATCCCTTTATTGGAGGCTAGATTTGTTATGGATGACTCTATTTCTAGAAACCCTTGAGAAAAATTGCCATTTCCTAACCCATTGCTGTTGTAAGTTTCTGGTTAGGGTGACTGTCCAAGTCGATGTTAATGGTTTCACTAATCATATTGTTGATTTTCTCAAGGCTTCATAGAGACCTCATTCACTCGTGAACTCTTTTTTTTGGGATACACATTCTATTAGATTTCGACTTAATTAGGCAATTATAGGACTTTTTTATTTTTGTAATCAAATATGAATTTTTTGGTTGGAGTTATAAATAAATATAAAATATTCTATTAGAACTTGGAATATTTTGCTAAAATATTTTACTAGAAAGAATTTGGAATATTTTGCTAAATTTTTTCATTAAGTTCTTGATTTGATGGATAGTTACCATTTATGTGGGTATTCATTAGCCATTTAACATTTTTCTCAATCTTTTGCAATTGAAGAAGTAATTATTTTTTTCTTTCGAAAACTTACATGGTATTAGAACTTGGTTGCTCTCCTTCATGAAATCCTACATGGTGGAGATAATGACCAATATAAAGCAGAACCCCACCATCTCCTTTTACTCTTAAGAAATCAATCACCATAACCGTGTGATTTTCTCATTCTTTTTGTATGATATTTTTCGCAAAACTCCACCCTTGAGCTCATGGTTACAAAACTGAATCTAGTGGGCTTAATATGTGTGATTGGTCATCGACAATAGGGCAAAATCAAATATGTTACTAGTGATACAATTTAACTAGAATATTGAAGGCCAAATGCAATGCTCGAGCCTATCAGGTTATTATTGAAAATTCTTAGGTGTTTTCTATCAACTTGGAGATAATTTTTTTTACTAAGGAGAAATTAATGTACTTGTACATATTATTTCAATCTCTAACATGTTCTTAACCTCATCTTGTATTTTGGCTCAAATAAGTAATTCTCTAATCACTTCTTATTATAATGTCACTCATAATCTTATTTGCTCATGAATTATTGATTATGGTATGATCAATCACATGATTGATTGTTTCAAATTGTTCACTTATTATAATCCCTATTCATTCAATAAAAAAGTCAAGATTTTTTATTATTCTTGGTTATCGCAAAGATTTGAATAGTCAAACTTACTCGTTAATTATTTATGATGTTCTTCTTATCTTTAGTTTGTCTTAAAACTTGTTGTCCATTTATAAAATTACGTCTCATCATCAATGTCAAGTTAATTTGTTGTTTTTTTCATTTTGAGTTTTAGGAGTTGACCACTATGAGTATGATTAGTAGTGTTAAGGAACTATAGTGTTGAAACAATTTGACATTGTCTATTTGAGAAGAAGGAAAAATTGAAACAACAAGCCTTCTAATTCCTTGCATTAATTAGAATCTATAATTCCTCTATGTAATGTCTTTGCTGATTCTTTGTAAAATATTCATCTTATTGTAGTTTCAAGTTTCAAGTTAAGTGAATCCAATGTTCTTATTGCACTCTACAAGGTCTTTTGGTTCTATACCCAACATCCTATATCCCATCATGTGTCTCGCAATTGTTTTGTATAAAGGTTCCTAATAGTGTGTAGAATATTCTAAAATTTCCGAAGGGAGGTTATTTTCAAGGAGATGAAGGTTCTTAAGAAGAACAAAACATAGGAAATAATAGATTTATCGATAAGGAAGACAGCTATAGGATGGAAATGAGTGTTTGTTCTGAAGTACAAGTTTGATTGTTTTCTTTAAAATGTTACAAAACACGTTGGTTGTGTATGTATTCAATATGATGTTGACTACCTAGAAACATTTGCTTCAGTTGTAAAGTTAAATATTATAAGGATTCTCTTATTTTTAGCTATTGACCTTGATTGGACCCTACGGTAGATGATTATTAAAAATGCATTTCTTAATCAAGACTTGGAGGAAGAAGTGTATATGGGTTCAAGCAGTCTTCGAGAGCTTGGTTTGAGAAAACTCAATTTGTCAAATGTTAAGGATGCTCAAGAGCAAGCTGATCATATAATGTTTAGTAGACATTCATACAATCATTTATGGTATAATTTTTGTAAACATGGAGTACAATTTTTCCCTTTTCGGTTCCATCCCAGTTTAGCTTGGTGACAAGTTTATTCATTGACTAGTTAAGTATGGTTTGAAGCCTTCTCCATGCCAAGTGTATGGCACCTTGGTTTACCACCCAAGCTGATGTGATCGATCAAGGATCGAAGCAACAAATGGGGACATGCCCTACTCGTGGAATTAGCCTTTCCCAATATGAGATTCTCTTATTATGGGTGAACACCTCACCATTGGTATCTTTTGTGAGAAGAATGGCCTAGTTCTTAACCAATGTATTGTAAGTTCTACTCTAGCCAATGATATATTCTGGATCGTTTTACAGAAGAATATCTCCTTACTGTCTTCGCAAGCATATAGGCTTCCCATCTAGACTGCTCATTGCTCCTTTGGATTGGCTTCCTCAGCTTTCGACAATGCACTAACAAACTAGCATGAATTCCTGCACCTCTTGTATCCTTGTGGCAGTCCATTATTCCAACAATTTTTCTAGTCTTTCAAATGCTGATTCCAATGCCGAACCCTGACTCTCTGGCTTTGTTCTTCTTCCCCACCTTTTAGTACCAAGGGGAAGGGGTTGGTGGATGTTTTCCTTAGTTTGACTAGTAGGGGGTAGTGGGAGGAGAAAGTAATCTTTTTCTCTCTAATGGCGTTGAGTTGGCCTTTCTGAATTTTGTTCTCTACTTTCCATTTAGAATGCTCATGTATTTCAATAGAACAGGCTTGTCTTTCACTTTTCCTTATAAAAAATGCTCAAATTCTGATGGGTTGCCCATAATGTTGCCGAATTCTGCTGTTTAAATAAATTTACTATACAATGTTTACTTAATGAAGGAATCGTATGATGTCATTTGTGCGTTTTTATTCATTTACCATAACCGTTGTTTGTCACATGGATGCCTTTTGCTATATATTATCCAGCAAATATCCAGAATATGGTGCCTGACAAAACTTGGTGGTAATTTTCTCTTCATTCTATTTTATTTTATTTTGGAGTTGAATTTGATCAGTCCAACTGAAATTGTCTGATTACCCAGGCTTGATTATAAGAATGATTTTTTTGGTTTTGTTTTTGACAAAGAACCGTTCAATTTTACCTTGAAATAGATATTACAGATGAAGCAAGCTTTTTTTTCCTTTCTAATAATCGAATGATATGGAATCTTCACATGTCCCATCCATTTATGCATTGTTTCAGGTAGGTTACCAAATACAAAAAGGTTGAACTTACAAGCTGTTGGAGTTGAGTTGGATAAAACCGGAGCTGTCAAGGTTGTTTATCTTTCTCCTCAAGTTAAAATTTGTTATTCTATTTTTTCATAGATTTTCTGCCTCAGCATCTACTGAAGAATGGACGGGGAAATTTTATCTTTCTCCGTGATTTAGTTCAAGTAATTTCACCCTTATTATGACCTATAACTGTCTGCCTTCTGCGGCCATAATGCTAAATGGGATGGTGGAGAGAGGAAAGCAATTTCGTTCTTCATTCAACTTCAATTTGTCTTATTTAGACGGCATAGCAGATACACTAATCAATGCAATTTGACTATATCTGGCAAATAACTATTAACTAACTGTAAACCTGAATGATTTATTACTCACTAATAGCTAATATAAAAGTGAGCTAAATAACTTTATATTACAATTAAAATCCTCTTTGCAAGATTAATTAGGTTTTAAAATTAATTAAAAAGTATTATGGGTTAGATTCCTGATACATATGCAGGTTAGATTTTTCTTCTTTGGCCACATTTGGAAGAAATCAACAACAAACTAGGTAAGTATGCTGTTGAGATGGCATTGATGAGACGAACACGACTACAATGATTGGCTGCTAATGGTGGTAGGAAAAAATGTATTTTATGGGTTTTAACAAGGATGAAACAACTAGCAGATTATAATATATTCAGATCTAGGAATGTCTTACAGCAATAACAACAACAATAATGAGTTTTAAAATCTTTAAATAGATCTGGCTATGATAAACAAATGTATCTTTGGTAAAATCTTGTTAGGCTTTTCTTCAAAATTTATGGAAATATTTGGGCTAAAAAATTCTAGATTTGCCATACTGGTGTATGTGTAATTTACTTATTTTTCCTTTCCTTAATATCAATCTGTAAAATATATTAGGCAATTCAAAATTAAATTGCAATATTTAAAAATAGGCATGTACAAATTTGAACTGCCTATATCGTGTGTTTATTCTCATAAAATATTGTGGCAAATTTTTAAATGCACATCATATAAACCAATTTGACCAAATGCAATTTTTACAGATGTCATAAGAACAAAGTCATACCATATGCCTTTAATAATTTCCATTATAGAGTTAAGTGTTGAGATATGTCTAGATCCTAGGGATGCCCTATCAAAGAAAGGAGTTTGCTAAGGGTTTATGAGACATCTGCTCCAAACTCCATATCCATACGTTTCAAGGTTGTCATAGAAATTAATTTTATCTTGTTGTACCTATTTATAGAGCCTTTGTGCCAATATTCGTGACAAGGAATTGAAACGAAAAAGATATTGGTATGGATTATCGATGGTGTTGCATGTATACTCAACATGATCAAACCCATGGAAGTTATATGATATCAAGATTGTTGGGAAAATCAAGCTTACAATTGTAATATCTGCATATTCAAAATTATAATATAGAAGATTGTTAGCTACACACTGTTTTAAGTTGGTGGAACAAACCCATGTGTAGCCTTATTTTTACAAATTTTAATATGGTTATGTAAATCCCGAGGTCGTCCAACGTTTAATTGCCGGGCATGGATTTTTAATATGGTTTTGTAGCGAATCTTTGTAATTTTTTTGAAAAATGAATAGTTTGTGAAGCATTTCTTTTTTTTATGTATGTACAGCATTGAATTTCCTATAATATTGTTGACATTATTTAGTCTCATACATGTTAAAAGCTTTTGCATGCACATTATATAATCATTTAGACCAAGTACAATATTATTAGTTGTCATAGGCACAAAACCACACAATATGTTGCTAATACTTTCTATTATAGGAGAATATTTAAGATATTCCTTGATTCTAGGAAAGTTCAGTGAAAGAAGGTAACATGCTGGGTTTACGAGACATCAGCGTTGAAATCCAGATATTTTAAAGTGATAAAATGAATTAAATTGAGCTTGTTGTCCCTATTTATAGAGCTTCTATGCCAATATATAAGTTGTTGAAGTGGGCATGATGTTGACAAATAATCACTAATGTTCTGTATGTGTACTAAATATGATAAAATCCATGGGAGTCATATGCTACCACAATAGCTGGAAAAATCTTAAACACAACTACAATCTTTGAATAATCATAGTTAAAAAAATATACTCTTGAAAATTAGTATATATTACTATCTAAAAGTATTAGAGTTGACCTTAACGGTGTTGAGATTCTAATAAGGTGTAGTTCATTATGAATAAGAATGACTTTTTTTTTGATAAAAATACTTTGTTGTAGTTAATTGAATCCTTAAATTTCAAGCTTTTTAAAAGAGGAAATATAATAATATCTAATTTAGTAATGTGTTTTTGATTGATTAGAGGGTTCAACTAGTGCCAATTAGGTAAAATTGGAGCCATCAAAGGCTTGGCATTGGATATGTAGATTTGGGATCTTTCATAGGGATAATCTATTTGTAAGTTGAATTAGTTATGCATGACTAAGTAGGAAAGGTATTAAAAGAAAAATGTCTTGTAATTATTGGTTTTGTTTTAGATTTATATTTCATACTGTAATGAATGACCATTAATCGTGTGGTCTTATTACAAAACTTGCCCAACAAAACATGCCAAATAAGCAATATGAATTAACAAAATATAATTGAAGGAAATACATCTACAATTAATCTACAAGGTATTACACTAATTTAAAGAGACTTCAAGGAAATGAAAATTGTACTTGAAGTCTATACTCAATGTCTACCTTTGAGTTTTGTACCTTTAAAAAGGACATGCAATTAGTTAGAGAAGAAAGAAACAAAATGTGGTAATAAGGTCATGTGTGGAATACGAATTTGGGGCTTTGGCAATGGTGAGGTGGATCCCGAGCTGCCATCCAAGCACGAATATCTTCGTTTAATAAAATATATTTTGTGTAGAAAGTTTCAAATTCAGGATCTTCTTTTGAACATATTTCTTGGGAAACGAAAAAGATTCTTATATCATATGAGGAATCTAAGAAAAAAAAAGATCTTCAATTAGGAAATTCTGAGCATGAAAAACACAAAAAAAGGGGGCAAGAAAATCTTGATTCGAATGTAGTATGTGAGTTATTATGCTAAAGTTCATCTTGGAAGTGTATGGATCATGTGAGATAACCTTATGAAGCTCTTCTATGGCTGCAATTGAGCCATAAACATGGCATTTGTACCTGTTTGATATGGCCAAACAAAATACGTTGAACTTGATTGATATTTCATAAAGGAAAAACTAGACAATTATCTCAGATGAACTCTTTGTAAACTTTTAGGGTCCAAGTAGTGGTCATGTTTACTAAGAGAATATCAATCTGTAAGTTCAAACATCTGTTTTCAAACTAGGAATGTATTATGTCTATTCACTAGTTTGATAAGGAGTGTTAATTCTGTTTGTTATATGAATTTTTTGATTGAAGGTTGTGTTTATTTATTTGGAAGTTTTTTGCCACTATAAGGATTTCCTAATTAAAAGATAGATTTTTTTTGTATTTGTGGGACTCTATTCACTAGCTTGATAGGGAGTGTTAAAAATAATAATCATTAGTAGTTATCTATTTAGAATTTTTTTGTAATTAGAGGTTCTCTTGTTATATGAATTTTTTTATTGAAGGTTGGGTTTTATTTATTTAAAAGATTCTCTCTACTATAGGGATTTCCTAATTGAAAGATAGATTTTTTCTGTACTTATGGGACCTCTTTATTATAGAAATTTCCTAATTGAACGATTTTCTTTTATTAATATATATTTTTTGTATAATTGTCTTGGATAAATGAATAAAATTAATGTCTCTCCCAAAATTTTTCTTATTTTTACAGATGCTTTGTGTTGTGTTTCTTTAAGTTTTATATATGCAATAACAAAAGGCAACTTATTGGTTGTGGTTATTATGAAAGATAGTGCAAATATTCCTTAACTTTTTGTTCGCACATCATGGGTGCAAATTTGTAGAAGATACTGCTAAAAATGCTCGTTAATTAGCATAAATATTTTCAAATAATATAACCTGATGTGAGAGATAATATAAGGTGACCAAATAATAAACTAGCAGCTAAATGCTAACTTAACCTGCAGGTATCGACTTCAGTGAAAGCCATGTCCCAATGTGTTGGGGTTCAATCATAGAACATTGTTGGACTCAATAGACTTGATTAAATGAGAAGGTTGCTATAGTACTTAAAAAATCAAGTTTTTAAGGCTAGGTTTTATGACATGATCTTAAGAATGATCGTATAAAGTTAAGAACTAACTCTCTTCTTCTGCTAAGTCATTCTTGGAGCCCAAGTTAGTCGGGTATATAGGGAAAGCCAGCTTGTATTAATCCATTGAGATGCATTTTGGACAAAATCTGGGGTGGAGCAGGCTTCCTTGAATGGGAGAAGCTGTCTCAACTTCAGCCATTTAGGAAATTGACCCCCCCGATTGTGGCAACATCTGGTTATGTGAATGGAAGAGAAGTCATAAAGTAGAAAGTCTTGTTCCCTCGTCTTTCCTGCACTGAACCAAGGTTTTCTCATGATGCTACTTTTGGCTTTGAGTTAGGAAAGATGGGCCAAAAAGCAGACATGGAAGTTTGTATCTAGGGTACATTTCTCCGTGGAGTTTGATGTGATAAGACAACCAAAAATTCCCACCATGATAATTCTGTGCTCAACCTAAGTTTAGTGTATTGCCTTGTTTTGGCTGGGTGATTTCAATTCAAGTTCTTAATCATGCTAAAATCCTCCTTTGTAATTGAAGTGAAAGGTGACGCAGCTTACCTGGTAGTATTGACTGTTATTTGTAGAAGTTGTTGATGAAGAGCCCTCTTTCTCCATTAGGAATTATGAGGGACCAGAATGTAAAGCTCTGACTTTATTTCCTTTGATGGCACTTCATTAATAGAAACATACTGAAGCGTTTTTAAGAGATCAAAAGTTGACAAACTTGATTGTTGAAGAGAGAAGCGGGAGGAGCAACGGCTTTAGCTTTAGCTCTTAGGATAGCGAGGATAGAGATTGCTTAGGAGAAGCAAGTTGCTGGTTCCTTTCTTTATCCGTAGTGCAGATTATGGAGATAACTGCTGTTTTCCATTTAATTTTTTTTCTTCCACTTTTTATTTTCCTTCTTCCTCATCCAATATAAATCATTGTTAAAGTCAGTAAAGGAATGAAGTTTTGTGGGCACAGTCAACAAGCTTGATCCCTCGACTCAGTAAGGAAAAAAACTGGAGGATTTAGTGTGAAGGATCTTTGTTAACATGCAAGTTGTGCAAGGCCTGAGTGTTGACCATGATTGTTATATGCATGCCAAATGTCATGAATGGACCATTTATCAATGTAATTTATAAACATGACTGCTAATATATGAGACAATATCAGTGGTTTGAACAATATAATTATAAAAAAATTTGTTAGGGCCAAATAATAACCATATGGAATTATTTTTGCTTTACAAACGGTTCGAGTGGATGATCTTGGTTAAGTTTGTCAGATTGTGATTAAACAAATCAACATCATGTTGCTTGCGACGACAAGATTAAAGGGGGAAGTAAATCTTATTTTGCATTGGTCAATTGAATGTTCTTGTTGTATGTCACCTTTTTACCATACTTTGCAAGCGAATATCTTGATTGGCTAAAGAACAATTAACTCACAACCACACTAACAAAGCCATTCCCAAGCTAAATAAATGACTCTCGAATGGAATAAACTGAAAGAAACAAACTAAATATTTTGTAAATATCTTTTAGTTTTGTTTCTCTAAGGGAATGTTTTGAGCTATTTGATGTCAGTGTAACTTCTTGTTAAGAGGTCCTACCCTAATTTTACTTTACTACGTGTTTTAGCTTTCTTGAGGGCTTACTGATTTGAGTTTGTTTTATTTCCTATCTCTTTTCATATGGATTTAGTGTTACAAATGCAATTGTACATTAAGAATGAAGTGGCCTTTGAGATGTTATCACAATCTTAATTATTTTGCCATTCTTTAACTCAGATATGGTCTGATCTACTCTAACACATGCATTTGCTAACTTTGTCCTTCAATATGGTTCAGGTAGATGAGTATTCTCAGACTACGGTTCCCAACATATGGGCTATTGGTGATGTTACTAACCGGATGAATCTGACTCCTGTGGCCCTAATGGAAGGGACTTGCTTTTCAGTATGTTCACTTTTGATGTGACCACTTTTTGTTAACTTTAATTAATATAATTTGATAGCCTTTTTATTGTTTTATTCAAATTTCATTGCAGAAAACTGTTTTTGGTGGGCAGCCAATCAAGCCTGACTATGCCAACATTCCCTCAGCTGTATTTTGGTAACCTGTTTGGTCTGATGCATAGCTTGCATGTTTTCTACATTTTCGTTTTAAAGTATATCACATCTCCAACAGCTTGAGTGTATTCCATTCCATCCTTCACTGATTAATTTAAGATTAATTTTTGAAAATTTGAAACTGATTAAGCAATTCCGTCGAACTTCTTTGCAACTTTGGAGGATTTTAGGTTGGTCAAACTCCTTTAGAAATTGTTTATTTTATATAAAATTGGTTAACAAGCATGGAATCTATTGACAAAGTGCTAATCCACCAAATTTGAAATAAACATGTGGGTGCAATTGTAAAACAAAGACAAGCAAGAGGAAAACATATTGTAGATATCCATTTATGGTGATTTGGCTAATTAGTACCTTATATCCTCTCCTTATCTTCCTAAATTGGGAATTTTCATTGATCTACTTCTTTAACTAGGCCATACTAAAATACCTTTATAACAACTTGATTGAATTTTTTTTAAATTATAGATAGCAAACCAACGAGCATTACTTGCAAGGAACAAATCTTATTGTTTTCTCAAACTCATGGTTAGTAAATCAAATATCTTTTGATGGATCACAATCTACATTAAAGCAATCAACACTATACAGTAGACCAATCATTCCCCTTCCTCTTAGGAGAGCAACAAGTTCAAGTAAAAATATGTTCTTGTAGAGGGAGGACATGTATAATTAGGAGCTCTATAGATGCATAAGAGTGCATAGGTTAAAATAAATATAAATCCTCATATTTTTTACGGAGAGCAACAAGTTCATGTAGAGATGTGTTCTCGTGGAGGAAGAACATGTATAATTAGGTGTTCTATAGATGCATAAGAGTGGATAGGTTAAAATAAATATAAATCTTCGTATTTTCTAAGGAAAAACAAGAATATTAAGTTTGAAAAATATTTTGAAATTTTTTTCTACCAAAGAAAAATGAAGCACTTTAAATAAGAGTTAGAAGTTTTAGAATAAAAATTTTATAGTTCTTGCTTAAAGTTGCGAATTTAAAGCTTTCAAATCTAGCACTGATAAGTTTTGTTAAGAAGGAAAATGGGGATAAAATTGAGTATTTTTTTAATATAGATTAATTAAAGCATTTGAAGGAGAGCAAGAACTAGAATTGAACCTATACACATAGTGGAATCGCACTCTATTACGTTGATCTTAAAATCATATTTTTTTTCTCTTGTAGTTTGGAGGTCCTTTCCATTTAAGCAAATTTCTTTTGTGTGTTTTTGTACTATTTATTGGAATTATGATCGACAACTTGAAAACTTGGTGACAATTTTGACTTTGATGCTTTTTGAGCAATAATTTGATATGGACAAATTAGAATTCTTGCAGGGCAATATCAAATCCTTGAAATTAGTCATAAAAATTAAAGAGGATTGAGTTTTGTCCTTTCGCCTTTTTCAGAGTAGTTCAAAATTATTGAATTCATTAGATTAAGAGAGAATTTAGAAAAAGAAAGAAAATGAGGTAAATCCATAGAGACAAACAACTAAGAAAAAGAAAAATTTCACCAAGAGGGCAAAGTGAATTGCTTAAGTCATGGAACTAACTAGGACAATATGTAGAAAGATGCTTTGCACAATTTCCATGAAGACTTTTATGGATGAGAAGCATGTATCTACATTTTGAGAAGTTGATATCATCTTGAATAGTTGCCCCAATTCAGGGGTTTGAAGAGCTTCCTCACCCTGTGCATTGTCTTGAGGGTGCCATTTGATTGGAGAGTTCCTTGGTTTGCTTTGGATGTTCACTTGGCCCCAAGATCAACTTCGAGGCTCAGTAGATGCTCATCACCTGTGTGATGTGTCTTGATGAATCAAAGCAAATCGCTTGATCTACTATCAGAATTAGGTTGTGAAGTTTTGCTTTATTTGTCTCTCAACTCTTCATATCTTCATATATATATATATATATATATATATGGTGTATGAAGAATGTCTCAAGGAGCAATTATGCAAATAAAAATAAAGTTGTACAAAATTATATAATTTCATGGAAATTTTGTAATTAAAAAACCTACTAGATAATCATTCTGCATATTACATTCACTAATTTTATCTAATCCATTATTACTCTCCATGTCTTGAGCTGGCTCATTACCATCAGTTGGAAAAGATTTTTCATCATCTCCAAAGATGAGTGCTTTGTTTGAAGCATTGATATTTGGCGATTGTAGTAATATGGCTGGCTGGGATAGATCATACTGTCAAAGGACATTTTAAAAGATATAATTCGTTCTGTTTAATGTATACAACTTCATTATTTTGTATTCAAAGATTAAATTCTTATCATTTTCTTTTTAATTTTGCGTTCTTGCTCATAGCTTCTGAAAGCCAAGAGATGATCTTTTATAACTTCATCTAAATCCGGTTTTGAAAAGTTATTGGGGTTAACTCTTCTTTGAAATGGTATCTAACAGAAAATCTTCATGAAGATGATATGCGTTGCTTCTTTAGGATAATTTGTTAGGAAATCTGGAGGGATTGATGTGAGCTTTAGATTAATAAATCTTCCTTCATTCAGGCTGTCTCTTTTGAAGACTTGATGTAAAACTTGACTGAGTCTCCAAGAGAACCTGAGCAGTTTCAATTGAGCTTCTCTTGTGATTATGATTCTGGCTACAAACATTTTACTTATTAAGCTTTGTAATGTACAATCCGTGCTTGAGATTTGCATATCCTTCCACTGTGACAAGCCCAAAGAAACTCAAGTAATATGAAATCATGTTTCACATTTGCAATGAGAATGTTGATGCCTTTCTTCTTGGAATGCAATCATGATGAATCCCATTCCTAAAGGCTGTTTTTCTGCCACTGATGGTTCTTGAATAATTATTTGTATTCTGCTATAATCTTCATGTTGAGTTCTTAACACCTTGAAGATATGTTGTCATACCTCATTAAGTTGTTTAGAAAAAGTTCTGATTGATCCATTCTTTTCTTCTGTTAAGTCTTTTAAAGTTTGTTCTGATATATTCTTCTTTTTTAATGTTCCTCATAATTTCTTTCTTAAATCTTTAATTTCCATTCGCCTCCAAAGATGATTCGTGTTCTAATAACTTTATCTTTTTCTCTTGTTCAATGAATGCATCAATGGTCTAGTTTCAATGGTGGATTGGAAGGACAAGGCAGCATCTTGGGATTCTTCTAGTGTTGAGTATTCAAATCAAATAGATATTTGGATAAAGCATGCATCATCTTTGGGAATTCTGGTGTTTGTCATTTATTCTGCAGGTTTGAGAGTAGAGATTGTTGGTAATGTAATAATAATACATGAGATCTGAAGTGAAGGTTAGAAAATTTAGGATATTGGGTCAAGTAGGGTGGAAGGTTCATTTCATATCCTGTCTCCATTTTTTGCAAGAAATCTTGACCCAATAATGACATAATCTTGTAGGAAATGGATCCTTAAAGAAAGATTGACCCAATAATTTTTTATAACCAAATTCAGATGAAGTTGTAAAAGATCATCTCCTGGCTTAAAGAAGCTAGAACCAGATTCAGTTGAAATTGTAAAAGATCATCTCCTGACTTGGAGAAGAATGAATTATATATTCAAAATGCCATTTGGAAATATGATCTATTCCCAACCAGCCACTACTATACACTGGGCAAATATCAATGCTCCAAACAAAGGACTCATCTTCGGAGATAATGAAGAATCTTTTCTAATTGATGCTAATGAGGCAGCTCACGACATGCAGAACATTAATGGATTTGATGAAATTAGTGAATTGAATGCAGAATGATTAGCTAAAAGTTGAACGAGTGGTTTCTCGCATAACGTGGGTGCCCTTAGTTTCGAAGTTTCAGCTTAGCAGCCTTATGCACTTTTGATTCATGATAGTTTTCTTTTTGAGTCATAAAGCTCTAAACCATACCCACTATCTAGACACTTTTATTTCCAACCATGTGATCCATTTTTTCTTAGTCATGTGATCCGTTTATTCCTAGCCACCATTTCCACATGTAATTTATAATAATTGTCCACCCATTATCCCGACATCTTTATTCTTAGTCATGTGATCCCGTACCATTTCCACATGTGACTTCTAATATTTCTCTACTCACCCTTGGACTCCACTAAATTATTTTGAAGTCCGAAGCCTATCTATACTATAAAAACCCTATATCATCTCTTCAAGAGGATCATCATAATCTATCAAAACCAAAGTAAGAAAGTACTCACTTTTCAACATTCCAATCTTCTACCATCAACCATCAGCTTTTGTTCTTCATTAGCTTACCCACACCTTATATAATAGTTCCCACTGGCTCTAGATTCGCCCCACCATATCTAACATAAGAGGTAACGAATCATCTAAGCAATGAAGCATAAGGCAGGTTTGCCTTGTTAGTTGAATTATTCTAAAAGAAGACTTAACGAGAGCTTATGTGAATCACTCATAAAAGAAGACGAATAACCCTCTTATTCAGAAGAGCAACTATCTTTTCCAAAATATCGTAAAGGTTTCATAATGTTTTGGTAGAAAACACCTATTTTTGAAGGTTTGAATCTGCTATTGATGGAAACTTTATTGGAATCAAAATTGAATGAAAAAATTTGAGGAAACTACCCAAAATCAAGAACAAGTGTAGAAATGAAAATTCACCATTAGAAATTTCCTATTTTGTCATGATAAGAGCAAGAGAACCATCAACCACATCAACACCATCATGAAAGCCATGAATCTTGAGATGTTCTTTGGGTTGTTGTTTTATAGATGATGTGGAGATAGCGAAGGATGCTTTATGAATCATTGTACAAGCAAAAAAGGAAGCATCCAAGGAAACATCAATTAAAACTTCTGTTATAGGCATGCTACTTCATGATATATGTAATGTTATTCTCAAAACTATTGAGGAGGCTAAGCCTTAGGGTTGTATGTTACATAAAAGTTGAATGACTTAATGAATCATTATTGGAGTTTAAAGAGTCAAGAAAGATATGAAGTTAATAAGTGTTGGGTTATTGGCTTCTTATATGCTAATGAAAACTTCATTGAACAAGAGGAATGGTTTTGTCAAGAGCATTGTCGATTAGAAGCATAGGCTATTGTATGCAAAGAATAGCTTTGAGGAGTTGTTGAAAAATAGAAAAGAAATAGTTGTTGCAAAGGCATAACTTGCTATTTACGAAGAAGAGGAATCCATCCCATTTGCTCTTGATAGAGAAGGTTGGGACAATGATCCTTGATTCAACTTGAAGCACATTGTTGAAGTAACACAAGTTATATTGTTGATAGCCTTGTACATAGCTAGTGTTTACCAATGAGTGGAAAATATTGTCTTGACTTTTCTTGAGTTTGTAATGCTCTAAGGAGAATTTGTAAAGCTTGAAATGAATTTATATGAGACATTTAGAACTTTGAAGATGAGGAATCCAATGGAGGCATTGAGGGGAAGACAAGTCTTGATGCATTACTAATTTTAAAGGACTATTTTGTGAATTTGGAATTTTTTTTAACTTTATTGATATGATATTCACTTGCATTAATGACAACTAATGCTAAAGGATCTTTTCTTTTGATATGGTGTGTGCGCTCTTTACTTGATATTATTTCTTATGCAGTGTTTTGTATCTTGTCTCTATCCCTTGAATGAGAGCCAACTTGTCATTGACGAGGGTTAAGATAGTTTAAATTGAAAAGTTAATGTAATTGCATGCTTGGTGTGTAGCATTCTTTGTCGTTACAAGGAAAAAGATAACATATCATAAATATGAACACAATGATCCTAAAGAAACTTATACAAGATCTGCATGGAATGCTCAGACTTTATTAGAGAAGAATCTTACTGAAGCACAACAAATAAATTATAATCCCCAAGGACTCTTAAATAGCTTTATCCTTTTGTAGCAAATTATGATCAACTCATGAGTACATGATGTAAGGATCTTGAATTTCTTATCCTAAATTTTGGCAAAAATCAAAATTGGAAAAGCCCAAAAAAATATTCACAAAACATATAATATCATCAATCTATTTTATTCATTATTAGTTCGTTTATTGAAGGAATTGTATGGTGGCACATAAGGAGCAATAATTCATACATAAACAAAGTTGTATGAGCATAAGCTAGGCACAAATATTGTATTGGTGCGAAGGGCATATGTTGCATGGGATACAAATTATATGCATGTAACTATAATTATGCATATATAAAGTCTAACATTGTGGAGTTTTATATGCATATCATTAAGATTATGTATACATATTTTTTATACATGCATTGAAAATTGTGTGCAAATAACTTTTTGGCATGATAATAATTTTCAAAGAGGTTGCAAAAGGATATCTAATTAGACTATCTAATTTTCTTAATAATATTGTTCGAATTAGTGATGATGGTGTTGAAAGACATTGATTTGAGTTGATTTTGAAGCAACTTAGGATATTTTGGAGTTTAAATTCAGAGAAACAAGAACCTTTTTTGGGGACAATTTAGAATTTATTCCATTTGCATTAGTTGTAATTTGATAAGGTTGCTAAAATCCTAGTATACATTTGTATCTTTTCAAATTTGTATAAGGTCATTTATGATTATAAGGGAGAGCTTTTAAGGATGTGTAAAAATATATTAGTGAAGATTCTAGAGATCGATTCATCATTGAGAGAATATTATATTAGAGTGATGTGATGCTCTGTAATGTAACTTTTTAGATAAGTTTTTAAGTGTGTTTTAGTAAGAGGGGTAAATTACTAGGAATAAAAATTTTGATTTCTTAAAAAATATTTAAGAAATCACTAATAATTAATTTCATCATTAATTTTGTTTTAAAAAAAAATAATTTTCTTTTAATAATAATTTTTTATAAAAATTGAGAAATGGAAAAATCAACAAAACTAAAAATGTACTCCATTGATGTTTAGGACATTTTGCTTAAAATTAAACCTACCCCTGATAGAAATCAAACAAATATACAACACAATCAATATAAGTCATTTGCCAAAAGACGGGTTGGCCAAACTTTTACAATAACAAAACAAAAGTGACAATTCCTATGGCCTTGCAACAAAATAAAATTGACAATGAATGAAAATAATTTGGCAATATAAAGTATAAACTAATACAAAGAAAAATTATGTTTGATGAAATGTTTAATGAGGCACAAGTATTTTAATTGAATCAATTAGGAATAAAGAACATTGAAAACTTAGTTAATTTAAGAAAGGAGAAATTATTAACGACTGAAAAACACAGCGAATGGAACCGTTGATGAACACCGGTTGCTTATGGCTTAAAGGATTGGAAATTTTTCTTCAATATGATCAAGATTTTATCAAAAATTTACCAATCCATTATGTTAAAAAAATCTCTTATTTATAGACAATTTTCAACAGCTAAAAGCAATTATTAAACTGATTAATTAATTGTTACTAATCGATGAAAGTTTTTTTTAATTAAAAATTAGTATTATTAAAATACAAGGTCTAATGTCTAAAATAGCCATTACGCAATTGGTGTCATCCGATTTTGGATTAGCAAAAAATGATAGTTGCACGATAGGAAAGACTATTGATAGATTATAAAATTTAAGCTATCCGATGATTTAAATTATATCTAGGATTGTTAGAAAAGTGGAAAGAATCGTAACCATTCAATGTCAAAACTGATTTGATGGTTGAATTCAGTTTTTTTTGTATAGGTTAATTTTGTACTGTTCAATTATGAAATTGTGTGATCTGACAACTGACTGAATTAACGGTTAAAAAATAACAAAAGATGTGACGATCGTTTGATCACAGATTTGTGCGATCGGATAGCTTATAACACTGCTGAAATTCAGAAGACTACCGCATGAGAAGTATACTATAGTTTAGTCCCACATTGTCCACTAATACAAGTTATATATGTTTATAACAGCGTTTTTGTGTTTTAGAGATGGCCTTTACTTGAGGGTTGGTTGGCTGCCCCCTGGTTTGCTCGGGAGGTGATGACTTGTGTGCCAATAATTTGATTAATTCATTAGCAGTTGCTTTAGGAGTTACAGACTGATCGGATATTCTTAGGCTGGTTTTGGAGTAATGTTCTTGACCCCATTACTATAGCAAACAGGTTCAAGAGAATAACTTGACCCAAGACTTGTTTAATTCTAAGCGGTGGCCGTGTCGACAAGGTAAGTAGGATTTAGGTTTTTATTTATTTTATTTTTTATTAATTATGTTTTACTAATTAATTAATATTATAATAATATATTTTATGCAACAAGTTAATGAAGGAAGATTTTCAAAAATATGATTAAAGTAAAATGATTATTAAGATGATCAAAGATATTAGAAGTTAAAATGTTTTTCTAAGATTAACTTAGACACAATTTAATTTTTTTTATCTTTGTTAAAATGATTTCAATTAAGCTTAATATTTTAATCAAAATTAAAGTGAAATATTTAAAATTAAATTCAAATCATATCTCTTGATGGTTTGTCATCTAATCAAGATGATTTTTATAGAATTTGACATTTGTTCTTCTTCTTTATGTTCTTTCATGAGAATAAGTATTGACTATTTAAGATCTGAAAATTCACTCAAAAAAATTTATTAGAAATCCTTAAGGTTTGTTTATCATTAAACAAAGTATGCTAACTTGGGGTCAACAACGTAATAGGTTTTGGCTTGAAAGATTGAAAAAAAAAATGTATTTGCTATCGAGTAGAACTTTTTGAGAGTTTTTCTCTTGTACTTGATGGTTTTTTCAATAAAGTTTTTTTTATATTTTTTATTTGTGTTGGTCTGTGCTTATGGTGTTTTCTATCTACATTGTCTTGTGTCTTATTCCTCATGAAAAGAGAATCCTATTTTGTTGCATCCTACAGTCTATTCGAATTACGTTGATCCTCTCATGCTAGGGGCTTGTTTTCAATGGCCTTGGGGTATTATAAGGATCACAAACACTCTTTCTCCTTCAAACTCTCGAGATAATACAACTAGGTATCTTAAGGATGACTAGATCTCTCTTTTTGTGAGTTGATCTTCATATAAAGAAGTTCGAACTCCACTCTGTGCAAGGGTTTCCCTTTTGTTAGATCCAAGCCTCTCTTCACCAAACCTCAACCTTCTTTGCCAGTTTTCTTAGATTTTTGAAATGCCATATTCAACTCCAAAGCTGCTTTTTATAATCTGAAGGTACATATATGTAAATGTAAAGTAGAAGAGATGGCACAAATCATCATCTAATACCATTGTATTTATTATCAGTTTTTTAGACTAATTAATTAGTTTGTTTAGTATCCTAGTATATCCTTATGAAGGTTGGAATGCCTTTGCCAACTTCAATATGAAAATTTTTTAACCATCTCTATACCATTCTTCGTTTATGCATGCACATTTTTAACTCAATGCGTGCAACTATACATGTATTAAAATATTTATAATCATATACAACTTTGCTTGTGCCTGAAGTTCATATACACAGAAATTTTGTGCATGCTAAGATGACATTTCTTGATTTCCCATCTTTGGTTGTTCAGTATGTGTGTGGGCTAATCTATGCAAGTTGTACTCGTTTAGTATTAGCATAATTGTTGTTCATATGGATCTAATACTCTTCTACACACGACCATCCAATTTCTCCAATCAGAATGGTTGATATTTAGTTTGATGGTTTAATTTGTTGGAATGTCTAATTTGCTCTGCAGATTTTTTGAAACTTTTTTCTTTGCTGATTTTTGCTATGAACTTGAGATGTCAACTTAAGGATCCTTGTACAATGCACCCCTTGATTCTTTGGTATCAACTTCCTTCAATGTGCCTCACACATCCTACAAATGTTTCTCTTCTGACAAAAAGTATATAAGTTGATTATGATCCACTTCCTACCATTGAAAGAATATGGTCTAATCATTGTCCAACTCAATTGGTGTTGTCTCTATGTGATCTACCTCCATTTTCTTCTATTTATTGTGCATTCCCACTTTCCTTTGCAGATTTCCGTAATCTACATCAAGAATTTGTTCCAGTTTTTACCATCAACAATGAGACTTTGATCGGCCTATGTCCACTTAAAGCAGCATCAAAATCCTTCTTTTCTTAGTAAATATTTTCTGTGTTTTTCTATTTGTTCTCCATTTCAGTGCTTCATTTTTCCAGTGAAACTTTGACAACTCATCCTCGTTGGCTTGTAAATATTTAATCTAGTTATAAACTGTGTCAAATCTTTTGAACCACGAACCTTGTTAAAACAAAATCTATGCTATTGCTAGTTGACATCCAAATATTCAAACCATATCAACATATGAAAATAAAATAATTCTCTTAATGCATGCATGTTGCTATTTCATTGAATATTCTTGCTCATTTTTGCAGTATACCACCACTTTCTGTTGTTGGTCTAAGCGAGCAGCAGGCTGTTGATCAAGGCAAGGTTGATATTTTGGTGTTCACCTCGACGTTCAATCCCATGAAGAACACAATTTCTGGGTGATTTATGTTTTAGATGCTCTATCTTTATTAGCTAAGCAGATCAAATTGTTATAAGTGTATTCGTTTCTTTCATTGTTCGTTACTACATGATATTATCTTGCAAAATCGCTTATTTATTTTAGTATTTGCGATTCTGCATAAATGTTGTCAGCATAATCTCTTTTAGTGTTAAAAAAATTTCACATAGTTAAATCAAAAGTTGGAAAAGTTATGGGAGGTTTCATGAGATAATTGCTTCTCTTGATGTTAAGTATGAAAGGACAAAAATGTTGGGTGGAGGAGTGAGTTTAAAAGCCATCCTATTAATTTAAAAAAAAAATCATTTATTATTAGTCCCCCCAATACTCACCTGTTGGATTTTCTTTCTCATAATCTCTTTCCCATTTAATTTTTTCTGTCCGTAAATGATCATGTTATGATGGTAATAATTTACTAATTATTTTAAGACCATGATAGCTATTTTTGCTTCTATATTCTAGCAAAATTCAACTATCTCTTTTGTGAATTTCAACTTAGATGGGTGGTGGGAGAGAGTGTCATAATTGAAAAGGAAAGAAAATAAAGAAAGGTAAGGGAAAATAAAGTGAAGGAGTATGATGGAGATATGAAGAAAAAGCATAAATAGAGTTTTAAGGAAGAGGGAAATGGGAAAAATGATATATTGGGAATGGAAAACATTATAAATTTACAGAAAGATTTGGGTTACTACTAACGATGTTGTCAAGATGGTGCAGTTGGTCAGAGTGATCCGTCTTCTTTTATACTTGTCAATGTTGATTAGATATCTATTCTAGTCAACTTGAAATATAGAGGGACCATGGTAGTCTATGTTTGTCATGTTGATTACTTAGAATAGAATGGTATTACAATTTAAAATGAGGCAACATTACTTGATAAGTATTGGTGAGATTTAGGGAAGAAATTTCCTCTTGTAAAAGGAAGACATTCTGGTGATTTTACTTGGAGAGTGGATGTAAGAAAAAGTGTTATTCTTTATAACAAAACTACTAAGTAGCTTTTGATTCTTTCTTAGCGATTATCTTAGGGTGTTTATAGAAGCCTTCTAGGTTTTACATATTATATGCATTACCTTTTTTTATAAAGTTTATTTTATTTCTTGTTCAATAGGTTACAATTGATTCTATAATTGATGCATTGGCGAGGTAATATTGCAATTTGTTAAGCAATAGAATATTCAGTATGAAGTATTAAAGTGTAACGCTTGGCGCTACATGATTTTTCTTTTTTTCTTTCGCGTTTGTAATGAAAATTTGAGGGATTGTTTACTACTCAAATTTAAGAAGGTCAAAGATTTATCAGAGTCGATTGTTTCATATCTGGATTTTGAAAAAGTGAACCTTTACCACAAAGTTCTTTATAAAAATTTTGAAGTTATTCAATTTCTCTCACAAGGCATACGTTTCTTGTAAAACTAGTGAAACCTTAGGGCAAGGCTCAAATGGAAAGTTTTATTTATAAGCTCACTTGATGATAAAGCATTGCCTGAGAGAGGTTGAGGGAGAAGCTATATTAGATTCTGCTTGATGAAGATATCATCCAAGGGAAGTTAACTCTTTAAGAAAAATCTAATATAGATGAAAGGTTAGATATGAAGGGCTTGGGAGTAGTAGAGTCAGTGGAGGCTTTGGAGGCAATGTTTTGATCAACAAAGACACTCTCAGTAGAGGTTGGAATTGGAGTAAGGACACCTTGATCAGTAATAATTTGAAGATGAGAAATATTTTGATTATCATTAGTTTGTATAGTTGATGATTCATAAATGTGTGGTTGAAGCTCATCTTGCTTAGGTGGAGGTTTTTTTTCTAGATTTTTTTTGTTTTTCTGTCTTGAGATTCTCGATGGTTTATTGATTCCCATGAACGTGCTTGAGGTTTAGACGATAATTTGATTCTTTGTGATTGAACATGTAACAAAAAGAGCAGAAAACTAGGAGATTTTTGTACCCGGCGATGTACTAAAAATCAATCGGACTATTACCAATTCATATTTTTATCTGACAACTCATTTTGAAAATTGATTTCAACACATATCCTTACAACATTAGGTTGGACAATATATATATATATATTAATTCTTAAGGAAATTAATCACTAATCATATCTGAGAATTGTACTGACATAACAAACTCTAGAATATAGATTGGCAACAATATTTATGCTTTGACTATTACTTGAACAATGATGACCAATGACCACATTGGGATCATTGGCCCTTAGTTTAGTAGGGTCAGTATTAACTATTCGTAATATACTAGGTAATCTATCAATAGGTTATAGTTTTGGAATGGACTGAGCATGTAACCCTTGGTTGTTAAGATCTTAGTAGAATAGGTTCATGTATTGGTTGCTCAAGGAAGCTTGTTTGATGAAGTGTGATTGATTTGGAAAATTCAATTTGATGTTGGCTGCATAGAAAATGCATGAAACTGATATTTGGAAAAAATTTTCAACCTTTGCATTGAATTCTTAATATTTTCTTGTTGATGATGTGTATGAGATTGGTTATCCATCCAATATTGTCATAGATTGATTCCTGTACACGGGGATGACATCATGACATACTGAAGAGCATTTCCATCAAAGGGGATAGGAGGCAACCTTAAAAATTCTCCCATTAGATCTTGTAATGTAATAAGGTTTAGGTTATAATTCTGTCTTAAGGGTTCTCCTCTCGAGAAGATATGTAAGTAAAAAGCTAATAAGAAATCTTACATCGATAGAAACTCTTCTTTGTGTACTTTCTTACACAAATTTTATGCTAAAGATATGAAAGTGATCAAACATTGTAACAAGTGATAGGAAGAAATCTTCAAAACTCGCCCATATGATTCCTTGAGAATAATAGGGACAAAGCAATTTACATGGTATCAAAATGAACGTGAATGCTTTGCCTGTGAGTTATAAAAAGTATTAAAATTATGAAAATGTGTTGTGATACTTGCAGCTTACATATTTATCAACAGAAATAATGAAGTAAAACCAAACCTAGGCTATTATACCTCAATATCCTTTATAAGTGAATGGCACTGGTACAAAAACTCTTGGAAATTCTTGTCTCTTTTGTTTTTGTCAAAATTTTCTTGGGTTTTGAAAATTCCAGAAATTTCTTATGGTATCCTCTCAAGTAACCCACTCAATCCAACATACAAATAGTAAAGCCCAACTTTTCGTTCACCATCAAACATTTCTTCTATAAAGAGTACATGATATTTATACAGACAATCATCACTAATACATAGCAAGCATAGTAAATGTGTCATCCAAGATATTTTGATCGATTTGCAATTCCATTTTGGACTAAATCGAATGCTTCAGTTACCTCAGCCAACCCAAGATCCATCTAATGCTCCATTTGTTTGGTTGAATGACAAGAAATTGGACAATCCAACAAACACTCAGAAAACATGGCTTCTGTCTTCCCAATCTGTTGGGTAGGATCAGATTTTCAAATGATTTTGTTGCTTGTGATACCAAGAATGTGTTTTCCCACCTTTAAGGTTTGTGAGAGATTGTTCAATCTTGCTGCAGCGGTTGCAAAATCTGACTGTATTATCTTAATACATTGTGTGTTAATTCTTGCAAAAACTCTGACAGATACAAGATCGTCTTAAATATATGTTTGCTAATCATCTTGCATCAAATAGTTTATTTGGTCAATATCTTTCATTTTGATAAAACTAAAATAGAAATTGAAGAAGAGGTAAGAATGTAGGGAAGGTTGAGCCAAGAAAGCCTAAGAGGATGGAAAATGGACAGGGATTGATATATGCAGGGAGTAGGTACTAAAGGAGGGAAAGAGGGCTGAATGAAAAGGAAAGACGATAGAAAATGAAATAGAAAAAACAATAAAATTGGGGTAATAAAAGAAGTGTTGGGGGCGGGGAAAGATAAAAATACTGATTATACATGTGAAAATAAATTGAGAAAGTCAAATTCAGTAATGAGATGTTAAGTTCCAAGTTGTGTCTGACACATCAACATTCCGAAACTAAAAGTTAACTAAGTGCTGGTTACTATCATAAAAAAAGATAAGATGTCATCTCAGCATTCTAGTATTTTCATTACCCATAGGTTCTTGCGTGCTAAAAATCATATTTTTTTTTTTAAAAGATAATGGGGTGGTAAATGTTATATGTTTTTTTGTTGGCTCTGAGGTGTAAAAGCAGAATAAAGTTGAAATGGGAGGGAGTGACTAAAAAGGTTTTGTGGGACTTGTTAAGTTTGACCTAAAATGTGGTAATGAATAGTTATGTTAAGGTAGCATGCGTTATCTAATTTGTCCACCATGTATATAGTATTAAGTTCAAAATTGATTGAAGTGTTTTAAATTCTTCTAAAGAATTTTAAATTAAGATGCCTTGTTGCTCCTTCAACATGATGTCCTAGAGAGTATGACATGTTGCAATGGGCTCCAGAACATTCCATTTTTAAATGCTCCTCGATACTGAAAAGCTGATTCTCTTTTGTAAAATTTTCGTCTGTGAATTTGAGTGTGTGCATGCGAGATGGGGAAATCTTACTTAAACAAACAAACTAACATAAAATGGGCAAAGACATATTGTCGCCAAAGAACCTTTGGCGAGTTTGGGCTGAGGGGTTAATAATTAATGTGAAATGGGGAAGTTTGAGATTAATGCTGACATCCCTAAATTATTTTTCTTTCCCAACCTTTTAGTTTTCTAAATTATAATGATAAAGTTTTAGAGGATATTGATTAATTTTATTCTTGATCTCGTTTGGTTCAGATTTCCTTGTTGAACTTGATAATTAACTTGAGCCTTTTTTTAGAAGGCAAGAAAGGACTGTTATGAAGCTTGTTGTTGATTCTGAGACTGACAAAGTTCTTGGGGCATCCATGTGTGGTCCAGATGCACCTGAAATAATGCAGGTATTTCTAGTGATTTCTTATTTAATGATATTTATAGAATTGAGTATTAGATTATTGGATTTAGGCACATGCATTTGATAAAGTTGTGGAGGTTTTAGCCATAAACTTGTAGTTAAGACTTGGGCAATGGAAGTAATTATTGGCCACCAAGGATAAAGTTTTCTATATCTATTTATGGTTGTATACCAATGTCCAATCTTATCTTTTGTTACTCAATGTTATGTTTGATATTAATTGTAATTGAACTTGTATGACCATCTCCCTTCTAATTTGTTGTTCCCTTCTATTGCGGATGTTTTGCTATGGGTCGGGATTTGAACCATGGTTGTTTTTTTGTTATATGAGGGTAAATGTGAATTATCACATGCTATGGCTTTTTTAATATATTTAGCTTATGGGATATTTTTTTTAAAATTGTAATAATTTCATTTAATTCCCAATTCAATTTTAATTTGTGCTTATTTTCTATGACATTACTTACTAGTGCCATCATTCTAATTGTTGTAATGTATTACTACCAAATGATAATATCTTTCATATGAACTTTTAGAAATATATAAAGAAAAGTAATGTCCTTTTAGTCATCTTTTCTTAATATTTTTATCATTAAAAATAGATGAATCACCTAATTGACAAAAATGATAAAACAGTGAAAAGGCATAAATAATGAAAATAATGAAGAACTATAATTTTTTGTTTTTCTATAATTTTTCCTAGGTTATTGCCCCTTGTGTCTCTTGGGTGATCTCCCATCAAGTTGCTATTAGTGGCATCGCAAATGTGATACCACCATGGATGTACATTTCCGCTACTTTCATCTTCAATAGAAACATTTTAAAACTTCTACAACATCTAGTTGATTTTATGGTTTTATGTCCTTGACTTTTTATATTTATTTGTCGTAGTCTTGAACATCTATGATTGGATTATTTTAATTACCAATAGAGAATTTCAATTAATGATTAAAGAATTTAAATTTAAACTATTCTTTGCAATAGTAACAAACCTTAATCCAATTAAGTGGAATTAGTTACATTGAATCATCCAATATTATTATATTTTTATCCATTAACAACTTTATGCTAATTCTGTTCTATTACTCATGGCACATACTTTTTGGTTTATATTTCCCTTTTTATAAGGCAAAGTTTGACAACTTGTAGCTTTTGACAATGATATTGGTGGTCTTATAGATCATCAAAGTCGACTCTCTTTTATTTATAATTATATGTTTTTAATATAATTACTTGTCCATTTTAATATTCTCAATTTTATAATGCATTTTATTTAGATATTTATACTTTTTTGGTTAACATTTTGTATCATATGACATTGTTAGTTTTATTGCAGTCTTACGAAACTTTTTATCTTAAGTAGAATATTTCTATAATGTAAAATGTTACAAGAAATCCTTTGTTTCCTCTAAACTTATTGGATCATATTATTAACATTCTTGTTAATTTTACATCATTTTGGAGTGTAGATCTACGATAATGATATCTCTTATTCTTTAATATTTATTCTTGTTTGTAATCTTTACATCATATATTCTCTTAGTTTAACTAAACTTTGATTTCATATACTTGGTTTTAGATCTTAGATAATTTCCCTTGAACTCTAAATTTGTTCTATAGATATCATGTTTGGTTTTAGTTCCTTTAGTTTTATTAATAGGCATAATATCCTCACTATAGTTGAAATTGATTTGTAAGAGCATCCATAACTAATGCAAAAAGAAAAGAATTTATGTAAATCCTTGATAAAGTAAAATGGTGATGCAAAAGTCAATTCTCAATACTCGAGTGTTCAATGCAAACAAGTCATTGATGCATTATATATATCCTTAAGAACTTTGATATACACATTATCAAATCTTTTTCTCACAATGTGCAAGGTATGTTCTCTTAGTAATCAATCGTATTTTTTAATTAATAAAAATCATGAAGATTATGCTTTTATGTCTAACCTTCTTGTATTTTTTTTGCTTAATTCAAAATTTGAGAATTAATTGATTTTAAATATGAAGGTTGAGTATTCATATTAAGGACAATTTTTACCATCCCCATGTTATTTCAGTCTTATATTTTATGTAATAGAGATTGCTTTTGATCCCCCTGACCATGAGAGATAATTGGTATCTTTGAGTCTAATAGTGGCAACTACTTCAACCCTATATGTCCTCGACTCAAGCTAGCAAATATTGTTGTTTTGCTTCCTTTATAGATGATCACACTAGAGTCACTTAGGTATACTTGTTAAAATGTCGGTCAACTTCTTTTGATGTTTTCAAACAATTTTATAAAAAATTAAATGCTTAATTCTTTACCTTCATTAAATTTTTTTCATTTGATAATGAATTAGAATATGTGTAATCTATATTTTAATCTTTTTGTGCTAAGTATGTTATTCATCATTAGAATGGTATGTTTAATCATAAAGATCCTCATTGTTGTTACTATCTTGAAGTTTCACATAAACATTGCACGACAATTTTGGGGAGATGTTCTCATTGCCTACTACTTAATCAATTGGAAATCATCTATTAGACTTATTAAGGTTTCACCATTTTCTCTTTTATACCTTAGCAAACTTCTTTTCCATTGCACCCCTCAGATTTTTTGTTATTATATACATTTTGTTCACTCTTTTCAACCTAAACACAATAAGCTTTTTTCGTGTTATTAAGTGTATTTTTTCTAGGATATTCTAAGACACAAAAAGGGTATCATTATTAAGATAATTTAATAAAATAATAGTATATCACCACTGTTGTTATATTTCATGAAATAACCCTTCATTTATCTATTATCTTCTTGTTAATCAGAAGTGTTATGAATATTCTACTTCATTTGCGCATTTCTACTAGTACTTGACTACAAATTTATTCTTAATGGTTCCATCTCATTGACATGCTACCAACCATAATGTCGTCAATGATTGAGAATTTTTTTACCACATCAAATCTCTTCTAAACTAATCCTTTGCAAAGGTATACACCAAAGTACTTATCACCCGACACAATCTCTTGTTTCACTTGATCGATTGTCCTTGTTTCATCCTTTTCATTATCTCTTTGTTGTTCTATTCCTAAGACGTACATCAAAACTCTATTTGTTCCTCAATGAAGAACTACAATGGATGTTGAAATGTAGCCGCTCATGGATTGTCACACTTGGATTTAGTTGCACCACCTACTAACGTTACACCTATTTCTTGTGAATTCACCATTAAATGTCGTTCAGATGGAACCATTAATAACGACAAAACTCCTTTGCTGATCGAAGGACATATCAAGATTAATTGTGCTGATTACTTCGAAATATTTTCTATTGTGGCTTTAAATCCTATCCATCCTATTCTCTCTATTACCAGTAACCAAGGATCATATATTCTCTGAATTTTTATGTTCAGTTTCTTTTTCTACGATTGCCTCTTCGAAGTGGTTTGTATGGAGCAGCCTTTAGGGTATGTTATCATAAAGAGACCAAGGGTTATAAGCTTCTAAAAGCTATATTTGAGTTAAAATAAAGCTTTTGTGCTTATTAATAAATTGTGCAAGATACTGACTAAAATTAATCTATGAAATAGTAGAGCTAATCGTTACATTTTCGTTTGCCACTTTTCCTCTAAAATGATAACTCTTGCCATTTATGTGTGTGACTTCCTTCTAATTGAGTATATTAAAAGATTTCTGGAACAAAAAATTGAAGTCATCTAAAGTTATTTTCGAGCATTGATTTTGTATATAGCAAATGTGGTGTGTCTTTCTTCCAAAGAAAATAAATCATAGAATTTGAATAAGTTTGGGCTACTACACTGCAAGCCAGTCGACTCTCACATGGAGACACTCATAGAATGAGAAATTATTTGAAGGTGTTTTTCGTCGTTAGTTGGTTAGTAAACTCATCTTACTATTACTAGGTTTGATATTTTCTTTATCATTGGTATTGTAAGCTAGCATGTACAAAATCCTAAGGAGTATTGACATTTTGTTATAAGAATTTTGAGGTATGTATTAAAAGATCTTCAAGAAAAGGATGTGTCATGGGCACAATCATTTAAAACTTGAAGCTTACTTTAATGTTATATTGGGTTTATTGAAGATCAAAAATCTACATCTGAATATTATGTCTTTGTGGGAGAGAATCTTGTGTCTCGGAGAAATAGAAAACAAATGGTTTTTATTAGATCAAGTCTAGATTTTTAATATGTAGCAACAACCCATTCTGCTTATGAAATGTAGATAAAAATCTCATTGAAAAGGTTAGTTTTCTAATGCCTTTGTTAATGGTTTTTAGATGTGATAACCAAATAGTCATCTATATTCAAGCAGTCTTATTTTTCATAAACAAATCAAATATATTGAGATAAATTATCATTTTTTCAAAGGTGTTATGTTATCCAAAAAAATGATTAATCCTCATATATCCAGTGTGAATAGATAGCATATACTTTTACATAAGCTTTTAGTTTGCTTTATATATGTATATATATATATAATTAATCCTAGTTTGTGCATTAAACTCTATGTTCATATTATATACGCTCTAATTTGAAGGAGACTATTATTAGGAAAATGATGAATAATATCAAAGATATTACAAATATTATCTATGAGAATATCTTTATTTTTTGATAAATTTATGATTTTTTTCTTTTTTGTTATACTTGCTTTATTTTGCCTATTTGTATAGGTTGTTCTTTGAAGTGATGAAATAAGCACTTTATATTCAACTCATAAAATTGTTGAATAATAAATAAATGTTGAAAATAGGAAAGCCTATAGAGAAGCAAGAAAAGTCAAGGCATCATCCTCTTTCTTTCTTGGTTAGATGATTTCACAAAAAGTTGGAGACAATGTTATTCCATAAGAACTAAATTGGCTTCAAAAGTCTAGGTTGAACTTCCTTTCTTTTAGAGATAGTAATACTAAGCATTATATTTATCTACCTTCATTCAAAGAAAGAAGAAAAAAATTTAGGGCCTTAAACTGAATGGCATTTAGATGGAAGATATCGAGTCACTCAAGGCTCATTTGTAGAATTTCTTTCAAACTACAATGAGATTTATGCCATGTTCTAATCCAATGGAGCATGGTAAGCTCTAGTCCCAGATGACTTTTAGGCACGTTTTTTATCAAAAACTTGGATGCGAATTCGTGGCTATGTTCATCGTTTTCATCAAGAAGAATATTATTCTAAAAGATTTAAATGAAACTTGGTTAGTCTTAATTCCCAAGGTAGAGGCACCGGAACTAGTGTTTGATCAAAGCCAATTTATCCATGCAACATTCACTTTAAAATTATCACAAAAATATTATAGTAGATTAAGTCAGACAATGCTTGAGTGTTGCTCCAAAATAGACTAGCTTTATCTTTAGATAGAATTATCGAAGACAATGTTATTGTGCAGTCCCACATTAAGAAAGGAGAGAATGATTATGAGCTATGGTTTTAAGATATCCAAGCATCGTTTAAGAACAAAACCCAATTTGGTTTGTGTAGAGCAATTAAAGAAAAATAATAGTTCGACATAATGAGACTTGTTCATGATACTTATCCACCTAAGAACTATGGTTGTGCAAAGTATTGTAACAAGTCGATCTGTTTTCTTGTCTTTGGCCCTTCTAGGAGATAAACTCCATGCTAGAGAGGGTGAAGGTGGAAAGTTTAACGCAAATATTTGTTGGAGCTCCTATGGCTTTTACTTGATTGGAAACTCCAAAGTTTGCAAGCCGTTGATTATCCAAGTCTTTCATTAAAATATTCTTCTTTGATGCAACAAACTCTTTGATTAAGGCTCTTAACTCTGCTATAACAGGAAACTTGTAAAGATTCCAATGCACAAAATGAGAAACAAAAGAGATTAGGAAATGGTTTAACTTTGTTGTTGAAATACTGAAAAAAACACAGAGTAGATAAAACCTTAATGGGGCTGCTTCTTTAAAATATATAATAATATGGAGCAGAATGTCTTCTATTCATAGGCAAGCACCTATTAATATTATAGAGACTCTTAGTGATTTACATCAAAAATTTGAAATTAAACTATAGGAGAAGTACAATTTCTAGAATGAACATGGATATAAAATTTAATATAATCCAAAAGTTGGATTAAGAATTTAAATAATATTGCAGATAGGTTCTTGATATGATTGGAGGTTTGAATTCATGATTCAAATTTTTGAGTGCTTGAATGAAGAACAATATTTTTATGATTTATAACAATTAAATTTGGAATCTGAATAGTTCTTTATAGATAAAGTGAATACTTTGTTTCACCTCAAGTGAACAATTTGATCAAGTCTACTTCTTTAGTTATCAACAAAACTCCTCTAATAGAAGATCTGATCATCCTTCGTTGGTAGTCCAATCCAATAATGAATGTTTCGATTAGCCCCTTGAACAATCTAGTGAAATGCTATTCTCTAGGTTTGGATATTATGCCTTCCATTGGATTATTTGTTGGCCTTATAGGATTGTTTGATAGACAAATCAAAGCATCCAACCTATTGCTAGAACTTTCTTTCCAATTTTTGTTAGATTTTTCTAATGGACTTTTTTCTTTATGTTTTTGGAGAATCAAGACATTGCTATAGACCTATGATTAATTTCTTAATCACAAGTTAATAGAAGAATGAAACTAAAGCATTGTCATGAAAAAGGGATGAATTCTTTGTTCGATTAGCCCATTATCTTATACAACATGACTTCACCAAGCACATTGAATGGATGAATGTATATACCCTTCATAAGGGGAAAGCCGAACGAGAGCCTAGTTGCAACATTGTATTTGCCTGCCGAAAGTCAATCCACCGACTTGTTCTGAGCTTCAAATTAAGTAAAGAAGAAATTTCCAACATGCTGAGAATTCAAAACATTCGCTTTTCTACTAGAGGTGGTAAAATAGTTGATTGATCTGTTAGTATCTTTAAAACAAGAGCCCTTACTGTTTTTTCTAATAGAGCAATATTTGATTTGTTTGAAGTTTAGGTACTTGTTTTACTAGGAAGAATTCTTGGATCTGATTTCTATGTTTTTCCTCCCAATATTAACTTCTTTTCTTGCTCTTAGGAGAAACACTTGCTATTTACATTGTACCATATTCCATTAATAGAGCAATTCAGAAGAATTTTTACCTTAAATCCCACATTTTCAACGAAGGAGGGTATAATCAGAAAGCGATATTCTAACCCTGTGATGCCCTAACGCCTGATTTGCAAAAGTCCATGGTACTTCGTCCTGCATCAATGAATCTTTTAACATGGGTTAGTATATAAATTGCATTGGAAGCACAGGACCATGGCCATGAAAATAAATCACTATAGACGTTTTTTAACATTTTATTTTTGACTGGATTCATTATTCATTACTGAAGTTAATTGCTCTCTGTTTATCGTATATAGAATTTAACCTAGGTATCCATTAGCAACTTCATCTTGCTGGCTCATTCATGCCACAAACAATTGTTATTCGATCTCTTTATTCTGAGATTTGCATTCTGATGTCATGCTTCGGTTTCGAACGTTAGGGTATAGCCGTTGCTCTCAAGTGTGGAGTTACAAAAGCACAATTGGACAGCACTGTAAGTCTATGTTCTATTGCGTTTATCATATACCAAAAAATGAACTTTGTGCATCATATTCATCGTCTTTTCAGGTCGGCATCCATCCTTCGGCAGCTGAGGAGTTTGTTACAATGCGTACTTTAACACGGCGTGTTCCTGCAGCAAAACCTAAGACAAGCTTGTAAAGATTGGAACAGCAAGATGTTGGAAAACGATTTATTCGATTACTTAAAGAACTGTAATACTTTACTTGTGCTATCTTTTGTTGGGGAGCAAACTGGAGTGTGGTTGATGGATTATTCATTCCCTACGAATTTAGTAGGTTGGATCTGAACGGTATGAATTGTAACTTTCATTTAATTCTGTTTTCCTTTACATTTCTGCTGTGTTCAATCTTTTGAAGGCACTCGAGTTAAGAAGAAATAAGAGAGAAACCATCAATGTATGCGATTTCATAAAGACAAATTACAACCAAGTTTTTTAAAGTTTTACGTTACTGTTCAAGTTAGTTCATATTGGTTTAATGAAACTGATGAGGTCTTCAAAATTCAATGAAATTGCATTCAGGTCTAAATTTAACATCGAACATTCTGTCAAGTGGATTTCTTACTATTGTCAGCATGTAATTTCAGCTGTTTGCTATGTTAGTTCTACGTTCTAAATGTAGATTCTCTTACTACAACTCTGCTGAAATCTGTGGCTATGATTTTTCGATAACGGTATTCACCTCATAAACAACATCCCTTTTCAATTTCAGCAACTAATCACTATAGATTGACGAATTTCTTTAAAAGGAGCTTCTTTTCACTTATCTTCATTGCAAAGACTTATGAATATAAAAGTGGAGAGGATTGTTCTTGTTTGAAAATAGTTTTGTTCTTTATAAGTTTAATCATGTATCAAAATCTTTGAATTATTCTTTTAAAGCTCGTCTATCTTTCTTTTGAGGTTCATCACCATTCTCTTGAAGCTTATCTACTTGATATTCTATTTTTTTTTTCTAAAATAACCAAGTTAGGTAGAGAATTCCAACTTAATGAACCTTTTGAAAAAAAAAAAGATGAATTGCTTAAAGGGTCTACGTGAATCGCTAAATCCTTATGTATTTTCGATTGATCAAGTTCTATTCCTCTTTTTGGCTTCCTATCAATTTTCATATACATCATCGTTTGCATGTTACTTGCATTGATGCTAAAACGTTTATCAAACGTTAATCTTTAATTTATGAATAGCGATCATTCTTGAATTGTTTGTAAAAATTTCATTTATACAAGGCGAACTATACTTTTTTTTCCCAAGTGTCACACTTATTGCACAGCAATGCCAAGCTCAACAACTTACAACTGATATTGTTTTCAATACGTGTTTTTTCAGGAGTTGAGAAATTGATCACTTGGCAACTCACATCGTTGTATAACTTTATTAAATCCTTTAACTTGTGCCCTGCACTTGTCTAATTAAACCCATCGTCTTTCTATTCGTAATTAATTTATTTATACATAATTGTTACGTATATATGTATATAATAATATTAGGTCATCTATTTATTTAATAGTACTCTTACTAATAACATCCACAGTTCCATACACATTACTACAAATATACTAGTAATGGTTCCATGGGACTCTGCCTTCTTAGAGAGTGACGAGCCCAGCCCTGAAGATGGATCGAGCTTTGTCCCTACCCAAGTGCTCATCGCTCGCAATCCTTTAACATCATCATCAACAAGTCCGTCATCGTGGCCTGACCCATCCACCATGTCTGATCACACTCGTTTCCTGTACATAGAATTCATAAGGCTTCGTCTTTTTCCTGGATGGGTTATCCTGCAGAGGCGAGGTGTGTTTAGTGGGATGGTCATGGCTTGTTGTCGAGTGGATTTCATCTGTTGGCCTCCAAGCCTGGAACCTGAAGCCCATGCTGTACTCAGACTTTTGGCTTAGTAACTGGGAGAACCTCGTTGCTTCTATTTATAGACAGAGGAATAAGGGAAGGGCTGTGCTAAAAAAAAATATAACATCATGTGCAATATACTTATATAAAAAATATAAATTTAATAAAATTGTTTATAATATATTTTTAGTAATTATTATAAAATTTTAATTCTTTTAAAGAATTTTGGTTGACAATGACTTATTGGGGAAATGATTGGGGAATCGAATTTATATGTTAGGTGTGAGCTACGGACGATGTGCTTTGGAAAAGCCGGTCTAATGTGCTTGCTTTTGACGTGGAATTTCTACCTAAGGGGAACTTTTCTCTTGCAGGGTTATTCTGCACGTTAGATTATGCGTAGGTTTCCTGCTTTATGAATCATCTCAGTTATCCAAGCAGCATCTTGAAAGATTTGTTTAGATTTTTTATTTGAAAGTATTAAATCTGCCTCTAAGATTCGTTTTGGATATTTATGTTGAACTTAATATGCCAATAAAGTTTTCTCATTATACATATTTTTTAAATTTATATTTGCATATTATTTAATTTATATATATATATATATGTAAAGTTATGCAAATATTCACAAATCCAATTCTTGTTATGCTTGCATAATTCATGAAATGATTTCATAGTGATTTCAAAGAGTGTTTTTTAAAAAAATATATAAAACTAGTTTTATAAAAAAATTATTAAGATTTTATTTTTCTTCCACAATTTTATTGTAAAAATTCTTTATAAAATTTTTATTCATTTTTTCCTAAGTCCAAAAATTATACGTATGTAGGCCTCAAAGACAAATAATTGTGTGTATAAGATGACACCATGCTTCGCTGTGATTCGCAAGATTTTTTGACGTAAGCGTCATGCTAATATTATTTTTTTAAGAGGATTAAATGGAACTCAATTATGACGTTTTATTGGTTAATTGAATCCAATAGATCGACCGTTAATTCTCACTTGATGGTCCAGATTTAATTGCGGTCTAAACCATCGGTCGATCACTTGAGCCGCCGCTCGACTCGGTTCCCCAAAAACACTTGGTTTTTTTTTTTTTTTTTTTTACCGCCTAAAACTATCGAGTTTCCGAAACTTGGGGCGGTGGCTTGAAGGAGCCACTGGGCGGCGTCTGTCAAATTCCAGAAGAGGAGCACCCATTATCGCCTACGGATCATTCATAGATGTCTACAACATGCGCTTTCCTCTTCCCTTCCCTCTCAAGCGAGGGGCTTCCCGAGAAGTTCAAATTTTGGTTGCTGCAAGAGGCTATCCACCGCCGCATGCAGAGCTGATTGGTCGTAAACTTGCTTGCAGAGGTAATCGTGAGGAACTCTTTACAGGTAACAAGAAAGCTTATCTGTGGTTTAGGTGAAGGTCTCTGGGGAGGAGCTTTATTGTGTCATAGTGAAAGGTTGGCCCATGCTTATCCAATTTTGACTTCTACAGCTTGTCAAACTATTCGAATTATAAAGAACCTCCATGTTTGTGTCGATTTTCATAACGCACTAAAGATTACGTACAAGGTAATTAGTTGATTTATTATTGCATGAGATGCAAAGAGATTTTGTCATTTTCAAGATGGCTAGTGCTCTTGTCGTGATCATTGGTAATGTAAAATTTAGTTCTTATAAGAAAGAACTTGTATTCTTATTGTTCAAAAATTTTTTATGTTAAGAGTCATATTATCATCCTAGTATATTGTTTAATAAACTTTAATTTTGTTATTGGCATTGTATCATTAATTTTTTAAATTTAAATATCAAATCGTTATGCTTTTTCTTTTCCTCGTTAGTTATTGTTGTATGGTTTTTTTAGTGTAAGACCTTAACCGTAAGGAGTCTTACTTAATTTTAGTAATTTCGACAACATAAATTCTTTCAAGGCATTACAAACTTTCCCAGCTCGTCTCTGAAACTTATTTAACCTCTCAAACAATATTACTTCCTATTTGAGTGAACATCATGTGAATATCTTGATTTATTTTGATTAGAATTGCAAGACTTGTTATTTTTTTATAATGATTATGTTATTTATAGATAACATAATTGAATTGAAGGATTCATGTAGTGAGCCCTACCTAGTGGGATTAAAACTTGTTTTTACAGTTGTTGGCAATGATGTTGTGGGTTTATTTAAAAACAATTATATTAACTAAATAATTAAAAAATTGAGCAATATAAATAATTTTGGGCAAAACTATAAAAATATAGTATGATTTTAAACCATATTCTCAAGTAGGTACCTCTAGTTTCAAGAATACACAGACAAATCTTCAATTGTTTCAAAACTGTTGTGACAACCACTTCGGTATGTAGACTTTTGGAATTGTTGTCCTTAAACTACTCTTTTTTACCTAAAAGAGGAGTAGTGGAATTAACACAAGGTTTGTGATTATGAGCAATGTGGTGGTGGAGCAATGATCAACTATTATAGTGATGAAGATGGTAGATAGTATACATTTTGGAGGTAGAACATGCAAAATATAGAGGAATAGTGGCAATCCCAACGAGTGATTGTTGAAGTAGGGTAAAGGAAGAGGTGACTATGGTGGTAGAGAATGGAGAAAGTGGAGCAATGATTTAGGGTTTATGCATTAATTGGTTAAAATGTAATAACTAAAGAGTAGCATTCAATCAATTTTCTTTTTTGGTTGAAAAGTGGTTTTTTTTTTTAATTTTTGCTTTTCACCTTGATTTATTAATTTAGAAATTTAGAAATTTAGAAATCCAAATCAGCAAAATATCAAACTATGTTCTTTACAATTTTTTATTTTTGTTTTTAATCCAAAACTTTGTACCAATCGAAAGATCAAACAATCATATTAATGAGAATATCAACTTCCACACCTCTTATTAGAAACACTTTTGTCATAGAATATCACAAGCAGCCCTCCAATCCCTCCTTCAAAACAATGAATTCGCCCTCGATGCCTTTATATTGGTTATACCATTGAGCTAAGTTCCTCTTAAGTTCATCAATACCTACTTGAGCCATGAAACTTGCCAACTTTTATCATGAAGCCAAGTTGTTTCTTAGGGTAGAGTCAAGAAGCTACCTTCCATTTTGAGGATTCCTTGAGACCACCCTTCCTTTAATGGGACTCCTTCAAGTTATTTATTATGCACCTATGTACAGCATTGATAATGCCTCATTCATGGCCTTCACTCTATAAGAACAAACAAAATTTTTTCATGAAGCTTCACAAAGGTTAGAAGATGCTTATACAGATTTATCATATATTTCTCATGAATTTTGGAAGCTTATTGGGCACACTACTAGATGTGCGCTCCTTTCTTGTTGGTTGCATCAACTCAAGAAGTAGTAATTACAATTCTAAAAAAATGTTTCGATATTAAGGATGATGACTTTTGCTACACCTTAACAACATTAGGCAATATATCAAGTTAGTTATCCCCTTTCCACAGTATTATAACCATTCCTCTTGACAAGTCATGTGTGCCACACCTCTAGGCATCCACATATTGGTTCATTTTTCTTAATTATACGTGTTAAATGATTCTTATAACATTCATAACCGATCCAATTGATTTTTCGAAGCCCCAGAACCCCCTAGCTCCTGGCGATAATATACAACCATGCTTACGTTGCTACACAAGCTTACTTCCCCTCTAATGGCTACAACTTGACCTTGAGCTTCATTTGCAAGGTTGGTCATGTTATACCATAGCTTCCACCATATTGATGCTTGACCAAGCCCCTCTAAGCATTCACATCTGATTTCTTATTCCTTAATCATGCATCTTACTTAATTCCTATGACATTGAGACTACTAGGGATTTTTTGAAAGCCCCCAAGACTTTCCTAGCTCGTGGTGAGAAACAACAATTCTTATGCTGCTACCCAAACCTGCTTCCCTTTTAATGGCTATAATTTGACCTCAAACTTCATTTACAAGGCTCATCATGTGACACCATAGTTTCCACCACATTAATAGGCCTTAGACTCATGTTACAATAATATCCACAAGTACTTACCATGTCCTAACAACCATGGATGCCATTCTTGCCCGACTCCATTATTCAATGATAATGCTCACCACAAAGCATACACTCACAAGTTTTTCATAAGTTTACTCAACCTCTTAAATGAGTTGGCACCCTTTGCACTCAACCACCACATGAACAATTGTCATAGTGGTTACCACTCCATATTGACTTGACAACAATCATGTGCATCTCATTACCCGTTGGCTGCTGCTATACCTACTTCCTGAATCATAACACTTCTTGATCAAGGACATGCCCACGAGCTGCTTTTGTAGTCAAAACTCTTAATTCTTCTTCCCCATCTTAGTTGATATTGAAGGACTTATATATAGACCAGCCTTGAAGATGTAATTTTCATGTTTTGATGAATCATCTTGTTTGGTTGTGCTATTCTACTTCATTGGGTACATATTCTCAAGGACTTCATAGGAGAAGAGAGTAGCAAAACTCAAAGATATGTTGAATCCTTGCACACTATCCCAATTAGCTCCACCATCTTTTTATTCGACCAGTTGTGCCTTACTTTCACATCCGTATTTGCCTTCCAAGGCTCTATTTTTCTCATCCTTGGCTTCAAACCTTCTTGCATGCATCAACTTTTGGCATCTAACCCTACTTTTTCCCTTAGTTTTGAGCTACATGCACTTGCATGCATGACATTTGCTTAATGATTTTAAATTTGGTTAGTTCAATTTTATTGGCTTCTCGTTAATTTAGCCTAGAATTTGGTTGTTGGATTTTTTATTTGATTGAATAACCAATGTCCAAACAAGAAGTATGCTTTCATTTCAAACAAAGTTCAATTTTCAATTCATTTCATTATTGTTAGTGCTTTGTTATGTTCAAATTTCAGTTTTGTCTTGTCAATTTCCAACCAATTTGGTCTTTTTGTTAACAAAGTGACCAACTACACACCTTAATGGAGTCAAGCTTAGTAGAGAGTTTGGAGGCTCTAGTTGCAACTTTTGCAAAACTGATGAACATTTTGCAACTTTCACGTTTGGACATTTTTGATGAGCTGTGACAATGTTAAGATGAAAAAAAGACTTATTTACAGATTTTATGAAATTTATGTGCCTATCAACCTGTCTTTAAGCTGCATTAATCTTTTTAGGATTTAGGTTAAACATCTGGGGTCTATTTGTAATTTATCATGTAATTTTTAACGTTAAACTTTTTTCTGATTAATCACATGCGATTACCACAACAAAAAGAAACAAAAGCTACCTCATCAAGTTTTTAATCGTTGACTTGTTTTTCTGCTTAGAGTTTACTGATGTGTTGCCCTACCTATCCAGCGTTTGAATCCATCATTTTTAAACTACATTTCCCCTGTGCAATGCGATAAGTTAGATCTAGTTTTTCAATTTGAATTCAATCACCATTAGGTGGTCAATGGACATCTGTCAATTTATAAGTTTAATTTTATAAAGACACTCAATTATATATTAAGATACTAAAATTATGTTTAATTTTTAATATGAGATCGATCGAAATCATACTTTTTCTTAATATTCTTCTTTTTGAGTGTTTTCATTGATGTTAACTTTTAAATATTTTGGTTAACCAAGTTGAGTATCAGGTCACACACACCCACATCTAGCATGCCAACCTATTATATCATTTTTTTCGTATTGCATGTAAATTACACTCTAATTTCTTTATTGTAGATAGTTAAACTATAGAAGTTATGTTTCAATCACTAAAACCAAGTTTAAGTCGCTTAATTGAAACATATCAACACTATAAAGTATCATATATGCTAAGAGTTACTTGACTATGTCCAAGATATCATGTGAGACACAAAACTCGATTCAACAATTGTAGGAGAGTTGGTAGTGGAGTTGCATGAACCACTTTCTTAAACCAAATTTAGTGTTGATATAACATTTTGAGTAAGTTACATCAAGTTGCTGCTCAAAGTTGGGCCCAATGCTTCATAAATTGACACCATCTTGGGTTGGTGACATCAACCTTTGCTAGGCCATTAATACTCTAAAAGCTTTTGGCTTCAGTTTTCACTGCAAGCTAAATCTAAAACTGCAACTACTACTGCTTTAAGCAAATGCAAGTGATAATGTAGCTGCAACTTTAAATGTAACTAAAATTATGTTTTAGTTAGATTTTGAGGTGGTTTAACTTCTTACTGCAATTGCTAATGCAACAACTGTTTTGGCTTGACGAACATTATCTTTTGCTTGTTTGCTTCCTAAATGTATTATTGAACAATATAATCTAAATTGGAAATTCAAAACTTAAGCTGTGTTGCTTTCAGTTTTTGTCATGTTGAGTTAATATTGACGAATTATTTTACCTGTGCTGACCTTCATGTTCTTCCAATGGAGAATTGTTGATCATCCCATCATTCGTTGCCTGTTCTTCATTGTGTGAAACTAGGATTCCATCTGGGACACATTTCCAACCGATTAAAACAAAAAACCACTAGATGCTCATGAATCAAACTGTTTTCCGTATAAATAAGCTGAACAGAGATTACTCAAGCCATAAGCTTTTGGATAAGTAGGCATGGGAATAGCTGTAATACAATGGGTTGTTGATGTAATTTCTGCAAAGAATTGTTTCAGCTTAAAGAAACATGGTACTTCATGATCTTATTAAGTGTTACAGGTCTGACTGATAAATCAATTCACTAGTTTTTCTTCTCAGCATTATCCAAATCCGAACCCTTGTTTTCTTCATTTAAGGTCACCTCCTCTTCTTCCTTGGAGTCCTTTACGCTCTGTTTATCTGCATTTTGATTAGATCACTGATGAGAAATAAATCGAATTGAAGCTTCATTCTGCAACCTTTTTACTTTTGTCTTTCTCCACGAATGCCCATGTTGTAAGTTTCAAATTTGATGACTAAGGAACTCACCAACATCACTTGCCGGATTTGTGCTAGTCTCTGTCCCTTGCTTAGCAGAAACCTCGCCCTTCTCCACCGCCACCATAGCAGCCGCAGCACCATTGTCGATGGTGACACCCACGGTGGCCTCCTTTTCCTTTTTCGATGAGTCGGGAGAGTCTTTGGAGACCATCTTACCCTGGCCGGTCTCCTCAACCGTTTCCTTTGAGGCCTTCTCTGCTTCTTCGGCGGTCTCCTTTTGGCTTCCGTCGGTGGTGGCATCAGGCTCCACCGAAACAGGTTTTTTCTCGGTGTCGGCATGGGGAGCAACAGCCGAGCCCTTGGGCAGGTCGGATTTTTTCCTCTGAAGAGATTTGGCGCTCACCGTGTTTCCGGTGGCGACCTCTTCCTTTGAACCGCCGCAGCCCATTCTTGAGGAGGGAGTGGTAGGAGGATATGGGAATTCCTTGAATTGATGGAAGGAAGAAAGAGCGTTGTGGGATTGGGGAAAGGAAGAGCTAGGGTTATGATTTTAAAGCGAGGGGGATGGACAGCTTGGCGGGAAGGAGACGGTTGGCCGTTGAGCAGAAGGGGCGGGGATCGTTCGTCCCCAGCTGTACTCTACATTCTGAGGCAAAGAAAAGCTGAATGTTGTTATTCGTGGTTGCCTTCGTAACAATTCTGTTTTAACTGATTTCTTTGTTTAGTATATCTTCTTTTTTTTATGATTATTATTTTAATTTTTTAGCTAGGCATATTATGTAATGCCATGTATTTAATTTATCTAATTTATATTTTTTTAATTTTAATTTATAAGAAAAAAATATATATTTGATAACTGGCTACCAAACGCTGTAAAATAAATGAAAGTCGGAACTTGATGATCTGTGTTTGAGAATTATCATTTGTTATTAAGAAAAGCAATACAAACTTTTGTTCCTTTTAACAACAAATAAACAAATTATATTTTTCAAAAAAGAAAATTATAATTTCATTGCAAATAAGTCAAATGAAAATCTGAAATTATTCTTGTAGTAGAATTTAAGAAAAATAATATAATTTGCCAAGTCTTACTATTGTAATAGTAATTGTTACAACTAAATATTCTCATCTCAATATATCATTATGTAAATAAAAAATAACTAAAATTATTGGTGTCATATGTTCTCCTTGTTTTCTCGAAGTATAATAAAGTGTATCTAAGTTATATGTAATGATTAGTAAAAATAAATTAAGTCAATTAATATAAATCAAATAAAAAAATTTACAAAATCTCAAAATAAAACATCACATAATTTTGTTTGTCATGTATTAATGTAACATCCCAAAAATGGTGGGATTGTTTAAATAATTATTATTAAGATTTAGATTTTGTATAGCATTTAAATAAAAAAATTATGATTTTATGATTGATTAAGAATCATAAGGAAAAAAATTCAAATCATCATTAGGAGTAAACATATATCTGATACAAGAATATCTCATACAAGAATTCTAAACAAAGCATATGAAAGACAATTTTCGTAGTACAACAAACACCCAAAACTTATACATGTTGAACTATGCAGATTGTCTAATCATCCAATAGTACAAATTTTTCATAAGAAAAACCCATTGTTGTAATACAACAAAACAATTTTATCACCATAAGAGATATAACAAACATCAATAGGAGAGAGCAAGTAGAAGGCTGGGTGGATTGAGAGTCCTTAGGATCAATGAGGTGAGAAGTAGAAGGAGATCATATCATTCGTGTATCACCTTACCTTACTTTCCCCTCTTTTGTGTTTGCCACCTTCCTGTTTTGAACAATCTGAGAAGACTACTTTTGTCTACCTTGCAGGATTCTACTTACAAAGGCGCCGCGAGCTGTGAGGATTAACATCTCCACCACAAGGCCAGGCGCTCTCCCAAAGCAGTCTGCAAGAGGATTCAAACCCTGATCTTTCACTGACATTGTTAAGGCAACCCTTTTTGGCCTTCTTGCTTGAGCTGTTAAGGAGTTCACATTTGTTGGGCATTTTAAACTAACAGAATACAGCAGACCCATTTTGGCCTGCTGTTGGTTTATAGCATTGATTTTGTAGCGTTCAGTCTATTTTTCTTCTCCAAGAAACTCAACCCTGGCCATGATGAAAGTTTACTCTTAAGTTTCAATTGTTCAACTAAGCTTGAATGGTACAACAAACAATGATACAAACAAAATAAAAAAAAAAAAAAGAAACAAAGGACATCACAACATCCCTGCACCTACAAACAAATATGTGTGCATTAAAATTCAAACTTTGGAGACTGCTGTAACCGTCTCAAACAAGTTCCTTCAAAAGTGGATCACCTAAGGCCATGACTCTCACCAGTTTCATGAACTCTGACTCATTATTTACGCTTAATGGGTACACAGCTGGTACATTAACTGAATAAGCACTGAGATTAGAATGGCCTACCACCTGATCCTTTATGTACAAAGCATTTGATAAAGCATCGGAGTCGAAATTCTGAAGCAAGTCCATTGCCATAAAGAACATGGGTACAGCAACCTTGTGATGGATAGGCAGCTGGCCAACGAGCCCAACGAGATCAACAAAGTCGACTACAAACCGGCGAGGAATGTAGAATACTTCACTCCCACAGACAGTGAGCCTCCCCTCGCCATTGTTTTCCTTGAAGCTGCTTTGGAAATTAACAGGCAAATTGTTAGTCACCTGCTTCACCAGAGCTGCTTGGTTCACAAACCACTGGGTGCTGTTGGGATCGATGGTGACAGCAGTCCATGATTCGGGAACCTAAAATATAGGAAATGGTACAAACAAAAATGTTATTCAAGAGTGAAGAACTCGAGGAAAAGGCAAGAGGAATGAGAAGAAATGGAGTAACTACAACCTTATTGGTAATCCACAGCTTGTTCTTGTCAGCATTGAGGAGATTCCAGTAGTTGAGAACCACATTATCCTGAAGGAATACAAAGCCATCTGCCCCAGGATATCTGCTGAACAACGTGGGCAAGTACCTGCAGGGATGAGATAATATGATGCTTAGAATGCAACTATAGTTTTTAGAGCACTTAAACAATTGATTCACATTAACCAATTATGAACATGTGAACGTGGCAAAGAAGAAAAACCTTGAAAATTCAATATGGCAAGCAAAAAATAAGGATAATAAAGCTTTTGCTACTCAAGTGTTGCTTGAAACATCAATTTAATACATCAAAGATGAGTTAGTGAACCAAAAACCAAGATTTTTAATAGACATTGTCCTTTCATTAAGGACGCATGAGTATGAAGTCTCTGCATTTAGATGCTTGGCATCCAATCAAAAAACCAATTGTCAAACAACTTATTTGGTCATTGTTTCTATGGTGTATTCAATACAGAGATGCTCAAACATGAATCTTCCAACCATTTGTAATCCTTGATTAATTTCACGTCAGGCTTCTTGAATTGAAATGCACTCCATTAGGTTTATCAACCAATGTTACCAGAAACCTGTTTTCTTGCTGTCCAAACTTCAAAATTTGACTAATAATAGGTCACAAGACAACATATCAGGTACAATGAATTACGAACAGTTTTCAATTCTTAGCTGCTGTTTATAGAAATTGCTTACAGGAAATCAAATATAGCAAATTATTTAAGCTTGCTAGTTGACTTCCACAATATCTTATATATCATCAAAATTGTTAATTTTTATAATTTCCAAATTTGATATTATCACTGGTCAGTGCCGGATCAAAAAGTTTCCAATATCATGAGACTATCTTCAAGGATTGCAAACCAAGATGACAAAAGCAGAAGAGCTTGCTAGTTGAAATAAATGTAAATAATGCAACGCCAGTAAGGAGCACACCCAGATAACTTCAAATATGTATTTATGCATGCTTGCTATCCGTAATCTATTTTCATATAATTCTGCTAGGTTTTGCTTCATGAAAAGACACCAAAACAATAGAATTACGTCCAGTTTCAGCCTTAATTTCATTTCAGAATAAAGATAACTTCATTTTCCTGTAGTATTTAAGTGGATTAATAAACAAAAGATTCTTCAAAATCATGGTGAAGAATAAGAAAGTTGGAAATTTAATTGCTAAAGCATTTCAGACGTCAAAAAGATGCAAGCTTCATCAACGATTTTTGTGAAGAACATTTCTGGTTTGGTAATTTGTTTTTGACCAGAGACTTCTAAAGAAAACTGCAAAACTCACTCCATTTAGGATTGGAAAATTCATTTAAGTCTGTATTCAAGTGCCAATTTTAAAAATCGGAACTATAGGACACTGCTATTTTGATAGTGTATACAATGGGAAACACCTTAGCCTTTTTCCGCATTGGTTTCTAAGGTTTTGTTTCATTTAATGTTATCTAAGGAACTTGATCAATTGATTTGAAATCTTCATATATCATTAAGTATGTCTACAATTGTTTTCTTTTCTGAAGTGAGATATAGTTGTTTTGCTCATCAAGATAAGGGTTGCCAAGTCCTGAGTTCTCTTTATAAACTAAGCTTGTTGTAGTCGTTTAAGCATACAGTGGCTACCAAATATTGTTGCATGCACCAAAATTTGTCAATATAATGACATCGAACCAACAAAAGAACCCTTGAAAGTTTTACCTTGCTTTTTGTCTTCTCTACCAACAAACTCACCAATAGATCTAAACATTGACCCATTTGTGAAACCCTGCACACGATATTATTTTCAAGTCCCTAAAACATTTCTTCTCTTACTATGCCCTTCCTCATGCCTAGGTATCCACCTTTAGACCTTCCCTAGTTGAACCTCACCATTCAAGGAGAAGTTAATGACAATGGTTAGGATAACCATTCAGAACATTTGCAATTGGAGTAAAATGTAATGGCTCGGCTTTGTCATAATCTAACAATCATGCATATTGGTTACACTAACACGGTCTTCAGCTGAAAATGCATGCTACAAAATTTTAAATTAAACTCCAAAGCTATATATCTGATTATTGAAACTAGTTATCTATAACTTTCTAATTCTTGTAATTTTCATAAAAACCACATATTATTACAGCAAGGACATATTAGATCATCACAGAACAAGCTCAAATGAGAGCTGTGATATCCTGAGATCAGTGAGCCTGAGGGTTGATTGCATGATGATTGAACAGAAAAGGATTTACTAAACAAGAAGCATTTGCTTAAAGGCTTCTAGGTGAAGAGGCACAAGGAATTGCAATCCCACACTGAAAATTAAAGGGAAGGTTTTTATCCATATATGTTGGATCATGAATTGAAGTTCAAATAACATGATGTCAGTTGGACAATGGCAACTAATACTCGATGTAATTACTTGTCAAATCAAAATAACCCATATTTATAGTGGGTCTATGATGCTATGTGGTCATTGGTTAATTGCCTAAAGAAGAATTCACAGGAAAAGACAAACCTCTTGATAGGTTTCTAAGTGGAGGGAAACTACGAAAAACCTTGACTGATGAAAGTTGAAATACAACTTAAGATGTCAAAGAGCTTTTTTCAAATAACCATTGAGACTGATTTGGACTAAAGCAAATAACACCTCAACAAGATGAGTCAAGTCATGATAATAAGATCATCTCAATTAAGTAAAGTTGGTTTCGTTGAAGTATTTTGCAAAAAAACAGGTATGATTTAACAAATAGCTTCCAAATGCTCTATACTTAAAATGCAAGCATACCACAAGAACTTAGTTAAGAGGAAAAGCAAATAAGTGAAATGAATCTACTCACTTGTATGCAAAAGATAACTCGCCATGCTCTACCATGATATCTTCATTTTTCTGCTTTGACAAAATGACAACAGTCTTGAACACTCTGCCATACAGCAACCTCCACTCCAAAGCTGTATGAACAACAGAACCACTGCATTGCATCACAAGCACAACATTACCAAAGTGCTTTCTCCATCTGATGAGATTACCAATTTCATTACTCACGACTCCAACCTCCTCCACGCCAAGATGAACAGAAGGAAACTTCTTGGGGTGGAATTCCTTTCTATCTCCATGCCCAATCATTGCCCTAGGTCTGTCTAGTTCCAAAGACATGAGCCTTGGCTGCTGATACCCAACAGCCAACAAGTCTTGCAACCAGGCTGCAGTATACCTCATGTCTATCTCTGACCAAAACCCTTCTTCAGCCATGGCATAACTAAGATGCAAAATCCTCTCAAAAAGGGTATGCTTGCTTGACCTCCATGACATCAAGAAGTCAACCAACCTAGCCACATTAACATGGAGATCCTTCTCCTCAGCAAAAGGGTAAGCCTGTGCATTGTCGATGCGATGAATCGTGGGAGGGTAGACAGCAACAAAGCCACCAATCTCCCAAAGAATCCTCTGAGCCCAATAACCCCTCAGAACATCAGATGCCATGGAGCTAACAGAAACAGGAAGCATAAGAGCCCAGAAGGCCTGAGAGTGAAAAAGAGTGTTGAAAGAGTTAACAGGCACCATGATGCCTTGAGGAAGAGCCACCTTGGGAGCATCGGCATCAAACTGGAGGTCGAAAGCTTCAAGGCTTGAGGACTTGCGGGTAAAGTAGAAGAGGGCGTCAACATCCGGTAGCCCATCAGAGAGACCCTGTTGTATGAACTGCCGGCCACCGTAGACCTCAGTGTAGAACTCCTCTTGCTCGATCTCACCGATGCGATCTAGGGGAAGGCCCCTTGGCCAAACAGAGGGCTGACCGAAGTGGACATAAGGGTTGAGCACGGTGCGATTGGGATTGTGATGGCTGTACTGGAGGAGGACCTCAGCGCCAGCAGAAAGTTCGAGGTCGAATCGCAGGCCAAGGTCGCCCCTTAGGACGTCCGCACGGTCATCCGCGTCGTAGATCACGCGGGCACCATGTTGAATAGCGAAGAGATAGCCAACGGACTTGCGGATATGAGAATCGTAAGGAAGGTAGCCGGTGGAGCGGAAGCCGAGACGAGACTGGAGGTCAAGAGAGAGAAAGATGGCACCTTTGAGAGAGAAATCGGCAGGTGTGCGAGAGGTGCCCACAGAAAGTAGCTGCCATCCCTTTATTCTGGCGAGACGGCGGAGAGACGCGGAGGGATGGGAATCTGAGGGCGCGGTGATAACAATCCAGCGTTCAGCACGAAAAGAGGAAAACGGATCAGATGCAGCGGGAGCGATACGGGAAATGGAGTTCCAGTCGACGGAGGGGAGGCGAATGCGGGATGAATCGAAGCGTGCCGACTCGGATCGCTCGAAACAAAGGAAAGCTGCGGTGTCCCCCAGGCCGGGAAGAAGGAGAAGGACAACGATGGCAGAGGCGAGCAGGAGGACCGCGACAACGATCTTGGAAAGGTTTTCGGAAGCCCAACCGAAAAGACCGTCGAAACCCTTCACTCCGGTGGTGGCGGCAGCACGACGGTGATTATTTGCTAAGCGGGGATCTGTGGTTGAGCGGTCCTGAACGAGCATCGCTCCGCTCCGACTGCGTGAACGTTCGAGTATCTCTCAGCGCCGCACTTCTTTGTTTACTTCGGAAGTCGGGCTAATGTGTGGTGAAAGAAGGTAGCTTGGTGGTCTGCCGACGAATTGGAGATCGCTCTTTCACATTTCAGTTTAGACTTCGCTTTCTTCCTTAAATCTTGCTTCTCTCTCTTGTGGGTGAAGAAGAATGAACGGAGGTTGGTGGCCAGTCACAAGTGCTGGCAGTGATTCAGTGATCTTTCTTCTTCGATGCCTCAACACAAGAAATTACAGTATAATAACCCAATTTCCTTAAAAACCTGAGATAGAAAATTAACCCGTTAGACATGTTCTTGACTTGATTTATATAATCAGGTAGCACAACCCGAATTAAATCGCTAACCAGGTTTTTCAATTGAAGACTTAATTAACCCGTGCTAAGCTGATCAAGTAGATATAGTTCATTTAAATTTATTCTCAATAATTTATTTATCCAAAAATTATAATTTACTAATCTAGACAAACACACATACTAAACATCTTTTTTTCTTAAATCTCTGTTAATTAGGTTGGTTTTGGGTTAACACTAATTTGACACAAATAATTTTACCAAAATGACATAATAATTTTCTTACACTTTTATATTACACTCATTCTTTCTTGTTATATATTTCCATTTGATGTAAGGCTATATTATGTGACCTGAAAAAAAAAAAGATTAATGACGAAAACACCTTAAAAACTCAAAAAGAATTACTTAAATGGGAAAAAAGTTAAAAGTATTTTATCATGAAAAATTATATTAACGAAAAAAAAAATAATGCAACTTATTGATGAAAATATTTTCCATTATTTGGCATAAAGTTGATAAAAAAAAAGTTAAAAACTAATGGATAAGTTGTTACTATTAAAAAGAAAAAAAAAAGTTAGATAATTTAACTAAATAAAGAGTAGGATTGTTGATTTTAAATCCTAAGTCTCTTATAATATCAAAAATTTCTTAAAATATAAAAAAAAAACTAGCATAATACATACAAAAAATACTCATATCATTACATAATATATACAAAATTTAATTAATGAAGAGGTGAACAGTTTTTGCATGTATAATATCAAAAATTGTCATCTAATTATATTATTTTAACTTTTGTTGTATTTGTTAGATGATTATTACTTTTTATGATTATTCTATTATTATCTTCTTATTTTTAATCTTTTAGAGAACTTATAATATAAAAACTATGATAAAATAATAAATTATGGTGCTTACATAATACATAATAACAATTTTAATAAAAAAAATTATCACATTATTGTCAAATTAAATAGAATATGATATAATAATTATATTAGAATAATGATGAAAAATTAAGATTAATATTTATTATTATAAAAGCAAATATTATAAGTTTTAATTTCTTTAAACTCTTATTGATTTTTCAAAATTGTGAAGAAAAAAAAAGCTTAATGTAGAGTTTTAGAATTTTGAAAATTATGTGACTGAAAAGTAAGCATATATTAATAATTCTGATGAATATTATACAAATAATAAATAAATAAGATCAATTAAAAAAGTTATAAAAGAAACATCCTAATGTCTATAGTAGATAAATTAATATAAATGTGATATAAAAAGGTTAATTATTATTTATCTTGAAATATCATGATGAAATATGATGTAAATATATGTGACATTTGTTGATTGTGCATGTATGCTAATTCATGAGATCATATATAGCTTTATATAGAAAAAAAAAAGTGGATGATTTCTAGGAGAGATTTTATTTTTTTTTTAAATTTGAATTTTCTTTAAGTAAAAAATTTGAATATCAAAGAATTAGGAGAGTATTTAATCATTATTTCTTAGTCAAATAGATTTTTTGTGTTTTCTTAATGCTCTAAACTTTGTTTATTTCTTAAATATGCTCAGTTAAGAAGAAATTATGAGTTAATTGATAAGCGATGTGTGATATAACCATTGTAATAATATTTCTTTTTATTTGATTAGATGTGCATGTATATCTTTTGATTCCATTATGTTATTAGAACTTGATTTTAAAAAGAAATATAAAATTTTGTGGCTTTCAAATGTTATATTATAAGTTGGCTTTATTATCAAGGATTTTTATTTGCTTATTTTATGATTTATAAAGATTTTTAAATTATTTTTCCTTCTTGGTTTCAAAATAAAAAAGAATACATGCTTTTTAAATGACAAAGAAAAGTTAAATGAATCAAATGATGTAATACAAAATCTAGGAAAGACTAAGGGGCATCACATATGTTTAGAAAAAATATTGGCCCTTATCTATATGCATAACTTGTGAGCTTGTATGGTGTACCAATTGAATTTATATTAGATAGAAATCACAAATTTATATGACACTTTTGGAAAACTATGACTGAAACTTTTGGTACATGGTTAAGTTTTAATATAACATTTCATCTTAAAAACATAAACAAATAAAAAAAAATAATCAAAACTCTAGAAAACTTTATTGAGATTATGTGTCCTAGATTTGGAAAGGATCATGATAGTGTAAGATACCAATACTTTGTTATGTGCAATATACTATAAATTAAGAGATTAGGTCATCATGGTTATACTGATAAGTATTTCAATAAAATAAAATTTATTTTTTTAAATATAATATTTAGTGATTAAAAATTATTACGTTGAATTTGTCTTAGGAAATATACCATTATTTTGAATTAAATTAAAAATTTTATTTAAACATCATTGGAAAAAGCTCTTTATAAGAAATGCAATAATAATGAGTTGATAATTCCTTGAGATTTAGATAATTATATATAAATTTAAAAAATGATAGAAATATAATTTTTGAGAATTGTTAAATGGAAAATTTAAAATTTAATAAATGTAATCCTATTACTTTAGATAAGATTTTAAAAGGAGATAGGTTAGGGAGGCATAAGAAAAATATAAAAGAAAAGATTAAGAGAAGGAGAAGAAAAGCGTAAGGAGAGAGAAAAAAGCTTGGTTGCAAGGGGAAATGCCTTAAAAGGAATGAAGAACTATTGGTGGTTCAAGGAGAAGTTTTAGGACAACAAAAGGAGTAAGAAAAACTTGGGAGCTATTATTGAATTCAAAAGATGAGTTAAAATATTTGTTGTAGTAAGAGAAAATAATGAAGGAAAAGATAAGAAAAGAATTCTAAATTCTTGTATTACTTTGATTTATTTTAAGTTATAATTATTGAGAGTATGAATTATGTATTAGGATCATGGTTTAATAAGTTAAGAGAGTTTAGTAGTTGGAATTGAATTGATTAGATTCCAATGAATTTGTTTATGTGTGGGATCATTTTGTATTGTCCGATGGATCTAATCATACAATACAATCAATAGTAAGTTAACTTAAAAAAATAAGAGATTGAATAGTCCATTGAGACATCATTCAGTCTTCATGAATTAATCTTATTGAATAATGAACTCAATGTGATGTATGACATTTTGGAAGTTGGTAAGAGTAAGATAGAAGAGTGGATTTTACTATATAATGGGTCAATCACATGGTGTAGTAGATGGGTGATTAGTAAAAGCTAAGAGAAAAGAACAATTATGTGGTTGTAAGATGAGTGTATAAGGATAAAACCATACGATGATGAAAAGCGTATAATATGATAAGTAAAAGATAAGAAATAATTATTGACAATTGATCGTATGATATGATATGGGAATCATATATTATAATGAATGGTGTTAAAATGGGAAAGATAGAGTAAACATTTTGGGTTGTATAAATTTAATAAATATTAAAACTTTATATTATAAAAGATTTATGTAATAATTCATATGCATACATGCCATTACAAGAAATTTAAATGAGAAAAAGATTAGATAAGAAATTTTCATCTTAAATTTAAGTAAATAAATCTGATAATTATGATATAAATATATTAATATATTAATATATTAATACATAATTTAAATAATTTTACACGTGTTTTACATTCTTGATTATTATGAAATATTTTTATTTAATGATTAATAAGTGAAGGCGTCTCTAATACCAAAAATGTTAGAGATTGAGACATAATGAAGCCTTACAAAGGGATTTGAGGTGGAAGATAAAAAAGTGAGGAATACAATGAGTAAATTTATATTACACCATAAATATCTTTTGATTTCAATGAGAAAGAGTTTAAATCATAATTATAGATGTGCAAACAAGCACAATTAAAAATCATAGTTTTAATTAAGAGGTGATTCCAAACAAATAATATTTAATCTCCTTTTTATTGTATAAAACATATTTATAAATGTACAATGTAAAATCTAGACCCAAAAAATGACAAAACTAATTTTCTAATTAAAAAAAATATAAAAATAATAAATGATGTAGAAAATGAGAAAAATATCACAATGGACTTATATATGTGATATTATACAACATATAATAAATTAAAATATAATAAACTAATTGAAAGCTAAATATGATTTACTAAATTAGCTTAATCATTATTATGATATAATTTGTTAGCTATCAAAAACCTAAATATGCAAGTCAATTCAAGTTTATAGGAAGAGTATTTTAAATTGCTTATAGAACAACTTTTATCAATTTGATTAGCTAAAATTAAATATGTTTATGTTTTTTTTTGAGAAAATATATCTCTTATTGGTCACATATTAATGGATGTAATATAGAAGAAATTAAAATTTAAGCATTATGCCCATGATTTATATACATTGTCTTATTTTTTTACTATTTTATAATATCAATATTTTAAAATTAATTTAAAATTTGTAAGATTATTATATATCTTTTAATTTGATATTTTTCATATAAAAAATTTCTTGCTCGTGTTTTGTCTATCTTAATTAAAGCCTAAAACCACTCTTAGAGTTTCTATTTTTCTCTTAATTATTTCTTCTTTTTTGATATGTCACTTTTTTGCTTTTACTAGTCATATTAGAGTACTATGCTAGAAGGTTTTGTAGTGTGCTTTGTTTATATCTTTTGGAGATTCATGAGTATAAGTAAAAAAAAATTATATAAATATAATGGATTTTTTTTCTTAAGTATTATATTGTTTTATATTTTAGTTATAAGAAAAAGACATAACGTGATATTCTAAAAATTATTATAGGTAATTAAATAGAATAAAAATATATGAATGATGCATAATTTATTTGAATGTATGAAATAAACTAATTTATTATTTTTAAATTTTTAAAACGTCTTGTAATATATGCAAAAAACAATTAAAAATATTTTAAATATTAAAATAAAAATATTTATGAATAGAATTTGTTGAGACGAATTCACTGATTTTGTTTTATTTTGTTTTATTTGAAGTTGAATTGAAATTATTACATGTCTTGAAATTTAAAAGTTAAATAAAAAAATAAATTAATTAAAAATATTTGTTATATAAATCATGTCGCGCCGCCCCCCGCATTTCTTTTATTTCTCTCGCATTTGTTCGGCCACCTCATCTGCCTGGTTTCGAAATTATTGTGTCGTTGCTTCGCCGTTCGTCCGTCGAGTTTGTACAAAGCAGGAGAAGGTGAATCGATTTGTTTTTTCCGTTGGCGTGGTAACCTTGTGAGTTCCCCAAACCTTTTGTTTTTGCGACTGCTGTTCTATTGTCGGGTAGGTAATCTGATGTACGTAATCCTATGTCAAATTAATACATCATATACTGAACCGTGGAAAATTAGAATAGTATTTTGTGCTTTAGGATAAGGTTATTAGTGCAGCATGAAATATAAGAGAATTGTAACGTTGTTGTGTCAATTTGACTACATTTGGATATGCGACGTGAAATTGGGTGAATTTGGGTGCTTTGTGTGCAATATGTTACAAGATTTAGACTCATCTAAAAAGAATACTATTGTGTGCTTTATAATACAATTAGAAATATACACTTGATGGTTTTTTTGTGATATAATCATTGATTTGTTAGTATGAAATTGAAACTTGTTTTAATTATCTTATTTTATGCGGGATGGAAGTGCATATGAAGGATCTAATATTGAAAAGAACAAAAGAATGTTGTGGAATGGTTAATGTGCAAAGCCAAACGAGAATTTTTTTATAAGATTGTGCTTATATTGGCATTATAGAATTGGAATTAAAGCATATGTTCTTTGTGTAACATGTCACCACAAATTCGAACTTTTGTTTTGAGATTAGGTGTAATGGCATTTAATAGTAGTTATGATTATCCATGTTTGTGCTGACAGTCATTAGTGTTGGTAATTTTAGTTATTCATGTTATGCATTGAGAGATAATTATTGTGATTGTGTGATGGCATCCACCAGTAGTCACCAGAGGGATAACTTGGGGGTGATAATCCTTGGGAGGTGTGATGGATGGTTTGACAAAAAAATGGTCTTAAAAATAACCAAAAAAATAAGAGTGATACATTTATAGTAATGCATTTCTTTTACCTATTATGCATGTCTTATTCATCTTGTTTATTCGAGTAACACGTTTTAATATCAATTTTTTTTGTAGAGATTTGCTTATTGAGCCGGTAGTTGGCTTATATTTGTTTATTTACTATTTTTTAGATGTTGTATGATAACCACATGAGAATTAGTGGGGAGTACAAATAATAGTTCACTGTTGTATATTTACTAAACTATGTTAGTTGGTTGTATGTTAGTTATATTTTTTGGTCTATTATAGTCTAAAGTTAGTTGTGCATAAATTATGTGAATTATTATGTTATATTAAAGATTCTATCATATAGATCATTTATTTATTCTAATATATGTATGAGAGATGTTTAATTTGTTAGGAAAAAAATCAATATGATTATAAAGGTAGAGATTAAGACAGTAAATATCAACAAATGTGAGATCATAAGTCATGATTAAGTCGAAAGATAAAGTATTATATGAATGAGTATTCACACATAGTACTCTTAACAATTGGTGTAGTCTTGTTTGGACACTAAGAGATGTTGAGGTGTATTCCTTCAAAAGATGGATTGTGATTTAGAATAACATTTGTTCAAGAGAAACCAAGGTCTAAAGTTAAGTTCATATAAATAATTATAGGAAGTTTATTTGAAAAATTACATACTTGTTTATTTTAATTATTTCACATGTTGTGACTATGTTTTTTAGCTCTTTTGATTGTAAAATGCATAAGTTATATTCATAAACAAAGTTTTAACTTTTAGAGGTGGTTATAGTTTTATCTATTTTGAAAAATATTTGCTTTACATTCTAGCTAATTTAGGAACGAAGAGTATGTAAATAAAATAGAAAGAAAATCTCATGTTAGCATGTGTTTAAACTCTATTAAGATGTGAGCCACAGGCCAATTATCCCCAATTTATTTGTTGTTTTACTATTAATATTTTTTTGTTCATGGTTATGGCGTCAAGGAACTAATGTATTGACACAATTTATGTCCAAGATTCCCTATGCACCACATGAAAGATCCCGAGCAACATTGCTTAACCATTGCCAATGTGGCAATCCCACAAAATTTATCAAAATTGTCCAAGATTTTTGGATGTTTTGTCCATATTGGTTCCACTCCCTTTGGCATGTTAAGTCTATTGTCTAAATACAAAATATCTTTAACCTCAAAAAGGAGGTTTGCTTCTCACATTGAGGACTTTCGTGTCGTTTGATGAAGGTTCTTACCTACCTTTGTGATACCTTTCTTAGCGAAGATCTCCCGTCTCCCATGGTGAGGGTATTTTATCTCTCTTGACTAGGATCTTCTACCTTCATTGACATGGCCATTCCTTACTTTCCTCATATGAGAAATCCTTTGATGCCCCACGTCTTAATGGTCTGTCTCTAGTTTTTATGTTAATAACTAGGTTCTCGATATTGTTTGTTTCTCTATCTAGCATGAGAGACTAAGTTCCCCTCATTCTCTATTCTCAATCAGGCATGTTGTTTTCATCCTAACTTCGGTCTAGGCGCCCAATTTTAGTTTTACAATTTACCAACTCTAATCCAGCTTAGCAATTAGGCCAACGTTTAAAATTGGATATCTAGTTAAGCTTTTCATTAATTGTTTTAGATTCTTTGGGATATGGTATTTATTGTTGTCATGAATTCTCCACCATCAAACGATTGTGTTGCCCATTCTAACTAGTAAGTGATCACTTTGCCAACTATGCCTTAAAGATTGAGCTAGCCATTACACTTTATCTGTAAAATGACATTTTGAAGGAAAAAAATAACTTTTTGATTTTTTTCATTTTTTTGTGACTTGGGGAAACTTTTGCTACTTTTGAATTTTCTCTTTTGCTCTCTTCACCCTGTTTGATTTGTGCCTCACCTTGAGCCCTCGAGAGAATCAACCTCAAGGCGATGGGATAGAGTTGGCGAGATCAATATATTATCAAGAGTAGCATATCAAAAAGATCGTGAAAAGAAATTTGTCATACAAAATAAGATGAATTAAGATAAATAATGAACATCACACATAAAGTAAATCATACAAAAAAAAAAGGAAGAACTTTTATTTTATTAAAAAATATTGTAAGCAAATTCAATTCATTAGTTTATCCCTAACAAGCATCTTGATAGCAAATGCCTTTTCCTTTTTAATGTTCACAATCCCAAACCTTATCCTAAAACTTTGATCTTTCTTAAGAATTCCTCAATGATACTCTCTCTTGTTTAGAATAACTCATTCTTCATGAGATCAATTATTAGATGTGGTTGATTCTTATCTTTCTCAACCATCTCTTTATAATCATAAGAACACTTGAACTTCAATTATAGATAGTCTTTTCAAAATTTAAATAGATCTCTATCTAGGTTTGAAGCAGAGTAGATAGAAAACAAGTTGCCATCCACATAACTATCTAAATCTCAAATTTGGAATTACTCGAGTAATTGTCGTCGTTTGCACACTTCGACTTGTACGTGCATGTGCTTCTTGGCATGTGCATATAAAATTGCTTTTATCTCCAAACTTGTGTGCATATAATTTACAATTGTAAATATAAAGTAACCACCTCAGTGTCTAAGCTTGTACGTACATAATTCTCAATTATGCTTGAACAAAATAGTGCATGTGATGTGTTATAATTGAGTTATTGCCAATTGTATGAATAGAATTTGTTTGCACATTTGATTGGCTTATCCATGCATAATTTGCATGTTGGATTGATTTTATGCGCACTATAAATAAATTGTGTCCATTTTTGTTCATTCTCTATTTGTTACTTTTATGTACTCCTGATTGACCTTCACATGTATTATACATGTAACTTAGCTCCACAAGAAAATTATGTGATTTTTTGTGTGTTGATTTCTTGAATTTTAATTGGTTAAATTAAGGATTTTTTTCATGATTAGTTCTTAGATCATTTCTTATCTCCTACCTTTTCTGTCAAGAGGTTTTTGTAATTCAAGGATAGTCTAATTGTTTTATTAGTTCTGTGACAATCCTTCTCATCACAATTCTATTTTTCCTAATTAATAAAATCCATTATCTTAAATCTTTACTTTTCACAAATTTTTAGATTTCAAATTGACAGATAAATTATCGTTTTTCTATTATACCATATCAATAGTTACATATATATACAACAATATGACATCCCTATAGTTTTTGTTTATAACTCTTAGGTGAAATAGTTAAAAAGTATTACTAAAATTTGTGTCTACATCCACGAAATGTCACAGTATTGATTTCATAGTTATATTCAAATTTATAATACAAAATATTATACAGGATCTCAACATGGGTTACAGAACTATTTATTATAGAAGTTTTTACATTTTCAATTTGTTTAATTGTTGTACTCACTAATGCACTACTTCCTTATGTTGTGGCTTCAATGTACCTGAAATATTAATGTCAAACATAGGTTGAGTCAATCATTACAGGTTAAGTAGGTGAGATATAATAATAAAATATATATGTATAAATATAAATTTAACTATTATATGCATAACTATCATATGATAAAGCAATAGATAATAAGTGAAACAACAGACAGTGTATAACTCAGTAAGTATAACATATTATAAGAAATTATTTTAAATATAAATAAAAATATGCACATATGTTTACTTAACTAAGTAAATTGTTTTATTTGTTTTAATATGATCTTATTTAACAGTTCATATTTTTTTACTTAACTAAGTAAATCTTATGATAATCTTGTTGTTCCTCTCATTCTCTCTCAAGATAATCAATTAGTATCCTATTGTTAGTTTACTTAGTTATAATAAAAACTTTATTTGTTATTTGTTTATCTTAAATTTTTTCACACATCTATATTTCTTTTTTCTCTCAATATTTTAAATGAATAGATTCTTTGTGACAAAGTTTAATAATGTGGTCTATTAGCCACTAGCCTTGATCATAATAGTAAATCATTGTCATGTGATCTATTGGTTATTAGTTAATCCCACTATGATAAATATCAACTGTGTAACCTATTGGTAACTAACTCCATCTTAAAAACAAATATAATCATGTGGCTCATTGTAATTTAATCAATGTAATAATTATACTTAGTTCATCCATTGAATGCACAATTCACCAAGCAATTGAAAGTATTAAAATTAAATAAACATGATGTCATTATATGGAAAACTATAGTTAATATATCAAAATGAAACCACATAAACTTATAACCAGTTACATATCTAAATTTCAATTTTTCTATACATGATAATTACATATTCGTTTGTAGAAATCTCTTAATATCTACACGATTCTATGACTTTTCATTACGATAATACAACATATATCACAATTATTATGTAAGATTTGTTATATTAGTCATATCAGTAAACATGTAATAATATATTATATAGATACATATATTCATGTTAAATTTGTCTATCTCATAATTTTTCTGATTGTTTGGGATTGACTTGCAGTTGTTCAATTTCTCCTATTCGTTAATTACAACTTCCTAAATTGCAAAATTTTCCTCTTTCTCTCTCTCTCCTCCAATATTTTCTTTCCTCTGGCATTTTCTCTCTCCTCGGGTTCTAACTTACCCATGCTCAAATCTTTGGAATTTTCTTGCATTTTTCTCCAAAACAACTTCCTAAATCAAGCTTCCATCTCTTCAATTCGTTTTTTGCATGAGTGGTAAAGCCGTAGGGTTGTGTTATAAATGAGAGGCATTGGCCACGGAGATGGGAATGAAATAAAAACCCTATTTTTGGTAAATTCAAGCTCAGATTATGTATTTAAATAATTAAAATAAGCAAAATATTATTTCTGATCATTAATTTTGATAATTCACAATAATTCAAAACTAACTTTGATTGAGACAAAATAAGCATCTTTGGATTCATCTCGATGAGCTCTATTTAATTTTATACTCATTTTTATAATTTAGAATAATTTATTTAGTATTAGACATATTTTACGAGACTATTCAATTTGTGCTTGGTTTGAAAATTTGAAAATTTTATGAGTTTGTGAATGGACAAACTCAATTTTTTCACCCAAAAAGGGCTATGTTTTTTTTATTTGTACTTCTGATGTCATTAATATTTTTGTAGGTTGAGATTTTTATTTTCTCAATAAACTTCTTTTTTTCTCTCTTTTATGTTTAATTCCACAAGCCTTAATTGTTCTTCCATTGCATGTAGAATTTGCTTTTGCATGCATGATTAAGACATCAACACGAACAATAATAATTGGATTTGACTTATTGCTCATAGCATAATGTTAATTTTGTCAATTGCTAGTTTTACAAAACCAATTTGGACTACTTGTTTTATTAAAAATTTTGTTTTCACCATTTTTAGCTTATGTAAGGTCTATATTAGTCGAAACAACATAATTGGTTGAAATTGGCAAGATTACTTTGCCAATTGAAACATGAATAATTGATTTTAAAAATGAATTCTCATTAAGAGATGATAATATTATTTTTAATTTATCGATGAGCTTTCAAGGTCATTTATTACTTTTAAGCTTAGCCAACCACACTATTAAAAGTTAGGTTTTGTTTGCTTGTTGAACTTCACTCTCATTTTTTTAAAATTTTTCTTTTTAAATTTAAAAATATCAAAATTTTAAATTTTTTTTCAAAATTTTATTCTTGTTTTACATAATTTTTTTACAAAAGTTCTTTTTTCAAAATTTTAATTTTCAAATGCAAAAAATAAACTGTTAAGCAATTTACAAATAATGGATTATTTTTTCAAAATAGACAACCTAGTTAGTTCAAAAACAATGAATTTCAACATCATTTATAACTTATTACATCTATTGGATTATTTGTAATTTAGTGTTGTCTTTTTATAGTTTTCATGACCATTTAGTAAGTATTTTTATAATATAAATAAATTGAAGCAAAATCATTTGAAATTCTATTTGAAAAAAAAATCCTTTCTTTAAGTTTAATATTATTCAAACTCTTTTAATTAAGTGATGTTCATCTTGACAATATTTTTTACAAAAAAACAAAGCAATTGTCTACTTTTAATTTAGTTTTAAAATTCTTTTGATAAAATAATTATTTGTAGTTTCAATAAGGAAATATTTAAAGTTATTTATACTTGTAAATAATCTATAGGTTTTATTATTTTAGTTATAAAATAAAATAATTAAACGGTTGAAAGACTTTGTTTAGAATGGAGTTATATTAAATTATTCTAGGATTAGTATAATCAAATTGGTACTAAGAAGATTAAGAGATAAATGCCATCTAGTTAATAATTTAGGTTTGTGGAGGTTTTGCTATTTTTTTCTATTTAGTAGCTAAATTTGATAGCATGATTAAATTTATTGTTAGGGTGGTTATATACAGTGATGATTGTTGATTGTGATAGAAGATAATGATAGATGATGGTGGCCAATATTATTGAATATTGGTGGTGGATGCTAGTGGTGCTTAATGATGATCTTAATGAAAGTTGGCCAATGATGTTGGTGCTTGATAATGGGCAACTTAACTTGAGATCCTTGGCCCCAATTTTTCTTAACATCTATTGAGGCTGGATTAGCTAACTAAACCTAGGATTAATTCGATTTGCAACTATGCTAAAATTAGTTAGCTTGATTGAATCAAATGTCAAAAAAATATATTTGGTTGGGTTTATTGGATTAATTTAGCTTGGTTATTATTGATAGCTAAATTTGGACTAAATATTTATAGCACCATAAAAAATTAAAACTAGAAATTTTATTCCAAAATAAATATTGTAAGGGTAAAGGCTTTGCTATGAAATCTAATCAACTCAGCAAAAGAATTGGTTTGAGCTTCAAATTTTTTTTCTTAAAAATGCAATCTATTTGACCGAAAAGAGTGTTATTATTGAGCACCAATTGGTCAAGAAAATATAAATTTAGATTTTAAAAAGTCAATTTTATCATCTTAGAAGTAAATATGCTTTGAGATTGATAGAACAAAAGAAGTTTTTGGAATATAAAATAATATTTTTAATAAATTGGTTGCATTCTATAGTATTTATAATAAAACATATTCTCTTAATCGAAATTAAGTTTTTTATGAACTTATCGGAGTAGATAGTATTTTTCATTTGTAAATTCTAATTTATAACAAACTTTTAAATTTTGTAAATCTTGACTCATGAAAATAGTTGCTGGTTTTTGCCAAGCAAAATGAACAATCCTTGTTTAATTTTTTTTTTAATGTCTAACATTGACTTATCTCTTTTTACCCATTTTTTCTTTACCCAATAGATGCCTCTCTTGTTCGAGATTAAACTGAAAACCGTATCTTCTAGCTTTTGAGCTTTTATTTAACTTCCGCCAATTTTTTTGGTTATCTTTATTTAGGGATTTCGAGGCTTTTTGAATTGACTCTGTGGTGTCTTGCATGTTATGCGAGAAAAAATGGACGACTTGTCCCTTCCTTCACTATTTGAGTTAGCAAGGAAAATACATATTAAGGCATCAGAGTCCTCTGTGGATCAGGTAAGTTATATTCTTAATTCTTTTAAGTTCATCCAAATTAAAGGTTTTTTTTTAAATTGTACCATCGATCAATTATCCCAATGTCTATTGTTCTTGCCCTCGTAAGGAGGGGTTTATTCATTTCTTTGCTCATTTTTTTTTTTTTATTTTTGATGCTCGTACCTATATAGGAGGTTTTGAAGAAGGGAATTGAGGCACTACGCCGCTGTGATGAGATGGTAAGCAAACTTGGGCTATTTTCGTCCAATGAAACCAAGGATGACGTGAGCACCACCAATCTTAAATATCTCTTGGTATGTCATTTTGTTAACTGTGTCCTTGTTTTTTTTTATTTGTGTTTATTATTCAGAGTGTATATATAGAAATGAAAAGCGGTACTTTGTCCATTAAGTTCTGTTTGGATTGAGTTAAATTATTTGTTGCATAAACATCACTCATTTTAAACAGATATGAGGCAAACTCTATTAACCTTTGTTTGTGTGATTTAACCTGGTCTTGGTTTGATTGCTAACGTGGATTAAAAGTGGATTTTATTCTTACTGTGATGGCTACGATTACACAGCTTTTTAGGGATGAGGTGGTGGTGACATCATGGCCAACTGGAGATGGTGGCTGTGGCATCACCAAGTATTGGTCCCTGTAGTGGTATGAGGCTTGTTGGTTTAACTCCATAGTGCCGGAATTTGCTTACCCATGGTTTATGGAAAAGGTAGGTTAATTGGGTTAAAAGCTAACACCAATGTTAGCTAACCCGATTTGCTATAAGGGTCCCATTTTACCTTTTGAGATAGTTATCCTAAAAATTGGTTAACCCTGCATGTCAAATTGAGCCTAAGTTTGATCAAAGGCATTGAAATGTGGGAAGTACCTTGTCCTATTTCTTAAGTCTAACCAAATGGATCTTTGGGTTTTTTGCTCAATATAATAAAGAATCAAGTACTGAAGATAGCTTTAACTGAAATCATTTTGTGTGAAATGTATCAACTAATTGTGTTGTCTGTAGTTTTTGTGTTTGGTAGACACTTCTATTGTGAATTTTCCAAGTTGGCTATGTCCCATTTCCATTAACTAACAGTGAAAATAGTTACAAAAATCTCCATTCGCTTGAAGGATGGAGCAAAAAGGTGATCGGAGGATTCTCCTATACTACTAAAAATCACCAAAAGTTGCCATGTCAGCAAAAACTCTATTACACAATTACCATTTCTGTAAGCACGTGATAGTTTGAAGTATGTGAAGGAAGACAAAACATTTGCAATGTCAAGAAAAAGGTCCTCTTTAATCTGTCTTGGATGCCTACATGATTCTATTGATAGTAGTTCGGAGCCCAACTACCAATCAAACTTGATTGACCAAAGTGGCCTATTATTTAGCAATAATTGTGGCTTCCCACATCCCTATGAGTTTGTCTTAGGGTTCATCATAGTTGAAGATTTTCTTTTCAATTGTACAAATCATCCTACCCAAAGAATCCCTCAAAATTGTGAACTTGTTGATCTGATCATTCTCCTTAATTGAGTCATCTAACTGTCTCTAAATCCAATTTGGAGGAGATTCCAATTGTCGGATTGCAAATTATTTGCATCAGTATGGCAAAGACTGTTTTACTGTTTTTGGTGATTGTACTTGGGATGGGGGTCTGCCCCTCTCAGACTATCTTTGTGCAATTCTCAATTAGGATTATGATTTTTTACTTTGTTTCATAATCTATATGTCTTAGTTTAAGACCAACTTTTAACAAAATTGTAAAGGGGATCAGTTTTCTAAATTAGAGTAAGTTGCAATGGTGAACTGTAAAACCAAGATGGTTGTTGCAATTACCATCAGGAACGAGCATGGTTTAGAGTATACGTTTGCGTTATCTGCTCACCACATTTAGTTGAGAGCTGCTGCCATTTGAGAAACTTCACAACTAGGTGGGCTTTTAAGGGCCAAATTTGACAAATGGATGCAATTGTCCATAGAACTTGGTGTGGAAAGAGAAGCACTGTCTTAAGCATCTCATGGTAGGCAATTGTCATCCAAATTCTCTACTTTGTTGTAGCCCTTTGTTCAAAGAACATTGAAGTAGGATCTCTTGTGGGCTAACTAGTGCTGAACCAAGATTGCACCATTGCAAATGCATAAATAAGATGTACCTTGGTTGTTTAAGTCTTGTTCTTCCATTGCCAAAAGCCTTCCTATCTATATGAGATGACAATTGCTTGTTGGTAGTAATTTTGTGTGCACAAGACGAATCAAAAGACTGCCAAATCGAGGAGTCTTACTTTGTGTGATCAAATCGAGCCATGGTGAATGACCTCTTCACCAAACAAAGTCCTTCAAAGCTTCACCTTCCATTGGTTGTTGTTGTCGTCGTCCAAAAATTTGTTGATAATAATGGGGAATTCTTACTCCATGTTTATAAAGGCCAACTAAGAAAGGAAAAAGAATGAAGCCCATGACCTTACAAGACTAAAAAATGCCCATCTCATTGCCAACTTTTCAAATATGTTGGTCTTTTGACCACACCATTGTCCAGCCAAATCAGTTTTCAAGCTCAAGAATCTCCTCAATCTGAAATAGTTCTCTTTATTGTTGTGTTTGGCTTTTAAAAATTCTACCCATAAGTTGTAGTAGTTTGTAAGTAATGTCTAGGTCAATTCTGCAACTAGAATTGTTTTCCACTCCACCAAATTATGAATGTCCAACTCACCATAGGATTTGGCTTATACATTATTTAATTTACATAATGAATTAGCGCTTATCAAGTTGACCATTTTATAAAGGAAATTCTTGGTTAACTTTCAATAGCTTCTATGGTGTTAGTCAACACAGTAATGAGATATGGAGTGTGTTTGTATAAAACTTAGTATGTTTTTAATAAGAGTGATACAATTGATTAGAAACAATATTGTCATACCCTATGTTAAAATCTCGTTTTTGATTACATAAACAAATTTTGCAAAGTTAGTGACAGTTCTATACCTTCTTTTGTTGATTGAAGTCTAATCTATTTGCAATTGTTTTCCTTTGTTTCTTTGTATTTTTCTTCTAAATGGCATTGAAAATTGGCTCCAACTGATTTCTTGAATTGAAAATATGTTTTAGAATTACATTATGAAAGAAAGTCATCCATTTGCCTAATAAGTAGTTCGTATAAAAAGGAGTGTCATTTGCAAATAGGTGTGTTACGAGAGCCTTTCTCAATTTAATGCATAAAGAAAGGAGATAACTTAGTGCATAAAATAAATAAATATAATAAAATTTTATTGAAGTGATAGCTGCTCTCAATCCACTTAAATCTATTGCAATGAACTAGTAAAGCAAATCTTATGTTATAGCTACAAGCCTAATTCATGAACCCCACTTGCCAGGGAAGCCAAAATGATAGAGCTTCAAATTCAAAACATCTCATCTTATCGAAAGCTTGTGCGGTGGTCGAGGAAAAAGTGGATTACTTGTGCATAAGTTTTTTTAGCAATGATGCAATTATTTATAATTCTTTTTTTTTGGGATAGAAACACTTCATTTTTTAGAAAACAATTAACTGAAAGGCATCTTTGTTTCATTGAATTGAACTTTAGAAACAACTTTATAAATGAATATTCATAACTTAGTAAGCTTAAATTGATTAGGCTTACTTGCACTTTGTACCTTGGGAAGACTAGTAATGTATCTTTCCGCCTTGTAGACATTGTCTAGCTTTCAACGAGCTAGAGTTACATGTAGTTGTGATCCTCATGGATATTGTTCTAATATCATTCTAGTAAAAACTTAGTAACATTGTTGATGCTAAGAGTGGGGTTGTTGCCACGATCGTAAACCGTCTTATGATCCATGGCTACATTCAACAAAAGAGTTGCAATCGAGGCTTATCCATTTCCTAGAGGAGGAGTAATAGGGGATCATGCAAGTACCCTCTTGTTGATTTGGAGATCATGGTGATTCATTAGAATGAAAATTCAATTGGCTCTCCACTTGTTGGTAACTACACGATGGAAGAATGCGGTGTTGTGAGTCCCTTCGACAAGCCACCTACCTTTATCATGGTGTCACTACCAAGTTTCCACTATGTTAAGAGAATTGTTATGGTGGAAAAGAGTGTCCTTTGTAGAAGAGCTAATGCCTTCAGCCTAATGCCTTTGCAAGTCTCTTATAATTTCTTCTAGATGTTAAACTATAATAAATAGGTCACTAACCATCTCTTCACTCGAAGCCTTTTAAGGCATGAGGCATACTAGTATTATTGTGCTGCAACATAGTGGAGGGAATAAACTTGGATGGTTGATCCCAAGCTTTCATAACTACCTTCTAATCTTCATTTAATAGAACTCTCTCATCTTAAAAATTTATTTTGATTACTTTGGGGCTTCAAATTCATCTTTGATACTTCAAGAAGCAAGGGGAAATTATTAGAGGCTACCCTAGGAATATGGATAAATCACAAACCAATATACAATGTGATAGTAGTTGCATTCATCAATGCTTTATCTAACAAAACCCAAATCTACACCCTCCCTTCTTTGTTGTTGTACCATGTGAATTATGAGCCCTCAAAACAGAGAATGTGGCAATTACCCTTTGCTATAACTTCCAAACTCTCTTTTCATCAATCCTAGTTTGAAATCTTTCTTCCTTGCTTCTTATCTTATTGAGGGGTGTATTGTAATTCCCACCTACAATTATAGAACTAGAGTCATTAATGCTTTGCTCAATAATGTTTAAGTCTCATTTTTGATGTGATGATTATAATCAATATAGTGTAGAAAGTTAAAACACACATGTCCAAATGCTTCACCTCAACCACAATGAAGCACTTTTTAGATTGGATTATTTAAACTTTAGTAGTGTGACCAATCCATAACATAATGATATAACCCAACTTAACTCTTTATGGAATCATATGAGATTCTTAGTGCTTGCTAACCAACCTATGCACATCTTTTATGTTTAATGACGATGAATCAATGGCTAAGATATTTATTTTATTGAAATTCCATTGGCCCTTTCTTTATTCATTGTAGTCTATGGATAATAGGTTGATTGTTTAAACAAATTTAGGGGTCTAATAAAGGAAGTTAAATAGAAAATAAATACCCATAATATTGATGTCTAAATGCTATTGCATATATATATTTTTCATGATGCTTTTGGTTTTAGGGGTTGACAATAGTCAAGGGGCAAAAATCTTCACTTAAAACATATACTTATGGCTAGCTATGAATGACCAAGAACACAAAGATGTGGAAAATTCCCATATTATGTTTAAAGAGTACCTTCTAGGAGGGCAAAATGGTTATGTTCAAATGACATCCCAAAGTATTTCCTTTCAAACAATGTAGAAGTAGTTCAAAGAAGGGCATGTCTGTAGAGAAGTCTTCAATAGGGTAGCATCCATTTACTATTATTTAGAAACTCCATAAGGATAGTAACCAACTATTCATATCAAAAGATTTGAACTATTTTCTAAAATAATGGTTTTTTTTGTGTGAATGGTTCCAATGTAGGATTTGTTGTCATATTTTCTAAAACAAAAAATAAAAATATTGTGATGTTTTTATTTATAGTTTTGTCTTTGCTTCCCTTGAATCCAAAATTAAACCTGTGAAACTTTTTGTATGTTTCAGCCCTCCCTTCACAGTTTTTTTATGTGCAAATACTTGAGGCGATATATGAAATGCATTGTTGAAACCCTCAATACATTGTGAAATGGTTGATTTTCCTCCGTTTAAAAATCCACCATTGGTACTGCAACAACTATTTTGAGAGACGGGAAAGGGTAAACGGGAAACCCGACTCTAAGATCCACTAACATCAAATCACCAGTGTGCTTTTTTTTGTCTTCTGTGTGTTTTCCTACTGAATGTCTCAGGTGTTGAAATTATTTTTTTGGTCATTGAGGATTGTAAGGTAAGCTGAAGTTCATAAGTTAAATTCCACCTTTAATGCCTATGGTTTTCAGGTTAATGAAGTTACTCCACTTGTCTCTTGTTTGAAAGAAGTAAACCAAGGTTGTCCCTTACGCCCACATTATTGTCATGTAGGGTTTATGGATCATATGATACAAAACATTGATAGATTCTGCGATCTTTCATTTATTCAGCCATTCTTTGCTTGATGAACAAATTCTAATAAGGCTCCACAAGCTGTGTGTGGGACAACTGTGCAACTGGTTGTTTAGTTCAAGAGAATTTTGGAAACGTACGTTGTTGGTTCCATTGTATTTAGTTATGGTATTTTGTTGTTTTAAACCCTTATCCTTGTTACTGAAATAGGTACCCTGCTTATTCCTTTTGGTGCTTATTTTAAGCTTTATGGCTCTTGGTGTGACTAGCAGTGTGGGTGAACTCCTCATAACTTGTCTTCTATGCCATGTACCTCCCTATTCTTTAATTGTTTATGTTGTGGTTGGAATATGTGATAGATTTAAACCTGTTGCATTGGTTTGTTGCTCTCAATTGGATTTTCCATTGCTTTTTTGTATTGTGTTACAAACTTCATATTGTTGTGGTTCTTCTTTGATAAGTTTGTCATCATAGGATGAAACGTAAGAAGCTCCACGTTTCTCGTATTTTCTCTTTTATGGTTTGTTCGTAAGCTATGCTATTTCGTTTGTTGCAGCAAAGATCTTTAAGTGCAGGACTTTTTGTTGAGTTAGATCAAGTGTGTCACGTGAACCTTAAGTACTATTGCTTTTCGACTTTAATATGTTGTTTCTATACAAATAGTTGATTGATTCTTTAATAGTTGTTCAGAAAACAAATGAAAGAATTTATCAAATTAACTTTTCTCATTTTGGAGCATTATATCAAGTAGCATGCAGCTGGTTTATGCTGTTTCTAGATATTCGATATAGTTCAGGGGTATGATTATCTAGTAGTTGATCTATTTTTAGATCTGTAACATAAAGTATGGGCATCGGCAGTATTTTGTAGGATTTTAGATATATGGATTCTTTATTTTCCTATTTGTATTTGTTTGCTTTAAGAAATTTAATTCTCCTTAAATTGTGCTGGGACACTTGCCTTTATGTTGAATGGCATTGTAATGCACTTCGATGACTAATTAGTTTGATCATGCTTTCATAATGATATTAAAATTTGAGAATTATTCTAAATGGAGCATTTTAAGATTTATATTGCCATAGGCTGTCTTGTTTGACAATGGCTATACTTTTTTCTCTTTGTAGGGTTGATAATAAGTGATCTTTTTTACTTGATAATGTTTCCAATAATGAGAGCTTTTTAAAGAGGTGGCTTAATGGATGGTAGGAACATAGAATCCAAAGCCTATCAGCCTTTCTTGATTCCTGCTTACAATTAATCCTTATGCGTGGAATTATGCTGACTATTGAATTCCAGTGTAGACGCTTAGTCGGTTTTTTATGAACCCAGCAAGATGACTTGCTATATCTTCATCATTGATATGGAAATAACTTTATGAGGTTGCATTTTTAAGAGCTCTTTTAATGCTAGTTTATGAGCGATTACCGTTGATTTTAACTTTGTATACTATGCCAAAGTTGTTATCTATATTAATCATGCACTAAAATGATCCGTTTATGGCATAGTTTTGCTTGTAGGAGTAGGAATTAAACTTCTGTATACTATGATTTATCTGCCAATTCTACAATTGATGCTTAGTCACTTTCTTTATCAGGTTCCATTTTACCTTGGGGAGTTGACAGAAAAAATTTTGCAAGATAACAGAATTGAGATTCTTAAACTGTCTCAGGTTCAATTGAAGGTTAGTTCTGTGCTTCTTTATTTGATTATTTGTGAGAGAATTAGGATTTAAAATATTTACTTATTTTGCTTTGGTGTTTTGTTCACCCATCTTCACTTTACATAGTGCACACGTTTAACTATGTTATTTTTAGGAATTTATCTCAATCTGTGAGGCTCTAGAATTGGTGCCTGAGGAGGAGATTGAATCCTCTAATCAGGGCCGGCTGGATTTGTCAGCTGTAAGAGCCACAAAGGTATTGTGTTTACTGTTCACCATGCTGCTTGTGTAATGCTATATGAATCTTGCTGGTGACCATGAATTGATGTAACTGACTTATGAACGTCCTTGCAGAATTCTTAGTTTATTTCTGTTCTTTTTTGAAGCTCAGAATACATATCTGTTTCATATTTGTTTCCTTTGATTTAGGCATTTATCCATATTTCTTGTTTAAATTGTGTTCATTTCAAAAGATAGCCATCCAAAATGCTTGAATTTGTATGCCATATTCAGTGTGGTGTTTTCACTGTTTTTTTAAGGGTTTTGATTCCTTGATCACTAAATAAAGGGTTATTGGAATTATCCTTTGAAATTTAAAACTGTTTATTTGTCCTTAATTCCAGTTTTAGAATTTTATGAATTGGGATTTAGGTGCTAATCCAATTTTAATGTCTTTTGACCTCAAATTGTGGTTGTTGTTGATTTTTCTTTTAGAAAGTTGGACAACTCATAACAATATTTACTTGCACCCAAAGGGAAGAATATGTCAGAATTGACCAAGAGTGGGATATTGAGAGAGGAGTGTTCAAAGAACTTCTATGTGAAAAACTCTCGAAATAGGAGAAAACCTATGACCACAAGACAACAACTTCATCCACAAAGTTAGGATAAGTGCATAGAGATCTTATAAAGGTTTAATGAGACTTCTCAAGGAAGTATAGTCTCGAAAAAGCTATTCAATGGATTTTTGGTGTTTGAAAATTCAGCTGAAGAGAATAGGTGTAGTAAATGAGAGGAGTTGTCTTTATTCCTTTCGATGCTTTAGTGAGACTATAAGATTTGATGCTTGCGACAATGCTTTTGGGTGTTCATTATACTTTGTCACATGAAGTAAGGTGTCTTTTGGTTTGGTAGAGCATGCTACTTATATCACAAAATGAGGGTTAGGCATTGTCAACTTTCCACGCTATTGGATGGCACACTTGACTACGATACAATAGAATCTTCGACACATCCAAAGGTGTTTTCTGATCTTCAAGATGGATTGGAATTGCCAACATAGAGCTTATAGGACTATCCAATGGCAATTTTCATGATGATAAGTTGACTTTTGTTGATTTTTAGCATGGGTGCATCTCTGGCCTTGGCACCCTTTTGATCGAGTCAAAAACTATTACTTGATATTGAATGGAGGATGATCTTATCGCTTTCGAAGCTTTGTTGTCACATTGATTTACATACCCCAATTGAGCCATTGTGGCATGAACTAAAAATTGCATTTTCAATTCCCTTTATAAATATATTTATTCCATGAATTTCTCAACACTTATATCATATAGCATAGAATGAAAATTAAATAATGCTCTTCATTAAATGTACCTTGTATACACAATTTGAAGTTCTATACCAAAAAACTAATAATTCAGTTATTATACTACTTTTACCATATGTTAATGCATTAAATTTTTATTATTGACTTATTGGAAAACATTATAAAACACCAAATTTGTGCTCTTCCATCTTTTTTCATTAGTAATGTTTGGCTTGAAGATGTTCCATTTCGCGTAGCCTTGGCAGCTAAAGGAGACTATTGAAGCTAAACCTGGATTCTTTATGCTGATTAATGCCTGACCTAAGCCAAATCCAATTCTCTTTTTGATCTCCGTGTGAAGTCATTGAGGATTCATAAACATATGTATAATTTATCCTGATAAATGATTGATTCGTGCTTGTGTACATGCTTGAATCCAATTAACCATATGCTTATATGTACACACGTCTAAATAAATATAAATATATGTATTAAACAGATATATTGATTCAATCTCAAGCTTCTCATTTTGTTTTTAGTTTGAGCCAAATTTAACTTGCCTTCATTCTGGATCTGTGCTGGATCCAAGTTGAAAACTGATCTTATTTTCAGTTATTCTTGGCCTTGTAGTTAACATTACAGCCTTATTTTGCTGTGATAGATTATGATGAAAGTTTTTCTTTGCTGTTTAGATGTTGTTGTGGCAGAAGGTTGACTTATTGCTCATAATACTAGCTGTTTGTATTCATGTTCGGATGCATATACACGTTTTTACATTGAGATAAATATTGGTCCTATGGATAGGATTGGTTTTCCCTAATAGTTGGATTTTATTAAAGTACTTTGAAGATGACTGATGTTTTGGCTAAAGCTATTTATAACTATATATTAAACGGTGACACTGTCAATTTTTACTCTTGTAAAAGTAATTTTCATTGTTTTGCATTTGTTTGTTACCGGTTGGGTGCCTAATTTAATATTTCTTTCCATCACTAGATTGCACGTTTTAAGCGTCAGAGAGCTGTGGAGGCAAAACTTCAAGAAATTAATGAAAGGAAGGAAAGACGAGGACGATCGCTGAGGGCTTCAGCGCTTTCCACACCTATTGAGGCTGGGGATGAAGATTTGCTTGATGATGATAGTGAAGAAGAAAGGGAGGTGAGTTCATATCATTAAATCATGATATTTTAAAATTTTGGTATGGTTATTTTAGTTTTTGGTGTTAGTGTTGTCGTTATTATTCTTCAACCAATGTAATTTTACATTTTTCAAATTGTTAGGTTTGTTTGATACGATTAGATTTCTTTCTAGTACTGCGGTTCAAAAGCAGATTTTTTTTACTCGTTTCTTCAAGTGTTTATCTTCCATCTTCACATAGAACAACATTAACACACTGAAAGAACAAAAATCAAGAATCATTTTTAAAGCAGTCGGTAAGATATGCTTCTAAAAACAGAGATTTTTGTACACGTGAAGCTTTGTTTTAGAGGTTGGAAAGCCATGGAAGTTTATTGCCTTGTGGTTATGGTGTGTATCTTCATTACATTTGGGGTTCATTTGTTTTATCTTAAGAGAGAGATTATGCTTCTACTTTTGAAAGTGAAATTGAGAATCCCATATTATGTAATATTTTATTTTTTTGTTCAAATAGAAGTGATAAAACATGAATGACGGCAATAAGTTGCATTATGGGTGGTTGGGGGCATGATGGTCGAGGTAGCTGATGACACAAAATTCATTGACATGAGTTTCTAATGGGGGGCTGAGGTTGACAATGGAGGATTGGATAGGGGGGTGGCAATGGTTGCTAACACCCATTTAGCTTTTGACATGTGGAAGATGGGATGACTAGAAATGACTTACAATTATAAAATTGAAGAGCGGGAAGTGAAAAATAATCTCTCTTACAAGAGAGGAGGGAACTTCTCCCACTTGTGGTGAACCAATCAACAACATGGGAAGCCATTCTATTTTAAGGAACCAATATATAATTACAAGAATATAATTACAAATAGGGAGGAAGGCTAAAATCCAAAAAAACAGCTGCCCACAAAATAACAAAACCAAATGGGGAAGGAGTTAAAGATCTGAAACAAGCATCATCTTGCAAAACCTCCTTAAAAATTCACCAACATACATTCACCATGCCCAACAAATTTGCTTGACAAAGCATGAAAATGTAGAGTGCATCCTCTAAGCCCAACAACCATTAATGTTCAGGACAAGCCAATCAACACTAATAGCATAAGTATGGTTACTTTTGACATTGACCAATTTTCTCTCCTCAAAATCATGAAGAATGAAGTGTGGACAAATTTTATTTATTTTCTGCATAACACATTTTGGAATGGAGAATGCTTGGCATCAAAAGTGGAACATTCCAGCATAATGGAGTCTATTAGCAAGAGACAGTGATTTATACACCTACCAGCTTTGTCATCATTCTTTGAAGAGGACTTGTACTATCTTTAGTGAGAATTTTTTGAGTTATAGGCCGGGAACCTGGGTATGTGATTGGCTGGGAGCCAATGGAGAAGTCCATTAAATTTGCAAGAGAACTGTTTTGAATAGAATTGAAGATGAGGGTATGTTTTTCCCTTGTTAATATCCAAGCCAAACTTTGGAAAAGAATCCTCAACACAGCCTTTATGGAAAGGTTTGTTATAGAATCAGCTTTCACAAAGAAAATCATCCAGTTGTCAGATATTGGAAAGGAAAAAGTCGGCATCCTTGATGGAGGCCTTTAAAGGATACAAAGTACCCCTTGATAACACCCTCAACTATTGTTCTAAATCTAACATCCTTTGTGACATTTTTATGCAATCAATAAACTCCCATCAACGAAGTTAAATTCTTTAAAAATGTCAACCTTCATATTGAAGGCTTTTGAAGAGTTGTCAAATTTGTTAACCAATTTGATGGACACACAATTTTAACATGAAAGTTATACCCCTTTAATGAAGATAGATTGGGCTTGTTACATGTGGCTAGAGGATATTTTGAAATTGGTGAGCCAATATCTTTATAATGATTTTGTAGATGAAAATTTGTAATAGAGATTACACTCTATGATATTTGTGTAATTTTCATTTTAAACTTTGGGAATGAGGGACACAACAATGGCTTTAATAGAGGCAAAAAGTTTTCTTACATGGAAAACATAATTTTTAATTGTACAAGTCATAGCCAACCATGTCCCAACATGTGACGAAAGACTCAACAATAAAGTCATTTGTGTTAGAAGGATCATTTTTAAGAAAGGTTGTAGTAGCATCAAGGATCTCATCCACTTTAGTGTTTCTAGGAAAATAGGAGACATCATCATGATGCTGGTTGGGGTCATAGTCAATGCACAAAAATGAGGTCTATTAAAATCTCTAAAAAGTGTTTGATGGCAGTTAACAAGGATTTGTTGGTAACTGATAAGATCATATGTATAGTTAAGCAGGCGAAGTTATTAAAAGCCTTTTTACTTTTCATTCTACTAAGAAAAAAAATTTTCTCCTTTCCCTCAATCATTGATCTTTGAACTTTTAGATAGACCAAGAGAGATTTAACCTTTTAAGGAGTGAACTTCTTTTTGCAATTTTTTAGTTTGGCAATGGGAATGACATCATTAGAATTCTTACAAATAGATAAGTGCAACCTGTCAAATTCATCCTACTTAGTTTTTAGAGCAGCCATAGACTAGCAAGACTTTTTATAATTCCAAACTTCTAAATGAACCTTAGAATTGTAAGAAAAGTGGCCATTGGAGTCACATTGGTTGGCCCAGTTTAGATGGTTTTTTATCTATTTAAGAAATCCAATAATGTATTGTCAAATATTTTTTTTAATTTAAAGGGTGGTTTGGATTTTTTCTTATATCTACTTTTGATAACTCTTAGAGAGTGGTTCAAAAAGACATTAGGGATAAACTACACATGGCTACAATGAAAAGGAGTCAGCTAGTCCCTGCTTGAGAGGGTTTGATTAATTTTGGAGTTAATATGATAAGAGTTGCAATTGTTGAACCACTTGTAGGAGGAGCAAACACATGGCAAATCCTCTAAACCTGCATCAAAGTGGAAATAATTGAAACCTTTCAAGTGCTTTCAACTATGAGAGTTTCTCGTTTGGTGTTGTTTTAAAGAATGAATATGATTTAAGTTCATGGTAACAATTCATAGAAGATTGGAAGTAGAACCTCAAATCTTGCTTCACAAATTCAATTTGAAAGCTATATGGTTGAAGGCATAAATGATACAGAGCAAATTCTATAGAATTGTGTGAATTCTATTAATTCAATGAATGATTTATGGAGCAATGTGGAGCAAAGAAATGAATAAAGCATCAAAATTGCAAGACATTGCCATGAAGTATCCCCTTTAAGATTCCAAAAGTTGTTACATTGTTCTTTGTTTTGGAATACATGATATTTTCTTTTGATTCTTTGGAGAACATTGGCATCTACCGATCTTATAATGTCATGTTAATAAACTCTGCACAACTCCTCGCATTCGTGGATTTTGGTATCATTTTTCAACCGCAAATATTCTAAAATTGAATGTTGGAAGGCTTATTCATAGAGAAAGGAGGGCATTAGTTCAAATCAAGGGGATGCTAAGAAGGTATTCTACTATCTTTGGGGCAATTGAGGTGATGAAAATTATGGACAACACTAGTAGAATATGAGGGAAGTATGAGTTATTCTTGTGGAGCCAAAGTCTTAATATTGCTTTGTAGAGTATTATGAGCCTTAACTAACCACTAAGCCTTGCCCATAATAGGATCATTGTGAGCTATTAACTTTGGAGATGTGATCATGAGCTCCTCACGAAGGCTTATGTTACAGTTACAAAATAGGCCAAATGGGTCTTCGTCGAACTTCAGTTATCCAAAGTAAACGATTATCTCTCTACCAAGCTTTGTTTATTTATGTTTGGTGATGTGCACTTCTTTGACGTGACTTGAAATAAGGACTCCCACAATTAATGATAATGTCTACACTCTTTTATATGCCTTCTATCTACAATCCATTGCTAGCTCCTCTCACGAAAAAGCCCTAGTCATTGGGTATTATTCGACAATGTGGTGCATCGAGAAGATGGAATTCTCACACCATAGTCTAGGAAAGGAGAAGCAAAGGAGGTCACTTACCTCATTTTCCACTTTCTATTTCCATTTATAAAAAAAAAACAAATGAAACTTTAAAGTAAGTAAAATAATTATATAAATATGTTTTAAATATTAGCAAATAATTTTGTTCATATGGTATAAAATCATAAAATTTGTTTGTCAATGAGGATTTTTTAACATGGTTATAAATCAGTGTCTCTTTAAACGTAATAATAAAATAGATTAATAGCTTAAACTCATGAGCATAATTCATTAAAGTATTCTACACATGCACTCTAGTTAATTAAATGTGAATAAGCAACCATTCATATAATTAGTCCTTATGCTTAAAGGCAATTGTTCGCACATCCTCGTCACATTCTTGAATTTGGGGATGGCTGCTTCAAGTGTAAATCATTAAGAAGAGCCTTTCTTCAACCATCAACAACATGTTTTAGTCAAGCACAAATATGCCTCGCTTTGTCAGAGATATCAACCCTTTTTGGGACAAGATACCCCAAGGATATAAAAGGATATCATGTTAGACTTGCCATATGGAGTATCTAGATGAAAAATAAGTTTAAAAATGGTGAACACTTCAAGGACACGAGTGAGCGTACAAAAAACCAGGACACGGTTACAGGGACATGAGCCTTAACTTGATGACATTATGCATTGCAGTAATATCTTTGTTTATGCTTTGTTTTTTATTGATCTCTCACTGGATCTGTCACACGGATCATCTTCTAACTCCCTCTTCTATGCAGTCTTGTCTTACTCTATTTTCAGTTAATATCTATTGCATCTTTCATCTTAAATCCCTCTTCTAGCCATTCAAAGCTTGCATTATACCTCTAACTGCTGCCTATGTCTAAAGTTCATTGGCAACTTTGGCCTATTATATCTGCTTTCTCTTCTCCATTGGTCTTGTGCATGATGGATGTCTCCACCAAACAATATCTCAATGTTTTGAAATTCTTTTCTCAATGCCATGGCACAAATATGTAATAGATATGGAAAATAAAAAATAACAGAAATGGTAGTCTATTTATGCATCAAATAATTTATTAGATATAATAACCATAAAGGTTAGTTATTGACTTTGATAAATTTGACAATGAAGGCAAAGTGGGGTTTGTGCTTCATAGGTTTTAGTAAGAGAAACTTATAAGAGATGACTGTTTTGGATAGATATATAAACATTATTCTAATATGATTTTTCTTTGATGGAAGTTTAGAACTATACACTAGTCAAACTCAACCTGATGATTCATTCAATTAGCAGAGTATTATTGATTTATCTGTTCAACTCTGCATTCTCAATGAAGAACCATAATGGATGATATGTTTTATAAAGAATATAATTATTGTATTTATCAAATGTTTCATCCTTCAGTGTTCAGTGGGTTAAGATTCTGGCAGCACTAGATCCATTCCATGTTTGCTGTTCCTCATAGGAGGAAGTTCTATCTGGGTAAAATATGCACTGTTTGTTTTTCAAATCAATGTATTGAATGCTGAATTCATGATTACACCGTCATATCTGAATGTAAACTTTAAAGTTTATCTAACAGCTATTGTGCATAGGAATGAGCATATTTCATTTTGTCTTGAATTGTAGGCTTGGTTAATGACAATCTCCTTGGCCATTTGCAAGGTCTGTCCTGATCTAACTTCTTAACATGTTATCCATTGAACTTCAAATTTGTTAAGTATAACATAAAAATGACCAGACTTTGTTTGTTTGTCAATTTTTAGGCCTTTGATCTACTTGACATGCTGAAGAAAGAGGAAGAGATGCTAGCTGCCGTGAAGGAAAAAAGTTTGGAGGTAGGATGTGCTACTTTTGCTAATATTTCTGGTGGCATTTCTTTGCTTGTGGAGGGCTTGGCCATTTTCTTATGAATCCAGCTAGATATTGTCCCTGAAAGAAATATAGGATTATGCCTTAATCGACATAAAACTACAAATATGTGTGCAGGATTAGTATGTGGAAAAGTGATTTTTCATGCATGACACTTTGGACTATACTGCATCCTCTAATGTTTAGTTACATGAATCTGCAAAGCATTTATTTTGAAATGAAAAGTGAATTAAGAGTGTTGTTTATCTTATGCTATTTTTCTATTTCATGACCCTTCAGTCAAAGTCTAATGCTGTTTAATTCTTTTTTCTTGTTTGTTTGATTTAGAATTTGGTGTGTGTGGCATTCCACTAAAATGGAATCCTAAGATCATATCCCATTCAAATCAATAGCAGTGTATCATATGCAAACCAGTGTGTGCATGTGGACGTGTGTGCATTTGATTATTACCCGCACATCAGCACGTGTGTGTATGTGGATGCGTCTGGCTGTTTTCAAAATCTTTAGTGCTGCGTGTATTCAAGCATAGAAAAATAATTATTGTGGCAAAAAATTAATCCAATACATAATTCATACAGCTCAAGAGTTTAAACGAGATTAAAAGCAGGTTTTTGATCGCAACAGTCATAAAAGTTCTACTACATGCCTGTACCCATAAATCTGGGTAAATAAATACATAGAATGGTATCTCTGCTCAACAATAAGAATAAACAAAGATAATTATCTACACACCTACTCATTCATACACATCCAAAGCTAAAAACAAACGTAAAGCAAGTTCTGAGCTTCAAAGATTCAAGGCAGTCATAGATTACTTCTTTTTGCAGAGTAGAACCAATTGCTGTTGAACAGGAAAAAATTGGGAAAATTTATTTTCTACAACTTTTCAGAAATTTTTCTGCAGTTGTTAGGCTACAAGAAAGCGATATTTGATTTTGAAAGGATGCCGAGATGATCATCATTAACCTCGTTGGTGGCAATGGCTAGTTGATGTTTGCTACATGGACTAGGATTTATGTATTCTTGGCATCTCTAAGAGATCGGTTCACATATCTTGGACTAGTCACAATGCTGATGATGATTTAGAACAGTCAAGGAACCAGTATGAAAATAGTAATTGATGAACTCTGACTACCTTTTGACTGTAAGAAAACTATTGAGAGGACAGTTTTGAATGGTTATTCTATTGTAGAGAATAGCATGATTGCAATTTGTCTAAATGGAAGGATATGGCCTGATCATTGTACATGACTTGGACTGCATATAGTTCGAATTCATTCATAGTTGGAAATCTAGGTGTGAACAGTTTTGACTTTTCAGCATAGAAGTTTCAAGTACCTGTAGACCTTAATATTAGGTGAAAATTGCTTAAACCCAAAGAAACTACCTGATCATTCTTATTAACTAAGAACAAAAACAGCATACACTGTTATAATATTGGTTGGATATAAGGATCAAAAAGAAATTCTTAGCATACAATCAATAATGTTCTGGAAACAAACATTTAAGTTTGATGCAAAATTTAAACTACTGCATTAGTTTTGAATTAAATAATTGCTGCACAACATAATCTATTAATTTTACCATTTAAAATTAGTTTTGTTTCAGAACATCTAGACTATATACAGCCATTCTTTTTCTCCTTTTTGTCACTAACATGTCAATGCACGCCATTTGTTGGTCATGATCCTTCAGCAAAGCTAGTGGGTGTGAGGCATTTCTTACACACTGCAATTTTTGTGCTTTACTCTGAAACTTTTTTTTAATATTAAACATCTTTTGTATTTTATCAATAATCAAATTTCGTCAGCTCTATTCAGAAAATGCTTTCTTTACAAGTTTAATATTTTGGTCATTTAATTTTTTTCTTTTCGTTAGACAACATACTCTCTTCTTACTACTGTCTACTGTATTGCTTCCCCATTTTTTGCTGTGGTGGACCATAGGAAGGTAATGATGAATTTGCTAAAGAACTTATGGATGAACGTATCAAAAGAGCTGAAATGTGGCATCGGAGTGCTGCTAGCCAAGCGCCTTTCCTAAAACCCGCCCAACCTATCACATGTGCAACTTATGCTCAAGATGTTATTGAAGGAAGAGCAAAGGCTTCAGAGGCTCACGAGCACAAACATCAGCCCCTGATTTTTGGACCTGCCAGTTTAATTAGTGGAAAATTAACCAATGAGAGAGAACGAATGGCAGCACAAGTGTTTCAGCCTGGCTACAGGTATGAAATATTTATGATTTTGAATATCTTTTGTCCAGTACATTTTAATTACAAGTTTTAAGTATTTATGCATTTGTCTCTTTTTCTCTCTAATTTTGTGATTAAACTTCTCGTACCTTAATCAACATTTCAGGCTGATGCTATAAATCATGTGGGTGTGTTAATGGGCTATTTGATGATGCTAATGTCATTTGTTTTTTGTTGACAGCAAGACTGTTTGGAAAAATGCTTCATAATTTATTTTTAACCAATTTAGATGGCTTCCGTAATGATCCACTTGAAAAAGCTCCTGAAAAACATAGCGAAGCCAATTAAGCTATTGTTGTCTGTAGACTGGTTTGGTGCGGCAGTGAAACTTTGCAGTCCCACCCCTGCAACACTGTCCAGCACAAGGCGATCGAAGGATTGGCAGTGGACAAGCGGGATTGCCACCATTTTAAATTAAAAAATTAATTGGGGGAGGGCAAAAGGTTTATTTTTCCATCTTCAAATGTCATATGTAGTTTTTTATTTTATTCTTTCCAAAAATTTGGCTTCTAAACTGCACTTCACCACTTAAGGTGGTCGTACACATCTTCTCAATAATATTTAAAATAGTACTTTTTCAACCTATTTATTAATTAGTTTAATATTCTTGTAACTGCTAGCTTAAATGACATGTGTTATCTTGCCTTGGACTTTGGGTAATGATCCACTGGAAAAAAGCTCCTGTAGAAAGACTCAAGCCAATTAGGCTACCATTGCAGCTTTAACTGCTAGTTTAAACGAAAAGCGCTACTGTGATTTAAAATTCTTTTTGGGTTGTTTTTAGAATGTATAAACTGGTTTTATATAAAAGTGGTTGATTAATACTGGATTGCTGTCATGCTTTTCAGATGACATTTGTTGCTAATCCCTAATTTGTAATTGGGCATTTTCCTTCTCTGCAATGGAATTCTCCTTAGAGCTATTTGGTTCCATTTTGATGGACATAAACTCAGTTGCTAAATCAATGAAGTTTGTGCGTGTGCATTTGATTCTAAGACCGTCAAGGTGACTGCTTATGCAACTTGGTTTCCCATATGTGAAACATGGGTCCTTTCAAAGTTGATTTTGATATTCCAATGTCTCCAGTCCTATATTTATTTTGAAGGGTAACTTGGAAAGTGCTTAACCTGTTGGAGTGACAAAGGCATAATCTTTTCTGTTCTTTTAAAAAAATAAGTCTTTTTGAGGAATCTATTGTTGGTAATTCTGAGTCCCTAGGAAGTGACTGGACTAACATATCTGTAAGAATCAAACCAATTTGATTGTTTTGACTTGGGCTATTTTAACACACAGGGAGCGGTAATTTTTTATCAAGCAGATCTAATGCTAAATAAGGAGACTCAACTTTAGCTTTAGAGGAAAAATAATTGTTTACATTACCTCTGCATACCACCATTTCAGAAAGATGGATGGTTTGGATAGCAAATAGGATGGAACCATTAATATGATCCAAGTCGAATTTGTGAACTGGATGTCTTGCATGGTGATCAGAAAGCACTTCAGCTGAAATGTGAAGTTCTATTAGATTTCAATGATACTAATCATGCTATTGGGTATGAGGTATTGTCTCACAAAATAGAATCTTTCATATGAGTTGATTTTGCCAATATTATGGACCAAAATGGTTGGTTGGCTACAAAAACGAAAGATTGATGAGGTGCATTCTGAAAGATTGTTATAGTTATTCCATTTAGGAGAAGCCCTTAGTGAGTTTGAGTGGTTGCTTGTTAACCACGTGCTGAATGGTGCTTTTGCGAGAGAGTAAATGTTGGAATGAACTCATGCTGCAAAACCAAATAGATGTAAGGACCAAGGACCGTGAACACCTGAACTGACCAGTTATTAATGTAAGGACATTGGATGATTCATATGGCTAGTCCCTTTAGTTGGATAAGGCTTCTTGTTATTGTAGTTTTTCTTGACTGATTTCATTTCGTTATTTAATCAGGCAGCTTGATTTGCTGTTTGACGTGGTAAATAAAAGTTGTATGGTATGGCAAAAATTGTTTTGTTAATGTTACATTATTGATTTAGAGTAATTACGGGTATGTAATTGGACATAGTGAACTTTCAGTTTAATTTAGAAACATCAGACTAACTTTGCAAAAATGTTTCTTAGATTGTGAAAATTTTGGAGGTGAGTTTCAGCTTTCAAAGCCTTTTTGACCAGTTTAACTTTTTGAACCTAGACATGGAAAATTGATCAGGTTTTTTGGTCTTGCATGGCACATAATCTGAGACACATTGATACAGTGAGCTCAACTCCCAACTCAATGATTAGCTTGTCAAATCATCACCAGTCAATTCATTAAACCTGCACATTCAATTCTCTAATCCAGAATCTACCTTTATATGGTAGTGGATATATAAAGTAGTCCTTTAAAAACAGTCCATGATCTTTGTTGCTTGTGGTGATATCTAAGTTTTAAGGAGAGATAGTGCAAGGCCACAATTTCTGCCTGTCAATTATCATACGTTAACATTTGAACAAATGTAAGAGTAAACCCTTTCCAGTCCTTTGGCTAGTCCGCTGGGAAGCCCTTCATTCCTGCAAGTAGGATTGGTTCTCAATCCAAGTCAGGAGTTATCTAGCAGTCTTTGTAGGTGCTTCAAACGTTTCACTGGCTTCAACGAGGCCTCTTCCTGAATGAGTTCCACCTGTCTCTCAATAAGTCCTCCCTCATAATTGTCAATGAGGCCTTCCCAGCAAGTTAGTTTATCATTTTTTGTCAATCTTTCATATTTTGTTATATTAGCCAGTGCATCGTCGCCAACTGACCTGGTTTGTTACATTGCCTTGCATTTGGCTTCCAAAATTGTTCGAGTTTTTAGCATACCATTTATTCCCATCAGCAAGTACCTAAAGTCTTAATCACGATAAAGTCTAAGTTCTAAAGCCAGAATAGGGTTTAATGTAAGTTTGAATTCATTCATTAATGCTCTAATTCTTGTCGAGCTCAGTGACTAGGCTTAGGAACCTAACTCGGCTTGTCAATGCCCCTTATCTTTCTAGATTCAATATTTGTTGTCCTAGATTTACTTGACAACTAGATATTATTTCCCAGTTCAACCAATCCAATTGTCGCTTGGCAAGCATGCATGGTCCCAAATATCAAATTGATCATTTCCAGAAGGCTCTAAAGGTAAGAGCAACAGGTGGATAGTATAACATAAGAGCTACTTTTCAAGGCTATGATTCATTCCTCTTGTACTTCCCTCGATCTTTCTCCTTGTCAAGCATTCTTATGAGGAGACACCTCTTTTGTGCTCACCCAAGATAATGTTCGTTTCTCTATTTCAGTGGCAACAACGTTTCCCCAGTTTAATATATTTTTTCCATCAATATATTCCTTAGTCCCCAAATCTTCTTACCAAACTCGTCTATTTACTTCCCTCTTTCCTCATCTTCCATGCCAAGTCTCTTAGGAAGAGCTCCAATTTTTGCATGAAACTTCTCGCCCCAAATTTATCAGATTTCAGTCATCCTTCACGAACAATGTAAAACTTCCACCTGCACGGTTGACTTTATCTTCTTTGATATTAAGTCATAGACATAGTGTTTTGAGTAACTCTTTTAAACTTAGAAAAATCAATTGTGTTTACCAATTGGGTGTTATTCATTGTTCATCAACTTATCAGGAAGATATAATGTTTCATAGTTGATGTGGATGGGACTATTTGGTTTGGGTTATGCTTGACAATTGTGCTTGTTGTTTTGAAAAGACATTTTAAAAAATAACTTTTGAGAAAGATATTGTTTGGAAAAGAATAGTAGTTATGAAAGTTGTTCAATAAATTTTTAATAATTTTGATGTTGAAACCAATGTTTGGTTTTTATAAGTTGCCAACAAACATAACCTTGGTTGCTAGCTGGTGGTCAACTTGTAAATTGCTTGTATGGTTATGCACTTTTTTTTTAATTTTTTCAGGGTTGCCTGTTATTTCCTGTGCCAATCTCAATCTTTACCATTGTTTTTTTTCACAATAATATTGCCAATTTAGAAATTGAATTTGAATTAGTGGCAATTACAAACTTCTCCATTTCTTTCTTTTGCATGGTCTTTGTTTCACGTACATGTTGCTCTCGTTCTTTATTTGAATTCACATCATAGCAAACTATTCTCTAGTTCCAGCAAACTTGCTCAAACCTTGATTCTTCAGTAGTTCTCAAAACTTGAACTAGCTTCCATTTGAGAAGGGTAGATTATTGTTGTTACCTTTTGTATAAATAGGTTGCCCACCATGAGCATAGAAGAAGCTGGTTTAAGGGAAATGGAGATGATGAACAAATGGAAGGAGAGGAATGCCAAGCTTATGGAGGAAGCCAACTCCTCATGGTACAAGGATGATAATCGTCGAGCTAACGAAGATGAGGAGGATGATGCCGCTCAGCTTAAGGCAAGGGCATGGGATGATTGGAAGGACGACAACCCCCGCGGTGCGGGTAACAAGAAGCTCACTCCTTGTGGTTAAACTAAAGTGATATTCGTACTGTATCAACTGGTCTTCTCTAACTATAGCGTTGTAGAGCTCATAAAAATGGCACTCTTTCTTCTTGGAAGCCATTTTAATAAAGGTTCGTTGGAGCATTTTTGTGATGTCTTAAAACAGGTGTACTGCTGTGGAAGGCAAGTCTTTCTTTGTGACTTTCATTCTATTGGTATATTACTTTTCATTAGATTTGTGGCCGAAGTATTTGTACGCATGCTTTAGTTGGATTAGTTCCAAAAACCCTTTTTCTTTTTCTTTTGAACAATTATTTATTCAGTTTTCTCATGTTTGAACATTTCTTTAAATTTTTTTTGTAACACTGCTTTCTATTCTCAACCATTGATGTTGTTTTAAATTCAACATTCTACATAGAACTATTTTATCAGAAGATAAATAATTTCTATGTTGGAATTGAACATCAGCCCCATTAAGGTTCAAACAGCCCATGGAGCTCAAATGAAACTTGCTATCATCTCTTAGTGTTTCTCACTCAACCTCTTTTACCTTCAATGAAGCCATGCTTCTTAGGTGCTACCTCATCCATCCAAAGACAACTTCACATTGAAAAGTAGAGGTTTAAGCTTGATTCCATTCCTGTTACCTGGTGGAGATACCAAAGCTTAACAAAAATCCTTCTTAAAGGTTCCTTTAACACAATTATTGCTAAATTTAAAACTTGTTAATGGATAAGTTAAATTGAAAAAATATCATTCTTAAGCATTATTTTTACTCAAAACCTTCTGCAAGAAAAGATTAAAAAAACAGTTTAAAAAGAAAAAACAAGAAAATTTTGCTTCTTCTTTCAACAACTTCAAAATGCTACAATTCATCTGGTTACTAACAAATGTGAGGCCAAACTTTCTAATTATCATATCATTAGATACAAGACTGTGAGAAGGCATCATCTGCAAACAACAAAACTATTTTTCTGCAAATCTTCTACCAGCTCTGATTATAGGCTCTTGAAAGTACTGAAGAGAGATGAAAATTGCTTCCTGCATATAAAAAAAAGGTGAAGAATTGAACATTAGAGATAAAAAAAAACATTTATTGTGCTAACCATAGAGCTAAAAGAAATCAGTCACCTCAGTTCGAATCGTTCTGCTTCCCTGATTGGGACAAGTATTAAGGTATGAATGGAACAGATCAGCAATACCTTTTCCCTAAAAGTTTCAAAGCAAAGTGAATTCCAAAAGCTGCGACTAAAGCAGTGATACAGCAAAATCTTCAAGACTTAAAGAAATAGAATTAATAGAATTATTGGCTGTTTCACTGATCTCAGTTAAACTACACAAACAGGTTACCCTTCGATATTGGTAGAATTTAGCATTCAAACCCACAAGATCTGCAATGATTCCTCCTATAACGATACTCTTCCCAAGCATGTAGCTTCCCATCTCCCTCACCTTATCCGTTCCCCAAACGGACTCAAACGAACATTTCATAGCTAGTTGGATTCTGAAGTCCCTTGAATGCATATATAGACAGATTTGGTTATGTGAAGGTTCATGCTCGGATGCTAAAGGCTTCCTCGAATTGCAAATTGGATGTGTTGTTGCTGACAATTATGAGCAGTTGTTCTCAAGTTCTTTGATTTCTCATGATATGTTTGTCTTTTGATAATAATAAGCCCATATGACAACTAGTTATTACCTAATAGTTTACTTGGTATTGTTACAAACTTATCTAAAGGTAAGCAATAATGGAAGGACAAAGTTATTGAATAATGAAGGTGATGATACGATGGATGAACCATTTACTACAAGGATATCAGGCAAGAATAGGTATGCTTGTCTTGGGATAATATTTGGTTGCTTGATAAGTCACCTCAAGTCAAAAGTCTAATATGATTAAACTCATCCAACAATTTCAAATAATTAAATTAAAATAATTTATTATCAAAAGAACTTTTACGATCATAGCAACAAACTAAAATCCAGATAAAATATTGAGATTATAATCAAAAGGTCAGATCAATTAATCCAAATATTGGGATGAATTCTAGATCCAACTAAGTTAGCACTAAATAGACAAGTCTAATAAAAATAGGAATAACAAAATAACTAATTTATTGAAAGAAATTACAATCTAAAGATAAAATTGGTGAATCCCAATTGGAAAATGATCCCTTAGGATGACTTCTTGGAACTATCTCTAAAAAAACCAAGGTCATGCAATTAAAATGATTTTAATGGAAAATTAGAAAGAAGAAAACAATGCATGTAAGAACTTAAGCAAAAATTCATGATCTTTGTACAATTGTTGTAAAAGAACACGATCTATACTTAGTGCCATATTCCTCAAAAGTGGCGATTTTCTCTAGTCAACTAACTTCAAGCACCTCTAAATGATAAAGTCTTATAGAATCATTCTTATTATTATACTTGTATTCATTTACTACATAAATCTTATCTTATCTAACATAAGCCCATTTTTCGTCCTATGGAGCAACTATGGAGGCCTCCTTTAAGATCGGTAATTGCTCATTTGAATGGTTTTACAAACCTTCTTTTGGTCGATGATTATCTACTTTGAGATGTTTTGCATAGGACTCTTTTAAAACCGAACTGTATAGGTTTATATCACCTGAATTTGTGAAAGGCATGTGAGATAAGCCTAATCATTTGGTTTGAGATAGATACAAGTGCCAATAGTTATGCCAAATCATTTACAAATCTAGTGTCTATATCTTCTGCATTTTATTTTTTTAATATTTTTTATTTCCCTCACATGTTTATTTTAATGAAGTCTTCTACAAAGCACTATTCACCCACTCTTATGTGGCAAAAATGCTCTAGAGTTTGTTGTTAATTTGGTTGCTAAAACTATGTAGTTGTTTTGATATCAACTCATGACTTCAACAGGCAATTTTGTACTTTTTTTAAAATCAGGTAGTTCTGTACTTAAAAACTCTACTTTTGAACTCATATTTTGTTTCAATCCATTTTATTTAGAACTAGCAATTTAGCCAAGTTTACTCAATAGGCTTCATTTTGGCCAAGCAACTCAAACGGCCATCTTATTCATCCTTTTGCACGTGTTAACAGATTGTTCATGCCCTCTGCTCCATGAGATCCTTATGCATTGTCATTTGCTTCTTTGAATGAATCCAACCATATATTAGAGTGATCAATTGCTCTGGCCTCTTTTTCCTATGCAGATTGTTCTTCGGTCTCTCCTTAGGCTTACTCCAATTTACAGGGATTATATACAACTTCTGAGTCTTGACTTGTTCGAACTGAACTTATTGTACTCCTTGTATCTTAAAACAAGCTGTTAAAGAAACAGATAAATCTCTCAAAACTTGTACAAAGAAAAAAAAACATCCAAATTATGGTAAAGTTTCCTCTAAGGTTATTATAGATAACACTCTCATAGATGTTCAATGATATATAAGCACAATTGCATACAAAATTAAACTAATGCAAAGGAAATGGATTCTAGGATCTCTTGCATCATATAAACCATTGTGCATTCTTCCAGCATTCATCTATCAATGTAATGACATTTACGATATGTCCCTCAATGAACACAAAGAAAATTACCTAAGGATATTGTAATAGTATACAGAGAAAAACCAGGACATTTATCTGCAAATATTTGCTGAGGTACATGAAAGTTCAGAATTGCTCAAATGACAATCACTTAATACAGGCTGTCTATCCTACCAAAGTATTAGGCAACAGTTTGGAAACTGAAAGCTTTAGTTAGTTATCTTCCTATGATCCATCACTGAATTTGCACAAATATTTCCTTCCAAAAGTTCATGGCAAGTATTAGCATCCATCTTTGTTTTGCAGTTGATCACCAATGAATGGTAAAAAGCATGGCTGAACATTATAGGCTAAATTAGTCGGACAAGATTTCAGCAATGCACAATATTGGTCAACCTAGAAATCAACTGACCGTGCTATTGCAAATATTAAAAACCATGAGGAACTGGTGGTTTGAAGAGTACTAAATCATGAAGTTCTCTGGTGGAAATTCAATTGAGTGTAGCCTTGCGTCACTTTGCTTCGTTTAAGTTAACATGGCTAGTAGAAAACATCACCTAGATACTCAAGGGATCAAAGCCAAATTCATCTACAACAGCAGAAAGACGCAAAGAGCCATTGCTGGGCAATGCGCAACGAGCTGGAAGTACAAAACACAAGATAATGAAGTATGGTTGCATACCAGCTGAAGTGGACCTTCCACAAAACCTTAATCAAGTTGATATTTCCTCAAATGCATTATTCTTCGTCACTTTGCAATCCAAAAATTAAACTGGACCCAAAGCTTTTAGAAATACAGGAAATTCCCGTGTAGCAATTTCTTGATTTTTGTAAGCTTACATGGTTAATCACGAAGGCCACATATAAATAGAGTATAACTCAAAAGCTACGCAATGTAATACAAATGGTAGATGAGTGCTAGCTTGAAGTTGTCTATGATAAAAAAAAAGAGGACAATGACCTAAAATAAGTATAATAAACTGCATAAAAATTTATGAACTTAATGAAATTAGTTAAATAATCTATTTTCCAACATAAAACTGTCTAGCTTTCATATCAAACTTTTTCGTGGTCTTGTATTTACCTTCAGATCATTGTCTTCTTCAATGCTCTCCTCCAATCCTCCAAGGCCACCAAACGCAATCAGAAGATGTCTAAGAAAAGTTTAGATTTTAAGTTAAGAAAAAAGCTGTGAAATCCAAAGACGAATTAATTGAGATTTCAAAGAAACTTCTGCATTCATAAATGATCAACTTTCAGTATTGGTTGGTTCAGATTATTTAGGGTATGCACGTAAAGCAGCAAAACATTCCCATGTTGTGCACACAAAAACTACAGAGTACACTCTCCCAAGACGGCAAGACCAAAATCCTAAATCCTGCTTTTAGGGGTTGTATATTTTGATCCATGGAGAGTTAAGCTAGGATCAATGCATGTTCACAGGTTAAGGCATGTTAGGGTAGCGTAGAAAGCAGCTCTTCAATATAGTTTTTGGGGACATGAAAAATCTCCAAGTTACTGGCAAAATTCAGATTTCAGAAGGGTGAATACTTTGACATTGAAATAAACCCTATACCCATCAAAACCTTAGCGGGGCTGATTTGAAAAATTCATTAAATATCTAACAAGGCTTGATACATCATTTTAAAAATAACATATCTAATGTTATGGTCACATTAAACCCTTGTAGTATTATTTGTAGGACAATTTTCAATTAGATGGGAGGAATGGCAACAGCTTGTTTTAAACACAATGAGACACATGATCCATGAATAGAGAAAATACATACACAGAAGACATTTAAATGATTTGGTCATAATTAAATGTAAGTCACTCAATATTCCTATTACAAGATGTGAATTACCAAAACTTTCTTGTAAGAATTAAGACAAAGATCAAAAAAAAAAAAAAAACATTGAAGGAGATTATTAGAAAAGAGTTGGTGCTTGGAAATTACGGAAAAACTATTCAATGCTAAAATAATAATGACATTCAAAGATTCATACAACTAACCACAATAACTGGATTAAATCTTCTTATTCTATTATATGTTTCTTTCAAGTCTACAATTAGTTTAATATTATCAACTTTTTGATATAATCAAGTCTATTATTTCTAAACTTGAGCAATATTTTAGCTCTAAGTTGAATGCCACACAAATGCCCACAGTGCAATTTAAGCCATAATTTCTTTCAAGTACCTATAGTAGAAAATTTAATTCTACAGATAACATACTACACTTCAGAAAAACATATACTAATTTGGCCAATCTTTACACTGGTTATCTTCTCTTAACCTAAGAATATCATAAGATTGGTTGAGCTAGTCTTTCTTTATTGATTATGGTCATTATAATTTATCACATTTAAGAAGAAGTGCAATGGATTATGTCAAAGATTTTTTCATTGTAATGTTTTACTTGTAAATAGAATAACAAATGAGAAGAATACAAACTCAATTTATGAGAAAAAAAGAGCTTGATACACAATATGAAAAGTTAGCTGATTACGAATAGCCAACAATACAAACATAAAACCTAGTGATCAACTAAGTACTTGGGACTATCACGGATCTACCCAATAAATGATGAGAAGTGTATTAGATATCCAATATAAGATACAACCTAAGTAAGTGTCTAATTGAAATATTTACTCAAGATTCAAGCTAAACTTAATCAAACTATTGTGATACCACTCAATTTGTATGGTATAGAACGAGTGCACAAGCATCAAATCAGATAGAAAACAAAACACTACAAAAAGATAAGTAATTAAATTAAACAAACAAGTATGAGGCAAAGTTTCCAGAGAAAAATTACCGAAACTTAGGCAAGCTGAGTTCTGATGAATCAACAACTGAACCATGCTCAGAAGTTCCAACAATATGATCATAACCATCCTACGAACAGTGAATTTGGCATAAATCATAAAGGATAATATCTTCAAGTGTATCTGCTAAACAAAATTATTAACCACCTTGTATGGGCAATTCTTGAAAACTGAACTTAAATTTGAGGCATACCGAACTTTATATCCCCAATAAATCCCCATTTCTTCTCTTGGACGGTTGTGATCAACAACCTTTTTCAAGCAATCTATTCAGCAAAAGGGAACAACACTTCTACAACAATCAGATGCACTCGAAAGAAACAAAATTCTATTACATACTGAACATGGTATCTACATGTTGTATTATATCAGCTTTAAAAGCATGGGCATCAAACAGTAAGTGGTGAACGATGCAAATAAATCAACCATGATAGTTAACACCAAGAATAAATGTATCATTCACTGTCAAAGCCATTTTGAAATCAATTATAGCCATCCAAATGCACTAGAGCTCTGCTTTAATCAGTATAAAAGATAATGGCAATTCATTTAACCATCCATTGCGACTTGAAGCTAAATTGTGAGAAGGCCCGACGCAAAGTTCTCAAAGTTTATTAATATATAATGCATGACAAAGGACTCTGATTCCAAGTGCGAAACAAGAAATCAAGTCACAACCTAGGACTTCTAAAATAACTCATTTATAAACCAAGTCCTTCCCATAGGCAATCACACCACAGTTATGGGAACAATTTATCGAATAGTAAAAAAATGGATTATAGCAAAGTTCATAAAATATAAGATCCAGTGCTCAAGTCATAGTCATAAACACCACCACAAGCTAAACAAGCATTAAAGAAATAACAGAATCATGCTGAGCTATTCCATGAATTCAACATAAAGATGAAATTCACCTCCCAGTAGTTCTGGTTTATTAGTTGCATACTATAGTATAGATTATCGTAAAAAAGGTTAATGAAAAAAAATATGAAAATCATTCCACAAGTTAAAACCCCGGCTGCACCAAGCATCATGATTCATACAACATCCAATTTGATTGCCATTCAATAAATTGCGTTCTCATCCAGTTTGCTGACTAAATCTAATCTTACCAGCACATTAGTTTTAACAAAGGAACAATACTCCAAATCCCATATCCTATAAACCAACTTGAAAAGAAGATCCAGCAAGAAACCTTAAATGGTTTTCAGTAAACTGTAATACTTCAAGAAAACTTCAATTTACTGAATGTTGAGCAACACTTATATTAAGCTCTCATCTATCTGGCCTATACTTCCATGAACGAGAATGATAATGCAGGTTGCAGATACTTTCCAGTTCAGCAGTCAAAACTTTGTTTTGCAAGGATAATTTGGGAAAATGCAAATGAAAGAAAATATGTAGTTTGTTTCTTTGACAACTTATTGCACTATAACATATATAAGGTATATGTTGGCAAGGTAATCACTTAGAAGATATAGTTTTCATGTTTTGTAATTTGAGCAGGTGCTGCAACCTGTTTCAAAGCTTCGACTAGCTCCCATGGCTACAGTCACCCTTAATCCTGGCTCAAGAGTTTGCTCAACCTCAACATTCTGCAAAAAAATATTTTAAAAATAAAAAGAACAAATAAGACAATGGACGCCACCAGGGAATAACCTAGAGATTTTCTTTATTCTGTGCAATAAAAATATAATAGAAAGCTCAAACAAAGAAATGAAAAATATGATGGACAAGATATTTGCTTAAACATAGCAGCTCAGAACAGAGAATACTGAAATGACATTGAGCTGTCCATAATTTGTCAGAACAGAACGATAATGTTTACATTATACAAAATCATTGCTATAGTACTTCTAACATTTCGTTTTAGACTAATGAGATAATGAAGTGGTACGTCATAAAAAAGGGCCAACTTAGAGGTTCCAAGGAATTAGTTTCCAAGGCAAGAGAAATAGTTACGGAGGATTAAAAAATAATAACCAAAAAAAGCCCTTTAGTACCAAGGAACTGGAGAGAAATGGCATACTATGAACAACTTTCCGACTATTTTACTTTAATCTTTCCAGTTGGAGGAAGAATTTATGAGTTATTGTATTTTCCAAACATAAATAAGAATTATATCAATAATAAACAAAATCAACCTATATGAGATACAACAGACATTTTTAAATCACAATTCCAACCCAAATAATCTTAGACAAAGCAACGCCACACCATTACTTGAATTAGCAAATGAAAGGCTATGTTTTTTCATTTAAAAAAAATATAAATGAATTTTGTAGACACAAATGCGTCTTACTTCCAATCCATCTATAGGTCTTTCAAAGAAAAATAAATCCAACACACTTATTACTCAAGTTGTTAACTTATATCAATTAAAAATTTTTATTCTAAGAAAATCCCCTTATTTTCTCTATTTGGCTTGTGAAACTCTTTGTACTTCCACCAAAATGCCAAATGGATCACAGAGATGCCTTAAAAGGTAGCACTTGAAAATAAGATGTTGGACATGCACTTCATTAACAAAAACTGAAACCAAAACTTAAAACCTCATAATTGTGCTTACAATATCTTTTCCATAACAATGATGTTATTCCCCATTAATTGCTGCTTTATGAATTTAGTATCACATAATTAAATTTGCAAACAAAATATTGCCCATGCCTCACTAGCATCTAGACGGACTAAAAGAATAACATGAAAATTGTATCCACATGATATAACTCCATAAGCTAAATCTCTTGAATATTATAGAAATTAGTGGTATTTACTAATTCATGTTGAGCTATAAGAAGGAGAAAGTCTCAAGATTAAGCCTGTCTTAATGGCATAAAAATATCTAGAATATACCTTTTACATTCAAGACATGAGGAAGGTTACCTTAACGAAAATATTATTCATGTTTGAATGTTTACATTTCTCTGAGAACAGTTCCCAAGAGCACTCATTACTACTCATTAAACATCACAAGGCCAACAACATCCCAAAAGCAAGACCAAACTACCCATCCAATATAATATGACTCCCACTACTCCCTACATACAGTACTGATGATTTCTTCACAAAATAAAGGGTAAAGTAAAACCTAATCAAGGTAATGTGAAATGGGTAATCGTCTATTTTATTAGCATATTTAATAATAAATTTGCAACATTAGGAAAAAAAATACATAAAAGTCATAAGAAAATAACTATGATTTTTAAATTTTTATAAAAGTTCTACAAAATATTAAGGTCTAGAATAGCTAAAGATGAATTTTCCATCATTGTTTTTTGGCATGTGAGTTCAACACAACATCTAGGGTTTCTAGAGCAATGATAAATTTAGAACTAGTCCAACATGTCTTGTTGTCGCTCCTATTCTCCCTCTTAGCACAAACAAAAGATGCAAGTTGAACTTGATAAAATGAGAAGTTATAATCTAGAGATTTGTCTATAGATTAACAAAAATTGAACTATTTAACATCAAGAAAAAAATAATGAACCCCTCCATGAAAGAAATTGGCAAAAAGAATCATTGCATGCTTGGAAAAGCAACACATGCGACAAGCGGGTCACCTGCAACATATGATTCGTGTGCCGCAATAAGCCAAGTGCGACAAAGCATGCATGCAACACTGGTCATGTGCATTGCACTGCGAACGCAATTAAGCATGAGCACACAAATCTAGGTTCGCAGCAAAACTACATACACGCTACTAACTATGTGCATGATAAACTGGCACATAGTAGATGTAATAGGCTAGGCACACGGTAGACCCATGCGTGTGCATTACCGGCATGGAAGGTGAAGTGTGCGCCACCTACAGCAAACAAACAAGTCGCATACCACACCACATGCTTACCATATGCCACTTACCACATCGCACGCATGTAGTAGATGCACCAATCCACCTTAGCGTAGTTCAAGTGCAAAAATGTTGTCAAATGCATGTACAATTGTCAAGATACCCTTCATGTACCATTATAAATAGGAATTTGACTCTCCTATGAAAGGAGGAAGAAAAGAAGAAAAAAACCAAGCTTGTTTTGGAGAAGAAAAGAAATAAGCAATAAGGCATTTTCCATGAGTTTCATTCACGAATTTTAGCATATAAACTTTCTCTTTCACTCTATTTCTTTAACTTCTTTACCATTTATAGTTAATTTTGCTGCACTTAACTTTGAAGGTATTTGTGAGGACTTGGAACAAGTTCCCTCACAAAACGATCAAGATAAAATATTCTAAAAACCACTTTTAGAACTCAAATCCTATCAATTTGAAGCTTTCTCAATTTATTTAAGCTTGTTAATGAATTTATTTAGTTTGATACATTAGGAATATCATTATCTATAGCTCAAAATTATTAACTAAGATGATCTAACTTTTTAGGTGAAAATCAATCATAGTTGGTTCATCTATTATAAGTTGTTGGTTAATTGAATGTCCTTGAAATTTAAATTGAAAATTTGTAAGTTGAAACTCTAAATAGTTAACAAATCATATTGAACTAAAGATAAAATTGATTAATATAAACAAAGCTTATCCATGATAGCTTCCTAGGTGATAATTGACTTCTATCATAGATTTGTCAATAACCTTGAGTTGTAGATTACAAATTTTTGGTCCTTAGATAATTTCACTAGCATAACAAAATGAACTCGATCTATAATTACTAAGCATTTGATATTGCAGAAACCTCAAAAGTCCAAAAGATTTCACCTTGGAAAATTAAAAATTAAGCAAATGAAATGCAAGTTTATTCATATTAAAGTTACACATGATATAAAAAATACTAATGATGGTCATAAAATACTAAAAAATAAAAGATTCTTTCATCTTATGTCTATACTCTCAAATGATGGTAAAATTGATAGGAAAGCTAATTGAATCAATGTAAGTTGGATGAAATAAAAATTGTTTCTAGAAAAACTTAGCATGATATAAATAAAGAATTATTAATGGATAAAGCAAAAGATGTCAAAGGAATAATGTAGCCAATAACAAAGTAAGACTAATGCTCCTTCTTGTCACAATATTTGGATGCAAGAAAAAAAATCTTTTGATTACCCATTTTTGCATTAATCTTTTTGTTTGGCATAGATTAGTTCATTTGGGATAATATTTACTGTCCAAGATCCTTCCGTTGGTCTCTCTTTAAGCATTTGCAAAAAAGAATTTAAATTTTACACCTTTATTATTTGCTTCTTTCGTTTGTAACTGTTGATACAAAGCATGTGAAAATCAAACAAGACATAAAGAATTGAACAAATGTCGTGGTTAGGTTTAATGGCAAAACCAAAATATCCTAAGAATTGGATTTAACCAAATTAAGTGGTATCCAAAAATGAACAGATTTGAGCAATTTTGGTTAATAATGTTCATTTATGGTTCTTTTTGGATTATCTTTTATTATTTTAGATATCATTATGTTGGAAATAGAAGTGGCCAATATTATAGATTTTCTACTCATTATATTATATTATTTTTTTATTAATAATATGCTAATGACCTTTTCATAGATTTTGTTTATTATAGATTGTAAAATGTAAAATGTGATTTCTATTGACAACTAAAAAGATTTTCTCACTTTTTTTAATTCTACATGAAGTTTTCTATTTTTTATATCTTATAGCTTAAATATACATAAATATATATGAACAAAATCATATTTAAATAGTTGGGAAAGCATTATGATTTCATGTCATTGAACCAATGAACATAAAGGACAAAATTAATTGGGCAACTAAGGAGATGTTCAACCTCTAGACCAATCTTGAAAATCATTTTATAAACCATACTTCAAATTCAAATGCTACTCAAATTTAAATACCAGACTCGTGAACTCGTTAAGAGTTATTAAGAGACTTTCTATCCAAAACCCATGCAAAATTTTGGCATAAATATCAATCAAAGTAAAACAAAATGACAAAAAAGAGGGCTAGGAAGGTCACATTTGAGGGGAAAAAAAGGGAAAATGGGAGGATCAACAACTCATTACTGACGGGGAAGCAAAGGCAGTGATAAGAAAGAAGTTCTGTCAAAAGCATTGACAACAACTTTGTGTCAGCAAACAGGATTTGATGCTGCCATCTATTCCTGTGCTCGACTTGGCTTAATAATAGTTCTTAGCCTGCTTGGTAAATTTGAACGGACATCTCCTATAATCCTCATTCTACATCTCTAACTTATCTATTCATTCCTTTGATTAATCTATCATTCTTTCTTTCCAATAAAAGAAAAACAGAATATAAAGATATGCGTTAAGAATAAGAAGTTGATAGAGAATGAGAAACAAACTAGCTGGAAGCTCCTATTTTAAGAAGAAAAAAGAAGCTCTTCTAAAAGAAAACTTTATTAGACCTAACGGAACTTTTATAAAGGTGTTTCAATTGCTTCTATTGCCAAAAGTTTCATTTTCGTGCAAAGGAAAAACGAGAAACAGAGAAAATAATCAATGCGCACAAAGAAGGATGAACTAAATGAACTGGAAGAGTATGCATGGCACAAACAATCCAAGATGTAGTTTGATAACAACCAACTTGTGGGAGTTACCATTTTATTTCAGCTCCTCAATTCATAAATACAAACATGTAATTTTATTTTTAATTCATATTTAAGAGCGGTAAGGTTTCAAGAAGCCTAATCTTTGGCTTTCCTCTTGAACTTCTATCCTGCTAGGAAATGTTTGTAAAACACTTTCACTAGTCAAGATCTTATTTACTTAGAGCATGAGCAATCCATGTTTTTATGTTCCCTTTTGCAGTATTCTTCTAGGAACAGAGGAGACTTAGACAAAGGAAACCATAGGCAACGCTTCCAGAAACAGAGCGTAGCAATCCCTAACCAACTTTTGCAAAACGAAAATAAAAAATGGAGGCTATTTCTAACAGTTGGGATCATAAGGTAATCATCCTTCTCATATTTCAATTTCCATGTTTAGATCACTTGATACCAAAAGCCCTCTTCATTATCCAATTAACCAAACATAATAACCTCATCTCATATTGTAGGCTAGTATAATGTATCATCAGCATTCAATTTAAGAATTAGCTAAACTAGGTCAAAGTAGGCAGCCAGGGCAAGAACAGTCAGTGCAGCACATCTGAGCCAAAAATTGAAATTCATTTCATTCTTTTCTTCAAGACAGTTCTAATTAAAATGGCTCTAAAAGCAAGAAAAGTTTACTATCTACTGAATATTAGCAATGAAAGACAGCAATGCATCATCTTTCTCATATTTCAATTCCCATGTTTAGATCACTTGATACCAAAAGCCCTCTTCATTATCCAATTAACCAAACATAATAAGCTTATCTCATATTGTAGGCTAGTATAATGTATCATCAGCATTCAATTTAAGAATTAGCTAAACTAGGTCAAAGTAGGCAGCCAGTGCAGCACATCTCAGCTAAAAATTGAAATTCATTTCATTTTTTTCTTTAAGACAGTTCTAATTAAAATGGCTCTAAAAGCAAGAAAAGTTTACTATGTACTGAATATTAGCAATGAAAGACGGCAATGCATCATCAATGATAGCTAAATACCAAATGGAACAAGTTTAAAAAAAAAGAAGCTTTCTAAAATAAAACAAGAATCAGCAGGCCCAAGTGATTTCATAACAGACCTTAGCTAATCCAACATCAACTGGTGTTCCTCTTGAAAGTGAAGCATTAACTTCCAATGTTACACCTAAAAATAAAGTTCATGATTGCACATATATAATAAAGATTATGTGAAGTTATCAATGTACTATTCTACCATCAGAAACTGACCTACGAGGTCTAGTTGAACTACATCAATTACAGTTTCCAATGACCATAAAGAAATAAAGAACTGTCTAGTACCTTATGCTTGCAATGTACAATTCATTAAGCAAAACAAGTACAAAGTGAGTGACTCCAATTTGTCTGGTAAGTTCATCTAAACCAGTTATTTTTAATATAAATGTTACCAATTCTAAAATCACTTGGGCAGGAAAATTGCTTTGATATCAGAAATGGAAGAAATAAAACTAATCCAAATTTGCATGTTCAGCAGAATCTTTACCATCAGACAATTATCTAGATGATGTAGTTCATCCACATCAATCATCATTTTCAATTCCACCCCAAAAAGAATAAAATTAATGAAGCACTATGCCCTATATCCTTAATTCCTAAGGATAAACTATGATGATAGCAAGGGCTGAATTATAAAATATGGATTCCACAATGGAAATGAAAATCATATATTTCCATAGTTACAAGAAAAAGATCTCTAACTTCTTCAATGTACATCATCATCTGGCAAAATCCTAAAAAGCATAAGTTAGCAAAAAAGCTTCCACCAAATAACACTCCTGAAGCGGTGTTATCATGCCCAAAGTCATGCATTTGACAAAAACTAAAATGCAAAAGGCATGGAGAAATTATTTTACCCCAATCTATTAACATAATAGCAGGATAGCTTTAGTTTTTCGAGGTGAAAAAGAAAGCCAATTTTAGCAATTACTCTACTTGTAGCGACATTAAATGAGAGAGCAGTTAAAAATGCATTTTCATTGTGGGGTGCAGCTGTAAGTCCTAAACAAACAAGTTTACTTAGCATGTGCACTTATACGCAGCATAAAAGGGAACAATCAAGTACATATCAAACACCAAATGAATACTTTATACCGTGTTCCTTGTCTTCAAGGGAGCTTCTCAATAGTTAACGTATAGTTCAGCAAACTACCTACTTGTTTCATTTCACAGCATGCTTGTTCATAACTTCAAACAAAACCATGCCCATCTATCATATAATATGAAACAGAGAAATGCCTTTTTTAATCTATTCCAACCTTCCTATTAATTTTTTTTTTGGCAGCTTCTAATGCTTATGAATAAAAAGTTTAGTGGAATCAATTTACAAATAAGAATTACCTTCACGAAATGGAAACCATTCATGCTTGCGCAAGTGATGAGGAGCATCCAGAGGGGGAAGCAAACCCTAAGAAGAAAAATGGAACACTATGTAAGACCCCCTCAGCAATTATAAAGCGCTCCGACAAGTAAAAATACATTAGTTTGCCCTTCGAAGTAGAAAAACGCCTCATTTTCTAACCACATGTTTTAGGCTGTCGTGCATCGGGAACATCCGACGTCTCAGATACTGCGGCGTCTCCAAATACTGCAAAATTCTCTCAAGGAACAGAGCACCACTATCGCATTCATCACCATTATCCATCAAAGGAACGTTATCAGAAATAGCCCTATTATCGAAAACCACCACCTGCTGACCAAAAATATCTGTTTGCTATAAAATATACTAATTACGATCAAAATACAGAAAAGGTATCCACTGTCCAAGGATAATACGCTAGATACAGACCTCGTCCACTTGAAATATGGTAGCTGATCGAGCAATCTGGCCGGCAAGCTGATAAAAACCGTGAAATACAAAGAAATGTCAGTAAGAGGAAGCGACTGATATGGCTAGCGTGTTGATAGAAGATGTTTGCGAACTTGAGTGGTATAGCATGACGTACGAGGGTCGCAAGCTCTTGGGACTGGGCATTGTCGATAATAGATCCCGCAACTGCTATACTGACCGTGGGAATCTCCTTCCTCAGTTCGGTCTCCACCATTCCGTTCTTCTTCTTCTTCTTTTTACTATGATTATGCACTGGAAATTCAGCAGGCTTCGGATTTGCCTCCACCTCGCTCTTCTCTTCTCGTTCACTTTTCTTTCTCTTGCGCTTTTCCACAACATCTTCAACCATCGTCGCTCTCGCTCGACTTCTACGGAATTCAGTGAAAACTGATGATTAAGAGCGACTTCGCAAGCCAATGTCCGGTTCGGTTTGGAAATTTGTTCAAAACATTGAAAAAACAACAAAAAAACTCGTACGAGGAGCTAAACCAATAAAATAATAATAAAAAATCGAATCGAGCATTCGAACAGTTCGATTCGATCTAAAAAAATTTATATATAAAAACATTATTTTTTTTTAGTTTTCGTTACTTTTTGATAATTTTGAAATTTTGTGTTTCATTTATTATTCAAATATTTTATTTAATACAATGTAAAGATTTTTATGTTTTTTGTTACCCTCATTTTGTTTTGAATATTGTCTAAAATTTATTATTTTAATCAATGAAATGAATCCATATACATAAAATTAAAGAGTATTTGTTATCTTAAATGTCATCTCTTTTTTTTTAATCACTTTCTTCTCTTCTTATACATTCCTACCATCCTCATCAATAGTTTGTAAACTCTTCTTGCATAACTTTTTCTAAATTATGTGTCTATCACTAAAAATTTGTGTTGTTTTTCTCTTTATTTTTATTTATTATATTCAATGTTAACTATTTCTCATTAAATTTATAAATTTATCCAATCATTTAAGTAATGTATATATAGATATATATATACTCACATTTGTTTGTTTGAGTCCATACTATTTGATTTCAATAAAATTTTAGCTAATTAACTTATCTAAAAAACTTTTGAGTAGACATTATATTTCCAATCCAACGTACTTTATGCTTTAACTAAAATTATGTTATATTTGTGAAAATATGTTTCCTAATTACTATATTTATATAGTTATTTAAGCTAAATTAATTGTAAATCATTATTAACAATGTCATAAAAAATTTTTTGAAACATGATGACATCTTGTTGATGTAGTTTTGAATTATTAATAACTATTTTGGAATATATTATAAACCAATGATAACCTTCCGCTTGTTAATTATTGAATAAAATCAATATGTATATATATAATAAAGTAAAACTTTGAAGTTAAAGATTTTTGTACTTTTTTTTATCAAAGGAAGAAGAATTATAACATAATATTTTGAAATTCTTTATGTAAGATCAAAATTTTTTGAATTTTTTTATTATTTTTCAAATTTTTAACTTTTTAAATTAATTATTTTTCATTAAATTTGTTATGCATATATAAGCCCGCAGTTAATATGTAAAAATATAATTATTTAAGTTTATTATAACCAGGGTTGTACTAGCAAAGTTAAGAAACAGATGTTTAGTTAATTTGAATTTATAAAACCTAACTCTAATTTACATTTGATCATTAATCTAAATTTGCAAAGCTAAAATTAACATTAATGGTAATAATTCTATATATTATTAAATTATTATAATATATTTAAGAATTATTATAATAAATAAACATATTTATCTTATAATTATTTAATTTATATATCTAATTTTTGTTAAATAAATTTATCCTTTCGATCCTACGTTAATACATAATTCTCAATTAATCATTAAATGGTAAACTACTTGGGTTAATAACGAAGTTGGTATTAATTAATCTAGATATAGTTACTCCGTTTTGCTCGATTAGCCCTACCAGACCGTGGGTAAATCGGCGATTTTTGGTTTGTTGAACCCTAAGTTAGTGCGGATTAAGTATTGCCTCGAGCTATCCTCTTCCTCCACCTGATACCGGCAATGGCCTGCTCTGCGCCGAGACAAGTCCTGAGCTTTGCGCTATGCTCAGCAGCCCCTCCTCGACGGCGCAGTCCCTCGGACGCCGCGTCTGCCGTCCACATCTCCGACCTTAGCGAATCCCATTTCCCAATATCCAAAAGTAATCACTCCCCTAAATCTAGCCGCAATAAAGCTCTGTTACTCTACACCGCCACACTCTCCGCCGCTGCGGTAGGTAGTGAGTTTCTCTTCCATTTCTCTTCAACCCTGCCTCCTGGAAACACTGGAAGCGGTGGTTCTGGGGGAGGTGGCGGCGGCAACGGTTGGGGAGGTAGCGGCGGAGATGGTGGAGGTTACTGGTCCAGATTCTTCTCCCCGTTCATGGCACATGCGCAGGAGGAGAGAGCGGACAGTGGCGCGGTTTGGGACTCCCACGGCCTTCCAGCCAACATCGTGGTCCAGTTGAACAGGCTTAGCGGGCTGAAGCGATACAAGATTTCGGAAATCATTTTCTTCGACCGCCGCCGTAACTCCACTTTATCTAATGCCTCGAATTCCTTGTTTGAGATGGTATCCCTCCGAATTGGTGGTATTTACACCAAGGCACAAATTCAGGCCGAGGTGGAAACCTTAGCCTCCTGTGGCATGTTCGAAAAGGTTGATCTTGAGGTGAAGACAATGCCGGATGGGACTCTCTCCCTAGTTATCTCCTTCATTGAGAGCACCTGGCAGTCTGCGGACTGTTTCCGGTGCATCAACGTTGGGCTTATGCCCCAGACCAAGCAGATGGAGATGGATCCGGACTTGACCGACAGGGAGAAGCTTGCTTACTACAAGAGCATGGAAAGGGATTACCGAAGGAGAATTGATCGTTCCCGGTCTTGCCTGTTGCCACATTCTGTGCGGAAGGAGGTAACTACGATGCTGCGTAGTCAAGGGAAGGTCAGCGCGCGGATGCTGCAGAAAATTCGGGATAAGGTGCAGAGATGGTACCATGACCAGGGTTATGCATGCGCCCAGGTGGTAAATTTTGGGAATCTGAACACAAGGGAGGTTGTTTGTGAAGTAGTTGAGGGTGATATAACACAACTCTCCATCCAGTTCCAAGACAAGCTTGGCAACATTTGTGAAGGTAACACTGAGCTTCCTGTGATCCATAGAGAGCTGCCAAAGCAGGTGAATGACTTCTCGGATAAACTTAATTAAGTTTTCATAATGAATGATTTGTGTTGAATTTCTTGTATTTTTTATGACATTTTATTTCTTGCAACTCCTTTCCTATTCTTGTTTTAGGTTTGTGTTACCAATTAAGGATTCTTTATCATTCTTTTGAAAATTGGTGTGCTTAACATTATGATTTTGTTAAAAGGTTTGGGCACACCCAAATTAGGTTAAAGGTATCATTTTGCCTTTAATTGTGGGAGGGGAATCATGAATACCATGAAGGTAAGTTTTTGACATTATAGTTCTGTTTAATTCATCTAAAAACATTCAAAGGAATGAAGTTGAGAATTCCTTTGTTGTTTGGTTTGAACACGATCTCAAAAAAGGAAGAACCAATAATAATGCTTAGTTTTCATTGAACTATCCTTCACCAATTTTAAGAAAAATTCTATCTATTTGTGCATTAACCACCTTGTAACTAAACTGACTTGTAAAACATTACATGACTAATTTGAAGGAATATATATATATATATATATATAGTTGAAATTTACACCTAAAGTATGGCAATTGGTAGAGGTATGTGCATTTCTTTTTGTTTTTGCCTTTCTCTATGTTCTATCGCAAAAGAATGGGTAGACAAACTCATTAATGATGAAGCAAATAGTAGTTTTTAAGAAAACTCATGGCTTTTTATCTTGTGGAACCTTAAGTGAGTTTTCCTATTATTTTTGCCTTGTTCATAATTGGAAATAAAAAATAAGAATGTTATGATATTGTTTGACTAAGAATTTTAGATTGTGCATTATTATCTAACCTTCACAATTGTGCATTTGAAATTCTAGATTCCTTTAGAAATGTGCTGATATCCTAACTTAGGATTAGACCCTTTTTTCTGAAGGAGATAGCATAGAGATTCTCTTCATATATGATCCAATAGGTCTCTTTTTCATGAAAATGATCGATTAATTAATCATAAGAACTATTTTTCTCTAATGAATTTATGATATCCAAGATTATGATATGTGCTCATTATTATTATTTGAGATTATGATAGCTTGATTTCCTATAATATATATTGATCCTAAAGCTTGACTTTATGCTTCCCAAAGATGAGTGAGAATATCAGTGTCCTAAGGTTTACACTCCATCACTAAAGTAAAAAAACTATTGACATACAACTACCAAAGGATTTGATATTTAAGGGTTCTTAGAAGGCCTTGAGCTTGAGAGATTCTTGTAGTATTGAGGAATCAAAGAATTTTTATGTGCCCTTATGAAGTTGTCATAGGGAACAAAAAATTGTGTAAAAAAAATTTGAAAGAATAACTAACAAAAAAAACTTTTTTAATAATTATAATAGAGGGTTTTATAACACAAACTATTCGAGATGCATCTCGAAGATATCAAATTTTGCATATCTATATGTCCATTTACAATACTAGATTGTCCCTCAACTATTGAGATCTCCATTCGATTTGGGCATTAGTTTAATCCATTATGCAGCCATGTGTAGACAGCCATGTGTAGGCGATTGCTTGTGGGAATATTCTCTAAGAAATATGCCTTACTTCCCCTTAAATTAAGACCATTCATCTATGCTCGAGTGTCTCGAGTCCTTTCTTCAAATAGAATTATCTTAACGTGCTATGGTCGAGGCTTGTTTGGCTTTATCCAAGTTTTCTGTCTTGTTCTCGAGGTTGTAAATTACCTTGTATTGTGTTGTTTTTATGTGTCATGCTATTTTTGAATTTAATGCTCTCCAATACATATTCTTGAGGCTTGGGGCACTTTACTAGAATGTTAGAAATGATCCTTGTACCTGGGAATGGTTCTCAAGGGATTGCTACTTTGTTCTTAATGCTTCACTTGACATTTTTAATCTTGAGCTTTATTTGACATATGATTGCCTGCAAAACTTTGTATGGCTTATTTGAGGGGATATATATAATTAAAATTTACACTTAGCTTATGGCGATTGTTAGAGGTAATTAAATTGTTTTTTTTGCTTTGTTTATATTTTGGCAAAGAAGATTGGGAAGAAAGACTCATTAATGACAAAGTTAACAATAATTGCTTTTTGAAAAATCATTGCTTCTTACCTTATCATGGAACCTTAAATAAGTTTTCCTCTTGCATCTATCTTGTCCATTATTGGAAATTGAAAATAAGAATATTATAACATTATTTGGTCAAGAAGTTTAGATTGTGTAACATTATTTATCCTTAATTGTTGTACACTAGAAGTTCAAGATTCCTTTAAAAACAAGCTGATATTCTAACTTAGAATTGGATCATTTTAGTTAAATTAGGTAGCATAGAGATGAACTTCATGTACGATATTGCAAGTCTCCTTTACGTGAAAATGATCTCTTGATTAATCATAAGAAATATTTTTCTTTGATGAATTTATGATATTCGAGATTATAATATGTGGTCATTTCCATTATTTGAGGTCTGGATGACTTGATTTTCAAGAATATTATTTGATCATGTTGCTTGATCTTGATGTTTAGCATGTAAAAGGGGGAGGCTAACCATTCTAGGCTTTAATGAACTCAACTAAGGGAATTGGAGAAATTACTTTGCCAATCAAAATAGAAAACTTATAGTTTTAAACTAAATTCTAGGTGCTCGATGCCCATACCTTACATTATGACTTTTCTTGGAATGCTATGGATAGATGATTATAAAATAGTCAATTGCACAAAACATCAATGCTTGTAGTATTTTAGGGATGGAGAATAGGAAATATAAGTAGATCTCCGTCAATTCTATGCCAACTAGATTGGTGTATACGACAATGCTGTATTCATTGTCCCAATAGAGGAAGTGAATCCAGATACTACGAAAATATGCTTGTCTCTAATAAAAAAACTCTCAGTATGTAAATGACATCAAAAAAGAAGATGAGGAAGACTGAAAGATTTGTGTCGAGACTTGAAGTAATAAGCGAAAATTTCCCAAAGAGGTGGGATAAGATAATATTCTAAGGTATCCACCTGTCGTCAAAGTAAAAAAAAAAAAACAACTGATAGACAACTACTAAAGGAGTCGATAGTGATCATGAACTCTTAAAGTTTCTTAAAAGCTCTAATCTCAAGAGATGCTTTCCATTTTGAGAAGTTAAAGACTTTCTATGTCTTTATGAACATGTTAAGAGGAATTAGAATTTTTTTTTCTACAAAATTAAAATGACTACCTATCAAGATACCATGCATTTGTTTAAAATCTTAAGAGTATTCCATAAATATTAGGACCTCTTTTTGATATGGAAAGTGCTTTCGTCCAATATGTAGTTGTGTAAAGAAAGTTCCTTTTGAGAATATTCTCAGAGAAACATCCCTTGCTTCCTTTTAACTCAAGATCATTCATTTATGCACAAGGGTTTCTCTAGTATTCCCTTTTTTAGTTGGGCTCCTACTATGATGGAGACTTTGTTGGCTTTCTCCAAGGGTTCCTCCTTCTTAAGGTAGTAAATTACCTTGTATTGTATTGGCTTTTTGTGTGTCATGTTATTTTAGACTTTAATACTCTTCAATAGATAATTGTGAGGCTTAGGGAGTTATACTCAACTGGTAAAAGTTATCCTGAAGACCAATGAATAGTGCTTGGGAAGTGTTGCTTTGTTCTCAATGTTTCACTTGGCATCTCTAATCTTTAGCTTCTCTTGACATATGACCACCTATAAAACATTGTATGGCTATTTTGAGGGGATATGTATAGTGAAAATTTTCATATGACTTATTGAGTGATTAAGTGAGGTAATAACTTATTCATTTTTGTTTGTTTTGTTTTTCTTTATGTTTTGGCAAAAAAAAATGGGAAGATAAACTCGTTAATGATATAGCGAACAATACGTTTATTTGGAAAAATTATTTATTTTTACTTTATCATGGAACCATATATGCATTTTTCTCTTATTTCTACCTTGTTCATCATTGGAAATTAAAAACAAAAATCTTAAACTATTGTTTGCCTGTGAATTCTAGATTGTGCACCATTATCTAGCATTCACAATTGTGCATTAGAAATTAAAGATTCATTTAGAAATTGACTGATATCTTAACTTAGAATTAGATCATTTTAACTGAATAAGATAACATAGTGGCACCCTTCATATATGATCGAATAGGTCTCTTCTTTATAAAAACGTTCAATTAATTAATCATAAGAAATATTCTTCTTTGATGAATATATAATATCTAATGTTCTTATTTTCATTATTTGAAATTAGGATGGCTTGATATCTTAGAATATAGCTTGATTTTGATGTTTAGGATGTGAAAAGAGAGATGATAAACATTTTAGTATACAATCAACTCAATCAAAGGGTTTGGGAAGATTATTTTTCCAATCAAATTAAAAAAATTGCATTTTAAATTAAATTTTATGTTCACGATTGCAATAACTCATATAAGACTATTCTTGATAGGATCATGAAATAGTCCATTGCATAATGCATCAAAGCTAATAATGTTTTAGGGATGGAGATCATAAATATAATTAGATTTCCGTTTTGCATCAGATAGATCAATATATATGACGATTTTATATTCCTTGTTCTTGTAAAGGAAACAAATTTGAATTAAGAACAACAACACAACAATATATTTGGCATTAATTAAAAAATCTCCGACTACATAAATGATATCGAAAAAAAAAAGATGAGGACTAGAAGGTTTATGTGGATGCTTGAAGTAGTATGGTGAATTTCCCAAAGAGGAAGAAAAAAATCAATATCCCAAGGGTTGCAACCTTTTATTAAAATAAAAAATTGATATATGACTACCAAAGGACTCAATGGTGATCATCTCAAGAGATGCTTATAGTGTTAAGGAGTTAATGGTTTTTCGTGTGCCCTCTATAAAGAGTTCATGAAGAATAATAAATTTTCTCCTATACAAAATTTGAAAGAGTAACTATGAAGAGAAAATTTTTTAATAATTACAATTTCTTATAGAGGATTTCATAATGCAACTTTTTTGAGATGTATATGAAAAATATCAAATTTAGTGGTGCTATGCATCTGTTTAAAATCCTAGATTATCACCTAACTATTAGGATCTCTTTTTGATCTTGAAGATGGCTTAATTCACCATGTAGTTATTTGCAAACAGTTTCTTATGAGAATATTCTTAAAGAAGTATCCCTTGCTTCGCCTTAACTAAAGGCTACTCACCTATGCTTGAGGGCTCCTCAAGTCTTTCGTTCTTCAGTTGGGTTCTTGGAGTGTAGAACTATCTCACGTTGCTCGAGGCTTGCTAGCTTTTTTCAAGGATCCCTACTTCTCAAGATATTAACTTGCTTTATTTTGAATTACTTTTTCATGTGTAATGCTATTTTAAACTTCAAGTCTCTCCAATGCATATTCTTGAGGCTTGGGGAGTTATACTCAAATGTTGAAGCCATTCTCGAGACCTAGGAATAGTACTCTGGGGCTGCTACTTTGTTCTTGATACTTCACGTAGCATCTTTGAGCTCAAGCTTCACTTGACATATAGCTGCTTGCAAAACATTGCATGGCTAATTTAATGGGATATGTATAGTTAAAATTTGCACCTAATGCATGGTGATTCGTAGAGATCGTTAACTAGTGTATTTTTTTTTCTTTTTATCTTTTTTTATGTTTTGGCAAAAAAGGAATGCGTAGACAACTCATTAATGATGAAGTAAACAACAATTTTTGTGGAAAAATCATATCTTCTGTAACATTGAATCATAAAAAGTTTTCCTAATACTTCTATCTTGCCCATCATTGAAAATTGGAATAAGAATGATATAATGCCATTTGGCTAAGAATTTCAAATTGTGCACCATTATCTAGCCTTAACAATTGTGCATTGAAAACTCAATATTCCTCTAGAAACATGTTGGTACTTTAACTTTCATTTACATTATTTTAGTTCAATAAGGTAGTATAGGGATGCCCTTCATATGAGATCAAATAGGTCTCTTTTTCATAAAGCTGATCAGTTGATAAATCATGAAAAATATTTTTCTTTGATGAATTTGTAATATGTAGTCATTTCCATTATTTGAGATTGGGATAGCTTGATTTCCTAGAATATAGTTTGATCTTGTAGCAGCATGATTTGGATGTTTAGCATGTGAAAAGAGAGAGGATAACCATTCTAGGCTTCAATCAAATCAACCAAATGGATTGGAGAAATTACTTAGCAAAAAAAAATTGAAAAATTGGGGTTTTAAATTGAATTCTTTGTTCTTGATGCCAATAGTTCTTATAAGATTCTTTTTGTAAGGCTGTGAATATATGATTATAAAATAGTTCAGTTGCACAATGTATCAATTATTGTAGTATTTTAGGGATGGAGAATGGAAAAATACAAGTATATATCCATCTATTTTTTGTTAACTAGGTTGGGTTATATGATGATGCTTTATTCCTTGTCCTATAGAGGAAGTGAATTTGGAGTTAGAATGATTCCAATAACAACAATAATATGCTTATCACTAATATAAAAATCTCACTACATAATGACTCTGAAAAAGATGATGAAGACTAAAATGTCTACTTGGAGTCTCGGAGTAATGGAAAATTTCCCAAAGTGGAGGGAAAAGATCAACATCCCAAGGTATGCATCCCATCATTGAAGTCAAAAAAACAATTGAAATATCCCCACTAAAGGAGCCAATGGTGATCATATTCTTTAAGGGTCTTTAAAAGGTCTTGAATTAAAGAAATACTTGTAGTATTGTTGAGTTAAAGACTTTCTATGTACCCCTATGAATAGTTCACAAGGAACAAGGAATTTTTTTCTTAGTAATTGTTAAGAGAAACTTATTTAATAATTGCAATGGGTTTCTTATTGAGAATTTTATAGCTAAACCCTTTCAAGATGAAGAGATCTAATTTGGCATTCATATTCGTTCACATAAAATCATGAATTATCTCTTTACTACCTTGATCTCCTTTCAATCTAGAAAGTGTCGTAATCCATTATGCATTTGTGTGTATAGATGGTTCTTTCTCAAAAATTTCTTAGAGAGATACGCCTTGCTTCCCATTAACTAAAAGCCATTCACCTATGCTTGAGGGATTCCTAGTCTTTCCTTCTTTAATTCGGCTTTTAGCATGTAGAACTTCTTGAAGATGTTTTGGTCAATGCTTGGTTGGTTCTTTCGACAGGGTACTTCTTAAGGTTGTTAATTACCTGGCCTTGAACTATGTTTTCATGTATCATGCTATTTTAGACTTCAATGCTCCTTAATACATATTCTTACGACTTGGGGAGTTTTACTTGAATGCTAAAATTGATCCTCAAGACTTGGGAATAAAACTTGGGGGCTGCTATTTTGTTAAAGATGCTTCACCTCGCATCTCAGAACACGAGCTCATATGAATATTGTTGCTTTAGGTTTGACCCTTTCGAGGGGTCCTGGTATGCCTTGATCTAAGGCCTACACCTCTCAAAGGATTTTGTTATACCTTTATCAAGGGTCTATCCCTCAAAGGAGTGTTGTTATGTTTTCCTTGAGCTTTGTTTCCCTCAAAGGGTCATATTATGCAATGTTCAAGGTCATATGTCTATCAATGGGTCTTGTTATACCTGGTTCAAGACCTTTCTAGGATGTATTGAGGTTTGGTGGAACCTCACAAATCTGTCCTTACTTGTCAAAAGTTGACCTTTGATCACATCAATATCCATAATGTGTCAAAGTAGTCGTTTGTTGAGGTGCACATTTATCATAATGGACTTGTAAGATTGGTTGACAACATTGCATTGAAGTCCCACAAAAATATAGTACATAAGTCTTATCTTATTCTACATACAAAACATTCAAAATCCCATTGCTCTTCACTTGCTTAGTTGTACTTGGAATGTACTCATAATAAAAAAACGAAGCATAGATTGCCTTTTAAATCTTGTTTCAAATAAAAAGGGCATGCTTTCTTGAAAGAATATAACCATCTTACACAATATCTATGGAAGATGCAAGTATTTGAAGTTTGGAGAAGAAAAGGTACCAAATGCATGTTAAAAGTGATGCAAACATAAGTATCAACTTCAATTATGTGGGCTTGGGCTAAGCCCAAATCAAACCAAACTTAGCTTGCTTTAGCAAATTGAGCTAGTTGCACGAACATGAGACCTAGAACAAGTCAAGTACAAATTGACCCATTTTATATCTAATTTGAACCCACTTGAGCCAAATTGGTCAATTTAGCCCAAATTGAACCAAAACCAAATTGCTTCACCCAAATCATGCTTAATTTTGGCTAAAGTCAATGCCAATGGGCTCATCAGGTATCTTAAGCTTACAAAAACAAATTTGTCCGCAAGTTGGTGTGGTATTTGAATTTTTTTTTTGGACAAGGAGGGTGGTAGGAAGCAATGTCTCCAATTCATTTAAATTGAACTTAAATCAACTTCATTAATGCTTGGAGATGTGTGAATCCTACTTCAAGTAGTTGTAATTCAGAGTGGTTAGGCCTTTAAGTCACCACCTTATGATGGATCTTGGCGGGTAGATGGCAATTCACATGATAATGGGCGTCAACCTTTGGATAAATCTAGTTGGTTGGACTTTAGCATATTACTTGGATTGTATAGGCTTACAACATAGATCTAGTGCCCAATTTGATTTCTATGGGCAGCAGCCTAGCTTTTGAATGATGTTGGATTGTTGTCAAATTCTAGCAGAATAAATTAATAATTAAAAAAACTACAAAAATCCAAAAAATACATATTTATTTTTTGAAAATTTGTGAAAATGTTGGGATGTTTTAAGATTATCAAAATAATAAAAATTTATTAGGTGGCATAATTACAAAAATATAATAAACCTGAAAAATATAAAAAAATCTTAGAATCATCGCAAGGGATTTATACGATCATTATAAGCATTGTTAGAGCCCTTAAATATTTGTGAAAATACTAAAGCATAACTAAAAGTACAAAATTATCAAAATGCTTTTAACGAATAAATGAAGATCAATATAGCTAAATTGATATCAACTCTACATTAGTCTTAAGCCTCATTTGTGGTCTGGTCTGGTCTGGTTTGGTCTAGTCTGGTCTAGTCTGGTCTATAACACTCTAAGACCTCCAAATTGGTTAGATTATCACCCAAAAAAAAAAATTCTAGATGCCCTTGAGGACAAAGTAGGTCCAAATTGAACCAAGGTAGAATTAAACCTTCTTGAATTGATTTAAGGGTTCTAAAACTATCAATCGAGTAAGAATATATACCTATTATATGTGAAAATCTAATCAATGAAATTTCATAAAACTACTAGTCTTAGGTTCACTCTAAGGCTCATCAAACCAAGAAATTTATAGAATCAAATAAATTACCATTCTTAGTTTTATTTAATATTCATCATACTTAGAAGGTAATAAAGTTCCATTAAAATTACCAATCCTGGTTGGATCTTATTCCTTACCCAAGATTGCCTTTACATTTTCTTAGCCCTAGTAGTCCTATCCTAAAGTTTCCTATATCAACCTTTATATATGTTTGTTTGTTGTTGGTTTTTCCTAAGGTGTTGACAAGTTAGTTTTTGGGTATACTTGACCACATTTGTCTTACCTATGGTTTTCCATTACCAATGCCATAAACCCTTAAAAAACCTTTTTGAACCTATCACAATAATAATTGTGCCTATGTATGAGGTTTATTAGAATTGTGATTCAGAAGAATTAAATAATTCATATCAATGTTTGACGTTGTGCTTGATAATATCATATGTTATTAATATTATGGATATGTGGACAGTGACCATTCCCATACGTGTATAGTTCTTAGACATGATGGGTACTTAATCCATATTCGAGGTTTACCTTAAAAGCAAACTACTTTTAATCTTGTCTCATGACATGATCAACCCATATCAAAATCACCTAAATTATATTATTCAATTTTAATAAGAAAACTTTCCTTCAATCCTAAGACTCTTTCACAATATTCAAAAACTAATAAACCTAAATGGTATTAGGACAATGAAGCCATAGGATTTTCTAAATATATCAAGTGTATTCTTTAAATCCAAATCGTTTCTCCTTTCCATCTAAATCACACCTTAGATTTTTCTCTTAAATTTTAAAAGGATAATTAACCATAGATCATCTAGGGGCAAAAGACCAAATGTGGTCATTCCTAATGACCCATAGATAAAATTTTGTCTTGTGCAAAAAGACAATAAATTGTTATTAAAACTATTGAAGAATGAACTTATTGTTGCAGATAGGATTATTCACTTACCAAACTCTTTGATAGGGCTAACAGTCTTAAAATTTTATTATTACTCTGTTTGGATTCTTTAAAGGCCAAGTAACAAGGCAATGAAAAGAAACATATGATGGGGAAATATAAGAAGAGAGGTAATCATCCTTAGGTTACCTTTATGTGTCTTGGAGACATCTTTTAAAGAATGGATCCCACTCAATACCCATTTGATCTACTTAAGACTAAACAATAATTTGATAATAATAGCTCTTAGGTTTATCAATCGTTTGTTTTTTAGGCTTGACAATACTTTTGTTTCATTCCAAGTTCTTAAAGCCACTTTGTACCATCCCAATCATAGCAAATTTACAACATAAATTTTAGTAAAATTAATAATTTATAAGGATTAAATAATTATCTTAAAACTCGAAAGGTACATTTTTTTTTATGTTATTTTTCTTTAACATAGGGGATATGCCAACATAATGTCTTAGTCATGGTGGATGGCATTGTTCTTCAACTTATGTTGAAATTTAACATAAAGACAAACCACTTCAATTCTTATGTCAAGACATGATGAATCTATATCCAAATAACCTTAATTAGGTTATGGGAAGTTGCTTAGGACGAGGGAAATAATGAATCTCACCAAGGAACCCTTCTTATTAATCGTAAGGTTGCTTGAAAAGTAATAGCTAAAACTTATTTAAATTGTCTCAAAACAATAGAGTAATGAAATCATAATAAGGTATGTTTATCAAACATTAGTCATTTTCTCTTTGCACTTAAATTGCTAAACCTTTGACTGGAGGTTCCTTTTAAATTTTAAAAGGCTAGTTGACAATATGGGCTATGAATTATTAGAAATCAAATATCTTCTCATCGTATAGCTCTCATTTGAGAACAAAAATCTAGAAAATACTTTTTTTCAAATTTGGAAGTCAGAATTTATTATATTTACTCCCTTTATAAGTTTTGACCTCACATAAGGAAAACAATGACAATCTAGCCCACAACCATAGTGATGGGGGAAATTGGTGTGTACTGGCATGATATTGTGCAGCATGGACTTCAAAATTGCAAATTATGAAGGTTATCATTTATCGTTGCGAAAATCAAAACTTGATTAGTTGCAAAAATCAGCACTTGATTAGCTTAGGAATGTTTTGAGCCATCTCAGTTTGAGGGCTTTCCTTGGTGCTATATAACAAATGTTGCTTGTTTTGTATTCAAATATATAGAGTTTGTAAGACCACATCTTTCTCAATTTAGATTTTCATAAGCATGAAAATAGTTGAAATGTGATTGTTTAAGTTTTGTAGAAAATATCAAAGACTAATATTGGTAAAACAACAATAACCACATCAAGCTTCTTGTTGATCGAAAAGATAAGGTTGCATTTGTCATGTCCCATTCTAGCCTCTAAGCTAATGACTTGAAACTTAGCTTTCTTGTAACATACTTTTGTGCAAGATGGAATGCCACATTGAAGATATTGTGCTTGGTATTCCTTATAGAAACAAATGTTGTGGTCGTTTTTGATGTTTTTAAAAATTTCACTTGGTTTAGGTTTCAAGTGCTTGGTACAATATTGCTTTGTTTCTAGGGCTAATTAGTTCTGTAGAATGAATTTAAATTTTGTTGATGACTCTGCTCATTTCATGGTTCAAATTGGTATGATATAACTTTTATAGTTTGTTAAAATGTTCTTTTGTGAAACCTTTATTTTGCTTCAGACTATGCATCTCATTCATTAAGATTTCTCGTTTGCTCCTTTCTTATTGGATTCTAACTATAATGTCAAATGATTCTAATTGCATTTGTTGTTTTTAATTATTTTTTAGGGCAGCTCTGGCATATTTAAGTGTTGAAAATAAGTGAACCTCTTTTGATTCTTTTAACCCTTTCAGCTATGGCCTGGAAGTATCTTCAACATCGAGGCTGGAAAGCAAGCTCTAAGGAACATTAATTCACTTGCTCTGTTTTCAAACATTGAGGTGAATCCTAGGCCTGATGAAAAAAGTGAAGGTGGAATTATTGTTGAAATAAAGCTCAAAGAGTTGGACCAGAAATCTGCTGAAGTGAGTACTGAGTGGAATATCGTACCTGGACGCCAAGGGAGGCCAACCCTGGTAACATAGAAGGCTATTTTTATATAACATGTATTATAATTGGATTTTTTTGTCTTCTCTTTTTGTCTTAGCTTTTCTTGCTTTAATTTATTAGGCATATCAAAAAATCAATTATAATTTCCTAGAGATTTTGCATACATTTGAACGTCATTACTTGCAGGCATCTATCCAACCTGGCGGAAGTGTTACTTTTGAACATAGGAACATCAAAGGGCTTAATAGGTCTATTGTTGGTTCTGTGACATCTAGCAATCTTTTGAATCCTCAGGTATGATCTCTCCCTTTAAACTATCAGGGAATCAAAATTTTAAATTATAATTGCTTGGCTTTTCTTTGTGAAGTTGAGGGTTACAAGTTATATGAGAGGGATCAAATTTAGGACTTTGGTACCAACTTTTAAGATTCTTATTAGCTAAACTAGTTAGTCTATATAATTTTTCACATTCTTATAAGAGGTAGAAAATAGTGCCAGTGTTTTCTTGTAATTTTTTTCATCTTTCTTTATGATATACAATTTTACGAAACTATTTATCACGCTTTGCGTTTAGAAGATAGTACACCTAGGTAATTTGGGTATGATGCAAAAAAATTAATTTTAATCCACATGACACAATTTTGGAATAAAGGCTAAATAATTCGACTTAATGTTGTGAAAAGAAAATAGTATCATTACATAAGAAACAAAATTTATTTTTATTTATTCAAAAAGAAAATGTCATAAAATTGAAATCTAAAATATCATACCTTGAAGAAGATAACATCATATTATTGATTATACAAAAGTTGAAGTAAACAAGTCGATCAATTTAAATAACATAATAAGATACATAAATACTTATCATAAAAATAGTTTGTGGCTTGCATTTCTATGATGATGAGCTACCTATCAAGCAAGTTGGACCTAAAAAATATATCAATATCTAAGTTTAAAAGGCATTACATTAGATGAACCCTTTGTTCAGACATGATTGATAATTACTAAGGTATGAATATGCTAAGTAATAACATTTTCTTGTTCATATGATTATAGTCTTCAAATAGCTTAAGCAAGAATGATGCCAAATTAAGTCAAATAATTGCCACTTTGTGGACTTGATGACCTAGCTAGCCACATAGATGCTATAATGTTGTTATTGATTATCACATCTATTATTCATTCACACATGAATATACATAATGAATATATATAATAAACCACAAGGCTGTTCTAAATTATCATATTGATTTACATAATGGGTTTCATATAATCAATAGTTTTATGAATAATTAACATACGAATAAAGTAGTTTGATATGTACAACGATTCTAATATATGAATAGCGTAGTTTGATGTGCACGATGATTCTCACATAAATAGAGTAAAATTCAAATAACTAGCATTTCACAATGTGTACTATTCAATTAGGAGCTTGTAATAATTTTGAGCCTTATTATTGATAGATCTAAATGGATTCTACTATAACATATTTTAAATAAATATTTACTATTAAGCATAGTATATTAATAATTCTAATAATCAATAGTTATAGAGATTATATAAATCATAAATTAACTAAAAATCAACTAATCAAAGAGAACCCATAACAACAAAATGTATATTTGTCCTGTGATGTGTGAGAATGACGTACCTTGAGATTGGATCCATGTATCTAGGCATTCAAATTAAGTTGGCTCAATTAACCTAAACATAAATTTCAGGTTAATAGACACAATTACATCCATGAATCAAACCAATGGAAATTCATCATGTGGTGCTAAATTATTTCTTGTATCCAAATAATTAATTTAATTAATTAATTTAAATGATGCTAGCTAATATTAAAAATGGATAATAATTTCTTGCTTAGTTTCATTGAACCAAAGGCTTAAAACAATTTATAATCTTACTATACAAATTAAAAACTCAAATACATGCAAAAATTAAATAAAATGAAAGGAATTAAGTCATGGGAAAAAGAGGTTAAATAACTACTATGATGAGCAACCCTAGATTTCTTGATAATAATGGTTAGGAAGAGTTGGGTGGAAGTCATTGATATCTATTATGGTTTCAGTGGAGTAATGGAAGCGAGGATGAAGGGAAGGAAGTGGTAAAAATCTTAGTTTGAGATAAGAGAATGAATGGAATAAGGTAGCTAGTGTTGGGAGATGAGGAAATGGGCATGGGTGAAGTGGAGATTCATTACCCTTTTTTTCAAGGTTTTATGTTTTAAACTTCTTAGGGGCCGTGCTTTGCATCCTCTGTGTCTGTGTTTGCAGTTTCGATTTGTTTTCATATGTTTCAAACACAGTAACATATTTGCTACACAATTTACAAGGCAAAAAAAAAAAACAGAAAGGGACGCTTAAAAAAAGTGATTCCAAGCATTTGCCTCAAGTTATCTCATGGCTTTTCTTAATGCGGATGGAGTCTGTTGACCATCCATTTTGCTAAACTATAGCCTAGTATATTCTAATTTTGATCTGTTGAAGAAGCATTAATGAGAGCTATTAGATGCATATCCCTGATATGGCATCATGACATGGGGAGCATAATGATCAATTGCTTGTACCATTAGCAGCCTTTGTTTATTTTCATGAAGGAAACTATTGTACATTCTAAATTTCTGATGGTGTAAAGCCAACTTAATTGTATTTTTTATTGAGAATGGTTATTTTTTATTAATATTTGCTTTCCTTTATCAAGATTAAGCATAAGACTAGAAAAGGTTGACCAAGATTGTAGGACCGGGAGAAATGGCCCAAAACCAGGATCCATTCAATATTTCTAACAAATCAGACAGGATTAAAGAATAGGTTTTTGCAATTTAAGATTACAATTTTGATTAATTTCTGTAGAGATCACACATTGGTAGATTGTTTAATTGTAGATGTCAAATATCATGAAAGACACCAAATGAATCGAAGTACATTAGTATTGGAAAGTTCTTGTTTTCTATATATGATACAGTTCAGTAAAGGCTAAGTGTCGCAAAAGATTATATATTACATGGGATTACTTAACCAATGAAAGCAAAACTATTTCTTATTTATGCACAAAAACTATAATACTGCAATATGAAATTAACATGATACATAATTGAGGACATGGTCTGCTTGCCTCAAAGAAGCTCTAAGGTTTAAAAAAAAGTTAATCAATTTGAAGAACATAACAAAACTTCTAGATAAATGTCTTGAAAAGGTAAGTAGATAAGCTGTTCTTGATGTTTTTGTGATGACGAGCCAAATATGAGACTTATAAATCAACACTATGTGGAGTTGCAAAACAACTAATAATTGAATCCTTTAATTATTTCTTGATGTTTTTGTGATTAAAATTCACTTATTAAACAAGTTAAATATGAGAACTATGTATCAACAATGTAGAAGGTTGCAAAGTAATTAGTAAATGAATTCTTTTCTTAATTAAGTTATAAGGTATTAGGCCTAAATATGCACAATAAATGATGGGTGTAATATAGAATATTAATCATATACTTTATGATCTTATAACCTAATTAATGATATTTATGTGAATAATATCAAAGGTACAATAACGATATATAAATGTTTGTTGTCATGAGAATTGATGTACGAGAATGAACATGCTATCATACATGTTGCACTCATAAATAATAAAAGTTGAAATTTTCATCAATCATGATTTGTCATTTGTATGTAAATATGCTTACACATCAAATTAGTCATCATTCTCTCAATTAACTCATAATTTCACAATTATTGACATGACTTGATCATCCTTAATTGAAAGGATCCCATTGCTTATCTACTTTTAAAGACTTGTTAATCTGTGAGTCCATCGCCTTGGTTAGCCAATTGCATATTACATATCAAAAGGTGCCACTGATGATCACATCCATCCATCATACAATTTGACACATATATCAGTGCTTGTTATGCATGATATAACACTTATGTATAACACAATATCAAATGAATTCAATATCAATATTATTATAATAGACAAACTAAACATGGTTAGTAACATACTATAAATGATGTACAAAGAAACAATAAATAGTATGTGCATCAATCTACAATTGGAAATATTCAATATTTTCATAAATAATGTCATATACCAATAAATCTATATTTATTCTACTAATAAATGCATATTTTTTAATGTCTACAAAGAAGGAATCAATGTACAATGATAATTGATAAAAAATGAATGTGCATGACTAAATATATACAATTGAATTAATTTATTTAAATTACCAATGGTGAGTTGCTTGTCAAATGATAATCTCATCCTTTATGAAGTAAGAATTATCAATTTTGAGGTTCACGAGTTGAATCCAAACTTATAAATTCTTGAATTCTTTCAAGTTTGGGTCAAACCCACTACTCAATTTTATAATTTATGTTCACAAATATAGAGCATACTTGAAAATGAATGAGTTAATTTTTTGAATAATTAGAACGAGCTCTTAACTTAAGAATTGGTTTATTAATATGAATAATAAATTATGCTATTTTACTCCATATTGAGGTGGTATTGGGAATGAGAGAAGGGATATATTAAATGGAGAGGTAAAATAGTATGAAAATTAAGAAATGTGTTAAAGGTTAAAAAGAGGAAAAAGTTTCATATTCAAATAAAAGAAAATGGTTAAAAATCTTTCTAAGGTTTCTTACAATGCTTTAATATGAAAACTCATAAAAACTTGTAATAAGGGTACTTTATGCTCTCCTCCCCCCTTTTAATATTCTATTTCTTAAGTGCAAATCATAAAACTTGCCCTCGGGTTTCCTAATCTTAGTTGTTCCTAAACAATCCAATGTGTGAGGTTTTTATAGACATTACGAATGAATTGTTCAAATTTGGCATAACAAAACTTTTGAATTTTTGATAGTTATAATAATGGAATTGTCAATTTTAGTAGATTCTTGTCATGAAAAGTTTAGGAACCAAAGTAACCTTTCAAATGCCTTATAGGTGATGCAGACTTGTCATCTAGTAATAAAATGCATTATTAGAGATTAGACTTGTTGTTATGAAACTTAGAAGCTATTGAAATGAGTCAAGGTTGTTTGTAGGAGATTGAACTATAAGTTGTTCTTGAAAATGAGGTTAGTTTTCAATGAAATTGGTAGAGTTGTCAGAGAATGCAATGAGGATCTTTGATGTAGGATGCCGCATATTGATCATCTAATTGTTGATGGGAATAATGTTTAACTAATTGTTGATAGAAAACTAAACTTATATCGAATCATTTTTAATATTGTCCTTATGCTCCACTAATGTTCTCTTATATAAATTTATTTATAATCATAATATGACAATTCATCTATCTTAGAATTGTGTTCTTTCAACACTTATTCTATTTATATATTTGTATTTTATATGATGACATTTAGTATCATATAAAATTATCAACATTATTGTAGCATTATAAATTTTGATCTTGAATGGAATGTTTTGATTATACAACATTGTAGAGGTATTCATCCAAAAATTTTAATCAATTTTCAATCATTTTAGAGTATCAATTCAAGTAATTAAGTCTCTTTTTTTTCTATCCAATTATAATCTTTACATTTTTTTTTTGTTCCCACGCTGTTTGAATTTGTTTTTATTTATTCAATTTTATATATGAAAACTAAAACTTTATTAGGCTCCAAACTTTTTCTCCATGATTTTAGCTTTATTTTAGTCCCATTTCTAGCATATCAACAACCGTAATATCATCAAAATCAGCAATGTAAGGACATAAATATCCATGTAACTGTAAAAATAATATTTACCCCACTTGTATTTTTTCTAATATTCTAATAATGAAATGTCAATGACTTGTCCTATATAAGTACTATGATGAAATTTTATCAATTTAAATGTCCAATGATCCTTTATTTTCTTTTCTCTTTTCATTACCTTCCTCCTTCACTATCTGTATCAGCATCTCTGACCTCTTCGTCCAAAGGTAGCTTTGTCATTCTTGCTTCCCTGAATTCCTTTGGTTCATATTTTTGTCCTCGACCTTATTGACTTTCTAGCACCCATACTATTGTCTTCAAGATATTTTGGAAAATGGTGCAACATGAAAAGCTAGAGAATTAGGCTCCATTTAGGATATTTTTTTCTTTTTTGAAGCTTTTCTTCAAGAAATCTTGCAATTTATTGTGTGAGGTCCAAGGAACTTATTAAATGTTTTAGAAAACACCTCTTTTTTGATTTCATGAACATAGTCATTGAATAGTTTTTCATTTTTTTGATCTTTTAGAATACGTCAGTCATCTTATTCTGATAGCACACATGACAAACATTATGTTCAAATGCAATCTTATCCTTGATGTCAGATGTGTTTCATTTATTTGCATGTGTGATGGTAAGCCATGTTCATATTAGGTGTTTTAGGATTGCTAAATTAAATAATTGAATTCAGAGCTATTGCTATGAAATTGAATTTATGCATCTTTTGTGAATTTGAATGAAACTTGAAAGGATAAAATGTGCTAAGATATCATTCATGAAATGGTAAAGGATTAATAATCATGGTAGTGTTCAAATTATTATGCCTTACAATAATTCTCTGATATGTAAACCCTTTCTTTTGAATAATTCATGTTATCTTGGATGCCTAGGATGATCTTTCATTCAAGTTCGAATACGTGCATCCTTACATAGATGGAGTGACCGATCCACGCAACCGAACTTTCCGTGCAAGCTGCTTTAATAGCAGAAAGATGAGTCCTGTCTTCACTGGTGGACCTGGTGTGGATGAAGTTCCCCCTATCTGGATTGACCGAGTGGGTTTCAAGGCCAATATAACTGAGGTTTGTATTAATATGCAGTTTGGCTCTTAACACCATTTCTCAAACCATATTTGTTTGAAGTTACAAATTTGATGCACTTTGTAGAGCTTTACTCGTCAAAGCAAATTCACATATGGACTTGTGGTGGAGGAAATCACAACTCGCGATGAAACTAGTAGCATTTGTACTCATGGTGCTAGGCCGTTGCCCACTGGTGGTTTGAGCATGGAAGGACCTCCAACGACTCTCAGCGGCACTGGCATCGACCGCCTTGCATTTGCGCAAGCTAATATTACTCGTGATAACACAAAATTTGTTAATGGTGCCATTGTTGGGGAGAGGAACGTGTTTCAGGTAAGTAATTTGATATGTAGCTCTACTTGTCATCCCTTGAAACAACTTGATTTGTTCTCACGACAATAGGTAAATAACTTAAAGAGGCAAATGAGAAATTCATAGTGATGGTTTACCTATGAATTACCATTGTTCCTTTGATGCATATTTTAATATTTTTTTATTATTAGAAATAAAAAATAACATTTAGATGAGATAATGGTTTATGAATTTTGATTTCTATCTTCTTTACTCACTAATTTTGTTGCAATCGTTGAAACATGATGTCTCCATAGCACTTTGCAATTGTTGCAGATATTTCCAAGATATAATGACAGAATGAAATGATCAATAATGTACATAGATCCTTCAGCTACTGTTTATAATTGGACCTGTTTGATTTGTATGGCTCATCTTCTCCTGACACTATTCCTTTCATTGACTTCAGTTGGATCAAGGCCTTGGGATTGGTAGCAATTTCCCGTTCTTCAACCGTCATCAACTAACCGTCACTCGCTTCATTCAATTGAAAGGAGTGGAAGAAGGAATCGGAAAACCCCCGCCGCCTGTTCTTGTCCTTCATGGGCACTATGGTGGCTGTGTTGGGGACCTTCCAAGCTATGATGCTTTCACTCTTGGTGGACCATATTCTGTAAGAGGTTACAATATGGGGGAGCTGGGTGCTTGTCGAAACATACTCGAGGTACTTTGGGTTCATGTTTTCAATTTGATGCCTATAATGCACATTTGTGAATCATGTTTCAAACTAGTTTTTCAAAAGTTGCATTTCATTTGAGCCCCTAAGGAGCTGCAACATCATTGTCGCTCAGGTGACGGCGGAATTGCGGGTTCCGGTGAGGAGCACTCATCTGTATGCATTTGTGGAGCATGGAAATGACCTTGGAAGCTCCAAGGACGTGAAAGGAAATCCCACCAAGTTCTTTCGCCGCATTGGCCATGGCTCGTCTTATGGAGTTGGGGCTAAGTTGGGTTTGGTGAGGATGGAGTATGCAGTGGATAACAATTCCGGTACAGGAGCTTTGTTTTTTAGATTTGGTGAGAGGTTTTAGTTTCTTTGGTCCTTTAAAGTCTCAGAAGTAGCTCAGATGAAGCTCACTCATCTGAGCCGGCTCTCGGTTTTTCTTTTGTGGGATTGAGGTTGTTATCTCTTTTGAGCTTAGTTGTTCTCTTGCTTTCTTGAAGGATTATTTGTCATTATTGCTGTCTAACAGATTGGTTCGCTGTAACCCTGATTATGAACATTGTATTAGGAAAACTTGCAAATCTATGATGAAATATGAGAAAAATCTCAGTTTTGTGAATTTTAAGAGGTTGTTTGGTAAAAAAAATTTAAAAATTATATATGGATTTTGATTCATTTTCTTATTATTACTTTCGTTGTTTTTATCATCAAGAATAATAGTTACCCTCATTTTATCACATACCTTGTAACCTAAAGAAGGTAATCCTTTCGATTTGTATTGCAACTATAGGGATTAATTTGGAAGGGGAGGTTACATCAAAGGCTTAAACTGTAACAGGTGCTTTGAGAGACTCCAAAATCTTGTTATCAACATCAAAGTTGATCTGCTTCTTATCTCTTCCAATTCTAACATATTCATCAAACCTCTCTTGTAAATCAACTGGAAGATTGGTGCTGCTCCTCCAACCAAGAACCTCTTTTGCTGCTCTTGGCTCTGCATAGAAATGCTGCAGACAACCATCAATGATTTAGCTATCGAAACTGCTAAAACAAGGAGACTTCCAATCAAAAAAGCTTTGCAATGGAAGGAAGTTCAACCAAACACCAACCATGTTGCGAAAAGGAAAAGCCTTCCTTGCATCAACTCCCACAGATGTTGGATCATAGTGAACCACCTTGGCTTCGAGACCTGCGGCTCGTGCGCAAAGCTTGACCAGCCCGTTGAAGGTGACAGCTCGGTCGCTCACACAGTTGAAGATTTTGTTGGATGATGCAATAGGGTTGGCAATGGCTAGAGACAGCATGCTGGATAGATCCCTCACATGTGAGATGTTGGTGAGTTGCATTCCTGAACCGGGAATCGGAATCGGTCTGCCACGAACGATTCCTACATGTTGCAACAAAATGAAAGATGAACACAAGGCAACATGTTCATAATAATTAAAGACTTCTTGAAAGATTTGTAAAGACTATCTGTTTTGAAGTTTCAAGTCTTATAATTTAAACTTCTAATAAGATTTTAAACAAAAATTAGAAAAATCTAAACTATTATCAATACATATAATTATCATGTTATTTCATTTTATCTTACTCTCAAATGACAATTTTATTTTTTTACATCTATTTTATTCTCAATATAACATTCTAACTACAGTTTACCTAATGTCTTTGCACATCAAGCACATGTTCTAAGCAAATTAAGCAAATACTCATCTAAAACAGCAAAAATAATAAAGAAATGAACATTTTATAAGGTTATTATTGTGGAAATGTCATCAATGTTAAGCATATAAAGTGTTCGGCCAAGCTTCCTGAGGCACACAAGGTCAATGTTAAGTGCAAATTTTCTATGGTGCAAGCCTTTTCCCATATGAACCAAGGGTTACACATAACATTCTGCTTGAGGAAAATAAGTCGAAGCAAACGAAAGAATGAGAGGCAAGTTATGGCATACTGTCGAAGAACCATTCCTCGCAGTCCTTGTTGTTTCCAGATCCTATTATGTACTGTGGACGGAAGGTTGCCCAACTACTAAAAGATAATTCTGCAATGTATCTCTCCACTGCTACGTGACCTGCATCATCTTTAACAGGATCCTGCAAAGTTGGAATTATTCTTATATTCTGCAAGGATTGGCAATAAAAATGATAGTGAATCTATTCTACAGAGATCACAATATCACATAACCCCAAAACAAATTTGATTCAGCTTAGAGGCACCTTTCTTGCATCACAAAGATGCATAATATTGTTCGTCACACTTGTCCACCAATGCGACACGAAAGACATCAAGCTGTATGTGGGATGTAAATGACTTTTGTACTTGAAGATTCAAAGTGAGAGGAATATTAAATTGGACTATTTGGTAAAAATTCTCTTAATATCACACAACAATTAATCAGTAAATGCATGCATACATCATGAAATTTAGTTCAAAATTCTGGATTAATATACAAAATATAATGATATATAGAAAAAACCATCAAAGAGTTAGCTATGTTGCTGTTGACCATACCCCTTCGATATGTGGGAATTCATCTCCTGTCTTGTAGATCCCAGCACTGCTGATAAAGAGGAACTGCTTGACTCCTGCAGATTTAGCCCAGTCAGCTACAGGTCTGCAAACCATATAAACTGTTAAGCACAGAGATGTAAACAGTTTTAAAAAGTGTGCATATTTTTTGTTTGATATCTTAGGGCATGTGTAATGGTTGAAAGAATTTCTTCCATTGCTCGAACCATTTCAGACAAGTTAAACCAAACCCAAGTTCAAGCGTTAAACAAATGAAGGTTTGCAAAGTTTTAGAAGATTTTGGATTGTTCCTCTACATTAATCTAACTGGGTAACTCAATGAAGGAGACTGCACAATGAGGTGAACTAATGCTTTTCTGTTATTCCTAGCAAAACAGAGAGAGAGGAGAGGTTACATGAAAAGTTCCAATGAATAGAGAAGGAATAGGAAGAAGAGCTGTAGGTTATCATCCAAAAGATGCATGCTTGAACAACTCACTCTTAAAATCCTCTTACTTCAATAATGAAAAATAAATAAAAGAAAATTTGGATTCATGGTTGTCACTAAGTTAAACAACGTCAGAATAGTTGTTAAATATTAAGTTGATTAATGAAAAATAGATTTGAAAAGTGTTTTTTAAATGTTATCGAAAAGTTATGTATTGCATAAATATGTTATTAATAAGCATTTAAGAAAATAATCAATATCATAAAATAATTAAAACAACATTTGTCTTTTTAATAAAACAATAATATACGTTATTTTGTTATTATTTTAGAAAGGTAAAATAGTCTTTTATTCTTCTCATATTATTTTCTATTTTTTAGATTGAAAAAGTGCATTCAAAATATGACTAAGCAATGCCTTATTGTATTTTAAAAAAAAATTTACAAAAAGTTGAGCTTAAAAAAGATGTATTAAATAAGCTTTAGTTGATAAAAATCTTAAAGATTGTTATCAAGATCCTACTTTCAATCACTCTCATACACATGGGGCTTGGCCCTAAACTTATTTCATAACAAAAAACCTCTATTTATAACACCTTAAGAGCAATGAAATCATTTCAATTGACTAACAATCAAAGACCACCAAAGTTGCTAATGAATGTTCTATACGGAACATCCCAAAAATTTACAAGATGCATTGCCGTTATTTTTGAAAACAACTGCCAAAACATATATGCCCAAGTCATGTCAAACAAGAATTGAGTAATCTTTTCAATAAAGCTAAACTAAACAGTAACACTTACCTTAGTGTTCTCAAGAAGCATATTGAAGATGCAATTCCTCTGTGAATGATTCATGGTTAACCAAAGCAAGATTTTCTAAAGATAGGAACTGCAACAATACTGCTTTTGAGACACCATTTTATTGACTAATGAAGTGATTACATAATTTTCTTTCCCCAACTTCCAAAGTAGAAAGCTTTAAAGATCAACCTTAAGGAGGTCGTTGCTTCGAGAAATAACTCTTCTCTCAGTTCAAGAGCTGCTCGAACCATTAACTTAATTACTTCATACACAAAATATTCTCATCTGTTTAATCTTCAACGAGCAGCGGGAATAATAGAAAGCAAACAAATTGAATGCAAAAGTGGTTTGGAAAAATCAAACTAATTCAGTTATGGCAAACCATCAACTTACTTCACCGCATCCAAATCCTTGCCATTGTTATCCAATACTACATCGAAACCATCCGAGCCCACAACCTTCCCCACATCAGCTGGCTCTCCCCAAACTGTCCTGCCGCCGTCGCTCACCAATTCCTGCAAAACAAAGCAATCTATATAGAAAAGGGAGAGGAACCTTTTTAGCCTCAATAGTAAAACAAATATATGTGATGAAATCCCACCGAGAATCGAGTGAAGGGAGGCTTCTTCATCTTGTCGGATCCCTCATCCCCGACAGTGAGGATGGTGACCTCGTGACCGGTGCCAAGGAGGTCGCGAGCGAAGTAGAAGCCAATAACTGCGTGGCCGCCACTGTCAGCGTTTACTATGAGGACCCGCTGCTTTTTTGCCTCTGCAGAAGGAGTAGCGGCAGCTGAAGCCAGGGGAACCAATAAGCTGGGGCGAGGGGAAGCATGGAAGGAGAGCGGGCGGTAGAGGAAGCGCCGGTGAAAGAAGGGGTTTTGTGGCGTAGGAAGGGGGGATGGGAAGAGAAAGTAAGAACACTGCGATTGGAAGGAAGTTGCCATGGCAATAGCGGCGGCAGCGGCTAGAGAGGCAGACATTACGAATGGATGTGTGGCAAAATGGCGGTGTACAACGGTAACGAGTATTTGTAGTCATGGCGGGAGAGGATAAGATTGCCGAGGCTGACATATCAGCTTATTTTTTTTAATTAAACAAAATGAAATTTTTTTTTTTTCTTAAAAGGATAACGTGAGCCATTCTTTTTTAGTCATATTTGGTTTTAATAAATAACAAAATTAAGTTAATCATTCTCACAATTTCATGATTAATTTTTAGATTTTTATGATTGCACGATCATTATTACAAAGTCCAATTTATTTACTAAGATTTTATTTGTAAATAGTTGGAATGTTTACATTTAAGTTTAAAATTAAATAAATATTTTTTATTAATCTAATATTTTTAAAAATTAAAATGATATTTTAATTCTATTTAATTCGGCCCTCTCTTCATGCCTTTTCGATGCTCAACACTCGCCCGCGTGGCATGCGTCGGAGTTCTATTGCTTGCTCACTTCAGCAATCCCTAACCAGTCTTAAGGAGTGACTGCTCCACAAGGCCAAAACCACAGCTTCCTTTCGCCTTCCAGGCGCTACGGCTGTAGCCCTAGCTCGATTATTGTAAGATCACCTTTAGGCATGCTTGTGGCGCCTTCCAGTTTAGATATTAATCCACTGACTTTTCACTTCGTTAATTTTTGTGTTTGGTTTGTTTTAAAACTTATTTGTAATAAGCTTCACTTAATTGAAAGATATTTCCTTTTTTTTTTAATCAATGTTGCTTCGTGTAAATGATTAAATTGCTACGTTTTTAGGCTTTTAATGATTATTGTATGATTCCACTACGATCCGCGTAACTTGAGTGACGTGAAATTGGGAATACATATCGTAAATTTGGTGAGTGATGGAGTTAACTCTTATTTTAGCATTAAGTAAGAAAGGAATTACAACCCCACCCAATGAAGACTTGGCATCTAGGAAGATCCTCATCTCCAACCCTCGATGAACTGTTTCGACATACTACACCTCGTTGGTAATCTTGGAAAAATTGCTCCACATGTTTGGAGTTAATATGGCTAAAGTTGATGGTGGTTGTCCCTCGACCATTTTTCTTTGTAAACAAAAATTATAAAGAAAACCTCAATAGTTGTACAAAGGCTTGTGATGGTGGCGATAAGATGCACTGAAAATGGTTTTTAATGTTCTATGCAGTATTTATTTTTCACATAAGATTATGTTTGAATTTAGTATATCACTAACGGTTATAGGTTCTGCTGCTCGTGTTAAAAGGAAATGAAGTTTTCTTTTATGATCCATAAGACTTCAAAGCAATTTTCCTTTATCTTCTTTATATTGTTTTGTTTTCTCAATCTCATTGCACTTGTTTAATGATAATACTTTAATAGTATAAAATCTTGATGATGTCATTAAGATTGATTAACTAATTTGCTTGATTGAATGGCTGAAGCTTGAGTAGGTGGAGAGAATGTTTTGATATTGTTTTCTCGTATTGGTAAAGGTGCCTTAGGAAGAAAAGAATCAAATTAATGAAGGTTGTCTTATTCCCTAAAAATGTTATGAACATCTAAAATTTATATGTAATCTTTTAAACATCCAAACTTTGTGGTATGACAAGATGATATGAATTACATGTTCACGTTGGTGAATGACTTGAATTGTATTTTTTTCATGGCCATATGCTGCTAACTACTGCAGGTTATTGAGAGGAAGTTAGTGATAATATGGAGATAGGTGGCAGTGGGAATGGCCCAGAGAAGAAATTGGAGGATTGCACTGTTGCCAAGTGAGTCCACTGCATGCCTGTGTGCAAGTTTAAACTTCTAAATGTTTACAGAATGGCGCATTTCAGTAGAAAAATGGGAATTATATGCATTTGATTATTTACTGATTTTCATATATGTGTATATATGTACATATATACATATATATATATATATATATATATATATATATATATATATATATTAATGTACCAATGCATTTATAGAGTATTCTAACTAGATTTGAGTTTTATTTATTATTAAATGTAACATTTAAAATCCTTTTTTTTTGTACTCTAACTATGTATTCATTGCTTTCAGTTATCATGAAAACGTTATCATATTTGTTTATGATGCATATAGTTGAAATGGCTTGCTAATACTCTTGTTGTGTATATTTTCTTGATTGTGATACATCTTGTTATTTAAAGCTGCATTTTGCAAAGAGGTGGTTAGAGGTGATGTGTTCCATTTTCTTTCTAGGCATTAATTATGGCATTCATATTGTTATGTGTGCATTGATACACTTTTCATAGAACAAAGAGAAGTAGCATGTTAGGCTGTGTTGATGCATACTTTGGAGAGTTGAACTTGCTTTTTGATTTTGAATTATCCTTGAAAGGCTTCTAGTGCAAGGCTATAAGATTCACTAATAGCTTTTTGATCAAGTAGTGTATTTTGATGATTAAGTGGTTGGTTCTTAGAATATATCAATTAGTTTTTTTTTTAATTAAATTTGGTCCTTAATTATTCACAGGGATTTAATGGAAAGTCATAAAATTGTTGTGTACTAGGGTTTTTTTAGTTTATGCTAATGATAATTTGATATTTCATACTTGTGAGATTATTGTTATTTTGTGTTGTAATCTATAACAAAAAACTATAAAATCAAGAAGTTTTTAAGGATATAAGAATGGAAACGCTAAGAAGCCTAAGGGGAGAGAGTTCTTTGTCCACATTTTCTCTAATGTTTATCACTGTCATCTCTTCATTTGCAGCTACTGCTACCACTTTGCCTACTAATTGAAACCAATTTTGTCAATCATCCTTGAATTTGTTCATTTATTGAAATCTTGATGTGTGGACTCATCGTATACTCCAATGATGTTGTATTGCATCATATTTGGTATTAGCGCAAACTTCATTATGGTTTATCCACAAAGATGAGCTGTGAGAACTTCAATGTAGTTTCTTCTACTATTGCATCCTAAGGGATTTTCTTTTGTGTTGATTAGTAGGAGGTCGACTCAATAGCCCTAGTGAATACATCCCCACCAACAATCTCCATTACTATTGACAATGTTATGTACAATCACAATTGCAAGCTTCACATTGTATGATAGAAACGTTTTATCAAATTTGCACATTATTTGTACTTTGGGCATAATGTTTTCATATGTTATCCAAATCAATTGTTTTTTGTGGCACTAAAAAGAAAAGGAAAAAATTTTAAAATTTATTTGTTTGTCCCCATTAACTCTAATTTAGCCATCTTCTTGGAGAAAAAAATTTTCCATGATTGTTGGATTGCAAAATTTCTAGAAATTGTTGCATTGTTCTTAGAAAAGACAATTGACTATTTTCTAGTACAATCCATCGTAAATAAATTTTCTTTCATATTTTTTGTGCTTGCGGCAAATGAAATTTCTTCAAAATTGCATTTTTTATATTCTAATTGTTAGGTTGTTATTATCATGAATTTGAATTATTTGATCATTCAATTATATTCATGTGTGAACATATTTTACAAAATTGACAAACATCGTTATTGTTCAATCTATACCTAACCCAAGCATATTATTTCTATTTTTTAAAAGGGTGAAGGCACTAATGTTGTATTTTCAATAGCATAAATATCATTCTATTTTCTGTTGTTTTTAAGATTGTTGTGGCTTTTTGAAAATTAGATCATCACCTCCCTTCACTATTAAACTTGAAGTTTTGCTTGCGACATTCTTTCCAATATCTTCCTTCATGGAAGGTAGTTACGAACAAGGAATATGTTGATTGATGAACATATTCTAACATGATTCCAATAATGGAAATCAGTCTTTAGTTAGTCATGATTTAGAGCTTGTGAAAGGAGGCTTTGTTTAGGTATTCATTCAAATACTCTTGCTTACCTTAGAAGCTTAGATGAGCTTGCAACTATAGAAGGGGCTATTTATTACATGGGATGCCCCTTGTATCTGACATATCAACTCAATGGTTAGAACTTTAAGTAGTTTCAATGTTTATAAGGGCTATTTATTGTATATTTCATTATGATGCTTTGATGGGGTGTTCCACTTTGTTGAATTGTAATGTAGGAAACCACCGTGATGACTACGCACTTACCTAACTCGACTAGCTGACCGATTGGAACTTGGTTAGGGTTGCCAAATATAGTTAAATACATTTGTCTTAACTTGCTACCTTAGTTTGGAATCGAGAGGAATTGATTGTATATAGTCCTTCTGCAAACTTTCCCTATAGGCCTTTCCCCAAACTTTTTTAGTTCCTTAGCCCTTTTTTCTTCTTTTTGCTCCAAAAGTCTCAACTTAAAATAAAATTAATTGCTTCATTTGCATGTTTTCTTGTATTAGCTTGGTATTAAACTATCATTACATTTTGGTAGGATGATATTATAATACTTTTAATCATAGTAATTGTCAAAATGTCTTGTCTTTACATGATCTGTTTTGTTACTTGTTGCCTGACATACACTTCATTGGTTCCAAGATTTATTTATTTTTATTTATTTACAAACTAAAATTCGGGCGTTACACATATGTGAATCTCATGAAAATTTTTTAAGGTTGAACAATGTTAAATAACTCACACATTACAGATTATGTTATAGCTGTTATAGCTAGCACACTTATTACATGATCTGCATTGATGTCAAAGTTAGACATAAATTTAAATTGTACTAAACAACAAATCATAGACCTTGTTGCTTCTACCCCTAATCACAACACACAAATAACCAGATTAAAGCAAAACAATAACTCACAGGGGCATGGAAAGCATTCGTTGCCATACATTGAGTTTTATACTCTGCACCACAGCATGCATCTTGGTGATGATAACAACCAAACTACAAAAAGTGCACAAAATGCTGACATCACGACCCCATCTTTTGAGGGAAAGCTAGACCTCACAATATTCCTAGATTGGAAAAATAAAATTACTTACTGTTTCTGATTTTTTATGATGATTGATGATTTAAACTTAGGTTTATTAGAGTGAAATTAGCAGGTTTTGCTAATATTTGTATTCAAGAGCTTGAAAAGATAAAACGTATAGAGAGTTGGGAGAATTTTTTAGTAAAGTTAAATGTATTTTCCTTTGACTTACTGTTGTATGTTATCAATTACTTCCACTACACATATCATACAAAACACTACTAATAATTCATCAACAACAAAGCCAGATGTTACTTACCAAATAGTTCTAGTATCTCTAGAGCATCAAAATCTGTTACTATAAATTTTAAGGTAAGGACACTTCTGTACAACATAATATAAAACATGTGAGGACAAAGGAAGTGGAGAAAAAGAGATCAATAAGAAGTGCAAGGAATTTTATATTGAAGCTAATGAGGTGTGAATGGTATGGCCTTTCATAGAATCTGAAGATTGTATTTTGCTTAGCTGCTAGAAAATAGGCAGATTAGATTATCTGACCTTACTTTAAAATCAGATATTATTGGACCATCTTCAATTTAGAATCCTATCTTAAGAATTTTCGAAGTGAAGTGTGCCCATTATACTTTAATAAAAGAGTAAAAATTGAGAAATGATTTTGAAAATATTATTAAAGAGATTGAAGCAGAATATGAATGGTTTACTTTTGATGATGAAGAGATAAATGACAAAATTGAGATAGAGCATGAATGATTTAAATTTGATCAAGACCGTATTGATGATGAGTTTAAAAATATTTAGGGAAACAAGAGAATGAAGTTATTTTGAAATTAATGGCATTACTATTTATTCTGATGTATTCATGTCACCTACTGAGCATTTCATGTGTTGGTTTTTAATTTTTAGAGCCATTTCCTACAATTTATCATGGCTAAGATTTGAAATTTATGAAAAAACTGATAAATTTCTTGAAGAGTTAGCTTTTGAATTTATCCTAGAATATTTATCATGTAAAGTTACACATTAGCCGATTTCTTATGATTGTTTTCATGATTGATTTATTTAGAGAGTCTACCAATAATTTTGTTGTCATGGAAGGGAAAATTTTATCTTGTAGAAACAATTTTCTTGTTTGAAAGAGGTATAATAGTTGATGAATTTCATGATCCCCTCTTAGATAAACTATATAATTACTTTAATTCATTGTCATATTCACAATTTTGTTGTAGTCTTTGATCCCAGCTGTACATTGTCACATCCTAAACTCTATCTTGTTAGATCATTGTTACTGAATATTTAAAATGTCATAGTTTTTTAAATTGATTTCTGAGGACATTATGGCACATGTTTGGGTAGAAAAAAGGTTTTCAAAGATAAAAAATACAAGCAAATAAGATATTAGATATTATTAACTTACTAACTACTTGGCACTCAAAACTGTATATTGTATGATTTTTATTGTTATATTATAATAAGAAGTGTCATAATTCCGAGTGTATTCAAAACTATTTATTTACTTGTCATGCACTATCATGAATATTCATGCACAAAATGTACAAAATTAACTTTTTTTAGCATTTTATGTTAAATTGGAATAAATAATTTACAGAATAAATCTTGTTGATGCGAATTAGAATTTTCATAAATTTTGTCAAAGAGATTGTGTTCTAAATATGCAATAGAGTTAATCAGTTTTGTAAAGGAATTATAGGCAAAAGGTTTGGATTCTTTTAAAGTCTTCTAGAAAGCTGATTTGAATGCCTATGTTATAGATTCATCGAAGGACTATGGGAAAAAGTAATGATTTTAATATTTCAAATTTGGTTGCTTGTGAAAGACTAATAATGATTTTCAATGAGCATTTTGAGCTTACATTAACCTTAAGAGTGAACTTATCCATGATAGTCCACTAACCTTAAATGGTAAGAAGCTTTTTTATGTATTTTATGCTTATGATAACTTTGAGATTTTTCCTAACTGCTTTTGAGATTGTCACTAAGTTGTTACATCATGTTCAACAAAAAATTTTAGAATTGAGGATATGTTTAGGTTTCCTAGATAGATAGAGGGGCATGAAGTAAGCTTAAGTAATAGAGTCCTTGTGATTACCTCGTCTTCGATGTTTACCACTACCATCTTCTGTAATTGCAACCATGTTGCTACGGCTTCCCTTACCAACCAAGGCTTATCTCCTTATCATCCTCATATTTCTTTTGCTTTCCTTAGAAATTTTAGCATGTAGGGATCATCATATGCTTTGCCCAACATTAGTTTTTGCTCTATTTTGAAGAATATGCAAAATCCATTGCAAGGAAGATGCTTAGCTCAAGATGATGGTCATTCAAGTATCAAACCATTTTTTGGCCAATTTGTTGGCAAAGATAAAAAAGTTTACCAACTAAGCTAGCGGCTTAAGCATTAATACAATAAATCGAGAAAAAAACTTTTATGTCACTTCAATCCATATTTATTGTACACAAAAGCTATGAAGTGAAAAGTCAAAACAAAATAAAGTCACTAGTTTGAAACTAACTTTGAAGTCGTATAATCATAAACATGTTAGTTTGGTTAATGACTTAGAAGTGGATGTAGCTTTGATCTTATTGAAGGAAAGCTTTGGATGCCTTCAACTTTTATTGATATGACCTACAAATTTTATAATAATTTGTTCAATGTTGCTAACAAATTCCATTTGTCCCATCCTTCACTTGTCCATTCAACGTAAAAACAAAATAAGAAGAGATACATGTTCTACTAATTGTATGCCCCACATGCTAAGTTTTTAACTTCACTTCCCAACTTCTGCAGCGCACTTGGCACATGGTTTTTCTCTGTTGCGGGTGCGCTGATTGCAATCCCTGTGGGAATAAGGAAGAAGTCTCTCGGACCTCTGGTCTTCTTTGGTACCACGGGAACGATGCTGGACATCATAATGGGTGTTAGCCAGTGTGAGAGAGAGTTCGCAGAACGCCAGATGAAGCTTATGGAATCCCAAAGCCTCGCCAATGGCAGCTCCGTTGAGGCATTAGAAGAGTCTTAAACCAATGCTTCTTCATCCGGTTAGTTTCTTCAATTCAAAAGCCTTGTTTGCCCTTAACTTCTCTTGTAGACTATACGTTAGAAATGCCTCATTTTTTTAGAATGCTTTTGTTTGACATTAAAAGAACTTGATTTTGTATTATCTTGATTTAATTTTAAATGCTCATAACAATTATGAATGAATGTGAGTTTAGAAATGTGATCGATCGAATAAAAAAATTCATTAGTTTCATTGGTTGAAGTTTGGAATGTTTCATCTATTAAATAGGTGCATTTACTAGTTGGATGTTTTAAATTTTAGTACTATCTATATAACAATTTTTACCCTAATTAACGTATTTCTATTACAAAAAAAATTATCTAACATGTTTTTTTATTTTAGTTATGAATATTTCATAACAAAATTTATAATTAATAGTACATTGAAAGTGTCATGAAAGCTTAATTTTATGAAGTTACTGTCAAAAAAAATCTTTTTAAGTTCAATTAGTTAGATTTAAGATATAATTAAATACATTAGTTAATGAAAATAGTAGTATAATAATGATGAAGTCAATCAAATTATATGTAAATTATATTTTTGAAGATTATTAAAATTAAAGATATTTTTAATTAATTTGATATATTGAAGATTATTAAAATTTAAAGATATGATTGTATTTAAAATATCTAATTAAGAAATATTCTGTATATCTATATAGATATATATTAAATAAAATATTTTTAAGATATATTTTAGTTAAATTTATTTTTTTAATAATATTTTAAAGCATTGTGATATATGAAATAATATTAAATATTTAGATATTTGTATTGTAAATAAAGTATAATATTAAATGTATTTACGGCAAGCCGAAACCTAGCGGCTCTGTTCTCTTCCTCGCTTGTGTACGATTTGTCTTGCTGATTGCTCCGTTCAACCATCTTGCCGCGAGCAGTGGAGAACTACAGGTAGAACGACTGGCAAACAATCCGCTTACCGTGCCGTTTTCTGCAAAAATTTACCTAAATTTTTCAAGTCTGCATTTGATAACTTGGAACCAGAGCAATTCATGTCGGAGGACGAAAGGCTTTCATCAGAAGAACAAACTAGTAATGGAGGCGTAGAACTCTGTTCTAGGAAGAATAAAAGGTTGCGGGAGGCACTTGTTTCGACGGAGAATCGTGGTGTCTGCTACTTGAGCCGCGTTCCACCCCACATGGATCCGGCTAGCCTCCGACAAATACTTTCCAAGTATGGAGATGTTCAGAGAATATACCTTGTTCCTAAAGGTAACAAATTAGGTTACTGTTTCCGTAGTAATCCGTGGTAACTTTGAATTTCAGGCGAAGTAAGAGCATTTAGACTAGGTTCAATTTGTTGAATGCAATTTTGTGTTTGATCTTTTTGTTTACATGTTGCATCATGTTCATCTCCTCGTTTCTATGCTTTGCGAAGATTAAAATTCAAATGCCAATTATTAACAGGCTTGCTATGGGTCTTTTATGGTGTGTGTTTTACGTGTGCTGATCGATGCGCCATTGATTTGTTTGAAGTTCTTCTCCCTTTTAGAATCAAGGAACAATCTGGATGTATAGGATGCTTGCTTTTGATAGTGGCAGCCGATGCTTACCATGTGCCGATGTCTAGGATGTTAGTTCACCTCAGATACAGTTGAGGCAATACATTAGATTTTCTATGAGCAAGTGAATGATCTAGATGTTTTTGAGGGAATTTATTAATGTCTTAGATTTGTTGAGAGAATTTTGCACACCTTATAGTGTATCCTTTTTTATATTAAAAGACATTAAAGGTTAAACTATTCATTTAGTTAAATTTGATCATGTTTTTTTTATGAGTTCATTGCTTGAGGCTTTGTTGAGAATTTTATCTTGTACTAGCTCTTTGATGTTATTATTTTATCATTTTTTATGCTTTAATTCTCTAATCTAGTATTTTCGTTTCCAAAAAAAACTTTGTGCTATGAATTTGATATTTCATGGTTTATTTTTAATGTATTATGATGTTGTGTTCTTCATTTCCCTATCCAAGGTCTTTTCCCCCAAAAAATTCTTTTCTTTGTGGCCTTTTTGGCATATAGTGTTTATCCATAGTTGTTGTTTGTATTGTTAATTTTTATTGTCATTGTTCATAATTTGTTCCTTTCCTGCGACCTGAGATCATAGGAACTTGGGAAATGAAAAGGGTTAAAGCATGGCTTTATATTGAATTTCTGAATTTATCTTGAAATTATAGAAAATAATTATCTATAGAACAATAATATTATGGTTTACAAACTAACAGTATATGGAAATATTTTAATTCTTACCTTTGGCCTAGTATTCAAGGTTGTGTTAAAGTTGCCAGTAACCATTAAGAATTCAAGCATGCTTTTGGTCTGTCTTTGGTGATTATAAGAAAGCATTTAGTTTAAATGATCAAGCTTAATATATTAGCTGCAATCAAATAATCACGGCACCTAGTTTTAGTTCAAGGATGGTCATTCATAAACTAGGGACAGATGGTATTGCTTTATAATTCAGTATAAACATTGGAAATATTTTTTAAAATAGAATCAAGGTCATGCAAAGTCTATGCTATCATATTGCTTTATAATTCAGCGTAAGCATTGGAAATATTTTTTAAAATAATCAAGGTCATGCAAAGTCTATGCTATTTGCCTAAGAGTTTCTATCGTGCAAGCTGCTGTTGTCCCTCCTCATTACTATTATTTGTTTACGTTTAGCAATAACTACAAACTATCCTTCATGATGCAAATCTGTCCATGTTCTTTATTATTATCTGGTATTAGATAATGGCTTTTTGAATTGCATTTTGCTGCTATCACCTTAAGTTGTTGTCCAAACCCATTTATATTGCTTTGTTGAGTTTAATCTACATTGTAGATCCCACTTCCCAATTAAGAAGGAAGATTACTGGTGGATTTCGAGCAAAAGAGTTTTCAGAAGGGTAATTTACTCTAAATCCCGGTCTTCAATTCAATTTTTTCTCTTTTACTAACCATGCTTTGATGCGCTGGCTGAAAATTGTTTTTAGTGCATATGGCTTTTTTTTTATTTTTTTTATTTTTTTTTTTGCTTCGTCATTTTTTTTGTTCTTAAATATCCTATTTTGCAGTGGTTGAAATTTGTTCTGCATTCCTTCCCTTTTCTCCATTCAACCTGGATGATAACTTGACAAAATCATAACAAATGAAACTTTGATCATGTATATTTCTTGCTGTTCATATCACTAGATTTCTTGTGGAAGCCAGTAGGTAAAAAAACCTACGTATTTAGTCATAATGCATGTTACATTTTCACTCAATTTTTACTGAGAATTGCAGTATGGTGTCTAGCTGTTTATTGTGCTTGAAACAACTTTTACTGAAACTAAAGAGTTTAGGAAAGGCATAGCTCATTGATAATCAAGTAAAAAGCATTATGTTGAAAAGAAATATTATGCATCCAGTTGAAATAGTGGAAATATGAGTGGAGTTTTAGTGTCTGACCATTGTATGCGGAATAGCAACTTAGTATAACTAATTATTCCATTTTGTTGATCCTAATTGTATCCGTTTACTTGTTTTATCTGTTTATGTATTTTTTATGAGGCCATTCTTTTCAGGTGGGTTGAATTTGCAAAAAAAAGTGTTGCAAAAGGGGTTGCCAAAATACTGAATGGTGAACAAATTGGTAAGGTGAACTCATGTCATTCCTTTGAGTTTCCATCCTTTTCATGTGGCTCTCTTTGTATTCAAACATTAATATAGTTTTAGTTGGTATTTTGACTGAAACCTTTGATGTAGCAATCTGTAAAATGTTGTTATTTTTCCATTTATTATTATGAAATTCTACTATCATATATCCCTGAAAGTTGTGTTCTTCCCATAGATGTTTTAATAAATGCTTAAAAGATATATTTCGCATGTTCATTACATAAATGCCTATGTGATTTAGCTGCTGCTTCTTTACAATTGCAATTCCAAACTTTCGAACCCTTTCTGGATGAGTTATGTTTAGATGAACTATGTATTACATTTTATGGTCTGCAATTTCAAACAAATATTTTGTTTAATAGTTACAAACTCTTCTTTATTGTTATTGTAAATTCATGTCAAGTTATATTTCAGATTTTCAATTTATAAAAGCTGTTTGATATAGTTGTTCTTTTGAAGAATGATTTATCATGCAGTCTACCCGAAGTTGTGGAAAAATTGTACAACGGTATAATTTACTTCATTTTTTTAGTCTCTTCGCAGTTGTTTGTGCTAATCCTTAGCAAGATATGTTTCTTATGTTCATTATATAAAACTGGCAAACCATGTCTTAGACGAAGGATGAACTGGTCAATTTTAAGTTTTAGTAAGCCTTTATTTTTCCTTAAATGTCCTGTAGCATTAAGCTTTTATGAAGATGCTTAAGATATTACAAACGTTGATGTATTGTATTCCTGCATGAAAATGACGAACATGACTGCAATAGCAAGAAGAAGCCTTATCTTATAAGAAAGGTTGAGTTATATGAATTGTCTAGTACCACAACTCTGGCAAAGATAACCATTTGGTCAGCTATGATGATATCATTGCCATTGCCATGTTTTTTGGCATCTCTCTTCTCATGTGTATGTTTTTAGAACTTTCAATATTCTGGCCTTTTTGCTCTAGGGTTTAGACGTAAAAATTACAAAGAACATTGAAAAATCATTTGTTTTTATGCATCTATGGCACATTTATAAAAAATGTTATTACCTTCTGCAATTCTTGGCCCATTTCTCCGCTACTTGATCTCCAGAGTAGAGAATCTTTCAGTAATTCATTCTATCTATATTTTTTGTGAGCCCGCACATTATGGAAACTTGAAAACTGGCCTAACTTTTTTTTTTTTTTTTTTGCTTTGGTTTGACTGCTTCTGATTGTTGTTTCTCCAGTTATTTATTTTTTAGATGCATCAATTCAATGGGTCTAAGAATTTTTTTTTTGTTTTACGTATTGTATAAAGTAATAATATTTGAATTTTTATGTTAGGTGGGCGTAGGAGATCATCATTTTATTATGACATTTGGAACATCAAGTATTTAAGTAAATTTAAATGGGATGATTTAACTAGTGATATAGGTAAACCGAACTCATCAAATTTTATGCTGGTATAACTTTTTCATTCCATTGCATTCTAACTTGTACGAGGAATGCTGTAGCAAATAAGAGTCACATTCGAGAGCAAAGACTAGCAATGGAGGTATCTGCAGCAAAGAGGGAGCGTGACTTCTACATGTTAAAAGTTGATCGATCTCATGCTCAGAACTCCATAAAAGAGCGCATTAAAAAGGTACATATGAAAGAATTGTGTAGAAAGCACCACGGTGAGGTTTCATTTGGTAATTTTTTTTTAAATTTAGCTTTGCAGCAATGCCATCCAATTTGTGTTTTTTGTGAAGCTTGAATGTAGAGAGCTTGATATTGCACATGCAATTATGCCACCCATCTACAGTTTTATAAACGTCAGCAGTGCATTTATTAAGTTATTAATGATATGGAGAATAATGATTTTTGTATCTCATATAGTATAACACATTGCAATTGCAACATGACATTATCCCATGGACAGGGTGAAGCACGAATTTTATATATTGTTTAAAATGAATATTTGCTAATGATTTTTTTTACCAATTAACATGGTGAAGTACCCTTTTTCTGTATTTTTATGTAATCAACTGTGGGTTAAATAGCTCTAATACTAGGTGAGCATTTTCTTTTGAATAAGAAAATGCTTTTATGTTCTTCTGCTAGAGTATTAACTATTATTCCTTTAATGTCTTACATTTATAACAACTAAACTCTTCCATGAAAATTGAACATTGCATTATCTATTTAAACATTCTACTCATTTTTTGACTTGAAATAGTGTCTTTTGATCATTCCCATCCTACCCCAACTCCTCTATAGCTGCTTAACCAAAGGAAGAGTTGATCGCCATTACAAAATTTGGCTAGCCCCACGTCTTTGAGCAGAAAGGTTTTGAAAATAACACCTACTTGTCGATTAGGCATATGTAGCCCCATTCTTAAAGAAGGGGAGAGCTTTTCATTGTCATTACACTGTTAGGGCAGGGTTTGTAGGTGAATATTCTAACCTATTCATTCCAAACCAAGAAAATGCTTTCAAAAATTTCAAAAAAAATCTCCATAAGCATGACTTGCTCATTGTTTCCTTAAAAAAATGCTCTGCTTCTTAGAAATGTCTTTGTTGAAAATTTGCTGTGATGGACATGAGTTGAATTTGGTCTTTTTAAATTTGAAGTACATATCTTCTAAATTGCGACAGAAAACATTGTCTATAAATATGATTCTTGAAATAGAATCAATTTTTGCTGCTTTTGTTTATATTAACGAATACAGTGCAACTATTGCTGATAAGTAAATAACTAGGATGCAATGCAGTTTTATTTGGTTTCATGGTAGATTTTTATTTAAAACGAAGTATTGGGTTCCTCATTTTTAAGAGAAACCAAACAAAGAACATTAGGAATCAGTTTGGTTTGTTCTTGTGATTGCTTTGCTTATATCAGCTTTAGTTTCGTTGCATGATATTTTTATCTTATCACCATGCAGAAGCAAAAAACCATGGAACAATCATTGAATGGGGGATCTGCAGATATAAGCGATAAAGTTCGTCTATTCCCTCAGAATAAACCAGTCTCTGATGACAATAGTAAAGAAAAACCTCGGCTCTCCAAAGATTTCCTTGCAGGGGTAGAAAATCTCTTTAACATTAAAACATTCTCGTGTTGTTTTCTCACCATAAACTTATTTCTTCATGCATTACTTTTGTGTAGGTATTTGCTGGTGGTTCAAATACTGATGACCTCGCTTGAAAACGGTAAATTGTTGTCCTCATCCAATCTCTTGACGTCTTCTAAACTATGCTTTTGTTGCATTGAAGAAATGGCCACTCTTATAACACATTGTTTTATGAAAAAAACCAACATATGTGGCCCATTTTTTTCAGAAGAGGTTGAAGAAATAACGTCTTTAGTATGAAAAAAATGAAAAATCAAAGCTTTGCCTTTATTCCTGCCTGTGCAATATTAATTTTTATGATAATTGAAGCCTTGAACCATGCATTTGGAATGATTATATCTGTTTGCATGCACATAACATGAGGTTGGTTTTAGGTTCTAAATAAAGCTATGCTTTAAAGGTAGGTGCATTTTTATCTTGATTCCTAGATTGATGGTAACACTTGTATAGTTAAACACTTGTGTAGGTGATAATTTAACTACACATTATAATTATAATTATAATATTTTACAAAATTTTCACTTTTTAAATAGTGATACATTGAACGAATAAAGTGTTTCTTTTAAAGGGTTAAAACAATATTTTAATATGTGTATCTTAATTATAACAAATGTTGGGAGCAAAAGAGATGATTAGTATTATATTTAGTAAAGGGATTTATTAGACTCTACTAGATGGCACAATTTGTTAGTCATTTGTTTAGTGAGATTATCTCTAGAGAATTGAACTTTTAATAAGTGCATAAAAAAATATTGATCACTGAGAGTATAACAAATGAAAGCACATGTCCTACTTATTCATGTAGGAACATAACATGTTGCTAATCAAGATATGAGTGCAAGTAAAAGAGAAATGAAGCAAAGCATCAAATATTTGTAGAAAAACATAACGCAAGAAAATAGACTTTTTAAATATAGAAAAGAAGAAAGCAAAAAGGAGGTATTTTATTTTGGCAATTTGGGATTGTTTGACATCTCAAATTTTTGGGTTTTTAAGATAAGCTGTTAGAAGGTATACTTTGATTAGCTAATATTGGTGATAGCCAATGCCAATTCTTGCTTGTTATTTCATTCTCCAACATAATAATAATATAAAAATTAAGACAAATTAAAGCATATATATATATATATAATCTTATCTTTATTTGATATTTTATTATATCATATATAGATCTTAGTTTATCAACATATTATAATTGACTATTTATTTCAATCATATATTATTAACGATCACAGTGCTCAAAGCATCATATCCTACACATAGTACTAGTATTCGTTAATAATGAGATCTCTAATGTCATCTTATAAAATAATCTATAAGTTATGATTATTAAGCTAACATTATATATTAATTGTTAATTATATATGATGATAATAATAAAATAAATATCTTAAAAAATTATATTATCATTTTTCTTATTTATTTTATTATTCTTATTTCTTATTTTTTATCTTTTTTTTCTTTATATTTTAATATTTTGATCACATGTCATATGATTAATACAATTCAGTCATATCATGCCTATAGTAAATTTGATAATATATCAATTATATTGGTTATAACATCGCAAAATAATTACAAAAATATATGAATATATTAACATGATTATATAAAAATATTTTTATAAATATATTATCTTATTTATATTATATTTAATTTATATATATATATATATATAATTTTTTAAAGATATATTTTTTATACATAAAAACATATATACACAGTCATCAAAATCACACCTTTTGACGTGAAACATGTGCTCGTTAATTTTTATTATGATAAAAATACCAAATTTTGCATTTCTCTGATTTTCTTTTCTATCATGTTTACTTATTTCACAAATGTCCCAAAACTCCAATTTTTTTATAACTCATTAGTACACCTAATAGAAAAACTATAATAAGATTATTTGGGCATCAAAAGGCTAATTGATTGAGTGAAGTAGATGGAAAACCTAAGCGTGGTTATCAAAATGGGAAGCTTGATGGGTATCCAAGTAAACCATGAATAAACATTGTCCAAACCAAAAAGGGAGGGGCTAACTTGTGGTTAAGCCAGCCATAGACAACGAGCTTTGTATAAAATTGGGACACATGAGACATGTGAATGACACATGATGAGCAAGAAATAGAGAATGAATAATTTGGATAAAAATCATAAAATTATTTTTTAATAAATGATACATTATTTTATTTTATTAGCTTAATTAAAAATTGGTTTAAATAAAAATTGCAACTCTACCTAGCCCTCCAATTTGAAAATACTTCCAATTCAACCAAGTAGTCAAATGAGAAAAAATTTTCTCCTTTCACTTTTAACTCATTCAAAAACTATAAAACTCCTAAAGAAAATATTATTTTAAATAAAATATTGTATTTGTATTAATTTATTAATATTATTTTAATTTTGAATTATTTATGACAATATCCATTTCTTTGATTCAATTGAGACTCTATCATTGAATTATGCATTTTGACTAATTATATATGTTGATAAAAACATGATATGAGACAAGTTTTTAGTTATACCTAAAATTATGTTCTAAAAGATATTTGCCTTCATTTAGACTCACAATCCAATAATAGCAATTTTATTGAATAACATTTATTTAAGTGATGTTCTTAAGACATATCATAATTTAGTATTTTAAAAACCTATTATATTTAAAAGCATAATACGATGAAATTATTTATTCACACACTTAGATTTAATATCTTTAATTTATTTATTTATTATCTAAATAATTACATAATAATAACAATTTTTTTGTTAACCCATTCTATCCCTAATTATAAATATCAAGAATAAAAATATTAATTAGTGATCTATATTCAAAATTACATCCAAAGTCATCACCTAATACATTTTGGTAGTTAAAAAAAAACAATCTATTGGTTACATATTTGAATACGTACAACATTTTGTAACAACCAAACAAAGACAAAAAAAATCAAATAATACAAGATAGGTAAATCAAAATTTTCTCTAGTTATACAGATAATATTGATGATGCTAAAAGCGTTATTCTTCAAACAAATACTTTCATACACGCTAACGAAAGATCTAGAAAGAGAAATCATCATCAAAGTATCAATAATAATAGATATTATTATGATAACATTTATGATGAAATTGTAGGATTTATTTCACATCATTATGTTATTTTTACTAAATAAATGAAGGCATTAAACTTGCTTCAAAGTTTGATAATCGTACACATGCAATAATCCCAATCTAAAGATGGAATGATGAAAAGAAAGAGTACCCAACCCGGTTCAACTTCTAGAAGCTCTCCGAACCCGGTCCAAGGCCGAGACAAGTAACAACGCACGCGGCACAGTTGAGAGAAAGCACTATAAAATGAACGGATGTTCTGCCTCTTTTTAGATCAGATAAGCATGAAGAAGAACGCGGGCAAAAGAGAGAGGGAAGTCGTCGGCGATTCGGAGGACAGCTTTGTGGCTGAGGGCAGCGGCGACGTGGATGACGGCGACGACGCGTCCTCGTCCTGCGTCATGGGCGGCGGAGAGGACGATGGGCGGGGCGCTACGTGGAGGATGTGGTGCGTGTTGGAGCAGGAGGCTGCGAGAGGCGAACGAAGGGAGAAGGGGAGAGCAGATGTGAAGGTGATCGGTTGTGATGTGCCGAGGAGGGGGATGGTGGAGAGGGAGGCGGAGGAGAGTAGGTTGTTTTGGGAGGCGTGTTTGGCCGACGAGTCTCCGTTAAGCAAATAGCTTTACAAGAGACGTAGTCATCTGAGATGGATAAGTACATCTGTGAAGAAGTGGTCACAATAAGATGGATTATAGAAAATTAAAGTTTTTAAAATAAAATTATATGAATGGAATTACAATTTAATAAAAAAATTAAATATAAAAAATAATTTCAAAATTATTCACATCAATCTTTTTTGGTGCTTGGGAAGTTCTCAATGTATGTTATTGTTATTGTTGTAGTTATAATTTTGATTTAATACTAAAATTGGAATTTGATCAAATTGATGTGTTGAACTTAGAGAAAACAGTTTTTAATTTGTATTTTTAGCAGTTTTTTTTATGAGCCAAATAGTTCATAGATTGACTTGTGGTGCTAACATGAGTCCATTAACGAGAATTGGAAATAGGAAAAAATTATAATATTGACTAATATTAGAATAAGTAATGGTTTTTGGCTTTTTATGTTTGAAAGTATTAATTTTTGCTAAGATCATAGTTGGTCACACTTTTGATTTTAAAAATCTAGATAGAATATATGCTTTTTTGCATGATTTATTTAGTCACCAAAGCATAAGAATTTCTAAAAGGGATGGATACTAAAATTTTATATCAATAAGTCAAAATCATGCACTTGAAGTTAAGTTAGCATTTCATACTAGTGTATCTTTAATGGTTCAATTTAATGGAATTGATAATATGACAAAGTCGCCTCACTGTATTAAAATATTGTGTCATTGAGACTTGATCTAAACCCAAGAGATTACTCTCAATAGATTTTTTTTAATATTTTAAGGCTATTATATGACAAAGTCCAAAATCTTTCTCTATAATCAATGTAAGACTATTCATTCTTATGCACTGCTACCTAGAAACCTACAATAAGCTACTTATTGTTTGATGATTTTTTTTGTGACATCGCTTGACAATAGATTCTCATTCCATCTTGATCCTGGATATTAAGGCCCACAAACTTAAACTTGGTTCATCCCAAACTACATTAGACTAAAAGAGATATCATTTGTGAGACAACTTGATCTCATTATATCAAATTATTACTTCCTTAGGTTGCTTCATAATTATCTAAACAAATTTTGTCTTGAAAATGTTCATTGACATATTATAACCATGAGATCATATATAAAACTTTAAATTTTCTTTTATAATCAATGTAAAATTATTCATCATTATATTATGCTTCTAATAAAATTATAGTTTAAGAACTCATACTTGTTGCCAAAGATCAATAATTTACCAAATTAATTCAAGTATTAACAAGTATTGCCAATCTCAACCTTAAGTTTGGTCATCACTAAGTATGAATTTATGAATACGATACTTAGAACAAAGCCTTTATGACTCAAGCAAGTGGATGACAAGCAAAATCATTTGAAAGTTTATCCCATACTCTCATGGATTGTTAAAAGAATAAAGTTTCAAGCATTGGAATATAGTATGGAGAATTTAGCTTCTAATGATGTGGCAACCATCAAGTGCAATATTTGAATTACTTTTGTTGATTTAAAATATAAAAATTCTCAACTATCTCTTGTCGCACAATTAAGAATCCATGGCATACTCTAACACATACATTTGCTTGCTCAAATATTGAAAGATTATAATTTTTAGAAGTAGGATTTTGAAACTATCACTTCATATTGCTTTAAGTTCTACAAAAATTTTAGTTTTGAAAAATATAATTTTAAACAAGTAAATTTAAGTCATGTTCTTCATTATCTACTGATAAAAAAATACAATAGTCGATAGCATATTTGAATGATCTCTTTTCTAGCTTATATTTACACTTATATGTGAATTGGTCTCGGAACTATATATACATGATGCAACTATCATACAAGTGCATCTATCGACTAAATTATCTGTGAATATGCAAAGATTGTTGTATAAGGTGTCCTCTTGTATAAACAATGTCTGATCTATGAGAGTTGAGTTACATTTGCATATATGCATCTGAATTCTATTTCACATAAATATGTATCTTATTTCCTTTAAGGATGTGTTGTGTATAGTTTGGATATGTTTGATATTATATTTCATATTTTATGTTCAAATTATATTAAGTGTATTAAATGAGCGTTACATGCATTATATGAAATCTATGCATCATATTTGTACATTTGTGTGAGGATTTTATATAAGTTATTTTTTTTTACTTATAGTGTATACTAATATAATCATTATCTTGTAACGATACATCTTAATTTATTTCCATTTTTATTGTTGTGCAGTATAAAGTTTATCATACTCATACATGTTTAAATTATTTCTCTTTAGTATTGTACCTAAATAATATATTTATTGTATAAGTACGTGATCTAACGTTCAAGTTTTCACTAAGAACTATTATGATTCATACATCAAATTTTTATGATCATTGTTAAATATAAAGATATAAACTTGTCATTGTACCAATACAATTATTTTATTATATAAGTATATTCATCACTCAAAATATATTACATATAATATTAAGATGATCTATGCATCAAACTAGTATGATCTGTATATATTTTTTTAGATTATTCATTATCATATTATAACAATAAGAATATCATATTAGTATGTTATATTATTAAGAATTTTTGAAGTTGTATAAAAATGATTTAAAATTCAATTAATATCTCAAGTTCTATATACCTTTGTCTCTATAATACAAATATGATAGTGTATATCATATGTGTATAATCTATTTTTTAGTAAGAATAATTTAAGTAAACTTTGCATCTTACAAGTCGTATTATATGATCACAATGCACAACATTTTCCTGAGAGCTTAGTTTTAGGTAAAAATGTATCGTACAGTGGCGATTAGTTTTCATACTAGTATAATCAATATTAAAACACTTGTGTTGTTTATTGTATTGGACTCGTACAAAAGTGAGAGTCGCCTCCCATTTGTACTACACATTGTCAATGCTTATTAGTGTTTTTTGGATCACTTAGTCATTGGGATGATTTCTTTACAGATTCTATTGACATGATGCAGTGTCCTCGAAATACTAATATGATTTGAGTTGGAAACTCAGCAGCTAATTCTAATCATTTCAAGAATTCAAAATCAAGCCATTATACTTACCTAAAACATTGAGTGATCCATTTAAAATATAAATAAAAGGCTTAATTATTGAGAAGAGATTGTGAAAGATTAAAAACTTACATTGTTATATTCTAAAGTTCACAGTGAAGAAAAGTTAAACTCTAAAATCAAATCAACACATGATTCTTTTCTCTATTGAATTTGCATCATCTTCATTCCTCAATAGAATCAAAGTATCAGTAACCTCTTTCCATCATTTTGTTTTGTGCTACAATATATTTGTTCAATTGTAAGATATTTGTAAAGTGATTATGGTAAATCAGATTTTAGGCAATTGGTGTTTTGATAATGTAGTGTGTGTATCCAGGTAACAAGTACTATTGCAAGCTATGTTGAGCTAATTAGTCATCAGGTTGATCACAAGTTGTGCGAGTTTTGGCCTGTGTTAGCTGGGCAAAAGACAATTTAATAAGAAGCCTTGCTAAGTCAGCTCAGAGTAGACGTAGGCAAATGTTTTGTCAAACTACGTAAAATTGTGTACATCACTCTTATTTTTTGTGATTTATTTTGTTTTTTCTGATTTATCAAGAAGTAATAGAAAATCGAGATTTCTGGTGTAATCAATATCTATTGCCAAAGTTATATAAATTTGCTTTGTGAATAAAATTTGTTGGATCAATTTCTTAGTTTTATCTTTTATATATTTTATGTAAGTTTTTGTTCATCCAATACAATTCATCACCTTTCATAATTGGCAAGCCTGTTTGATAGGAATGGAATTTTAATGGAAGAAAGATGTTTAGAATTGCTTACTTTAACTACTGCTTATTCATATGATTATTTGAGCATAATTGTGTATAATAAGTTAATGCATAATTTTTTTATAAATATACATGATAAATGACTAAAAGAGAAAAAAGGAAATCTTATTTAGAAATTTGTTTTCACCAATGGAATCGAAAAGCAAAATAGAAATAAGAATAAGGGTAAGAAGGGCTTGACTTAAATTTTATATAAAATGATGGTAATCAAAAGTGGCATATCTCATTATGAGATTACGTGTTTTAGAGGTGAAGTAAAAGAAGCTATCATTATAGTATATTTTGTTTTAGAATAACACGTTATGGAGGTTGAGTCCAAATCTTTAAAATGTTAACCTTTGTCTTCAAACCAAAATAAAAAAGAAAAAAAAAACTTGTGCAATCATAAAAGGAAAGAGGTGAACTTAGTAAAATTACAAAATTCTTATAAAAGGTTATTGGTTTTAGTTTAAAAGAAAAGATGTAATTTATTAATATATGTTTTTGTGTTATTATATTTGTTATGAAGTGAGCTTAACCCAGCATATAACATGACTCTAATTTCATTGTTTTGCATTTATGTTATATTGTTTTGTCATTATGCAAATGATCATTAACCCCATTTTATAGTTTAACAATTTTAGAAAATCTTGAGACATAAAATAAGACTCTAAGACAAGCTTAAGAGACAATGCATTTGCTATTATAATTATCAGTTTTATAAGCTATTACAACATCTATTATCACTAATATTGTGATGATCCTTCTTGTCATAATTTTAGTTTTCCAAATTATTAAATATTATTCACTTAAAATTTTTATTTTCTTCAATTTTTAAATTTCAAACATAATATCTCATATATTTTTCGTCTTATTTTCAATTTATAACTACATTAATATTCATTTTTTAAATTAAAGAATTTACTTATCAATTATTTCATTTAATTGATTTAAATTAGCATTCTCATCATTTTATTTTACATACAAATATTTTTCAATTTGATAATATTTAACTAAAAATATGTAATTGAAATAGCACATAAAGTATCATGATTAAGTAGTTGCAATACACTTATTAAATTCACACAATAATACATCAATTAATACACAAATATACAAGTCGTTCGTCTAATTACAAATACTAATTCTGACTTGGTTAATAAATGAAACACTATAGTGCTACATCAAACATCACATGTTCACTATAAGATTTGTATACAATATTATATTTATATTAATCAATAGCATATCATATATACACAAAGAATATTTATATTAGAATGCTTATCATATACATTTCTTGTTTTTCATGCCTAACCCATTGCTAATCAAATTTCTTGCTACTTAAGTTCAACTTGTCAAGCAACAATATGTCTTAACTTAAGATAGAAAATTACACAATTATAATTTATCAAAATTTATATCTTTTTACATCAATATTACACAACTTATTTTCAAATGGATGACAATTATTTCTTATTTTTTTCCTTTTATTCCTTCTCTCTCCTTGGTTTGACCCATTTGCAAAACACTAGCTTGCTATTTTCCCAACATTTTTCTTCCCAATTATTCTAATAATCAAATGAAAGTTTAATATGGCTAAATACTTCGATCTTTACTACAAATTAGGAATATTCAAAATTAATTGTAAAAAAGTGTTTCCATTTTTAGTTTTTAGACTTACTAAACTTCTTATCATGGAAATCTTGGTCCTCCTTGATTATGTTGGAATTTTTTATGGCAAGTGGGGATTTTGTTGTTGATGACTGAAATGCTCACAAATTCGATCGGTCAAGTAGAAGGAAAACCTTAGTTGCGTCGGGCATAAGAGACATTAGGCATGGGAAAGGGAAAGAAAAAAATCTTATTTTTGATAAATAAAAAATTATGTTTTATTTTTAAATAATTAAAATAAAATATTATTTATAACTATTAACATTGGTAATTCGTAATAATTTCAAACAAACTATAATTAATACGAAACAAATGTAATTAAATTTGTCTCCATAAATTCTATCCAATTTATATTTATTTTTTATTTTAAAATATTTTTATTTTTCTTTTAGTTATTTTACATGTTTTATAAGACAGTCTGATTTGTACCTATTTTGTATATTTAAATATGTTAGTTTTAGAAGTGTATTAAATTTGTGTTTTATGATAACATGTGTTAATTTTTTTAATAAAAAATATGATAATTTTTATTATTTTTAAACTATCTTTAAACATGTGATCTTGCAACTTATTTTTTATAAAAAAAAAACATGACATTATAGCACCACCTAGTAGGGTTGGTTGATCAACATAATAGTGGAGTTCAAATATTTATGAATATAATGGTATAGATTTCTTGTAGTTCAAACATTAATCGATCATGAATTGATGGCTTGAAGTTATAAGAAAAATGTTATTATTTTAAATTTTGTGATTTGTAAGAAATGAAAACTTATTAAAACACCAAGTGATATGAGAAAAATGTGAAACATTTACGACAAGTGTTATATTCTATCAGGAGTCTAATAGCATTAACATTGTGAAAGTCAAACTTGTTTCAACCATAAAATGATATATAAAATTATAAAAAGATAATATTTATTTAATATTTATATGGTTCTAGAAAACAAAATATAAAAAATACTAAACAAACTTGAAAACTTTTGAAACATTTTAGATTTGGAGAGTTTGAAGAATAGTTCATTTTAGAAATGATCGATGAATTTTTGGATATCATTTTAATCAAAAAATTCAAGAAACCTATTTCACGTAAAACTAAAAGCTATGTCTATTACAATAAACATATTATGGATGCTTAGAGAGTCAAACAACATGCATATCATCATATTATTCAAACGACATGCATATCTTTGCTTATGTCCATCCTTAATTGATTTAACAAAGCTTCACTATCATACTACCTTTTGCTCAACTAATAGATAGACCAAAACTCTTATAACACCTTATCGACAGAGCTCCACTGATTTTACAATAGCAACCCAATCTTGGCTGCACACACAACAATAACTCGATATAGTTGGCTACAATAGTTACAAGAGTTTAATAATATCTATTTATAATAATGTTTTTATTCTCAATTTTTCAAACTAAAAAAAAACCCATTTGGCAAAAATCATGTCCTCCTCAAGTTTGTCGAGATTTCGATGGGAACACATCTCTCACTACTAATGAGAAGAAATTTTGGCTCAAGTTTGGATGGTCGAGTGGGTTGGAGGATGAGGGAAGTGAAGAGGCTATGGTAGGGGAAAACTTGATGAAGGTAAGCTGCGATAATTATTTAAGTATTTAAATTATTTTGTTATTTAAACTTATGTTTTTCAATTATCTCGTGTACTAGAAATAGTCAAAGTAATTTTATGTGAACTTCAACTGAGACGAAACAAACACGTGGAGTCGTCTCAACAAGTATATATATATATATATATATATATATATATATATATATATATATATATATATATATATATATATATATATATATATATATATATATATATATATATATATATATATATATATATATATATTTATATTTTGAAATATTTAATTTTTTTTTAATGATTTAACATGTTTTATTAGATATTCAATTTGTATTTAGTTAAGAGATTTTTTAGGATGTTATAGAGGGCTTCCTTATTAACTAGAGATGCGATCATTTCATGTCCTTCAAGAGTTCAATATATGCTTGTAAAGTCGGAGTTCAAGCAAGACACTAGTGAAATTTGTTTAACAGCTAAACTTTTTTTTTTCTATGAAAATGGGTGAAATTAGTGATGAAAAGTTAATGGTCATAACTAGTTTGTCAGGAAAAAGCACTTTATAAGACATAGGGTTAACAATTATTGTCTTGTGGAGATTGTTGAATGTCATATGATTAATATTTGCATTAACTTTTGTCTAATTTGTTCGAAAATAATCTTCATGATGAACCTGAAGAACTTCTTTTATAAACTATACCATAAACTAACGATGTCCTTCGTTTTAGCCCAATGATGATTTGAAAATCCTTAATAATTAATAATCAAAGACAATGCCCCGCTATCCTAAGATAGTAGTTTGTTACATCTTCAATTTGTTAAGTTCCCACCTCATCAAATGCTTAATAATATAATTAAATTAGATATTATGAACAAAATAACCAACATGTGAGAGTATAATACCCTAGGCGATTACCTAATAATGAGACAAAAAATCACAACCATAAACCATAACCTAAACATTATAAATATTCAAATCAAAAGAAAATGATATAATTATTTATCCAAAAATAATATCCATAAAAAATAATGTTAATATAAACCAAGCACACAAGTATTAAAATAAAGATACAATTAAATCATTCTCCATATAAATTATCTACAAAATCTCATTTAATCAGAGTATTATCCTCAATAATATCTTCTCTCACATCTCGTGATGTCATAGATGCATAATGTGTGATGTAATATTAATAAAATAATAATAATAATAGATAAATTTACTATAACAAAAATGATAAAAAACATTAATATAACATGAATAAAGCATAACTTTGTAATATAAACCAATAAAAATAACATATCAAATAAAAACGAAAACACCATTAAAACCATGTGCATATAAAAGACCAAATAAACTCATATAATAGTAATGATAACATCTAAAATAATGAAAATAATTTTAATTTATTTTCAATTTTTTCAAATTTTATTTAGCAATAAGCCTTATTATTTTTTGATAATTATTTTATAGATCTAATAATATCTCATGATCATAGCTAACATCTAACCTAAACAATGAGGGCAACCTCACCCAAGTCGTATATGATCATGTAAGGGACAACTAGGATAATGTCTTAAAAAAAAATTATACTAACCTTTATCCTATGTACCTTAAGATATATATCCAAATCATATGCAATCATGATATACTCAAAGCATAAAATTTGTTTCATATTTTATAGCAAGTCATTTTCATATCATAACAAAACATAGGTATGATAAAATATTATTATTGCTAATGTAATCAACACTAATAACATATTATTTTATTAAAAAAGTGTAAAAATAATTAAAATATATACAAAATGATAATAATATATTATATCATATACTATCATATTTATCTACTTAAATCTACAATAAATTTTTTATCCAAAATTTTTATTCTTTTAATTATTTATAGTATTATGGATGTACATAAATTATTTTATAAGTTTTCTAATAAATAATTGCCTAATCTTTTTTATTCAATCATACTCAATCACATGTCAATTATCACACAAAATCATTATTATTTATTTTTATAAGTTTTTCTCAAATTCTTTTTAACTAATTTTTTTCTCAAATCCCTTTTCATATTTGTATATTTTAATATTATTTTATTTTATTTCATTCACTTTTATTTGTTATTATTTTCAACATTTTTATATATTTTATTTATATTTATTTGTTTATTTTTTTCCTCTATTTATTGAATTATATTTTTTCTCTAGTTTTTTGTCTCTTTTGCCTACATCACAAACTGATTGGTTAACCAACTCTCGTGGGTCTCATGTGCATCGAGTGCCCACACCAACTCCAATTTTGATTCAATTTAACGTGGCACAGCTTCAAAGTTTGGTACAACCCGTCCAAGTCAAAATCATATTTCTCTTTTCTCTCTCCTACCCTCTTTAGTGCAACTAACACTTTCTTCCTTCTCCTCTAATGAACCCATGAATAATCACATTTCCAAATAGCAAAACCTAGTTCCTCTCCTACCTTTCTCACTCTTCATACTTCATGATTACTTTGAGACTACATTGTACAATAAGTTAAACAAAAGTAATTCCTCGAACCTACCTCATCGGAATCTTGCCGAAGTTGAAAAACTCATGAATTAAGGCTTGTCAACCAGTTCTAATTCTGAAACCACCCTTAGAGAAAAATATTCGTACGATACTTATAGATAGCTTAATGTGTAATAATATTGATTATTGTCATAATTAAATTAAAATAATCTTAAATGTCTTTGATTTTTAAATATTATAAATTTGTCCTTAATTGCACGTTTATCCTCTAACCAAACACATTTATAATAATGACAAAATTCTCAAAATTACAAATATATCATAATACAATCGACATTTCTAAATGTGCATATTTACTCTTTGCAAAATCAATTATATCTAAACCCAAATTTTAAATATATCATCACACAAACTTAGAAATTATAATTATATCATAAAACTTTAAAATTTATAATAAATTAATTACTATTTAAAAATTTAGAAACTCAATATTATTTGATTTATCTTAAAGAATTCTTTTGATTAATAAGTTTAAATAAGATTTTTTATCATAATTTTTCAACAATCTAATTTTATTTTAATATTTTTATATATAAACTCCATATTCTTAGATTTGCATATAATAGAGAAATAAAAGAATTAAGTTTTAAGATTTATTATATATTAAATTTTATAGAAAAAGACATTTTATATCATTGTTGTTTTGAAGAATTTTTAGATGCCATTAAAGCATGACAAGAACTTCTTATCTTAAAATTATTCTTTTGTTAGGTAAACTAAACTCAAACATCAACATATATGAACAATAACTACATCGAGAATGGCCCAATAATTTTATTAAATGTCCATTAATCGTCCTTTATGTGTCCATTATTGTAAATAAAAGCTTTGAAGTCTTCCCCTCCCCTCGACTTGAAAATTGTTCTTCTTAGCCGTGTTTCTGGCTCTCTCCCTTCGCTCTCTGATTGAGGACGATATCGCCTCTTACCTTTGCTCACCCGCTTCCGCCTCTCTCTCTCTCTCTCTCTACGATGACTTGGTCGGTGTTTAGGGTTTCATTTCTCCTCGTTCTTCCTCTCCTCTGCCACCTTTCCTGTTGCTCCTCCTATACGTCGTCCCAACTCGTCAACCCATCTAGAGCTAGACAGATCTCATGGAAACCCAGGTCACTCTTCCTCCCTCTGCCTTCTTCCATTCCTGCTTTCCATTTGTTGAAATTTGGATATTTTTTTCCCTTCTACAGAGCTTTTGTTTACGAAGGCTTCCTGACTGACGAGGAATGCGATCATCTCATATCCCTCGTGAGTTCAATATATGGCTGTAAAGTCGGAGTTCGAGCAGGACACTGGTGAATTTGCTCTGCAGCTGAACTTTTTCTTTAATTTTCTATGAAAACTAGGCAAAATCAGAGCTGAAAAGGTCGGCTGTCGCTGATAATTTGTCAGGAAAAAGCACGCTCAGCGAAGTCAGGACTAGCTCAGGAACGTTCATCAGTAAGGGCAAGGTTTGATCTCTTTCGCTCAAAAGACGGTTCATTTTGGGCTTTTTATTACCGTGTATATTACGATTTTGGAAATTGGTGACTATATTTGTGTCCTGTGTAATTCCATTTGAACTCGATTTCTCTATCATGCTTTTTTTTTCTCAGTCAGATATAAATTGATCCTTTTGTTGCAAACATTATCCTTCCAGTGCCATTTGCTGTCCACTGTGAGATGTTTTCATGTGAAATGGAATAGAGAAGCTGTTTGATTACATTAATTGAGTCTTATAAAATTCATCAGGAATCGAGTTGCTTTGCTTTACAATCTCGTGGGCACATTAATAGGCGATTTACTTGAAGACGGTTAAGTCATCTGAAAATTAAATGTGGGGTTTTTTTTATTTGAAGTAAACAATTTGCAATTCCTACACTAGATGATCATTTATGGTTGAAAGAATTTTTAATTGTTGATTATATTTAAAATGTTGCCTTTTGGTTCTCAACATTACATTTTCTATGCAGGACAATATAATTTCTGGCATTGAGGACAGAATTGCGGCATGGACTTTTCTTCCAAAAGGTGATCCATTTAGTGAACTTATATTGGCATAATGATAAATGCACGACTGGAAGATTTCATGTAAGAATATAATTGGAGACCACTAGGAGCTATTTGAAGTAATTGCTTCAGATTCAATGCTTTATTCTCAAACATTAGTTCCAAATCTTCTTTGTCTTTTAGTATATCACCTTGTTCTTTTCTCTCTGCAAAAGAGTATGTCACCTTTTGGCCAAGACTAAGAAGGAGATGGCTGCACCCCAAAGGGTTAGACTATAAGGTCTAGTTTATGGAGCCTGTTTGTATCCGAACCACCAGGCTTAATGACAAAACTCCCCTTTTCCTAATACATTTATTCACCTTGCAGCCATGTTTAAATCAGCTAAATATTTTTAGAAAAATATTGTCAATTAAGACATGGCATGCATTCATCTATCAGTGCAAATCTGCTGTTCTCTTCATACTCGACCACAATGACCTTATATAGTTGCCAGTCTCTAAGTGCCTACCACTACTGCTTTAAGTGTTGTTTGTGAACTTCTCCTGCATTCTTGAGCCCTCCATCAGCTACCAAGGGATGCGGAAGGGTTGTGGTAGAGGAGTTAAAAATAGTGGAATAATAAAAGTATCCTTGTTAAGTTTTGACCATTTTTTCAAAGGCAGAGGTTCATTTTGTTATATTCATATATATCAAGACATTGCATTCCATAGGAAATTTGTTTTGTTTTTAGTATTATATTTGCAGTCAACTTTATTTTGGACAGAAACATAACTAGATGGTGTCAGGATTATGAAAGTTCTGTAGCAAGGGAAGAGATAATGCTAGGTGATTTTGTTCTCTGTTTCAAGGGATTTTACTGCTCCATACAGTCTTGGAGCATATGTGAACTATTCTTTTGTCAAGCTAAAAATATTTATTTTTACCAATGATTTGAACTGTAGTCAATCAGATAAATTAGTATTTTAATTCTAGCTAAAAAAATTTTGGTAAGCTTTCTTTTAACTTTTATTGTTTACATAGATGTAAAGAAAACAATACTCTACTTTTTATGTTTTAAGATAAGACAAATACTTATCAATTTCTTGACAAAAAAATGTATATAAAATGTTGTGTTATAATACATTTTGCTTATCATAGTTGATTATGTTTTCTTGCTATGATACATTATGTTCATTTTCTATTTGTATTTGTGTTAAACTTCATTGGGGATGGAATTCACAAGGGAATATATAGTAAAAAGAATGATTAGAACAAAATATGAGGTGCAAACATGCAAAAGATTGTATAAGCTATGTTTTCATCATGCATGGTACTTCAGAGTTTTATAAGCAATAATAATTTTTATCGTACTCTTTATGACTTGGTCTAAACTTATGATTACAATTTACAATTTTGTTATTGTTTATAAAAGTTAGTAAATAGAATATGCACCTTTTGATTTGTTGTTGACAAGAAAATTTATTTGAGTATAACTCAACAAGATATGTTGTTCTTTGTAAATAAGTTGACTCCTACTTTCAAAATATTCAAAGTCTACGTTTGCTAGTTTATAGAGCTTGGACAAATGATAGGCATAAATAAACGACAAATCCCAACTATGGATAGAACTTGAACTACTCATACCATTCAATCAGGCATAGGCATCCAGATAATCTGGAATGCGACGTGGCATATCTAAAAGCTTTAAGAAATTCATGGGAAAGATGGTTGGATTAACTTTAAAAAAAGGGATCCAAAAATGGATTTGATCTATCAGGGCATGTTTGACCATTGTTGCACAATTCACATTATTTGTGGAATTTTGTAGCATTGAACACCTTTTAAATCTTTTTTTATAGAATCAAAATCTGCTTGTACTTTCTTTAACTTTGAAGTAAAAAAGTTTATATATTAAATGGCAATAGAGGTACTTTAATTTCATTTTTTAAGAGGATATACATAGATGACATTCTCTAATAATAAATATTGTTTAGTACTGTTCTTACATACTTTTCCCTAGTGATAAGTAATATACATTAATGATGGTAGAAGGATTTCGTTTATACTACTTGTTCGTGTATTGTAGTTAGGATTTTGTTTTTAGATTCTAATTATTTTAAGGAATAAGCAAAAATTGTAAGTTTGATTTGTCTATTTAGTAAATGATTTCATATCAAAGTTATCTTGTGGCTTATTCTTTGGTTACCGATTTACAACTAATGCATGATTCGAAGTTATTTTTATTATACTACAATTATTTAAACGTGTATTCCTTTTCAATATACCTTATGAGCACTTGTCTTGAGTCTGTGGGGAAGATCTGCTTAAATGAAAGTTGAATCAAGCATACATAAATAAATCAAATTTTGTTTGTCAAAGTGGCCATAAAAAAAGGATTTAATGTTAGAACAAGCTAATGTAAAAAGCTCCCATTTCTATAAAATTTACCATTACATACCTTAGTTGTTAAATCAAATAGAGCCAAATTAGTCAGTAGTGTTCTTGGTGGTTGTTTGGTTTCTTGTGCAATATGGATAATTTGGTTTCAAAATGTGATATCTTAAATCAGTGAGCCTATTAACAACTAGACATATCAATTAACATGTGGTTTGGTTAAGGTATTTTCATTGGCACCTAATTCTAGTTTTGATGCAAATTTCCACATTAGTTGTTATTTTGTATACTTCTGGTTTTTAGATGGTATGAAGTATGAGATGAGGATGCTTTTATTGCATAGACACATTTTTGAAGTTCTTTTTTTTTAAATGTTGTCATTGGGTTTCCTGAAATGTGGGATCACTTCTTCTCTTCGGAGCTAGGATGGAGGATGGAATCCTTGTCGGCTCAATTAACTTGGTGAATGATAATCATGTAAGAAAATGACACTAGTTGGATTGCTTTCTCCTCTATGACCATATTTTGGCTGACCTACATTGATCTCGTATGTACCATGAACAAATTCTTTGGGATTTTATCATTACTGTAATAAATTTGTTCGTTTAAAATGTGTTAAAGGAGGGTTTTGATGGTTATGTTAATGTATCGTTTATAAATCAATAAAACATATGTAGTTATTTATGGTGTTGATGTACCACACTAGTCTGACTCTCCAATAAAAATTCCTTGCTTTATAGAAGTTGTTGTAAACAATATTTAGATCCCAAAAATCATATCATTACTTATGGATAGCTTAAATAGAAAGTGGATAAATCTTTTATATTTTAATTTTTATTAATTATAGATAACTTAAATGAAAATTGATTAATTTTTTTGGATTTGAATTCTATTAATTATGGGTTATTTAAATAGAAAGTGAATAAATATCTTGTATATATTACTTAAGTAAAAAAAATTTATTTTTATATATAACAAAATATTTGTAACTATAACATTGTTTTTTGTATGTACCCATGTAAATTCATCATTATAGTATAAAAGAAAAGAATATTATTTTCTTCAAACTCTTTTCACTATTCATGGAATTAGAGGCAACTAATTAACTCAATAATCTCCATATAGGAACTTTTAATTTCGTTTTGTTCGCTTTAGCTGTAGTGCACATAAGTTACAACAAAGATGACTCTTGTTCATCACGAATTGAGACGAGCACATTTTACTATTGATTTCGTGTACAAACCAAAATGTCGACACTAAGAGTGGCAGTGTAGATCGGTGCACTGTTCCCAGCATGTTTGGCATACTTGAGGAAATGGGCTGTCCAATCTTCAACCTAACAAATCGATAAATTTGATTTTTTTTCTCCATTTGAAGACCAATGGTGAGCTTAACACTAGATTTTCTATCAGTTGAATCTTTTGAGGTTTTGATGATTTGATATCTTAGTTATCTCTTACTCATTTTCAATCTAATAATCCTTTAATCACAATACATAAGTTGAAAAGTTGTAATTTTTGGGAATGATATCAATTTATTTTATTGTTAATCAAATTGAGAGGCAAGATGAGTTATTTGACTAGAGTAAAAGTGATACTTAAAGAAAACTCAGTTGTAATGTTTTGACTAGTAAATTTTATAAAACACAAAATCGAATAGTTATATCCTTTTTTTGGACAACAGAAGAAATTCAGAAAATCATGAGATGTTTTTTGACTTAAATAATATAGCACAATGTTTTAAGATTCATTCTACTATCCAAAATACTTGACAATGTACCATATCTATTACATATTAATTTAACACCTTATTAAAATTATGATAAACAATACATTTATTTTATAATGTAGAGTAGAAATATCTTGATGATAGAGTCATATGCAACAAAAGTTGGAGAAAGACAAGATCTTTGATTTTTTATAAGGTTTGAAATAATACCTTGATAATGTTCGTAGGCATATCTGGGCACAATGCCTCTATCAACTTTGGAGGAATTCATTGTTAAAGGCATGGAGAGGGTAGAAAAAAAGGTGATACTTTTCATGTATTAGAATATGATTACATATGTTATATCTCATAGCTTAGTTTTGGTATCAAATCATAGTGAAGAAAATATTCCAAAAATGTAATGAAAATGATAAGAAGCTATGATGATAGCATTGTTATAAATCTTAACAAACAAAGAATATATGTTGGGAGATCCATGGTATGCCAATAGATTAGAAGTCATGAAATTAAAGAAAGAACACATACATGATAAAATATAGCACAACTTGAAAATTATTTATACAAAACAAATAGATGTGCTTAAGAAATTACTAAATCCTCCAAAAGCTATGTAAGAGTTCAAACTTATTTCATAAACTTTGACTTCTCTTACAACTCAAAAAGATAAATTAAGGTTAATCTATTCTTTTTTAGTTTATAATGACTTAAGTGATAAGTGGATTGTAGACATGAGTGTATCTAATCACATGATATGCTTTGCAACAAGGTTTATGAATTATAAACTTATAAGGATAGTATCAGGGTTTCTGTTGTAGATGGGTCAATGTGTAATGATGCAAGATGTGATGATATAAAATCTTTTGGTTTGAAGTTAATTGTAGTATTTTATATTCCAAATTTGAAGCATAATTTATTATATTTAAGTAAAATAATCAAAAATCCAAATTATTTTGTAACCTTTTTTTTATTGACTATTAAATTTTAAGAGTTGACTTAGAGAAGATCATTGGTAGTGGTGAAGAGCAAAATACTCTTTGTTATCTCTTTTACTTCGTGTTTGTGGTTTCATCAACTTTGTTCATAATGTCCAACCTAATAGGAGTAAACTTGATCCTAAGATACTTAAATATATCTTTATTAGTTATTTACTTGCATAAAAAGGTCACAAATATTATTATCCTTCTTTAAAACATTTATACGTATAATGTGATGTCGTATTTGATGAAAATAAAACTTTTTATTCTCAAGTTTCTCTTTAAAAGAGAACATTAATTAGTAATACAAACGTTAAGATTTCCTTATGTCCATACATGGTACCTGAGTCGTTTCAACTTGAGTCTATTATTACTCAAACTGTAGGTCAATGAGGAGACTTTAACTCAACAAATCTATAACAAATCTTAGTTTACTCTAAAAGACCAAAGCCTTCAATACCACAAAAAATTTGAATGGTTAGCAAGTCCTTTTGTCATGAGTTCACATGAGGAAAAGGAGAGGTGTTCAGAGGATAATAGAAGGATAAAGAACTCGGATCTCCCAATTGCAATAAGAAAGAGGGTAAAACATTGAATTAAGCATTTAATTTCAAGCCAACTCACATATACTAAGTTGTCAAATAATTTCATGACATTTATTATTAAAATTGACAAGATTCAAATGTCAAGAGACATTCATAAAGCTTTTTTAGGTTCAAACTGAAAGAAGGCTGTGTTAAAAGAAATGAAGGCTCTCAATGACAATCAGATTTGCAAGCTTATAGAGTTTTCCATTAGAAAAAAAGGCAGTTGACAACAAATGAGTATTTACAGTTAAGCACAAACTAGACGAAAATTGATTGATATAAAGCTAGATTAATGGCACAAAATTTCACTCTAATAATAAAATTGATTATGACACATTTGTCTTAGTTGCAAAAATTAAATTATATCAAAGTTCTATTATCTATTGTTATGAACTTAGATTGAAGATTACATCAATTAAACATCATATGTTCTTTTGAATTACATTTTAGAAAAAGAGGTATATATGCGAGCCCTAACATGTTTTGAGGCTTAAGGAGGTCTAGCCAAGCTATTTAAATTAAAATATGTCTTTATTTTCTTTAAATAATCTCCAAAGGAATGATTTACTCAGTTCAATGCAGTGATGAAACAAATAGGTTACAAATAAGGGCAAGCTAATCACATTCTATTTGTGGATGAGTTTGAAAAACAAGCAGTTCTCATTGTTATTGGAGATGATAGTTTGGAGCTTAAGAATCTTAAGAGGAAACTCCAAGTTGAATTCAAAATGAACCTAGGAGATTTAAAATATTTCTTAATGATAGAAATTGTGAGGAGCCAAAAAAGAATTTTCTTCTCACAAAAAAAGTATACTTTGCATTTGCTTATTTCAGATATGTTAGACTTAGTCATTGAAGTTGTTATTCTCTCAAATCTTTTTTTTTTCTTGTAACTCTCAATTGGTAGTATCATTGTATAATTTTACTTAGTGTGTCATTAGAGATTTGTATTAGTTATAAGCTTTTGTTGTACAAGATTTATTGTTAAAAGACTGTGTTTATCTTGACTTTATTTTGTAAGTTTTTTGTTGTACTATGGCTGTTATAAGTCACATTTTGTATAACTCTTTTGGGCTACTTTTGGATCCTTGTGAATCTTATGTGTATGGATATTTCACTTATCTATCATTGGATAAAAGTTGGTTGACTATAAAAAACATAGTTTTTTTGTGGTTGAGAGTTGATATTGGCGTGTGTGATTGTTGTACCACCGTAAAGTTTTTGTGATTTTATTTATTGCAATCACAAACATTTTTTATAGTTTAACAAGAAATTTATAAAAGGAATATATATTTTAATTAACCTTAACAACAAGATCACTCAATTTTGTCAAAGTTTGTTTGCTCAAATTTTTATGAAGTACAATTCACCTTACCTCTTATGAGAATTTTCTTACATTTGTTTCTTACAAGACTACAAATTGTTTTTAATGTGAGCATTGTTAGTTTATGCATGATTTCACAAAAGACACTTGAATGTAACGAGTCAAATCTTGAGATATCTCAATAGAAATTTAAGTAAAGGATATTATTTGAAAAAATTGAAATAATGGATATAGTTGGATACTCAGATGTAGGTTAGGTTGGAGCTGTTGAGGATAACAAATTTATAACTGGATATTGTATAAATGTATAAGAAACTTTGGTTAATTGAAGAAAAAAAAAATTGTAGTAACCCATTATAGTGAAAAAGTTGAATATGAAGTCATTACATAAGAAACATGTGAATGATATCAAGGACGCTTTTTTGAATGATACTTTAGAAAAAAGAGTTTGATATGTGAGCCCCACTTGGATTTGAGACTCAATGAGGCTTAAACAAGTTATTTAAATTAAAAAGGTCCTTTTAAGACTTTAAACAATTTCTAAAGGAGTGGTTTACTTGGTTCATTACATTAATGAAATAGTTACACTACAAACAATACAAGTTGATCACTTCCTATTTGTAAAAATAAGTGAGTTTGAAAAACAAGTAATTCTTATTGGTTATGTGGATGTTATAATTATTGTAGGAGATGATAAGTTTGAGTTTAAAAATCTCAAGAAAAAATTCTAAGCTAAATTCAAAATGAAGGACCTTGGAGATCTAAAATATATTTTAATGATGAAAATTATGAGCCAAAAAAGAATCTTTATCTCACAAAGAAAGTATATTTTGGATTTGCTCAAAAAAATTGATAATGTTGGGTGTAGATCAATTGGAATATCCTTAGAATGCAATTGGAAGCAAAAAACTTCATAGAAGTATCCATCAAAAAATTGGTATCTACTAACATCTAATAGGTAAACTATTATATTTGTTTCTTAAAAGTCTAGATATTACTTTTTGTTGAGTGTTGTTAGTTAGTTTATGAATGCTCCCATAAAAAGGCATTTAGATGCGATCAGTCCAATCTTATGATATCTCAAGAGAAGTTTAGGTAAATGGCTACTATTAAAAAAAATTGAAATGAGAGATGTAGTTGAATACATAGATGCATATTAGGTTGAAGTTATTAAGTATATCAACTATACAACTAGATATTGTATAGAGATGTGGATTTGATTACTTGAAGTAAATAACAATATGGTAGTCCACAATAATACAAAAGTTGAATACAGACTCATTTACACAAGAAACATGTGAACTTATCTAGATCTGAAGATTGATGACTAATTTAAATGTCTTCAATTGACTAATTTAAATGTCTTCAATTGGTCCTACAAAGTTGTTTAGTGATAGTCAATCAGCAAACAATATTGTTCATAATTCGATTCAACATGATAGGATAAAAGATGTAAGAATTTATAAGAATTTTATTAAGACTAAAATAAATAATAAGCTTATCATGTTGTCATATATTCCTAACAAGTGTTACTAAATAAACGTTTTTACAAAAACTTTATCTAAATTATAATTTGTATGTGTCAGTAAGATACGAATAATAGACTTTTATTCATTTACTTCAAAGGGAGTGTTAGAAATAATATTCAAATCATAAATATCACGTCATTAATTATGCACAATTTAAATGATAAGTGAATAAATCTTTTTGAATTTGAATTCTTTTAATTATAAATAACTTAAATAAGAAGCAAATAAATCTCTTAGATTTTGAATCTATTTTAGTTTGGATAATTTAAATATAAAATAAATAAACCTCTTGTATATATTGCTTAAATAGATAAATTTGGCTTATATGTATAATAAAATAGTTGTAAGTAGGTATGTTTTATATAACCCATGTAAACTTAAAATTATATTTTGAAAGTAAAGAGAATTATTTTCTTTAAATTTTTTTTTCATTGATTTGAAGCTAATACAATTTTGTTAAAATTATGAGTATATTACAACCTAAAATTATACTTAGAAAATAGGGTTGTGTCTTTGTCACTACTTGACCTATAATATCAAAGTATTGTTCTCATTTGGTCAAAAGTAGGCTTGCAATTTATTCTTAGAAGGTAAAACGACACAATAGGATCGTGAATCATCCTTCCCAATAGTTTTTAGTTTCCATATTAAATGTTTGTTAGCTTTAACCATGTTTGTCTTTGAACCACGTTTTAGCAAGGGAGGGAATTCTCGAATAAACAATTTATCATGATTGCATCAGGAAATGTTGTAGGCTTTTTATCATTAGTGCAATAAATTTGTTCTTTTAAAGTGTATCCAAGTAAGGTTTTGATGATCATGTTAGTGTCTCATTTTTTAATTAATAAATCATATGACATGTATCTGTTTATTATGTTGATGTCCTATATTGGCATGACTATCCAATAAAAATTCCATGCTTCTTAAAAGTGAATACAGTCTTGTTAAAATATGAGTATACTATAATTTAAATAAAACTTATACAACAAGGTTGAGTGTTTTTGTCACTATTTTATTTAGATATTGTTCTCTTTGGTTCAAAAGAGTCTCATAATTTGTTCTTAGAAAGTAAATCGACACATTAAGATCGTGAATCGTCCTTCATGACAGTTGTCAGTCCTGATTTATCATGCTTGTTGTTTTCAACCATGTTGCTCTTAAACCTCATTTTAGCAAGGGAGAGAATTTTCAGATAGACAACTTATCGCAAATTGCTCCATATCTTGAACATTCAATCCAATGCAATCTGATCTTGATTTTGTCTTCACAAATATAATTGACATTTGTAAGTTTATACTATGACATATATAGGCTGGAAACTTTTCCTCTTTTCTCAACATGAAAATATTTATTCCCATGCTCATTCAGTCAGTAGTTTTATAGAAAGGACTATTCTTTCCAAATATGAGAGAGCCCACCATGTTCATTACCAGCTCTTGTTCAACCAAAGTTATGAAGTTTAGAGCTTGGCCACATACTAATTAAAGATGGATGATGTTATTGTTAAATCAAGCTTCTATCTATAACTCCTAATGAACATATGGAAAATGAGTTGCTAGAGAATAACTTTATTTTGTTTTTCTTTTGATGCGATAGAAATTTAGATTGGGAAAATGATATATGATATGCGGAGACATGGATTTCATCTTATTCCCACCCCATTTCAACGAAGTTTTGGTCTCTCTCACGCTTCCTTCTTCTCTTCTGGTAAATCTAATGGTCAGCCTAGCTGAAATAATTAGCTTAAATGGATGTTGGCTTTGTGTAAATTAGAATACTTTTCTGCAAGTCCAAAAAATTCTCAAAAACTGGTTGCTCTCAAGCTGATATATTTTTGTCTAAATATTTAGAAAATGGTGAGGACATCCAAGTATTGAAGTACGAACATGGGCAGAAGTATGATGCACACTATGATTTCTTCTCCGACCATGTTAACATTGCACGTGGTGGTCATCGAATTGCTACTGTTCTAATGTATCTTAGCGATGTAGGAAAGGGTGGAGAAACCGTCTTTCCATCAGCTGAGGTTAGTAGTATCATCCAGCCTTTATGATCAGCCGAGCAAATTTATATTACTTATAATCTATACAGCTACATCAAATTATACTTTTTGTGCAATTTTTCTCATCCTTTTTTTCAACAAAATTGACATTGGACATGAGAAAACATCAATCTTGATGTCAATCATTCTTCTTTGCCCTGAAAATAGAGCTCTTGTTTTCTTTTGCCATTGTTACCTTAAACTTGCTCGGTGCAACGATGTCATGCCAGGAGTCTCTTCGACACTCCAACGCTAAGGACGATTTGTCGGAATGCGCTCGACATGGGATTGCTGGTTAGATTTCAAAGCGCCGGGTCATTTTACATCTTGTAAACTTGGTTTTCAGCATCTTTAATACCTGCTCTATGCTTCAGTGAAACCAAAGAAAGGGGATGCCCTGCTCTTCTTTAGCCTCTACCCAAATGCAGCCCCCGATCGCAGCAGTCTCCATGGCGGGTGTCCCGTAATCGAAGGCGAGAAATGGTCGGCAACGAAGTGGATCCACGTCGCATCTTTCGACAAGATGGTCACAAGCCATGGCAATTGCACCGACAACAATCCAAGCTGTGATAGATGGGCTGCTCTGGGAGAGTGCACCAAGAATCCAGAGTACATGGTAGGGACTTCAGAGTTGCCTGGTTACTGCCGCAGGAGCTGTAATGTTTGTTAATCCACCTCACGATAGAAAGCCATTGAAGTCTCTTTTGGGCCTGCTAAATGTTACAGATGAACCTTGCATTCACTGTGAATGTTTCATGTCATCAATTGTATCTTTAGCTGCACATTTTGCATGTTTCTTCGCAGTTGTATTTTATTTGAGTTGAACAGTTCCCTTTTGTATTATCAATAACTAAACGAATGTTAGATTCTCACAAACAATGATGTTTCAACAACAAAACATATCAACAACAAGCTCGAGATTAAAGATGAGTCTTTAGTAGTCAAAGTGTAGTAAGCAATCTTGAGAGGATTAGAAAGGATCTAACAAGAGTATCCAAAATTAAAGGAGATTTTATAGCAATTGATCCCCACTTACTCCCATACGAAGACCTTCCTATACTCTAAACTTGGTTCTAATACTACCCATGGCTTGAAGAAACTTCGGAATGTTGGCACACGATATGTACAATTCATGAGGCATAACTTTTAGAAATGTTGCGGTTACCCCAAGGATAAAGTGAAGCCTCAAAGCTTGAAGTAATCAACTCAAGTGAAAAGATAATGTTGTCATCCTAATGGTGACATCGATGTGTGGACACAAATGGTGTCAATAGAAGCATGATCTCATTGAATGGAGATTGAGTAAACAACTGTAAGACTAAGCTTAATCTATTGCAACCTTTGAGGAAGGGGACAAATGCCCACACTACAAATGAAGATGCGAGTGAATTGTTTCTTCTCTTGATTTATATACATATACTTTGTGTATCATCTCAATACTAGTTATCAATGTATTTGCAATTGCTAAAATATGATCCATTTTTTTAGAAATCTGATGAATTCTCTAGAAGTTCCTAGATTAATCTAGGCTTTGGGTTCACTTGTTATGCAAACACAAAATTGCAAACATGATCTATGTAGATGGCCATTAGTAACACTTGATGTTCAAATGTTGCTAAACTTCGAAGCAATCTATACGAGCATAAACACTCGAGATGACCTTTTGTAAGAACTTAAAAAGGAAATTTTCTAAAATTTCATTAAATGCTTAATCAACTAGATTTACACAAAAGAATTAATGAACTTTAACAACAAATCTCAAGAGATAAATAGCATAACAAACTTGGAGTTGTGATCGACAGAAATTTATAATCCAAATCTAATTGAAAGAAATGATACTTTATTTTAAGCTATTCAAATACACTTTTGGGCTCTTTTTATGTTCTATTATAAAAGCTATGTCACATGACTTGTGTGAAGTGGATATTTATTTATTTATATTTAGCAATGTTTTACAAGCACTTATTTTAGAAATAACTTTTTATCATTACCCTTTTAATTTGTAAGTTTAAAACATTATAATTTTAAAATGCATTTCAATGCCAGGCAACTTACTCATATCTAAGGACTATATCTATATCACCTAATGCAAAAGTTTTGAGCAGCAAAAAATGAGTTGTAGAAGGGATATAACAACATGAATAGATAAACAAAGATAAATATTAAGTGAACTATCGTTAGTTAGTCTTTGAAAAGTTGAATAAATAATGATTATGAAAAATACTTCAGTTCAAGTGCAAATAAGACATGATTAGTATTTATAAAGATTTCATCTCCATTCTAGAAACTTTTACCTAAATCTCTTAAGAGTTTTCTAAAACTTTAATTATGTAGAATATTCTAGTAAATTCTTGATACATCTAATGCATTTCACATAATTCAATATTAATCTAAAAACTTCTAAAATTTCTAGAAAATTCACTGAAATTCTCAAAAATAGATCACATTATAACACTCTTTTTTATTCTTTATTCAAACAAGCGTGCTTTGTAATTGCTCAAGCTTTATCTGTGGTAGTGTCTTAATGAATAGATCTAAAATTTAATCATTGATCTCATTGTAGTTGAAATTGATTCCTTTGTTAGTTTTGCCTTCTTAAGAAATGATATATGATCACAATATGTTTCTTTTTTCTGTGGAATATTGAATTCTTTGTTATTATCACAATGAATCTTATTGTATCTCTTCTATATCTACTAATATTCTTTGAAGCCATACAGCTTGGCAAATTGTCTTAACTGTTATTATATATTTTGGTTCAACTAAAGAGTGTGGGACAACATATCTCTTTTTGCGACCCAAAAGAAAAATCCTTAACCCTAGGTTTAAAACATAGCCTTATGTGCTCTTTATGTCATCACTATTGATATGACCAATCAATCTTGTATTGTATGCAAATTTGTACTAAATGCTAGTCTTTAGAACCTCAAAAATATCTCAAAATCACGTTTGCCACACCATGATATGCTTGACTTAGGTTCCACATGAACTTAGAGAATAAGTTCATGCATACATAATTATCGATTGTGTAGCTGGCACATATAACAGACTTGCAATGAGGCCTCTATATGCATAAGAGAGTTTAGGCCTATATATTATCTTATGGATTTGGTGTAATTCTCATTTAATTTAAAAAATATATAAGTCCAAAATAATTTAATAAACGGTAGATAATATAAAACTAATTTATTATTATTTATATTATTTTAATCATTAAATCTTTAATTTAAACTCAAAATTAAAGATATTAATACTAAAAATAATATGAAACAAATATTTTTATATACGTTATCAAATTAGGATACTAAAAATTTACTTCTCATTTGACCCATGCTTTGCAAAAATCTTCCTCACCCATTGGTTAATATTATATGGATTTCATAGATATGCATTTAGAAAAAGATGTGTTAAATGATTTTTTAAAATATGTTTTTTTAAAATTAATAAACTTATAGTGTTGATCTTCTTATATAATTGTCATCAAAATACTATTATAAAAATATTAAGCTACATATTTTATATTTTTAATTAAGTTATTGTAAATATCTATTTATATTTGTATATTAATATGTATTTAATATTCTAAAATTAATCAATTTATAATAATTTTAGATTTTGTTATCTTTTAAAAATTTCATAATTAACATATAATGTATACTCATCATTATAATCATTGTACATATTTATTTTTAGAAAATGATACTTTCTTATAAAATATGAATATAATTTTATTTGATATTATTAATTAATTTAAAATAATTATAAAATAGAGTTGTCTGCGCAAATTTCTAAAATCATAAGTTTCTAAAGTTATATTCTAAAACCCGAATCACTTGCGGTCCGTTGGGCCAAAAAATTTCTCAAAAATCCCGAGGGCTGTCACCAACGGACGACTCTCGGTTCTCAACGAAGAAGGGAACACAGAAAATTTGGCTTCGCTGAGAAGCATTCTGTCCGAGTTCGCCGTAAGTATCTTTTCCATGGAGAAGAGGAAAATTTTTACAAACATGAAGGTTTTGCTGTGATCTCTTCTTCGTTTCGCCACAGCAAATCACTTTCCTTATGGTTAAAAATTGACGAGCTTTTGTTTCTCGTTTTCTGTTGAGATTGCAGATTTTGGTGGTGGTTAACGGACTCACGCCTTGATATAGTTTGTTGCAAGGGTTTCGTTGCGCTGTGGGTGCCATGAAAGAGAGCTTAGTCTTCAACAATTACATGCGCCGGTGATCGGGTAAATACGGCAAATAATATATGCGATTTCTCCTTGTGCTATTCTTTAATATTTCTTTATTGGATTCCAATGGATCATTTTCTTGATTCTATTTTTCGCTATTTCATGGTTTAAAAAATTAATCATATAGTTTTGCTCTCTGTTTAAGTCTGTTTTTTTATGCATTTTATAAAACAGACTTTGGTGTTATTTGGTTGCTGGGAGTTTATGTTTGTCTCTTTGCATTCTTAGAGCAAGGCTCTGCATTGTTTTGTATATTGGTGCTGTAATTCAACCTGGTGTTACCTAATGAAATTATTAAATGATAAATGTGCAGTAGAAATATGATGTTAAAATTAATATAAAATTTACATCCCAATGGGCTCCAAGAACCTCTCTAAGTAAAGTAACAACCTCCCAAATTGGACAACACCTCAACTTATTGCTGTGGTATTTTATTTTGATACTAGAATTGGTTTTGACAAAACTAGAAGGTAAGTTGCTTGATTAATTTAAGAGAACCCATTTTTAATTCTTGTTTGATTATTTATAATTGTTTTTTAGTTTATCGTTAGAAGTTTGTTAGAGATTCAAGGTTTAATATTTGTCTTTTATTGTCTTTGTTTTTGTATTAATATTTTATTGAATTTAGTATTATTTTTTAATATGCTTGAGATTATAATCAATTTTTTTTGTATATAAGTGCATGTTGAATGGTAATCTAGGTTGGACAATTATAAGGATAGTTTTCTATTTAAAATAAACTAGTACATTTAAATATATAACTATATTGTTTAAGTTTGTTGAATGGTATAATCAACAACAACAAAGGAATTAAGGTCAACATCAATGGAACCTTCACCAACAATGATTGGGTTATCACCATGTCTTTCCATACAAAGCTATGCAACTCACAAATCCAAAATGTCAAGCAAGCAATTATCTCTGAAGAAAAACTCAAAAATTTCAAAAGAATTACTAAGAAAAACAGAATACTTTTATAAAAAAACTCGCGTATTGCTAAGAATATCACCAAAATGTGGTTCATCCTAGCAAATTAATGACAGATTCTTTAAATTGACAAAATAATGCTTAGTAGAAAGGTATCGATAATGCGATGATGCTAGTTTATCATAATGACATTGACATTTTAAACTAAGCCAACTAATAATAACAATCAAATATTTGTTGTTTTAAGAATTAATATGTACTTAAAATCCAAATTAATTTGGCAAAAAAAGAAAGACAATATTTCATTAGCATAAGAGAGATATCTAAGCATAACTACAGTTTTATTATACAAACTTTTATTTATAAAAATTAAGTTGGTGTCAGATTTTATGAAAATTTCGATAATTTTAATCATAAATTTTACCAAGTATATTTGGAAATGATAATGTATCATTTAAATCCAAAAAGCCCAATCCTAGAAACTTATTTAGGAACTAAGTTTTTGAGATTTAGAAGTACCGTGGCATACAACCTAATAAGCACAAATACACGATGCATTCTGAACAATAATTTGCTGGAGAAATAAAAAATGTAAGACAAATAACATGGATAGAAAAGTTAACTCACAAAGTAGGAGGAATTGTAATAACTTTCTTCCACAAAATGGTCATTTGTTGTAATATTTTATTAATAAAGAAATTAATATAATTTATTAATTATATTTTATATTTAATTACTGTATAGGTGGTCATTAATTGGACTTTTATTTTTTAATTTTAAATATTAGTTCAATATTTAATTTTTATGTTTACCCGCATAATCTCTTGTTAAGTCTCGTAATTTTTAAACCAATAAGTCGGATATGTTATATTTGATTATAACAAACATGATATTTTTATAAATAACTTATGTAAATAATTTAAAAAATTAATGTAGAAAAAGACTATCATACGTACGAATAAGGATGACCAATTAGAGTATTCTATGGACAAATATTAAAGACAAGTTTAAACAAAAAGAGTTTTTTTTCTTTAGAAATATATTGTAAAGGTTCTTTGATAAGATAAAATAATTTAATAAATATTATTAATTATGTTTAAATTTAAAAAATATAATTAAAATTATTTAAAATTTGAAATTATATAGAAAACTTTATATTTGAATTCTATTACATATATAAAAAATATATAAATTTTTTTGTACAAGTTCTTTTTTTATAAATTTATTAAATAGGTTTTATAAATTTAAAATTTAAATTCAAACTTGATTTATATGTCAAACATTTCGACGAAACAATTAGATGATTGTATTGAGTATTTAATAATTTATTATTATAATTTGAAACTATCAATTTATGCATATTTTTTATAATCAAATAGTTTGCTAAAAAATAGATCGTGACAATTATAAACATGTGTTGAATGAAAATTAAAAATTGAAAATTAAATAGTTAGATTTGTTGATAAAAATCTTATTACAGAATTTAAATTTGTAATGCTATATGTATATGTATATCTTTATATTTAAATGCACATACACACAAGCACACTTAAATATATATAGATGAATACATACATAGATATATATAAAAATAAATATATACACATATACATAAATATATAAATAATTACATAAATATTTATATATGTATCTTTACATTTATATGTATATATTTATATACGTTTACATATATTTATACATCTATATATATATACACATATTTAGACATATATGTATTTATGTATATTTATATATATATATATATATTTATTTATTTACATATATATTTATATATACATGTATATATATATATATACATACACATATAGTTATAATATACTTATATATAATTATCTATATACATATCTAAATATATACATATACCCATATTTATATTAATATATATTTATATATATATATATACATATATATATATATAAAGTTATTTATGTGTATATATATTGATACATGTACACACATATCTATATATCTATACTTACATACATATATACATATATATATATATATATTTATTTATTTATGTATATACCTATATATACTTATATATATATATATATTTAAATAAATTATATATATATATATATATATATATATTTATTTATTTATTTATTTAAACAGATATAGCTATATATACATACATATGCATATAAAGTTATTTATATATATACGTCCATATATATATACATCTATATATATATATACACATATTTAGACATATTTAGACACTTATTTATTTATTTATGTATATACTTATATATGCATATATACATATATTTAAATATATATCTATACACATATATGGTCATATATATACCTATATATACTCATATATATATATATCTAAATAAATTATATATCTATATATCTATATATATTTATTTATTTATTTAAACAAATATAGTTATATATACATATATATATATTTATATATACATGCATATATATATATATATATATTTATACATAAAAATATAGTTACAATATACTTATATATATATATGTTAACATATCTAAATATATATATATATACATACACATATAGTTATAATATATCTATATATACTTATCTATATACATATCTAAATATATACATATACATATATTTATATTAATATATATTTATATATACATACATATATATATATATATAGTTATTTATGTATATATATATATTAATACATGTACACACATATCTATATCTATATACTTATATACATACATACATATATATATATATATATATATATATATATATATATATATACATATATTTAAATATATATCTATACACATATATAGTCATATATATACCTATATATACTCATATATGTATATATATCTAAATAAATTATATATATATATATATATATATATTTATTTATTTATTTAAACAGATATACTTATATATACATACATATATATTTATGTATACATGCATATATATATATATATATATATATATATATATATATATATATATATATATATATATATATATATTATACATACAAATATAGTTATAATATACTTATATATATTTATATGTTTACATATCTAAATATATATATATATTTATATTAATATATATATATATTTATATAAATATATATATATTTATATATACAGACATACACATATATATAGTTATTTATGTATATATATATTGATACATACACACACACATTTATATATCTATATTTACATATATATACACACACATCTATATATCTATATTTACAAATATAGCATAAAAAATTTAAATTTTATATTAATGATTTTCATAAATTGAGTTAGTTGTTTAATTTCAAATCTTTTATTTTTCTTTTGATATATATAGTTATAAATGTCACGATCATGTTATTTTTTCAAACTGTTTAGTTATGTAAAATATTAATAATTTGAAAAGTAATTCAAATTATTGTAATAGATTATTCAATATTTGATCACATTGTTGAATTGTTTTATAGTAATGTTTGATATATGATTTTCTTAAAAATAATTTTTAATAATATGAAACATTATAAATTTTTTTTGAAAAACATAATTTGAAAATTTAAATCATTTTTATTATACATTTAATTTTAATATATATATTAATAGTAATGTTTTTTTGAGTATGTTAACTTATCAAAAACATTTTTGCTATATATTTTTAGGATATGTGAAACTCTTATTTGTACTTGATCTTGATGTTTGTTATTAGAGTATTCGAAATAGTCATTCTTATTATTTATAAAAGAAAATCATTTATAAATTTGTGGTAATTTTGTATGATATAATTTCTAAAATTATTTTTACAAATTATTATTTAAAAATATTATGTAAATTTATTAGTATGAAATATGACTTAATAAACTTATGATACAAACAAGACATGATAGAGAATATGCGGGACAAGAGTCAACATTTAATATTTAATTAACCTTTTAAATAAGAAATTAAAATTGTTTAACTATAAGATTTTAGTACTTTATTTTTTATACTTAATCTTTAATATAGGATATTAAATTAGATATTAAAAATCTAAAATAAAAACTTAAGTTAATTAATTTTTAATAGCTTATAATTATAATAAATTATCTTTAAGTTAGTAAACAAAAGTTTTATAATAAATAAGATTAAAAATTTTAGAATTTTTAATCCATTAATTACATCTAATTGTTCCACATTTTAATTAGTATAAGGTGTGTTGTATAATGTTGGCCTGTCAAAAGTTTCTTTAGTAGTCAATAATCTCAATATGACTTAGCGCTTTGAAACAACGTAACATCTTACTCTATTACCTTCACAAAGTATTGCCTAGTTTAGGGAATTAATCACTTGTGTCTTTTCTTTGATTCATAATTTGAATATTATAAAAAATATCCTTGATTCATCTACATTTGTTAAGATTTTTAATGGAGTCACATTATATTTTGTTGCTCTTTGAATTTTCTTTTTTTATTGATTATGTTGATGTCTTATATATTGTAAATATTACATCTAATGCTTAATAAAATAAAGAAGATTGTCACTCATCAAGCAGTGCAACTCTATAGAAGACTTCTTTTTCCTAAGCTCATTTGAGCTTTCGTTAAAATTGGAATATTAGCAGGTTAGTCAAGTTTTTATCTGATATTTATATGTTTGTTTATTTTGATATAGTTTTTTTTGTTGAAAGTATGTAGAAATGGATAGAAGTTATGTTATTTATGTTTTATATGTTTTATACTTATTTTCAAGCTTAGACCATTCATTGGCTATATTAATGCAATTTTTTGTATATGAATTTAATCATTATTCTCAATTAAAAGAAAAGAAACTTGTGCTTGAATTGGCATCCTATAGAACAATAATAGGCTATTTAGTTAATCAATTTAAAAGAATCTATTTTATATTTTTGTTTGATTATCATGTAATTATTTTATTTCACCATTACAAGTTTGTTAAAGATTTAAGATATAGTGCTAATTATTTATTATATTTTTTTTGTAATAAATATTTTTTTCCTCCTCTAATTCTTCTTTCAATTCCTCCTACAAATCCTCCTCTAATTTCTCCTATAATTCCTCCTCCTCTAACTCCTCTAATTCCTCCTCTAATTTCTCCTTCACTTCCTCCTCCAATTCCTCCAATTTATCCTTCAATTTCTTCTTCAATTCCTCCCATAATTCCTTCAATTCCTCCTTCTCCTCCTTCATCCTCCTCCAATTCCTCCTCGTATTCCTCCTCGTATTCCTCCTCCTCCCTCCTCCTCCCTCCTCCACCTTCTCCATCCTCCTCCAATTCCTCTTCCTCCTTCAATTCCTCCAATTCCTCCTGTAATTTCTCAAATTCTTCCTCCAATTTCTCTTCTAACTCATCCTTCTCCAATTCCTTCTCCTCCTCCAATTCCTTCCCCTCCTCCTCAAAATCCTTCTCCTCCTTCTCCAATTCCTCCTATAATTCTTCCAATTCCCCCTCCAATTCCTCCTCCAATTCCTCGTCTTTCTTTAATTCCTCCAATTCCTCCTTCAATTCCTCGAATTCCTCCTTCAATTTCTCCTCCAATTCCTCTTCCAATTTCTCCTCCAATTCCTCCTTCAGTTCATTCTCCTCCAATTCCTCATCCTCTTTCAATTCCTCATTCAATTTCTCCAATTCCTCTTCTAATATCACCTCCGATTCCTCCTCCAAATCCTCTAATTCCTCTTCCAATTCTTCCTTCAATTCCTTCAATTACTCTAATTCCTCCAATTCCTCTAATTCTTCCTCCAATTTCTTCTTCAAATCCTTTAATTCCTCCTCCAATTCTTCCAATTTCTTCAATTCCTCTAATTACTCCTCCAATTCATCTTCTAATTCATCTAATTCTTCCTCCGATTTCTTCTCCAAATCCTCTAATTCTCCTCCAATTTTTCCAATTCCTTCAATTCTTCAAATTACTCATCCAATTCCACCTCCAATTCCTCCAATTCTTGTCCCTCCAATTCCACTTCCTCCAATTCCTCCTTTAATTCCATTAATTCCTCTCTCTCCAATTCCTCCTCCTCCAATTCCTGCTCCTATTCCTACTCTAATTCCTCATTCAATTTCTCTAATTTCTCCTCCAATTCTTACTCTAATTCTTCAATTTCTCCTCCAACTCCTTCTTTAATTCCTCCTTCAATTCCTCTAATTCTCTTTCAATTCCTCATCCTCCTCCAATTCCTCCTTCAATTCCCCCAATTCCTCTTCTAATATCACCTCCAATTCCTCCTACAAATTCCTCCTCCAAATCCTTTAAATCCTCCTCCAATTCTTCCTTTAATTCCTCCAATTACTTCTCCAATTCCTCCTCTAATTCATCTAATTTTTCCTCCAATTTCTTCTCCAAATCCTCTAATCCCTCCTCCAATTCTTTCACTTTCTTCAATTCTTCTAATTACTCCTCCAATTCCTCTCCTAATTCCTCTAAATCTTCCTCCAATTTCTTCTCTAAATCCTCTAATTCTCCTCCAATTCTTCTAATTCCTTCAATTCCTCCAATTACTCCGCCAATTCCTCATCCTCCAATTCCTTCTCTAATTACACCAATTCCTCTCCCTCCAATTCCTCCTCCAATTCCTCCTCTTATTGCTACTCTAATTACTCATCCAATTCTTCCAATTTCTCCTCCAATGCTTACTCTAATTCTTTCAATTCCTCCTCCAACTCCTCCTCTAATTCATCCTCCTTCAATTCCTCCAATTCTTCCTCCTCCAATTGCTCCTCTTAATTCTTCCTCCTCCTCCAATTCCTTTAATTCTTCCTCCAATTTCTTATCCAAATCCTTTAATTCCTCCAATTCTTTCAATTTCTTCAATTCCTCTAATTCCTCTCCCTCCAATTCCTCTTCCTTCAATTCCTCCTCTAATTCCATCAATTCCTCTCCCTCCAATTCCTCCTCCTATTCTTACTCTAATTGCTCACCCAATTCCTCCAAATTCTCCTCCAATTCTTACTCCAATTCCTTCAATTCCTACTCTAACTGCTCCTCTAATTCCTCCTTCAATTCTTCTAATTCCTCCTACTCTAATTCTTCCTTCAATTCTTTTCATTCCTCCTCCAATTCCTCCCCCTTCTCCTCCTTCAATTCCTCTAATTCCTCTAATTCCTCCTTCAATTCCATCTCCAATTCCTACTCCTCCTCCTCTAATTCCTCCTTCAATTTCTCCAATTTCTTCTCCAATTTCTCCAATTCCTCCTCCTCTCTCCTCAGATTCCTCCTCCTCCAATTTCTCTAATTCTTCCTCCAATTTCTTATCCAAATCCTTTAATTCCTTCTCCAATTCTTTCAATTTCTTCAATTTCTCTAATTACTCCTCAAATTCCTCTAATTCCTCTCCCTCCAATTCCTCTTCCTTCAATTCCTCCTCTAATTCCATCAATTCCTCTCCCTCCAATTCCTCCTCCTATTCTTACTCCAATTGCTCACCCAATTCCTCCAAATTCTCCTCCAATTCTTACTCCAATTCCTTCAATTCCTACTCTAACTGCTCCTCTAATTCCTCCTTCAATTCCTCTAATTCCTCCTACTCTAATTCTTCCTTCAATTCTTTTAATTCCTCCTCCAATTCCTCCCCCTTCTCCTTCTTCAATTCCTCTAATTCCTCTAATTCCTCTAATTCCTCCTTCAATTCCATCTCCAATTCCTACTCCTCCTCCTCTAATTCCTCCTTCAATTTCTCCAATTTCTTCTCCAATTCCTCCTCCTCTCTCCTCAGATTCCCCCTCCTCCTCCAATTTCTCTAATTCTTCCTCCAATTTCTTATCCAAATCCTTTAATTCCTTCTCCAATTCTTTCAATTTCTTCAATTTCTCTAATTACTCCTCAAATTCCTCTAATTCCTCTCCCTCCAATTCCTTTTCCTTCAATTCCTCCTCTAATTCCATCAATTCCTCTCCCTTCAATTCCTCCTCCTATTCTTACTCCAATTCCTCACCCAATTCCTCCAAATTCTACTCCAATTCTTACTCCAATTCCTTCAATTCCTCCTCTAACTGCTCCTCTAATTCCTCCTCCTTCAATTCCTCTAATTCCTCATCCTCCTCCTAATTCAATTCCTCTAATTCCTCCTTCAATTCCATCTCCAATTCCTCCTCTTTCTCCTCTAATTCCTCCTTCAATTTTTCCAATTCCTTCTCCAATTTCTCCAATTCCTCCTCCTCTTTCCTCAGATTCCTCCTCCTCCTCCAATTTCTAATCCAAATCCTTTAATTCCTTCTCCAATTCTTTCAATTTCTTCAATTTCTCTAATTACTGCTCAAATTCCTCTAATTCCTCTCCCTCTAATTCCTCTTCCTTCAATTCCTCCTCTAATTCCATCAATTCCTCTCCCTCCAATTCCTCCTCCTATTCTTACTCCAATTCCTCACCCAATTCCTCCAAATTCTCCTCCAATTCTTACTCCAATTTCTTCAATTCCTCCTCTAACTGCTCCTCTAATTCCTCCTCCTTCAATTCCTCTAATTCCTCCTCCTCCTCCTAATTCAATTCCTCTAATTCCTCCAATTCCATCTCCAATTCCTCCTCCTCTAATTCTTCCTTCAATTCTTTTAATTCCTCCTCCAATTTCTCCCCCTTCTCCTCCTTCAATTCCTCTAATTCCTCTAATTCCTCCTTCAATTCCATCTCCAATTCCTTCTCCTCCTCTAATTCTTCCTTCAATTTCTCCAATTTCTTCTTCAATTTCTCCAATTCCTCCTCCTCTCTCCTCAGATTACTCCTCCTCCAATTCCTCTAATTCTTCCTCCAATTTCTTCTCCAAATCCTCTAATTCCTCCTCCAATTCTTCTAATTTCTTCAATTCCTCTAATTACTCCTCCAATTCCTCCAATTCCTCCAATTCCTCTCCCTCGAATTCCACTTCTTTCAATTCCTCCTCTAATTCCACCAATTCCTCTCCCTCCAATTCCTCCTCCAATTCCTCCTTCAATTCCTCCTCAAATTCCTACTCCAATTCCTCATTCAATTCCTCCAATTCTGACTCCAATTCTTACTCCAATTCCTTCAATTCCTCCTCCAACTCCTTCTCAAATTCCTCCTCCTCTAACTCCTCCTCCTCTTCCTAATTCAATTCCTCTAATTCCTCCTTCAATTCCATCTCCAATTCCTCCTTTTCTAATTCTTCCTTCAATTCCTTTAATTCCTCCTTCAATTCCTCCTTCTCCTCCTTTAATTCCTCCAATTCCTCTTTCAATTCCATCTCCAATTCCTCCTCCTCCTCTAATTCCTCATTAAATTTCTCCAATTCCTCCTCTAATTTATCAATTCCTCCTCCTCCAATTCCTTTAATTCTTCCTCCAATTTCTTCTCCAAATCTTCTAATTCCTACTCCAATTCTTCAAATTTTTTCAATTCCTTTAATTACTCCTCCAATTCCTCATCCAATTCTTCAAATTTCTCTCTCTCTAATTCCTCTTCCTCCAAATCCTCCTCTAATTCCACCAACTCCTCTCCCTCCAATTCCTCTTCCTATTCCTACTCCAATTCCTCATCCAATTCCTCTAATTTCTCCTTCAATTCTTACTCCAATTCTTTCAATTTCTCCTCCAACTCCTTTAATTCCTCTTCCTTCAATTCCTCTAATTCCTCCTCCTAATTCAGTTCCTCTAATTCCAACTTCAATTCCATTCCAATTCCTCCTCTAATTCTTCCTTAAATTCCTTTAATTTCTCCTCTAATTGCTCATCTTTCTCCTCCTGTAATTTCTCCAATTCCTCCTTCAATTCTATCTCCAATTCCTCCTCCTCCTCTAATTCCTCCTTCAATTTCTCCAATTTCTCCTTCAATTTCTCAATTCCTCCTCCTCCTCCCTCCTCCAATTCCTCCTCCTCCAATTTAGTGAGAGATGATTTTTTGGGAATCAAGCTGCAAAAAGTTATGAAAATTGTTGGGAAATGAAAATAGACTCATTGAATAATAAGGACAAAGAGAACTAGAGGTTGTGCTTTTAAAATTTTCAAAAGTGGTTCATAATGCTTCTATGAATAAATTTCCAACAAACAAGAAAAAACTTGTGGGAAGGAAAGAGAGGAAATGAACATAACTTGTGGGGTAGCCCAAGAAAGATCTCCAATAACATTGCAATATCACACCTCTAGATTTGATCAATCTACTATAGTCTTCAATCTTAGTGGGACCTTGTGGACGCCTAAGACAATTGAGGCAATAACGTGTCAACAGTTTTTTGCTTTGATATGATTGTAACATGTGTTGAACTAGAGAATTGAAGGGCATCTTCTTAGTTTTCCAGCAAATAAAAACTCATTGAATTTGATTCTCAGGGTGAATGGTTATGCTCAACATACAATTGTTTTAAGAGCTTGAAGAAATTAGATGGTACAATTAGAATGAAACAAGTTAGTTCAATTTGCAGTTTTTGAATGCTATCGATTTAAATTTTGTTGGAAATTCAAAAGATGATTTTAAAGTTTGATTCTGGGATGAGTTTGTATCTATTTAAATGAGAATTATACTTGATTTGAGGATATTTTTATTATGAAAGAGATTTGTATTTTTTTCAAATATTGTAAGATATCTCTTGTGATTATAAAGGAAACCATTCGGGATGAATTATATCATTTCACCTTGTTCATTTGAGAAATTCAATAGAAGTGGGTGAAGCTCGTATGGGGAGGGGCCACTATTCGATGAGTGAGATATTTTTGTGAGGTTTGGGGACACAATTTTTGTAGGAGTGAGATCATTGATTTTTTTTGAGATTGTACTTTGTATTGAGAGATATTGAAAGCCAAGATTGAGAAAATCCATGTTGTGATTCTAAGTGTTATTGATATTGGAATATCTTTGATGCATGATGTCAGTTAGGATCATGAAAGCTTGAAGCTAATACCATTTGTAAACAAATGACAATACAAAAAAATTTAGAAAAGGTAAAAATTGCGACCTCTATGATAGAGTACTCTATCATACTTGTCAAATATAATGGTGGTGAACTTCTTTTTAATAGAGGCATGTGTTGAAGGGCATGAATTTCACTATTACAAATAGTTAAAAGAAGCTTAGGATCCCAATGAGTAAAAGTAGTGTTTTAATGGAAGATAATATGTATTTAATGCTTGGATCCAAATGAGTGAAAGTAGTGTTTTAGAAAAATTTCATTTTATGAAGTTGGGAGGGGGTTTTTGTAGTAGTGTGATAAAAGGTTAAGATGGTTATTGAGAAGGATAAATGATTATTTATGATTTATGAGTTAGTCATTATTATGGGATGATTTTTATTGACCATGTAGGTGGTTGAATCTTTTAGTTGACAAAAGATCTAGGGCATTAAATATGTATTTAATGCTTGAATCCAAATGATAGCCTATAAGAGACAAAGGTTTTGATGGTTGAAATTGAGAACCCGATTAAACCCAAAAGCGCCAGGACATTGGATATTTTGGTTGATGGTTTTGACTATGCTTATCAAGTGGTTGACTATACCATAGGAGAAAATGAGGTAGTTTGGATTGCTAATCAATTTTGGTTAGTTCGTTTCAAGTAGGCCTACCAATGAGGTTTGGATAAAGATTAGGCAAGGGATTCCCAAGCATAATAGGAAAGGCTTTAAGCTAATTGTTTTGTCAATGGTTCAACATAATGAGTTCTTGGTGAGTTTTGTGGAGCATAGTAGAGGAGCTGTGGATGTTGGTGGCTTCATTTCCCTACTAATAATCAAGAGGGTTTGCCTAGGTGCCATATTGTGAAGGGCTTGATTTATTTGCATCATGGACATCTTATAGTTGAATCATACCAAGGACCTATAGTTGTGGATAGCGAGTTCTTTGGAAGTTCAAGTTCTAATTTAGAGTTTGGGCTTGAGAACTTGAAAGTTCAAGTGTATTTGCCACTAAGGTGAATGCTAGTTTAGTCTTGTGTAAATGTGAGAGTCAATGAGAATTTTTCTCTAATAAGTGTAAAGGTTTTTCAGTATTTTTTTTATATGCATTTTTTCTGTGTTTTGTTTTATTTTATCTACTTCAATTGTTTCCTTGTTAAAAGAACTTCCTAACCTTGTTTTCTTTTGCGCTACTTAGTCAATCCAACTTGCTCCATCCGCATCAGGTTGATTAGTTCATCACAGGTATGTTGATTAATATGAATCCTACATGAATTATGTTTTTGATATCTACATAACAGAAAATCATGTCATGTAGCAGTTGATCCATTTCATTGTCATCACTTCCAAGTATTCCAATACTTGTTAGTGTCTAATTTCTTTCTCTCAAGATTGCTACCTATTAATTATGCATTATCACTTCAATACTTAGTGTCTTGCCCTTTCTAGATTTTTGCCATTTGAGTATGTGATAAACAGATTTTGCACAAGTTTAAGAGAAATGCTGTAATTTCCAATTAAGACCTCTCAGTTTTTCAGAAAATTGTGATGTTAATATGTTTGTCATTATTGAATTCTGTCAGCCTTGAAAGAATAAAATCTGTTAGGGGCATTTTTGCTTTTATTTTATTGATTTACCATTAGTTTTTTTATTGGAAAAGCTTTTGCTTATGGCTTTATTTGCATAGATATCTAAGTTCATCTTCTTTTAAATGGTTCATTGGATGGATTGTTGAGATCAAAAATGACTGCTGACTGAAACAAGTAGGATAAAAGAAACAAAGCTTAATGACATATTGTCTTCCTCATGGGATTTAACTTATTGATGGTTTGGGAAGATTTATTTGTTTTTTAGTCACTTGGTAAGTGTGTGCTATTTGTTATCCCTTAGGAAAATATGGGAGATAAAATTTCTTTGTTAGGATCGATAAATCGATTACAAATAATTTATTTTGCTGTCTGTGTTTCAGGTATGCTGATAGAACCTTAAGTTTCTTACAGAAAATCACCAATTTTTGCCAGGTTAAATTCATTTCCCTTGTATACTAATGAAGGAAATTCAGATACAACTCTAGGTTGTTTGTGCTCTTGATGGACCTTTTTTCATGTTTATGTTCGTGATCAGAAGATTCTGCCATGTTTTAATCAAAGGAAAATTGTTGCCTTTGTAAGCTGCACCATTTTGAAGCTTGGTTTTGCAATTAGAGACAAAAAATATTTGGTGGAAGCTAGCTTTGCAGCCGTGATCAGAAGATTTTGCCATGTTTTAATCAGAGGAAACTTGTTGCCTTTGTAAGCTGCACCATCTTGCAGCTTGGTTTTGCAATTAGAGACATAAAATATTGGGGGAAGCTAGCTTTGCAGCATGTTTTTTCAAATAGAGACGTCAGTTATTTTGCTAAAAAAACCTGATTTAGCTGCTTGATTTGACTGTTTTTTATTTTTCTTTTTGATGAAATTGACACGAGTCCGACTGCAAGTGATTGCAAACATCTATTATAGTTCTCATGTTTATACAGAACTTGCCATCATGCAATCCAGGCTGATGATTTGGACCTGGAGGACAACTGTGTTTGGTGTTGCATTCTATTTTGCTCTTTTAGTTTATTATTTTCCTACGGCCTTCTATAATGTTATTTTCACTTTTTACTATTAATATAACATAGTAAAACTTGTTGCATTTGTTTTTGTTATGTGCTTCTGTTTGAGCATGCTCTTAGGCTAAATGCATCAATTCGTATCATGAGTTTGTAAATGCAGATTTGGAACACTTTTGCAGAGATCTGCTAGCTACTGAAGGAAGGAGCGCAGAAACTTGAAATTGCAATATTGCTTACAGAATCCAATACAACTAGGGAAAACAGAAGATACAACTCTGGAATTTGGTTGTCCAGCGTTGGACAAGTCCTGAACTCGTCATTCGGATGTGCTTGTTCTCCTTCACTTTAGGAAACTTTTTAGGAGTTTCAAAATCACTACTGTTTGTGGTTCAGAGAGATTTATAGCCAGATGAGTTGGGTAAGACCAGAATAATGTAAGATCATTCCTCCCACCATTGGTGACCACCTGGAGCTCCATACAACAGCTGCTGGTGATGGAAAAAGTTTTCGATGTTGGAGATGACGGACAAGCACGTGCAATAGTACTTTGGAACCTTTCCCGAGACATGCCATTTCTGAGTATTTTGCTTCTACTAAAGAGATCTCTAGTGCATTTTATGCATTTCTTGGGACCCCTCTTGTTTGTATGCATGCATTATAGAGATAAAGAAGTCGATGCCATTGGCTTAGGATATAATTGACATTGTTGGAAACAATCAACATTTTGAAGAAGTCACAAACTGGATTTCCTTGACACCATAGCCATGCCTTGTTTCATGGTCATGCAGATCCATGCATATTGTGGATTACATGCAGATCTCACCCATATTTATGCATACATAATAATGACATAGAACTTGATGCCATTGGTGTGGGATGCATTGGACTTTGTTGGAAGAAATAATGAACATTATGATTCATCTGCAAGATTTCCTTGACTCCATAGCCATACTTGCTTTGTTTCAGGGCATGATATCTATGCTTGAAACCTTTGAAAAATGTGGGCAAGAATTACACGCAATCACAATGTACATGGATTTGCATGACCATGCAATGGTATCCAAAAGAGCATCATACTAATTGGCTTTTTGAGATCCTTTTTAGTGATCTTTTGATAGCCAGAGAACATGCTCAAGTGCTTCAATTGTTGTATCGTGAAAGAAATAAAATATGGAGGTTTTCCAATTGTTTGACTGCTACTAAGTACTATTGTCTGAATTTCCTATTTATGTTATTGTGTCCCTTGCTCCTTTTTACCTCATCAAATGGTATCCCGCTTGTTTGTTTTTTAGTTCCTTATTTTTTGTTATTGTAACATGTGTGTTCATTTTTTGTGTGAATTTTATATTTGTTTTTGTGCTCCCTTTTGGGCTAATAGCATGTGAAGTTTCATTTCCATGATGATTCCTATTGGTTGGGGATCTCCCCAAAAAACAAAAAAAAAGACGTGAAGAAAAAAATGGTAGTTTAAAGTTGATATCCTACCAAAGCTTATTGATTAGCATTACATTCTCCATAATTTTTTATTGATCCTTTTGTTTTGAGGATGCGAGAGAAAAACTGATTGTGAAATCTGAGAGGAAAAACGGTAAATTACATCATCTTTTGCTGTCCATTATCTGTGCTGTCTGCTGTTACAGTTTGTTTGTGACATTCAACAAACTTGAAAATTTGCCAAAACATTTTAAGCTCATCAGATAAGCTGTCTGAAATTTCCTGTAATGACGTGCTCACATTGTTTTCGTTGAAGTTCTAAAGGGAGAATGAGACTTAGCTTTATTTGAGAATGTCTACAGGAGAAATTGATTCTGAGATGAATTTGTACCAACACTGGCAATGCTGTAGGCTTCTTTTATTTTACAGTCAACTGGAGTGTAAAAGTTGGCTGGTTATACTTTTTTCAATGTGCTTTATATTATGATCATTTTACAGGAAGAGCTGAAATAACGAAGTGTTGGGCTTGAATCGTTGAAACCTTGGTTATGATAAGTTTTATTTATGTTCTTGTATTGTGTGTTTTTGGAGTCTCTTTTGCTTTTGTTAGAAAGCATTTCTCAACCAGCAACAAGAATGTATATAGTTTGTTACGCAGCTGAAATATGGAAATTAATAAAACCAGAAGCACATAAATAATGATAAACGTACAGTATATACAAACAACACATGAGTTTGTATATCTCAAATTAAAATCAATTAAAAATAATTCTAAAAAAAAAAAGCAAGAAAAAGCTAACCTCCAACCTCAGCACTCAAATGGCTTTAGCAAAAAACAAAGCAAAAGTAGCACAGTAGTCTTCTGGGAATGGAAGAACTAACAGAAAAGATCAGATTAGTGCCAAGGAGATCTCCGGCGATAAACGGCACGAAAAGTCCGACCACCAATTCTCGCAACCTTCTGACCCTCCTCCGTCGCACAAGACAACAGCCGCACCACCGGGTCGGCTTCCAGTTCTTCATCTGAGACTGCAATGAAGAGGGGATGGCTCTCCATGCAGGACTTCATCCAATCTCCAAGCTCTTCCACATCAGTTATTGTATAGATAATGCCTCCAACTTCCAGGGCAAAGGCATACTCATCAAGCAGCTGAGGGCTGATGACCCGTCGACGATGATTCTTCTCTTTGAAGTGGGGGTCGGGAAAGAGAAAGAACATCTTGGATAACTGACCCTTGCAGAAGTAATTCGGAAGGTACTTCATCGAGTTTGTTCTAACCACAGAAATGTTATCATACTGACCAGGGTTGGAGGCCCTCAAAGCCAAGATACGCTCTTTAACATACTGTCATCTGCATGCCAGGAATGGGAAACAATCAATGGCAGGTTTTCTTTGCTAGCCAAGTTCATCTCATCAACATATTTACTGCCATTTCAATGAAACTGGTGTAAAGTACCCAAGAGCAGCAAACTCACCTTGTCCCTGAGCTCCATTCCAATCATCAGAAATTCTGGAAATAGTGGGGAAAGTTTAACAAGCAAACCACCAAACCCACATCCAATATCTGCAAATCGGACTTTAGGGAGACACATTACACCTTTGTCGTGTTCATCATGCTTGGAATCGAAAAAACGAGGTTAATGATGCGAGTAATCTATGTCGGAAGGGCTGATGGGTATTGGGAAGTGAGAATCACTGAGAGGGTTGCTATGAGCCCGTGCCCTGTAGAAGCGCTTCCTAGGAAGGCGAACAGACTGCCCATTTCCTCCAGTTGTTTTGCTATGTTTCATAGACATGGATGTGTGAAGTTGCTTTCCTGCAGCAGAGTGTTGAATTTGTTTATGGATCAATACAAGCACCAAGAAAAAAGTTATCAACAACATGTTAATGATGAATGCGAGGGCAGTATGCCAAGATCTAATGCTAGAAATCGTGTAGAAAATTTTTGTTGCTAGTATTCTCTCTGTTTGAAGATGCTCAGATAAACAGAGAAGGATAAAATTCTACGGATGCAAGGAATTGTAGACAATAAAACAAAAATAGAAGAAGAAGAATGAAATTTCCAAAAACACTCTGAGGAGAGAATATGACCATCATTGTGAGACATTTATATTCGAGCAGCATGAAGACACATTTTCTTCCAGGGTTGCCTTACAAGTATAAAAATGCTTACAAATGGAGTTAGTTTGCAACAATTAAGAAAATATAGAAGCACAGCAAATGGCCAATAATACACGCTTGTGTAAAACAATAAGAAAAACATATTTGAAAGGTTATGCACAATTCATTCATGTTGGCCCTGACTGTAACTTACAATTGGAAAAACTTTGCTATCTTTCATGTCGTCATTGAATGTAAAATTGTTGAAAAAATCAGCTTGAACAAGCACACTGTCCAAAGAAATCATGATATGAAAGAAAAGAATGAAAAAAGATTAAACATGATGTTGAATTGGTAATAATGTAAAGGAAAAACCATATAGCAAAAAATCAACTTATTGGAACCTATGTTCACTTCAATGCACAAGCGATCAAAAACGTCCAAAATGGAAGAAACACAGACCACAACTTAAGTGACTCCGTCACAATGCTGCCAGAGTTCTTCCAGCCATTGCCAACCAGAACAACACTCATTCACCTGGCACACATGGACCATGTATATGGTGGGAACTCTAGGTAGTTAACTGTGCAGTACTATATTTGTTCAGATTCTGCTTAAATGCTATTTGTAAGGTCAAATTTTTGATAACTTCTGCATATTAAACCTAAAACAGAAAAGAATAATACATCGATTTTGTTTTACTAGAAAACAATCATATCTTCTGCTCACACCATCACACATATGCATTAGGCAACATAAGATATGCTTGACATAATTCAATGTATATTGCTTTATAAAAGATAGATGAAACATATATTCATAAAATGCCCTAAAGACATGAACAAATGTAAAGTATGACCAACTTCACATGCTACATATTGTGTAAAAGCAATTTTCAAAATACAAGACACCTCTATGAAATAGTAACACTTCATGACTCAAATACATGCCAAAAATATTCAAGATTCATATGCAACAAAAATAAGAAAATAGTTTCTTTATTCACTCAAGGTAGGTTAATGACGGAAAGGTGTATGACACTAAAGCTAGGTGCATGCATTAACAATAATTGCACATGTGGAACAGATGTAAAGTCCCTTATAATGTGCCCATTAAGTTACTCTTGTAATATTCGAATGACAATCACCAACCCTCACCAACCCAATTTACGAAATTCATAATCAACACCGAACCTAATAAATCAATACAAGTTATTTTGAAGTTCTTAAATAAAACGAAGTTAATTGAACTAGAAAAGCTGAGTTCAATAAACCTGTTTGAATCAATCAGTTCAAAAGCTCTATTGATAATTCTTAGAGTTTAGAAATGAGTGAAAAAAAAGGATTCACACTCAAGAAATGTGAAACATCATGAGAACTAGAGTCTACAAGCATAAGGTGTAAGACAATAAAGTGATAAAGCGTCATTAAGAACAAGAATTTTATACAAAAAACTAAAAGAATAAGGAAAAAAACACCATTGAAGATGCCAAGCAAAAAACTATCTCTGATGGGCTACAACATTTGCCTCTCAAAGAGATGTGCTTGAAAGTTTTCAAGAAAAAATAGATCTAAGAGAAATGTACAGTACAATGAGTGGAGAGAATTAGTAGGAATTCAATAGTAGTCAGAGTTAATGAATATCCGATGTATTTAAAGCTCTATTCTTTCTATATCGAGTTCTACTTGTACTTTGAATTTGATGGCAATACCCCTTAAGTGTTAGTAAGAGGTAGTTCATAAGGAGTTTCTCCTAATCAAAGTGAGGGCATTATTAGCAACAACATGATCAATAACCAAACATTACTTTAATGCCTCCCAACCTTCTAGATCAATGTGAATTGTTGTGCTTTGATTGGTGTCAACTGATATGACTTATTAGTTTTGACACTACTATTTTAGGAAAATGTGAGGGCAAATTGCTTAGGCTTATTGTTCTTTCTGTATAGGAAAGAAATACCCTATCAAGACTTGGTTGAAAAATGCATCTTAATTTTCTCCCAATAGTAAATGTGCTAATCTCAAATATCTTTCTTGAAAGAAGCTAATTAGTAGCATTGGTAAGCAACAAATCATAGGTTTTTTATTTTAAATTTCAAACGTAAGAGATTCTCGTGATTCGCATGTAACAATTGAGCTTCCTTTATCCTCTATATAAAAGATGTCTGACCTACTAAGATGATCATCTCGCAAACCTTTGGTTGTGCCCATTTCCTTTATGCTTTCTACTAATGCAATTCTACTTCTATCTTCATTGTCACCTTCAAGCACATTTTGAAATGCTCTTGATGGGAAGAGTTAGAAGAAAAGGATGATCCTATCACAAAACAAGTGTAGAATCTTAAGCAATACCAAAAACATCACTCTAATGAAGCAACTGAGGGACAAGGAGTCAATCATTGCCAAGGCTAAGTTGTGTATCTTGCATCAAAAGCATTTCATGACAAATTGTGTTCTCTTTATGCATTTTTAATTAATAATACCCTTATCAAATAACTTTGGTGACAAGTATTTCATTGGAGGAGTGGTTGTTGTATTCCCTTAAGTGAACTTCTTTCAAAACAATTATTGAGGCACCTTAAATTTAATAGCAATTATGACTTCCTAGATAATACAACTACCAACAAGGCTATATCAAGAGACTTATGATATGACATCTCAATTCTTTCTAAACAACTAACAAAATTACATCTATAAGATATACAACCAATTGATCCATCCAGCATAACAAATTGATGATCTCCATGACCAACTCCTTGAAACTAAGTGAGGCCATTATGTGCTATCAAAGTGTCATTCTAAAACTTTGTTGTGGTGTCTATGGCTTAATTTTCCTCTCAAGGAACTTTCTTTACATTGATTCTTTCAAAATAAGACAAGATGTTCTATCAATTCATCAAAACTTCTTAAAACAAATACAACTTTGATGTTATACAACAACTTTTTCTTAATCCACAATCTATTAAAATCTAAAATAAACAACCACCTGCTTCAAAGGTAAGCCCTTACCCAATGGTTATTTGGCTAAGAGAGCCTCTCGTGCACCATAAATTTGATTCAAATGACATGCTTGATCATGACCATCTTCAAAATGGTTAAAACAATGTTGATCCCACTATTCTTCTTGCATTATGCTCCATCTACCCATAGGCTCCAAAAAGGATCTAAAGTAGAGCCTCAAAACATAGTTTTTCTCATACTCCCCAAGTTCCACAACCTATTTTGAACTCAACCGACCACTTATGCCGAATGAAAAGTTCACATGAAAGGCTTGTCAATGACTACCCTGATTTCGTGGGCCAAGAAATAAGCTTCAACCTCCTTGATGCTATTACAAGGGGTAACGACAATCTCTTAAAGGGTTTATCCATCCTTAAGAGCATAGATGATATAATATATAAGAAGATAGGTAACATCCTATTCTTGAATAAAAAAAATAGATGTTACCTCAATTGCTACCAACTATTGAAGCAAAACATCACCTTCCTAAAGGTTATTAAGGGCAAGAGGGATGGTGAAATACTGCTTAAGCTCCAAGAATATATTCTTGCCTTCTAATCCAATGAATCCTGACTTTAATATAAAAAACCTTGAAAATTGACTTATTTGTCCCAACTTGGGACAAGAAATGGCTAAGTTTGGTAATCTTGCTCTCTAGCTTCTAGACCTTATTTATGATTTTGGATGATGGCATGTCCAAAATAATTTGAACTACACGAGGTTGGCATTAGTCTCATTTTTCAAGATCTAGAGCCTCAAAAATCTTTTAAAAAATGTTTCAAAAGTAACTTTGAGGTGCATCCCATTCCTTCTAAAGCTCTCCAATAACTACATGATATTCTAATCGAGTCTCAAAGGTTTTGCTTTTAATGAAGAGATCATTGATATGTGTTTCCACAATTTGGTCGATCCAATTCTTGAACATTGTATTGATCATTCATTGGTATGTGACACCTACTTTTTTAAGACTAAACAACATTACCTTAAATGAAAAGGCATCAACATCTCTAATGGGGATACTCTTCACCTTAATGTGCTCATGCATTTGTAACTGAAAGTACCTGAAGAAGGCATCCAAAAAACTCTGACATCAAAAGGCAACAATAGAGTACAACAAATTGCCAATCCTAAGTAATGAGTAGGAATCCTTTAAGTTAACAATTTGAGATCAGCAAAGCCAATGCAAACCTATAAAATTTCAGTTTTCAAATAGTATTGGCCCAAAAAAATTCCATTTGTCATTATATAAGTTGGACATGTTAAATGGGGGTGCAAGTGAGCTCATATTGCATGACTTGAACTTCAAAGAAGTAGTTAGCTCCACAATGGTGCTAGCTACCAGCTTTCTCATAGAATTCTTTAATCCACTTGACAATTTTGCAACAAATGCGACAATAATGTAAATAATTCTTTTGGTTCATAAATTGGTTGAATAAATATGGACCTACTTGCACTCGAACGGAATGGAAATGATCACAATAATTGAGTTCTATGGGATGTAAGAGGTAAGAAAATAAAGATTTAATGGAGTATGAGATAAGATTTTTATATAAAAAACTAAACGAATAATGGAAAACCACATTGCAGTTGGTAAGCAAACATTTATCGTCAGATTGTGTAAGTTGGACATGTTAAATGGGGTGCAAATGAGCTCAAATTGCATGACTTGAACTCTAAAGAAGCAATTTAGCTCCACAATGGTGCTAGCTACCAATTTTCTCGTATAATTCTTTAATCAACTTGTCAATTTTGCAACAAATGCTATAATAATGTTAATAATTCTTTTGGTTCATAAATGAATTGAATAAGTATGGACTTACACTCAAATGGAATGAAAATGATTACAATAATTGAGTTTTATGGGATATAAGAGATAAGAAACAAAAGACACAACGAAATATAAAATAAGATTTTTTACATAAAAAACTACACAAACAATGAAAAATCATATTGAAGTTGCTAAGTAAACCTTTGTCTTCGTGTGGATTACAACTTTTGCCACTTATATAAGCTTGCTCGAAACCTTCCAAGAGACATCTGTCTCAAAAATGATAGTTTATCAATAGGATATGATTTAGGGTGATTGATATTTTAAGAAATATACAATGGAAATCAACATGAAAAGATGAAAATGTTCAAAAAATTAATTTGATAATCAATTGGGTGCTAAGAAGGGCATGGATGAAGTTAACTTAGAGCCATTAATACGACTATTAGGATGCTAAGAAAGTTATGTTGGATTTTGTTGTCAATATTATGGGCATCAACATCCAACATTATTAATGACTTCAACTATTTTATTTTATTTTTTGATAATTTATGCATTTTACTCTAATGTGACTGGCATTGTCGTTGTGTGTGAATGCACTGCTCTCTTCTATGTTTAAATTATGAAGTAATATTTTTAATTTATGTAATTTTAATTTTATAATATATATATATTATAGGCAAAACATTTTGTGCAGATGAAGTAATATCATAACCGTACTTTCAAATTCACGTAACAGTACGTGATAAAACGCCATGTTGCAGTTTTACCGCCCTCGTAGTGCAGAAGAACGCTGCAGATGGCGAGACGTCGAGGGAGACTGTGACCCGACGACCTTCGAGTAGTTAACACTTACTGGTTTCCCTCTATAATGGAGAATTCCTTGTTTTCATGCAAACCCAAACACCCAATTTTCATATACTTCGCAAAACTCCCATCTTACCAGCGTCTTCCCTGCAAACCTTCCTTTCTCCAAGCCCAAAAACGGGATGCCTCGCCTTCAGAAGCCAAACTACTGCTTTCTCAAACAAAACCAGGCGAGCGCCACCTTCGTTCGCTCTGCAACACCGGCATGCTCGAGGAAGCCGTTTCTGCTCTCGAGTCCGGCTCTGTTATCACTGCTCGAACCTACCTCTTGCTCCTCCAGGCCTGCATTGACAATGAGTCCATCGATGCCGGCCGTCAGCTGCACTTATCCCTTCCTTCTGTGAAGGACACGAACCCCTTCGTGGAGACCAAGCTCGTCAGCATGTACACCAAATGTGGCAGTTTAGACGAAGCCCGCCAGGTGTTCGAAAATATGCGTCAGAGAAATCTCTTTGCATGGTCAGCGATGATTGGAGGATGTGTTAGAGAGAGCCGGTGGGAGGAGGTCGTTGAGCTGTTTTATCGAATGATTCGCGAAGGTGTTAACCCGGATGCCTTTTTGCTGCCTAAGATTTTACAGGCATGCTCCAAGATCGAGGATGTTACAACCGGAAGGTTAATACACTCTCTTGCAATCCGATTAGGCTTCTTGGAGGAGACCTATGTTGGAAATTCTATACTTTCCATGTATGCAAAGTGTGGGGAGTTGAACATGGCAAAGGAAACTTTTGATCAACTAAACGTCAAGAACGCAGTAACTTGGAACTCTATCATCTCTGCGCATTCCCTGTGTGGAAAAAATGATGAAGCTTTCAAGCTTTTTAAGCAGATGAGGAATGCCGGGATTGAACCGGGCGTGGTCACATGGAACATACTAATTTCTGGCAGTAACCAGTCCGGGAAGCCCATTCTTGCTCTCGAGCTCATGAAAGAGATGGAGAAGAGTAGAATTGCCCCTGATGTCTTCACATGGACCTGCATGATATCAGGGTTATTGCAAAATAACAAGATACACCAAGCACTAGACCTTTTTCAGGAGATGTGGACATCAGGAGTCAATCCAAACAACATGACAGTTGCGAGCGTCATCTCTGTTTGTGCCACTCTTAAATATTTGAAGAATGGCAGAGAACTTCATGGATATGCTATCAAGATTGGGGGTTCAACCAATCTACTTGTACTCAATTCTTTGATCGACCTGTATGGTAAATGTAGGAAGTTAGAAGATGCTGAGCGAATTTTCAATTGTTGTGATGACAAAGATATTTTCACTTTGAACTCGATGATACGAGTTTACATGCAGGAAGGTTACTGCGGAAAGGCACATGAGCTCTTCCTGAGGATGAAAACTTTCTGCCATCAACAAAATGTTGTGACTTGGAATGTGATGATTTCTGGGTACATTCAGAACAGGGAAGACGACCAAGCTATTCAGCTCTTTCAGAGAATGGAAGTTGAAGGAGTAAGAAAGAACGCAGCTACATGGAATGCTCTTATCTCCGGTTTCCTGCAAAATGGAAAAACAAACAGTGCGTTTAGGGTTTTTCGACAGATGCAACTTTCTGAGAAACCAAACTCGATAACAATCTTAACTCTTCTACCATCTTGTGCCAATTTGGTATCAGCATGGAAGGTGAAGGAGATCCATGCTTATGTTCTGCGGAGTTGTTTGCACCATGATCTTCCAATTGGAAATTCCTTGATTAATGCTTACGCAAAGTCTGGTGACATAGCCATTGCTCAAGCTTTGTTTAATACTCTTCAACACAGAGATTTCATCTCCTGGAATTCGATTATTGCTGGTTGCATCCTCCATGGCAATTCCCATGCTGCTCAGGAACTTTTCAGACGTATGAGTCATGATAGTGTGAAACCAGATCAAACATCACATATTAGTATGATTTATGCTTATGGTCTTGAGGGATTAGTGAATGATGGGAAAGAGCTCTTCAAAAGAATGATAGAACTGTACCCTTCTCCATGCATGTCTCTTTATTCAGCTATGATTGAACTTTTTGGTCGATCTCGAAGGCTTGCAGAAGCTTATAGAGTGATCAAGGAAATGCCAGTTGAACCAGATTCCTCTGTTTGGAATTCATTTCTGACTGCAGCAAGATTCTGCGGAAATACCAAGCTAGAGGCAATTGCAGCTGAACAGCTGAGCAGATTGGAACCCAAAATTCTTATGATACAGGAACTGGCATCCCAGCTAGAAGCTGCATGGACAAACTCAAGCGAAGTGTCAAACGTGAAAAAGCCACAGAAGAGCAAAAATGGATTTGACATCAATTCTTGTTGCTTGTTGGAAGATGGGCCAAAGTTGCATGTGTTCTGCTCTGATACCACTCCGGTATTTGAGTCAACGTCTCCTAAATTCAAAGAGTTTATTTGGTTAAGGAAAGAGATTAATGCGCGCATTCCAGACTTCATGGATGCATGGGGTGCCATTGAGGAAGAATGGGAAGATGATGAATTTCACTGCGAAAGGAAAGCAATTTTGTTCTCACTTTTGAATAAACCACCCTTCAAAGTTATAAGAATAATAAAAAATGTGAGCATGTGCACAAGATGCCATGCTACAGCCAAGCTTGTTTCTAAGGTATATAGAAGGGTTATCCTTATCAAGGATGGGACAAGTTTGCACCATTTCAGGGATGGTAAGTGCTCTTGCAAGGACTACTGGTGATTTGATTGTAAAATTTAATTGTTTATAGTTATTCAGATTTTTTTTCAATGAGAATTTCTGTTACTTTTGTCGAATCCTCAAACAAAAATTGTATGGGGAAGGCAAATTTTGCAGAGTCTATTGAGTTTAAAATGAATTATTTGAGATAGCCAAAAAGACAGTTTTTACACTTAACTACTCACAACTACACCACCCATTACTTTGAAACAATGGAATGCTTGGTGAGAAATTCAAAGAGCGAGATGCACTACCAAAAATGCAAGCTTTTGTGATGGATTTGTTCGTCTCAAAAGGCCCATTTGCAGTCGCAACATGTGCTATCTACGAAAAAATTGTCACTATGGTCCTAGGTAAAAGCCTCATTTTAGAAACTCTGCAGTAGATTTTGTGAAGAAAATAACAAAAGTCAAGTTTTGCAAACCAAACTTAGATTATTCCTTCCAGCATTAGTGCAAACATCCCACTCTTAATTAATTTTGGAATGTATTAGAAACTAAGGTTATGTAGGAAGGCAAAGGCATGACCCTTTGCATTAGTTATAACTTTATGAATTAAGAGTAGGGTGCAAAGTTGACAATCAAACATCAACAAGTCTTTGGTATGGAGGTCTTCACTTAAGGGAAGAACTTCTTATCAACCTCATAATCACTTAGTGTAGGTTCTTCTAAGAACAAGATCCTGAAGACATGGGGGCTTCATCTCGACTAACTCACTTTGCATAGTGTCCATAGCGAAAACATCATTTGTCAATTTTTTCTGCCACAATTTTGTCTATAAATCTTTGCACCAAAGTGAAGACTGCCATACTAGAAGCCAAAACTGATCAATGCAATGCTAGATTGACAGCACAATGTTTTACTCTAGCAATGGAATTGATAATGAGACATTTACCCTAGTTGCGAAATTAATTTTTATTAGAGTTCTATTATATATTATTGCAAATTTACATTGATGATTACATCGATTGGATATCAAGAATGTTTTTTTAATGACACTATAGAAAAACACACACACACACACACATATATATGCAAACTCCACTAGAATTTGAGGCTCAAGGAGGTCTAGGCAAATTATTTAAATTAAAATTGTCTATTTATGACCTTAAACAATCTTTAAATGAATGATTTACTTGGTTTAATGTATTGATGAAACAATTAGGCTACAAACAAGGGGAAGCTAATCACAAGCTATTTTGTGGGCAAGTTTGAAAAACAAGCAAAGCTTATTGTTTATGTAGATGATATGATTATTATAAGAAATAATAACTTAAAACTTAAAAATCTTTTGAGAAAATTCTAAGCTAAATTCAAAATAGGCTACAAACAAGGGGAAGCTAATCACAAGCTATTTTGTGGGTGAGTTTGAAAAACAAGCAAAACTTATTATTTATATAGATGATATGTTTATTATAAGAAATAATGACTTAAAACTTAAAACTCTTAAGAGAAAATTCTAAGTTGAATTCAAAGTGAAGGACTTAAGAGCCAAAAAGAAATCTTCATCTAAAAAAAAATATATTTGAAATATTTCTTAAGAATAGAAACCACAAAGAGCCAAAAAGAAATCTTCATCTAAAAAAAAATATATTTTAGATTTGCTTATTTCAAATTTGTTGGATTTACTTATTGAAATTTTTGTGCTCTCAAATCCTTCATTTTTTCTTTGGCTCTCAATTGATTATTTCATTGCATATTTTTACTCAATGTCTTAGAAATTTGTGTTGATTATAGGCTTTTGTTGTACTATTTTTGTTATCAAAAAGTTATATTCATTGTCTTTACTTTACTCTTAAATAGTAACTAATTTTGTTGTTATGTCTTTATTTTACTTTTAAATGTCTTGTTTCAATGACAATTCATCAAATGTTAAAATATTTCAATTAAACATTTCAATTTCACCAATTTTATAATTCTCAAAAAAATCATTTAAATATAAACAAGTAATGATATAATTAATTGTTCAATCACCCTCTAAATATACTTAAGATACTGCATGCAATTAAATGAACGGTTTGCATAAACAAAGTTATTAACCATAAATAACAAAAACATACTTCAATGATAATTATTAAAACTATAGATGAAATTTTTGTCATGATTCATATTATGTCTTAAGTTAGATGATCGTATTGTCTGGCTAGTGTTACCAACTCCCATGTAACTAATAATGGTATTGCACTTTCAAAAATTGTGAAGCATTTAACACAAAATGATACCAATGCATATTGTATATAATCCCAAACAATGTTTGTATCAACTATTCTTCATTAACATGTACTAACTTCGTTTTGCTATCAAATAAAGGGATCCCAATTCACAAAAATGATTGCATGGCCTTTTATTAGCCAAAGGATTCAATTCCTTAGGTAATGGTAAGATTATCCACATTAGCAACTAAAATAAATAATAGAATAAAGGTTTACCATGGATCTTGATATTATAACCCCACTAGCGTAAAAGAATGGTATAATTATTGAGATTAAAAACAACACAATGCTATCGATCATTGATTAAAGAAAAACAGAACACATCACAAAAAAATAGTTAAGAAAAAAATATTATGAAAAACATGTGAAACATGCTTGCAATATATAGAAGAAAGTTTTATTATCTTGTAGATTGATTATAGATATGGCTAACTAAAGAAAGATGTTAACATTGAATAGAATTATATCATTACTTCTATTAGAAAGAAAAAAGTTTGATACTTTGAGTAAATTAGTAAATTTGACTTAAATTATATATATATATATATGTATATATTCATATTAGACAAAAATATAATTAACCTAGAGATAATTGTTCTTTGCATGCAATATTAAATGTTACCAATTGGTTGTGCATATCTGTTTTTTAGACATGTTCAATAGTAATGACGAATGTCCATGATAGTTGGCTTGATTATTGCTTAATAACAATTTTTTATTTTTGTTCTTTGGGGAATTTTATTGATTAAAAGCTAGGCTAAACAAAAAATCATATTAGATTTTGGTTTGCTTCAAAGTATTTATGAAGTGTAATAAACTAATTATGAGCACAGCTCAACTCGAATTGTATTAACAGAAAGGGATTTTGAGCCATGCTTGCATTAGATCAATCTAGCTTGAAATCGAGCAATGCAACATCCGTGAAAAGATTTAAGTATTCATTATTTTTTTAAAATCTAGTCATTTAGGTATATGAAGAAATGAATTAATGAAATTATAATAACATAGATTACTATATTTAACATGGTTAAATGAGTAGAGCTATTTATATAAAAAAATTAATCAAGAGATAGATCAATTTAAGCTTATATTGAGCTCAAACAAATAGTTATAATACTCACTTAATTATCATTAAATTGAGAATTATTCTTTGTAATCTAAAATTTGAGTGCAATGTAAATTCAATCTAACTCTCACGTAATTTAATCTTAGTTGTTTATTAAGATATTTATTTGATGATTATTTTTATTTTAAAAAACTTTATGTAAATAATAATTTTTAATGCATTTTTAAAATATTTGTTTTATGCAAATGAATAAACAATTTAAAATTATTAAATAAAATTTAAATGATATTGAGATTTAACAAACCAAATCCTTCGGCGAGATGGGAAGCGTGGGATACTGCTTTCCTCCACCTTTCATAATGACTTCACTGCGGCATTCTCTGCTCTATCCTCCACCCTTTCGATCTGCTTCCATTCTCTCGGTTCCGAATTCTTCATTCTCCTGTGTTAGATCGGCCTTCGTCCATCCTGTCTGCTCTTCGAGTTCTAGCCGCCACCGCTGCAGCGTGTCCGTTTTGGACGGGGGGATCCCGGAAGAAGACGGGTCGGAACCCGTAGTGCAAGACCTTCGGGTTCCAGAAACCTGGCTGGTCCCTGCCCAAGCCCATGAGGTCAGCCTATTTTATACTCGGTACTGAAATAGATCAACTTTAATTCATTTTGTTTGAAGCTTAAGATGTTTATCTTGTCACAGAATTCTTTTTAGAAACTTTACTCGAGTTTGCCTGACAAATCAATTCGAATTGGGCATACATTTACGAAGTTCTTCCAATTAGACCTCGTAAAGGAGCCTTGACCTAGCTAGACTGACTAAAGAGGTGTTTTCTGCATTGTCTAGCTTAGCATAATCCCTTGCCGTTGGGCGGTTTAGTGTTTGTGGGTCCATGGATGTCCTTCATTCTATTAATAAGCACTTTGGTGATGACCGTATAAATTGTAGTCCAATAGCTGATAGAACGAATTTGGGAAGGCTTGTTTGCCCCGTGCGCCTTAGGAATGAGAATGATGTAGGCATCCTTCTACCGGCAAGGCACATTCTAAAAGGAGTGCAACATTGGTTTGTTGAAATCTTTCTTTTTGTGATGTCATAAAAGATTTTCACAAAAGATTCTTTGATGTCATCAATGCCTAGAGCTCGGTTATTGTACTAGGCCTTCCCTGAATCTCCTCGACTAAAGTTGTATTCAGGAGTTGCTTGGCTTGAGTTGAGCTAATAGTGGAATTGGGTGGCAACAAGGAACTATTGGCACTTGGTAAAAGTGCACATATTATCTTCTCTATTATGTACACATCATAAAACTCATACCATGATCATTGAATTGAATAAGCAATCTGGTGTTCGTATCATCTATGTTGAGACAAATTATATTTATACATCATGACAAGACAAGAGTCCTAATTCAATCAAGAGATTTGTCATTTAATGTTGTTCATTGCCCAATCGTCCACCTTAGCAATAAATATTCTCTACCTAAATAGTAAAGATAAGGAGGAAAGAGAGGTAACAGTTCAATGTAAAAACTATCATTAGAGATCATGCCATGAAGAAAGCGAGTTCATCTTCGAAATCACTGTTTCATATTTATTTGATGAAAAAGAGAATCCAGTCATCATTTTCAATAGTGAGTTTTTGAAAACCTATGCTAAGTGAAGCAAACTACCAAGTAATTTATCCAAATAACATTGATGAGTACCCGATGACTAAAAGACTACACAAAATCCTTTTCCTTGTATCCTTTTATGTCTCTCGCCAAAAGTACAAGACTTTTTAGTAGACATAGGAGAAGTTTCCAATGAAGAGAAAAATTATGTATTTCTAGACAAGACCAAGCCATCGCCTAAGAAAAGTAACGTTCATTCTATTACTTACTGTAGGGGTCTAAAGGGGATAACTATTGACCCTATGGCCTTTGAAAGTACTGCTTAAATATCAAAGTTGGAGGAGAACTTTGTGACATTAAAAAAGGAGGTGCACTATTGAGTCCCTTGGTCGAAAGAAGTGGAGGAAGTTCAAGGAGCCATGGCAAGGGGAAAAAGAATGAACATATCTTATGGACAGCTTTATCTCTTTTAGTTCTTTAGGATTCAAATAAAGTTTTAAATATTTTGTTAAATTAAATGAAAACAAAAGCTTGCTACTCTTACCTTATTGATAAAGTGTGGAGGTATTTGCTGGGAGTCTCTTAGACACATGTCTAGGATGTGTAAGGATATGGCCGAACTTCAATTGAATGTCAAGCATGGTGTAATCTTGATCCTTCAGAAGATGAGGATGTTCAATGTCAGAAATGGGTGATATTCTGAAGTTCAAAATGGAGAAACTTATTGTGGTATGTTTAATATAATTGGTTTTGTACTTTGAATGGTTAATCAATGCATATATTGTAAAGAAGACAAGCTAAAAAATTGTAGTTTTGCTAGAGTTTTACTCATTTCAACATGGTTTGCTTGAAGGATTCAAACTCCCTGTCTCAAATCAAAAGAGTTAAAAAGTTCCATTGCATGATTCCTATTTCTTAGCTTTTTAGATGTATGCCTGAGATATTATAAGGCTACAATACATGAGCTTAATAAGGCAATGATCTTCTTCATATCAACATGGGTACATTTTGCTATGAAGTTATACTTATTGGTTTAAAAAATGTTGTTACTATCTATCATAGCATGGTAGATGCTATTTTCAAAACTAAATGAGAAGGAACTAGGAATTGTATGTAGACGCTATTTTTATGACAATAAAGTAGACTTTATATTGCAAATTTTAGTGATGATATTGATTGTCTTGAAAAGCATGTCAAATTTTAGTGATGAATAAGATGATAAATGGAGAATGGTCAACTCCATTCCTTGAGGATCTGGATCTTCTCAATGATATTTCGGAGGGGGGAATCCCTCATTTTGTAAGTTCTAGATTTGACAATCCCCTTGGACATTTGAGTTCCTCTCCTCAGCAATCCAATTCTGACTAAGGAATTTCTTGTCCTTCTCACTGTTTACACTGCACTGCATTTCCCCTTCACATTGGAAATAGATTGTTTTGGTTGCTAAAGAGATGGTTGAGCCGAAAGTGACTTGCTACTTGAAACAACCTCAACATTGCTCGACCTTACCCATACACCTACAGCTGGCTTTTTGCTTGTAGATTTCCTTGTCTTCTTGCTCTTCTCCATCTCCATTCTGTGGCCACCGCTCTCTTCAGAAGTCCTATTAGCGGCAATCTGCCACCTTTTCTTGGCTCATACTTTGTTGGAAGAACTCTATTAGAGTTGATGCATGACTACGCTAAGGAATGACTGCGCTTACTTTTACTATAAAGAAATTCCACCATTGCATTTTTCATGCAGAATGATGCAGCCATGTGCTCAACTCTTGCATTTAGTTCACATAGGAAAATACTACCATACGCTTGACTTATGCATGCCTTTTCACTTGTAAAAAGTAGCCGTCTCTATAAGTATTTATTAAGATGAGTATTCTAAATGATCTTGCATCATGCTTTTAAAACTATAAACTAATCCAATGTCCCAAACTGATCGAAGTGAGAATTTCCTTTTAGGTAGTTCAAACTTCTACTAAGTAGCAGGTCCTTTGCACACCCTCATAGTCATAGTTTAACCGAACTTTCCACTAGCTTAATCGTCTCTCCCAGCAGAGTTCCTTCTCTCCTCTGCCTTTTAAGTGTTATATTCCTGCCAGACTTCAGAATAACCAAGTTTCTAAACTTCTATTATGCTGTAGCAGATTCATTTACAGTTCAATACATATTGGCCCTTTCTAATCCACAGGAATCCGAGTGGCTTAGAACGAGCCTGCACAAATGGCTTGACGATGAGTTCTGCCCCGAGCCAACCAATTTTGAGATCAGTAAGGTTGCTGCTCGTTCCTACCATGAATCGCTTTTATTGAAACAAACAGACTTGGGAGAGATTCTGCTGAAGATGGCGAGTGAATTGGAGACAATATCCTACCAGCAAAGCTTCCATGGACCTTTCTCGTCAGCAAATGCAGCAGTACAGTTGATCACTCAGCGAATAGATTCCAGCAGAGAGAAGTAGCATTCCATTAGCACTCAAATCTCAGTGCACATTGCTTGTAAATGTATACTTCATCACACTGTAGATTGTTTTGTATTATTTTTATGCAAGATGCTGCACAAGTCTGCTGAAAGTTGATCTTAACAAGGTAGAAAACGGTGTTGTCTTGGGTTAGCATGATTTAAGGTATTCTCCTCTTCGCTTCATAGGTATTCCCATGGACTGTTTAAGCTATTGGCCCTTTGCTTCCATGGACTTGGGCGATGTTATCTTCTGAAGCTTCTCTATTTGTCCTCCAAATGTTGTGTTTAGTAGTTTTGAATAGAGCAAGAAGTTTTGATTTTGGTAGTTTTGATGGTTTTGGTGTTTTATCTCGTATTAAAATTTGAAATATTTCATTTTTTAAAAAAAGTATATGTATAATCAATACCTATTTTTTTGTTGGGTTAAGTATGTGTGGCATTTTTTTTATGAAGCTTATTTCCAATTTAGATTGAAAATGAGATTTTGTTTTCTTCTTTGAATCTTATTTTTTTTTATGTTCATTTGAATCTTATATTAGGGTGGCATGTTAAATTTGAGATGTTTATGTGAATTTTTAACAATATTATGTTATTTATCTTTTTTTGATATCTTTTTATTTTTCTTATTATTCTTTTTCGTTTTCATCTTCCTTTTTTTTTTTTCTTTTTTTATCTTGTTTTTCTTTCCTATAACTAATAGGTAAATATAAATATATTAAAGGTACATGTTTACTTATTTATCAAATGAATCGCACTATGGGCTAAGTGCGATTCACCTTTGTTCAGAATTTCAGCTGAAACTAATTCGACTTGGGATTTATTTTTGATATTTTTAATTAAATTCTGAGTAACGTATGTTAGAAATATAAACCATGGTTTAGTGTTTCTGAATTTGGCCATTTTAGACTGATTTCAGTAAAACGGTGCAAAAAGTGGGTTTCATCGAAACTCTAATTTTGATATTTTTGTAAATTATTTTCTTAATGAGGGTGTTAGCTTTTGACGCCACTGCGTCAGCCTTTTAATATTTATTCCTCTTTTTTAAATAATTTTTTTAAGAATTTAATAATTAGTTTTTTAAAGTAAAATTACTAAACATTTGAGTGATTTGTTCTTCAGATTTAAATGAGGTGTAAATCATATTTTATTTAATGTTATATTAAAATGTATTAAAATAAGATAAAATTTGAATATTTTACTAAAAATGCATATTATAAATATCAAAAAATAATTTTAGTTAATTATATATATATATGTATATATATATACATATATCTTTCTTTCTTTCTTCGTTCAATTTCCTGTCAAATGGTTAGATATTTTAAAAGCCAATAAAAATAGCAAAAAGAAAAAAATTAATTAGTCAAGCAATTTTAAAGTCTTATTATTTATATAGAAAAAATTAATATCTTTTCAGACATTTAAAAAGCAAATATTAGGCACCGCTGGGTTTTGAATTGAAAAACAAAAGATTAAAAGATTATATATATATATATATATATCTTCAGAAGAGAGAATTCGGGAAGAAAGAACTCCTCTTGGCTGTTGGCGTTCGTCCCAGAAGCGAGAAGCACTATCGGTCACCTTCATCTTGTACGTCATCCTAAACCAAGCACCAATCGCGGTAGGAAGAAAACACAGGGAATGGGAAACGCGGAGAAGCTGATGCATCAGATAATGGAGCTCAAGTTCACGGCGAAAAGCCTTCAGCGTCAGGCGCGCAAGTGCGAGAAGGAAGAGAAGGCGGAGAAGCTCAAGGTCAAGAAGGCGATCGAGAAGGGGAATATAGACGGAGCGCGTATCTATGCCGAGAATTCCATCCGCAAGTGTACCGAGCAGTTGAACTATCTCCGCCTCGCCTCGCGCCTCGATGCAGTGGTCGCTCGCCTTGACACCCAGGCCAAGATGCAGGTCGTCGGTAAGTCCATGGGCTCTATTGTTAAGTCACTGGATTCTTCCCTCGCCACTGGAAATCTCCAGAAGATGTCCGAGACCATGGACCAGTTTGAGCGCCAGTTCGTCAACATGGAGGTCCAGTCTGAATTCATGGAGGGCTCTATGGCCGGTTCCACAAGCCTCTCTACCCCTGAGGCCGAGGTCAACAGCCTCATGCAGCAGGTTGCTGATAATTATGGTCTTGAAGTGTCGGTTGGCCTGCCTCAGCCTGCTGCTCGTGCCATTCCATCAAAGGAGAAGGAAAACATTGACATCGATGAGGGTGATCTCTCCAGGCGTCTGGCTGAGCTGAAGGCCAGGGGATAGACGATGAATCTGTCAAGTTTTTTATGTGGTTGTTACTATTCTGCATCAAATGTTTAACTTACGATATTATGATTAAAAAAACACTTTTCTTTTCTCTTGTCTAGTTATATTTAATGATCAACCCACATCGATTAGATATGGTTCTCAATGAAATCTTCAATTTGATGTGGCATTTTACAGTTGTATTAGTTCAATTGAAATATATGCTTTAATAGATTTACATGCTTGGGGGCTTTTGCAAAGCTAATGTAGTGAGCATATTTTTTAAGAGATGTAGGCAAGCAAAACTTCTATACTTCTACCTATAAATGTATGTGGATTATGTTCATGTACATGTATTTATGCCTTCACATATTTGCCTTTTGATGAGTTTGACTACTTTGTTAATGAAAAAAATAATATATGCATTATCACTTCAAGGTTTAGGTGACTGATAAATGATTAATTTGTTTTCTAGATCCTAAGTTATACGATTGAAGGATAGTTCATGTTGCCTTAGATTTTTACCCAGGATGATTTTGTTGGTGTACACATGCAAACTAGCTTAAATTAACTATTGATTAATATACAATGTGTTGGTCCTTGTAGTTAATATTTGACTATCCTTTTTCTTCTTTTTGTCTTAGATGTGTAATGGAATAGAAGAATGGGGTTCTAGAGAAGCTAGGGAAGGAAATCTTTTCTTTAAATAATGATAACGATTCACTTTAGCATTCCCAATCGTAGTTTTTTATGTTTATTCGAGCACCAAACCAATATTACAATGCACATGAAAGCTAAATGCACACTGATGCCTCCCATAATTTGTTGTCTTTACAGTTATAGTTCTTTGGAGTTTAATGTTCTTTCATCAACATTCTCTCATTTTGCATCCTGAATCTTATGTTTGAATAAATATTGTTTTGGCAACATCAATGGTAAATTCTTTGTATTCCTTGTTTCTTAGGGAACTCCAAAAGGTTTGGATTCATCCTACTTTTAAGGATACTCTAAAGATGCTTTTGATTAACTTACTCTATTATCATTGATTACTAAACTTGGTTCTTATGCTAATGACACTTTTAGCTTCTCCATGTATCCTACACATGTTAAGGTGTAGTGCTTGATACAATAGTGAAGGTTCACATAGAACATACTTACTCTTGTCCATACATCAAGTCGTGATCGTGTTATATTATATAGGAATATGTTGTGTAAGCATTGCTTATATCCATATTATTGACAAGTCTTGTGCATACCATTACAAGCATAAAATGTGATTCTAAAATTTATGACTACAAGCATTAACTTTAGTTATGTGACAGAGATAATTCAACAATAATTATTGAAATGGCTTTTGGTAAAATGGGGGACAAACATTTATAATATAGACGTACAAAGTATGATGACTTGATTTGTCATTAGGAGGTTTTACGATGTTCACACGTGGTAACATTGGGATTTTTATGTAAGGAAGAAGATTATTTATGTAAGATTTAAGTGCAGTGGTTTGGATATGTCTTGTGAAACCTTCTTCTTTGAAATACCTCGAGGTATGAGAAATTCTTAGGAATGTTACACTCCATTATTATAAGAGGAATTATGAGAGAGGTTTATATTCTCTTCCAAATTCTATTAAAGATTTTGCAAAGTGTTGTCATGCTTTTTGTTTTTGAATTTGAGCTTTTCACATAAATTTTTTTTATTGTCCTTTCTTATGCTTCTCTTTTTTCTTTGTTTTCCCTTGATTGGTTTGTTGTTTTGTCTTATAAGATGCATATCTCTATATCAATCTCTAAATACTCATTTGCAACCAACGTAAGATTTGTTGTGCCTTGCATATTCTCTATAATTTGGTATCGAAATATCAATGTTAGTGATATAGTTCTAGAGGTTAGAAGATTTGTGATTATTTATTTTTATAAGTTGTTAAATTATTTTTTGGAATACTCACAAGAAAAATGAAAGACAAAAGTTCAAGATTAATAGATTTGAGGGTAAGGATGTTGGCTTTTAAAAGACGTAAATAGTAACTTTCTCTATCAAAAGAACATATATCGACTTTTATTTGGATAGAAGCCCAAGTCTATGATGCATGAAGAAAGCAACATCAGTTGTTAGGTGTTGGAAGTGATAAGGATAAAACTAATTAAGATTATGCAGCCTTCAATTTTGCCAAAGAAAAAAACAACCATAGACTTGATGAGAGCCTTATGCAACATATAAGGAAGTTCTTAGAGTCAAATAATGTCCATTTGATGCAGCATTTGTTCAATTTAAAGATGGAGAAAGGAGATTTGTTCACATACCATATTAATCAAATTAATGCAATGGGTACTTATTCAGCTCTATATTGATTGACTTTGAAGAAAAATTTAAAACACTAGTTTCTTGTTGGGTATTCAAAATGCATCTATGACAGAAATGACTTTTATACCATAAGGAATCAAGAGTCTTTTGGTTCTACTTTGAGTACAAAAGGCAAAGGACTAGATTGCTACCTAAAGACATGATTCAACATGAAGGTTTTCAAGTTACGAGGAAGGAACTGGTATGAAGGCATAATAGAAGTATGTGTGAGTTGAAGCAAGCATGCAGGCAATGGTACATATTGTTCAAGATGTTTAAACAAGCCTAGTTAATACTACATAGTTTTATTGCTCAACGTAGATGATATATCGTGAAGAGATAGTGGAACAAAAGACACCCTTATCTCAACCTACACTAATTAATGATATATGATTGCCTCTTTTTGTTACAAATAACATTATATTTAGGAGAAATGATGCAAGCACAAATCCATGAGCATTGTATGTTCGAAATGTCAAGGTGTTCGAGCATAAGCAATAGAGTCTCCTCTGACACAATCAAGGACTTATTCCATGTCGATCTTAATTACCATCAAGCCTTCTTTTGAAGAGGAGTGTAGTTCAATGAGAAAGTTCTTGAATAATGATAATATTGTTAATAATAGATTTCTTGTGAATGAAAGCCCCTTGTTCAAAGACAATAAGCTAGGGAAGGACATCCTACATTCGATTAACCAAGATCTTTGTTGTGACTTTGTAGATGATGTTATAGAGATTGATCAGCCTATAATGATTTGGTTGGGTAGCATTAGGCTTCTTAGGGACAAGGACAATGAGGATGTCATGCCACCAAGCCAATAGGTGAACACTGTTGCAAACTTTATTGACAACTTTGATAATGTTTGAATGGGTGATATCTTAATAGCCCCTAATAAATGAACTAGTATTACCAACTGAGCTTGTTGTTGATGCCAATAAAAAATATAGCCTTTTTCATTTCACTTTCATTTATAGGAGTAGTGAGCTCTACATTTTGCCTAAGGATGATGACAAACCCTAGGAAGGGAAAGGTGTGGGATCATTTGAAGGAATGTGGGGGCTCCACTTATTAGCAAAATGTTGCAAGAGACAACAGAGATATCATTCAAATTAGTAAAAATGGTTTCATGCTTCATCAAAAATTCATTAAATAAAGTTGTCTCTAAACCTTCTTGTATCACCTGCATGAAAATAAGAGATGTTGTGGTCGCTCAAGTTCACCCATTTTTGCTTGGCATGATATTACCACAATCTCCTTTCACTTAATAAGGCGTTAAGATAACTATAGACAAGCTACAATTTTTATTGTGCTCAGTTTTATTTCAAAAATGATGGATAACCAAAGGAAAAGGTTGTTTAAGAAGGGCATTGTGAAAGGTACATTTTGAGAGTAAAATGACAAAACCCGAATAGTTGGGACAATATCTTTCCTAGAAGGTTGAGAATGTTATGATGGGAACGTCTATACAAGAAAAAAAAAGCATTGATTTTGAGACCAAGTGATGAATTGTGAGTGGACTTGTAAACCTAGTATCGTTATCCTATTGTTTGAAGCTATAAAAGTACTTCAAGGATTTGGCCTTCTATTGTTGTAGGAGTGAAACTACGAGAGAAGTTTATAATCTTTTCAAAGGTCTATTGATATCAGTCAAAGTATGATCATGGTTTTTCCTCCAAAATTTGTGTTTGTGGCTGATTGGCATGCCCAAGAGGGGGCATGAATTAGGCTTGATCAAAATTTTGTTAATTCAAAGCTTTGCTAATTTGTGTTGTTGTTGTATTTATTTATGCAAGAAATTATAAAATATTAGGTGTAAGAAAATAAAAAGCGTGCAAAGAATTTTTAAATAGTTTGATTACTATTTCGTAGGCCTATGTTTACCCCAAACATACGCTTGAGCTTAACTCTACACAATCATTCCTTCACTTAACTTGAGTAGACAGCCATTTGCTGGCTGAATTTTAGGTATTGGAAAACAATGTGGCAGTTTTTTTGACCTCTCTTACATTGGATTTCCTATAGAATAGCAGTTCCCCATTGCTTTCATGTCTGTTTGTATGATAAGAACCGGTTACTGTTAGCATGAAGCATAAAAGAAAGTCTTGATTTCTTACTAAAGTTTATAAGGTCCTATGGTTGTGCTTTCAATCAAGCATGAGAACACATTTTATGGTTTTCTCCCTTTTTTTTGTGGTATGACACTTCCTGGATTAAGCATATCAGTGTAGCTTTTGGTTAGTTATTTATTTATGTACTTTGTTTTGTTTTTAAATGCACAAATAAATGTTTTTATTTCATACAGTGCAGTGTCAACAAATTGGATTGTTTTATGTGTTTTTTCGAAACTAGATTACTCTTTTTCCACTTAAAATTATGGTTCTTGTACATATCCTTCTTTTTGAATGTTGTCATTTTGAATTCGATCTTTTCGTTTTCAACTCTTCTTTGTTCTATTTCGTTTTCTGCAACTGAGGATGTTTTTATAGAGGTAGAACCCGGGATGTGCATGCCCATGTTTTGTTTGATCATCATTATTGTAGTTACCTTCTGAATCCTCCATTGTAAAGAATTGGTAGCTGCATTTGGCGATAATTGCAGTGAGCTCACCTATTTCATGTTTACCCAAATAGTTTAGATTTGAGCCGCTCCTTTTGCCTTACCCGCTTTGTCCATTAAACTTGTACATCATATCTTTCTTAATCTTCTCTCCTCACTGTACGCTTGTCATTATCCATCGTAATTTTGGGTATGGTTTATCTCTGTGGAAGTTTAGTTATCTTTTATGTGATGAAGTAAACCCCTTATCATACCTCTTTTTCAGATGGCAGTGATCTATATTCCCATCTCCATTAGAGGTGAATAATAAGCTAACATATCTTCATTCCTATTTTTAAGAATCCAACAATATAAACATTTTTGATGATTTCTTCCTGCTACATTTTAGAAACTCTTTTCATTACATGATATCATGCACGATTCAATTATAATTCTTGGATGAGATTGCACACAATAAACCATCTTGGGTTCGACATTTTTCCCAAACGTACAAATGGAAAAGCTTTGGTAGACTATAGGAGTGCAATTCGCACATAATTGCTTCCCAGTAGATCATGCAATTATTATTAAATATTAAGTTAAGTTGGTTTGAAAAGTGTTTGTTGTTGTGTGTGTGTGTTTCACAATATGAGCCACCATTAGGATTTGAATAGCAAGCATTTTATGTTTTGTTATCTTCTCCATGAATGAAAAAGTCAGTTTGCTTGTTGAAGAATTCTGCAACTGCAATCTTCAGCCACTTGAAGTTGGTGCAGTTTATGAATCATTGGCTTCCAAGGTACGACTTATGCCTGTAGCTCATTTCGTGGCTTTTACTTGAACACTGGCCCACCTTTCTCACACCAACAAAGTCAAAAACTACATCACCACTAATCACCTGCTTTTTATATTTCAAAAGCATACTTAGCAACGTTCATGGCTTCATATTTGAACACAAGTTCCTTAGATGACACGAGAAAAGGATAGAAGAAGTATACAAACTACAATCCATGAAGACAAAGAGAGGCCTTATAGTTTCACCACAAAAGAACTGTATCAAATAGAATGAATTTATAGATGTTTCTTGGTAATATCTTTTCCTTGTTATTCTTTGAAATGATGAAAGGACTGTAGGAGATATCAACACAAGACGTATGAGCTTTTGCCATGAAACTTATAGGCGTCGGTTCGGTATAAGCTTCGAAGGAGGCTTCGAAAGAGATGGAGTAGGTTGATAGTTCCCATAATCGTCGGTTTTGATGGTTAGGATTCTGTGGTGAAGAACATGACCATCTTCTTGAAGGAATTTTACAGATAATTCCTGCCCAGTAAACATAATTTTATCATCAGAGTAATGCTGTAGTTATAAACCAAAGAGTTCTGTGGCTAACCTTAGTTGAAGGCCCTTGAGATCTGCTGATCAACTTCCTGTGTTCACCTCCTACAAAGTTAAGAATTTTCTACAGTAAATGTCTGTTGATAAAACAAAACTCTTTTCTGTACAAGTTCATAGAGGAAGCTTTGGAAAACATGGAAGAGAAGGAGCATCTTGATTGCTTGCTTCTTTTTCTTTACTTTTCAATGGTAACTCAGCTTCCTTTTTGCCTTGACATCATATGAAAAACTATAGTAAAACAAGAAAAGCTTCTGCTGTGTTGCAGGAAGACCTTCCTGTTTCTTCATGAAGACAACAACTCACCTGCAGCTATTGAAACCGAGATCAAATACGTGAAGATGATGAGCACAGAGAGGAAAACGCTGCACTTCTTCTTCCCCATGGAAGGCCCCTCGTCAAGAAGCATGTGAAATCTCTCCTTCTTCTCCTGAGAGCACAAATGGACAACCATTTAATGGTAATAAAGCAGATCTCACAGAACTGCAATCTTTTTTAACTCAGCCAATTGAAAAAGAAAGGGGGAAAACGCATAGGCACTTTCTATATAGAACGTAGTCTAATTCCTACATTAGGTTAAGCAAAACAAGCTACCTTAATAAAAACTAAGATAAGGGATGTTTGACACCAATGCCAGTTGTTAAGGATATGCTAAACCTGAGATAAATGATTTATTTTATAAAGCCTCTTCTCAGATCAAGCAAGAAAACTGTTTGGACTTTGGGCAATGATTCATGAAGTCAATAATAAGGTAATATGACTGATAGATAAACTAGTTGATGAAAGCATTAAGGCAGTATATTATATTTTGCAACTACCAATTTTTAATACATGTGTTCATGAGTGGCAATCTCAATTTTCTTATTAAATTAAAAATGAAGGTCCAAAGTCTACCATTGAACATTCTCAATTGTAACTTAGCAAGAAACCCCTAAAGTAGAGAACATAAAATAAAATATAAGGAAACCTTTGCTTTCCAAATTAGAAGTCTTTCCATTAAGGTTGCTTCCTAAACCAAGTAGATTGGAAACTCAATGAGTCATGGAATTGCCTTAATGTTATCCTTCAATTAATGTAAAGGAGTGCTTAAGCTTAAATTGCAAGCCTCTTATTTAGTGGTTAATTATATGTGAGTGTGTTTAATTAGGCAAAATGAGCACTTAATGGCTAAGTTGGCAGGTTCCACTTGTATTTTATAGGAAAGTAATCTCTTTAAGGTGAGTACTTTGTTCCAAAATGCAAAATAAACACTAAATTTTAATATAACCATCTTTTGGTTCAAATATTTCATGAGCCAATCTTGAGCTATGGTTAAATCAACTTAGCATAACTCGAAATCAAATCATATATATATCATATATGTAATAAATTTAAATAAACATAATATTATATAATATATATTTGGTAAAAATAATATCAAATTGAATAATTTTGGATCAGTTTTGAATTAAGGTTGGATTGAATCAACATCATATCTTTAATATATTTACTTTTGCATTGTGTGTATTTTTTTTAAATGGTATTTTTTTTGAAAGTTTATATAAATTTAAAAAAAAATAAGAAATGATAAATGCATGTCTTTGGTGTGAGGTGCATGAGCATAGATTAATCAATGGTAGGATAAACATGACAAGAACGTGCCATTGCATCTCTGGCGATGAATTTGATGTAACAATAAAATAAGGGTTATATGGATGAGAATTATTAGTAATTAAAAAAACATTTTATTTAGACAAGAAATTATTCGGACATTAGATGACGATTTCACAATATCCAATGTATGACAATTAGGGTTAGAGCAAAATGATCCTTTAACGTAGCAAAGTTTGTTAAGTCCACGGGCTTATTAAAATATTCCCAAAAAAAACACCTTACAAAAAAAAAAAAACATTTTATGAATATTACTATTTAAAAATAAATAAATGAATTTTTTTGTTGAGGAATGAGCTTGTTTTGTAGGGTGGTTAATGAGATTAAGATAAGTTAATCTTTAATATCATTAATTTAAACAAACACTTATTTGGGTAATGCAATTATATAACTTGTACCCACCAAGTAAACCTATTAGACCCATTCTCCATTCACCTTGTATCTTTGTTGATTTGCATTTTCTCCCATCACGAAGCTTTATCGTTGAGTTCTTTCTTCACCAAGTGTATCAACTATCTTTGTTAGTAGCTATTGTCAACATATTACTTGCAATGGGCAACATCGTTTTTTATCGTTGAGTTATTTTTTTTTTCATTTGTTGTGTTCTTATGCTTGTTAATGCACACGTAGAAACTATAGAATGTGTGCTCTATGGTTAATTAAATTTGCACATGGCTTATGCTCGAATCTTCATGATAGTCTGATTGTTTGGAAATTTTTGTGTTGTTTTTGCATGTGACTACATCTTGAACTTTTTAATTTTGTGAATTGCAAATTGGGTTAGATGAAAATGATTGTCATGATGACATAATCATGAGTCAAGTAGAAATTTTGGATTTTCAATGTTGACTTTGATCCCACTTTAAATTATGATTTTTGATAGTTTTAGAAATCATAGCCTTTGACTTTATGTTCGATTTTAGATTTGATTTACCTTAATTAGTTTTCAACTTTAGAAATAGCAAATATGTTGAAAATTGAAATTATAAATTTATGTTATTTTTATGTTCAATAAAATATTGTACAAAATAAAAACACAATATTAAAATTTAGATATTTTTAGTATGGAAGAAGCATTTTTAAGTTTTAACCTTTTTTAATACTTTTTTATTTACTATTAAATGAGATAATCTATAGATTCATAATTTTCAATTACTTTTACTTTAAAATAATTTTAAAAAGCAATTATTTTTGAAAATAAATATACAAATGCATAGAAAATAATTCAATATCTCTATATATTATAAAAAATAAAATTAATTCATCATATAAGTTGTATAATATTTGAATTAATTTTACTACAAAGATTTACTTAGGTATTGAACTTTATTGTATCTTCCTTATAGAATAAAAGAGATATCAATCTTATAAATCATAGACAAATCAAACCTTAAATATATGTAACAATAATTAAAAATTACAAAACATTGTGTACAAGTACAAGCATTACGATAATTAAAGACTTTAGTGATATATTATATATTTTATTAAGTTTTGTATTTTATCATTATACTTTATCACTACCTTACATGCCAAATATACATAACAATAATAAAAAATTAGAAAATGTTGTGTACAAGTACAAGCATCACGACAATTAAAGACTTTAGTGATATATTACACATTTTATTAAGTTTTGTATTGTACCATTATACTTTATCGCTACCTAACATGCCAAACATTAGAATAATTACAATTGTCTTAGTCAAAAAAAACTTTGGAACACTTTTTCTAAAGATTTGGTGACATTTAAAGTCCTATATTTCATCACCATGACTAATAAGTTATTGATTGTAATGGTTGTTATTAGAACAGTCAATAAATGACTTTGGAAACCTTTTTTTATATGTAAATGAAGGACCAAGTAAATGATTGAACATATATGTATAATTCTAACATAAAAATCCAATTGCTAACAAAAAAACCCCAAGCTTATAAATAGATTAATCAATGATCAAAGGCATTATGGATTCTCATTTGTTAATTTTGTATCAAATAATTTGCTATTCAAAATGCAATCAAAATTCCTAAAGTTGATATATCATTCACTAAATTATCAATTGTCAGTAATACATGGATCGATGATTGATCATCACTCTTAAACAAAAACAAACACATAGTGGTACAACTTCTCTTTATACAATTTTGATTACATAGAAAAGTAGGAAGCAATATAATCGTCATCATCTCTTCAAGTGGATTTTTCTCTTAAAAGATTCTTTAACATCTTAAAATTATAATATTTTATATAAACACTAAAATCACTATCTCAATAATCAATGTGAGATAATTAATTTATATACTCATCTACCTAGAAGCTTGTTAAGATGTGTTTATTGTCTAGTGATTTCTCATTTAGGTTATCACTCGACGTTCACTCTTCACCCTCCATAGTCCTAAGTGTCACAACAGGATAATACAATTATGGTAAAAAAGAAAGTACAATAAGAATAAGAAATAGTTTGGTTAGTTTAGTGTGATATTTGTAAGATAATGGGCAATATGTTCTAAATAACATTAATTACTTTGCATTAAATGATAGTTCAAGAAAGGAATAAAAAAGTCCAAGAAAGAAAAACCTAAACATATGGTATGGTCCATCCACCATATATTATGTTAAGAAAGTAAAATGGGTTGCATATGATAGATTTCAAGAATTATGAAAGAAATGTGAGAATTACTTGATATTGATTATTTGCATCTAATTTGGGATGCATGTAATGAAAGCAAAAGAAACCTTGGAACAAAACTCAACCCTAAAAATTCAAGTAAATAAAACTAATTTTGTAATTTAAATAAGAGAATTAATTGAATTAAAAGGGAAGCATTGCCATATATATAAAAACATAGCATCATTATATAACATAGAGTGTCATAAGATTTGTTTACTTATATACAAATGTATATCACACACACACACAAATGTATATCACACACACACACACACACACACACACACACACACACACAGATATATATATATATATATATATATAATATGGTTTTTGTATGCATCACTAAGCTCTTTATTATTAAAGAAGAAATCATAAAAATAAAAAAAAGAAAAAAAGAAAAGAAAAAAGAGTAAAATAAATATAGAAATAGATTGATCAAATTATGAGACAAATGATAAAAATTAGAAAGTAAATTTGTGGTTTCTTCAAAGAAATTATCCCAAAATAGAAAAGAAAAATAATACTAGTAATAAATTAGATAAGAAAAGAAAAAAAATAAAAAGCTAATGTTGACAACAAATTAAGATAGATAAGAAAAAGAAAAAAAAAATCTAGCACTTGAAATAAATTGAGTCAAGAATAAAAGATAAAAAAATAACACAGACAGTATATCATAATGAGATAATAGAAATTATGAGATAATAACATTGAGAAAAAAATAAGACACTAATTAAAAAAAATGAAAAAGACAAAACAAAGTTAAAAAAAAAGAAAAAAAAAAGAAACGAAGAAAGAGAAAAAACCAATAACTTTAATAAAAATGCAAATTAAATAAGTATGTGCATGTACATATTTATTCCAATGGTTATACATAGAAAAAATCATAAACAAAACAAGGATTATTCGTTTCTAACTTTGATTGTATTTCAAATAACTTATAAATGCCACAATATATTTTATTTAATTTATATAAATATTATTAATATTAATGTTAGTTTAATATTATTTATGCTATAATTCATCTAATAGAAAATATGCTTACATATACTTATCTTATGTTACATGACAAGTATGACATTTTTGGCCTATCTTTCTTGAATTTGGTATCACATCGTCTAATTATTTTTCTTTTTTTAATATTTTTAAAACTGTGAAAAGTTTTCTTTTTCATTTTTTTATATAAACAAGTACTACAAGCAACTTTTAAAAAAAATAAAACTCTCTTGAACAAAACCTTTCAAAATATTTATGGAAGCTAAATATAAATCCTGTTTATAAATAATAACTTTTAAAACTAACTTTGTATTGAAATATATTTATCCATTAGAATAGCATTTTAACAATTAAACAATCAAAACCTTTAAAAAATAATTGTTGAGACAGACTTTAAATAAAATAAGTTCTAAGATAACATCTTTATTAAAATTTTATTATATATTTTTTTCTCATTTAAAAAAAATTTGTTAGTAACATATATAAATGACAACATATATTTTATCCTTCACTGCTTCCTAATAAAACAATTGTCGTTGGCTCAATAACAAATACAAGTACATATATGTAAAAAAAATATATAAATGAATATATTGGTTAATTTCGAACAAAACAATATAAAAAGAATATATAAATGAATAACAAAATTAAAACTAAATTGAGTTTTTTAGTTATCCATATTGATGTGTTGAATTTTTGTATCTTCATCATTTATGTGCAAGTGAGCCTTTGCTTTTCCTTCACTAGGGTAAAAGGCTTGATTGGATTAGAATGCCATGTATTTTTGTTGGTGTGTGCATAACATGATAGATCATTAGTAGTAGTGTAAATAATGTATTAACTTTTATATCCTTTGTTGGTCTTTGCATGCATTGTTATTTGCTTTCTCAAGAGAGTTGGAGATTTTAAACCTACTCATTAGCTTATCTTTTGTTGAGCACTAATCACGAACATCACCCGTAATTCTTACTAAACATCATGAAGAGTTCAAGATGTGGCATTCATCCATCAATATTCCATATCTTCTTTCAATGTTTGTCACCAATTCAACCTGTAAAGAACGATGACATTTTGAAACCATCTAGAAATATTAGGATCAAAATGCAAAATTTGGGGAGAAACATTAAGAGGTGTCAATTACCTTAGTGCACGAGCAAAACTCAATGGCCACATAGTAAACAGTATGCTCATGTTCATTGCATGGATGGAGATCATCATTTCCTTTAGACTAAAACCCAAAATGAACTAGTCAATTCAGAAACTTAGGGACATTTGGGAAAAACAAGAACAAGAAGTTCGCATATGCAACAAGCACACGACACAAAGTGGTTAGGGATAAAACTGTGAAGAAGACCTCCCACATGCAAATGAAAATTGCCTCAACTCTAGTATTGAGAGCATTCACCCTTCTTTGCACGGATTATAGTAACATAACTATTTCTATGTTAGTTTTGTGCTGCAGACTAGCTTTGAATATGCTATCTCACATAACATGAACTTTGCCTTGCATTTTGATAAATATGTTGTATTGTCAATTACCGTTTTGAGCCATTGAATACATTGAAATTACATCATCAACTATTGCAGATAATTCATATTGACATAAGCTTTTTTTTTTCTAGGCAGGAAACATGATGTTAAGTTGCCATTTTTGCCAGTAAACAAGTGAGTTATGAGGGCACCCCTGCACCAGCAAATTTGAAGCAAGGAAGGAGAAGACTAGACAAAACAGTACTATCTTCTTAATTCCCACAAACTTAGGAACCAAACAGAATCCTCTTCAGAAGAAAGCATGTTCCTTCTGATTTCACCTGCTGCACCAACCTTAACATGAAAGAACTTGTTCGGCAATTTCATTTCATCATAACAGGTACAAAAAAAAAAAAAAAAAACAGATCACATTTTTATTCATAAACCCAGACAATCCACGAATAAAGTTATTCACGAGCAAAAACTACCACAAAGACAGGGATTCACTCACCCATCCCTGAAACCCAAACCCTCCTCCATTTCACTTACCCATTTATCACGCTGCACTTCTTTCTAATCTCCCCTTGCGTTCCAGTAAGAACCTGGATGCCTCCCATCCTCGTTATAGAACTCCTGAACGCATTGAGGAAGTTCTTAAAGTCCACAAGCTTGTCCACAAGGTTGCTTGCCCGACTGTTGGTGAGCAAAGCAGCATCAGATTGGAACAGACCCTTGTGCTGCTTGAGATTGACATAGTAATGCGAGTCGAAGGTGGTTGTGGTTCCACTGCCTGGATCTAATGGCACTGTGGTTGTGTTATCAGAGAGGTTCTTGCATTTGGTCCTCAGGAATGCAGCGTAGGTAGAGTTCAGTGATGGGTCTGCATCTCCTTTCCCAGTAAAGTTGTACAGCCTGTTGCTGAACCAGTTGCAGTGCCCAACCCCAATGGTATGCCCACCTGTGCACCATTTCGACCTTTTTGTAAGAGACTTTTCGAAAGCTTTGCCAGGAATAAGCAACATTACCTGAAAGGACTACCAAGTCTTGGACACTAAGTGTTTTGGCCGAGAAAGCATTGACCAGGGTTGTGAAGTTGGAGAATGGGGAAGGAATGTTTGCTAAAGCTTCTGATTGCAGTGATATTCTACCATCTCTTCTTCCTGTTTTAACTTCCCATATAGGCTCGTTGAACTGCCCAAGCACATATGTGGAGAAGTAATGAATAAAGATGCTGTTAAAAAGTTGGAGTATTGGTAATTTCAACAATATTAAGTACTTTTGTCATCCTAATTGGGAGTTGAAACAAGACAAGTAAAGCTGTTTTTCAGCTGTAACAAGACAAGTAAAAATAATTATAGAAGTTGAAGTTAGCGTTAATTTTCTGAATTTGTTTTATAAACTAACCCACCCATATTTGGGTTTTTGGAGAGTGAGTTTAGAATGCAGCATTAGGACCTGAGCAAAAACATTAGTCACTTTAGTTTCAATCATTGTTGATTTAATCGTGTCCTGAGCAAAAACATGTACCTGGAAGGAGACTGAATCCCTGGCAGCCAATGCTACAATATCAGCACAAGAGACAACACCAGGGCAGGCCTTTTCTACTGCAGCTTTCACCTCATCAATGACATCAAACCCTGCAAGGGACAAATTTGGGACGGCATCCTTTTCTGCAGTGCTTTTTGGAGTAGAGTTGATCAAGATAGATGCATCACAGCCCTGACACATGAGACCTATGTTATTATCTTTAATCACATTGCTCTCTATCACAAGTTAAACATAGATCCTGTTGACTAAAAGCAGGCATCTCGGAACCAAAATGCATGACAACAATGAGGGATTTCGACAAAATGATGTCTTGCTTTGCAATTAGCTTCAAAACTTTGAAAGGAGCCTTGAAAAATGCATTTTAGAACATGAATCTAACGTGAAAAAGAGAATCAACACACAAGTCATAACCAAAGTCGTATGTTCAAACACCTTTTGGTTTCTATTGCGAACATGCATTTTTACTACTGCAACACATTACCCTCACAAAGCAGTCATGGAAGAACATCCTAAGAAACTTGGCAGCCAATTCCGGGTTCGTTGCAGCATGCTTCCACACGATGTCTTGAATGATCTGCTCGGCTTTGGGGCATGTTTTCTTGTAGAAGCTGGTCTTCAGGCCTCCGGCCTGAGCCCTGAAGGAGGGCAATTGCAGGCCTGCAACCAGAAGAAAGATGAGGAGGCAACAATACTTCATCTTTGGATGACTTGTGGTGAACACAAGCTGCACTGATACTTATAACACCAAGGTGATGAGGCTTAATTCTGGCTGCTTTGACAAAGAACTCTGAGAAGTAGCCTACCACAGTTCAAACCTCGAGACAGCTAAGAAAGTATGGCTATTCCTGTCTGTTAGTAAACCTTGGAAGCCATTCTTTAATGATGCTTATGGGTTAGAAACTTGGTTTCTGACTTCGTATGTGTAATGCATGTAAGGATCCAAGAAGCAGGAAACCGCTTGGCTCAACATTAATATAGTTATCTACAATTGTGTGGTCGTGAGGAAGTGCTGGTTTTTTTTTTTTTTTTTTAGTTTGTTTGGTTAAATAGTCATTTTCATTGAATATTTAATGTTCAAGTTGTATCCGTGTGAAAAAAATATTTATTATTTATCATTTTCGTTGATAATTGGGTTATCATGTTGGGAGAAGAGGATGGAATTAAAATTATTGTTTGGTCATGTGTCTTGTCATTGGATCTCAATGTACAACTCAGAGAGGGTTAGCTTATGAATTATCTAGAGGGATTCAAATAGCAAACAAAATTCACCATTAAACTTCACTCGTCAAGCTTTTTCATCATTTCAATCAATCAATCCAAGCAAGGTTCCCCGTATTTGCTCAAATATATGTGGACAAAAAGATATATATATATATATATATATATATATATATATATATATATATATATATATATATATATATATTCATTAGATCAATGAATCAAAGCATGTCATGTTTATCACGTTGTGAGAAGAGGATGGAATTAAAATTATTGTTTGGTCATGTGTCTTGTCATTGGATCTCAATGTACAACTCAGAGAGGGTTATCTTATAATTATCTAGAGTGATTCAAATAGCAAACAAAATTCACTATTAAACTTCACTCGTCAAGCTTGTTCATCATTTCAATCAATCAATCCAAGCAAGGTTCCACATATTTGCTCAAATATATGTGGACAAAAAGATATATATATATATATATATATATATATATATATATATATATATATATATATATATATATATATATATATATATATATTAGATTAATGAATCAAAATATGTCATGTTTGTCATGTGTTAGATATCACATTCACCACACTCTTTCTCCTTCAACTATCATAATTTTTTGTTTTACCTTTTCACTTTCAACTTGGCCTTCAATTAAAAGGTTAAATGTCAAGTGAGGATTCTCAACTATTAGAGATAGTTTGATTTTTTTTTCTCATTTGACAAGTTTTCTAAACATTTTTTCATTGTCTTTTTTTTTTTATTTTTCATTATTATTATTTATTTTATTATTTTTTATCTCTGTCATTTTTTCTTCTTTTTTAATGAGACTTTAATGGTTTAAAAAGGGCATGAAACTATTTTTGCACAATTTCAATGCTCACATCTCAAATCAATATTTTTTTAGATAAATAAAAAATTGAAAATTACTTTGTTTAAGATCTTAAACAATACTATAAAAAATAAACATTCTTAAAAAAGTGTTATTCAAATGATGCCAATTTTGATATGAATTGGGAAGAAAAAATCAACTTTATGGGTATATAAATTTTGTTAAATCTAGTTTTTCACGTATAATTGAAAATAAAGAACTATAGCAACTCAAGAGCTAAAACAATGAAAAGAGAAAAAAAAAATAGTAATAAATAAAATAAAATAAAACTTAACAATTTACTTAAATAAAAATCCCCAAAACCAAAAACAAAATCCATGAAGTTGATGATGGGAATTTTTATTCCCAAGGTGGATATCCTTTCTTTAATAGCTCAATTGAGTTCTTCACGTTATTCTCTTCCTCTCCCACATTTTTCAAGTCAATTCATAGCAACCTTTGTTTATTAGTGTTAGCTCTTCTAGGTGATAAAATAAAATAGAAAAGTAAAGTGGGCTATTTTCAAAAAAAATATTAAAAAAACACAATAAATTGTTTGATTAATTATAATTAAAATGTAATAGAGATAACAAAAATATATAAAAATAAGATTATTTGCTTTTTCAAAACTTGAATATAATAAAAATATAATAATTATAAATATTGAATTATATATTTATTTTATTTTTTAAAATATAAAAAAATATATTATTAATAATAACATAATTTTTTAAATATATTTACTAAATATTATTTAATTTCTAAATGATTTAAAAACTTATATTCCCCAGAAGGAGTGAGCTAACATAATGGTATTCGGAAATAAGACGTGGGCTTATACATTGAAAGATTAATTATTATTTTATTATAAATGTAAAACCACTCTTGTTTTGATAAAAATATTTTTAACTTAGCTCAATAATTAAGCATAGTTGAATACAGTGAATTAAATATTAAATATGCAATTATTAAATGAGAAATATACTTTTTCATGACCTCCACAACTTAGTCAATGGATTGATAATTGTATCTTCTTTGGAGAATATATGATACATTAATCTGATAAATTGTAGACATCTCAAACCTTAAATGCGTGCAACAATGATAACAAATAAGAAAACATTATGTACAAGTACAAGAATCATGATAATTAATTTTAATGATAGATTTTACATTTTATAAAGTTTTGTATTCCATCGTTATACTTAATCACTACCTAAAAAGCCAAATATTTGAATAATTATAATTAGCTTAGTCAAATAAAAGACTTTGGAACACTTTTTTTAAAGATGTGGTAACATTTGAAGTCCTATGTTTCATCCTTATATTATATCACCAACTAATAAGTTTATGATAGTAATGGATGGTATTAGCTTAAAATAACTTTGAAATCTTTTTTTTTATAAACGAAGGACTAAGTCAATGATTGAACACTTATAATACTTATATGTATTATTCTAATATAAAAGTTCAATTGTTAACAAAAAACAACTCATTCCCATATGTAGATTAGTCATCAATTGATGGCACTACAGATTCCTATTAGTTAATTCTTTGTCAAAAGGTTTGTCATTTAAAATGTCAGACATAATTCTTAACGTTAATATATCATTCATTGTATCATCAATTGTGAGTATTATACAGGTTGATAGTTGATTGCCATTTTTAAATAATAACAAAAATATAATAGTTCAACTTCTCTTTATATAATTTTGCTTATATAAAAAAGTAGAAAAGCAACATAATGCTCTCCTTATAATGCCAAAAAGTGTTAATCATATACAAAATAGGCATTTGTGATTCTATCATAAATAATCAAAGAAGTTAGAAGAAATTAAAAAAGTGATATTCTAAAAATGATCATAAGTGAAAAGTGCATTTTTTTAATATAATTAAGAAATAAGGTGTTATTTGTATGATACAATGAAAGGTTAATTTTTTTTATTATAAATGCAAAACCACTATTTTTTTAATAAAAATATTTTTAACTTAACTCAATAATTAAGCTTATTTGAATTTAGAGAATTAAATATTAAAATATGTAATTTCTAAATGTGAAGTTAACGTAAGAGAGTCTTGTGCTAGCTTACAAACACACATTAGTTGATTCACATCAGTCCCATTTGAATTTGGAGCCACACCCGAGCTGAGTCATATTTTGATTAGTTATCTTTGTTAATAATAGGGGTCGACTATAATGCTCTATTTCTTCTTGTGATTATCTCTGTTATTCGTGCTCTCTTCATCCAAACATAATTTGTAGTAAAATATGTCATCATTGATGTCAGTTCCTATGCGTGCTTCACTCGTTATCGTCATTCGTCTATCAATACTTAGTCGTATATTGCTCCCAATTGTTGTCACTTGGCTACCCAAAATCACCTGGTAGCGAGCGCATCATTACTAGGCCACCTGATGCTCCTTGGTCAGCCAACATTATCTGTCCACCCATTAGCCACCTACTCTACGACTACCACTGACCGTCGTCATCTATCTCATCCACTCCTATCATCCTAGTCACATCGTTATTAACATTTGATCATCATGTTGTATGATTGCAGAATGTCATTATTTTTTCATATATTTTTATATTTTGTATTTAATTATGTAACCCACTGGAAGTTAAAATATTGAAATTCTAAAGACCTCTTTTAAATTTTTAGATAATTTAACTCTAAAATTAGTTTTTCTCATACCTACTTATAGTTAATATCTTAAAATTCTATTGATCTTTTTTAGATTTCCAAATTAAGTAACTCTAAAATTATTTTTTTCTTATAATTGACTTCTCATATTCCCATTTTTATATGTTTCTAATATGCATTAATTTTTTTTTCATACATAGGTATTAAGCTCTCCATTTATAAATAAGAGATGCTCCTTCATTATAATGTTATTGTTGATGAATGATATTTTCTTATTTATGTATTTATATGTTTGTGAGCAAAGAGTATACATTCAACTCTAGTTCGAGAGATTTTAACTTTCTCTTCCATTATGAGAGATAAGAATTGAAAGTAAGAGACATTCTATTTGGGAGAGTCAACAATCAAACAAATTTCATTTTTCTCTAAGACCCTCAAGTCTTCATCCACCTTTCACACTTTTAACTAAATTACCAAATTAAAATAATTCTTAACAAGGCTCTAAATCTTAGCATATCATCTTGTTATCCCTCTAATCAAGCTTCCCCACTAACCCAAACTTATATCTTATCGCCCTTTTTCTATCTTTTGTACTTCACAAGCTAACTCCAATTCATCTTATTCCCTTAGTAGGGATGTTTGTACTTTTATCTATATTTCTTCATTTGCTTCTTATATCTCCTTATTACATAAAAATTATTTAAAAATATTAATCTAAGTAATAAAAAATATAAGAAACTAATCGATAGAAATTTTTTGAGATTAAGAAATTTTATGAAGGAAACTATATTATAAGTAAAGTTAGGTTAGAATGATTCATTCTTGAAGCTTACAAGAAATTACAAGCATGTGGAGCTGGAGTTTTTAAGATCATTCAAAAATTAAGAACTAATACGTATGTATTAGATTTACTAGAAAAATTTAGGATTAGAGCAACCTCTAATATTAAGAATTTAGTCAAGTACAAAGCATTATATCTAATACTTATTGAGATATTTTGAGCCTGATTCTCTTATGTTAAGTGAATATATTCCTACCACTATGGAGAGCAAGGATAATGTGAAAAAAATTTAGATCAAGAGATAATTCTAACCGAAGATTATATACTTAGAAAAGTTTTAGTTCACTGGAAAGGTATGCCTCCGACCAAGAACTCATGGCTTACCTATGATGAACTACACCATATCACATCATGCATATTGGAGCATTACTATACCAACCCATTACCCTGACACTACCTAACCTTTCTCCCTCCCATATGGGAAACATTACCCACTGACATTGCATCAGTCTTATTAGAACTCAGAGTTATACCCAAGTCAAATCCTATTTTAATTAGTCATTTTTATCAATCATAAGGGTCAATTATAGTACTATTTTTTTCTATGATTATCTCCACTATTTTTTCTTTGTTCATTGACATTGGTTCTCTTGTGTGCTTTGCTAGCTATTCCAGTCATCTTTCATCGCCTAGTCGTATGCTACTCTTAATTGCTATCAACGTCACCAGGTCACCCATCATCGATAGGCAGTTCGATGCTCTTCGACCAGTTAACATTGCCTGGCCGCCAATCAACCATCTGCACTCTGACTGCCACTGACTGTCATCATCTATCTTGTCCACTGCTGACATCCTAGTCACATTGGCATTGACATTTGATTATCATATTGCATGATTATATAATGTTATTATTTTTTTATGTTTTTTATATTTTATATTTAATGTGGATGATCCAATTGAAGTTAATTTCTTAGAATTCTTAAGATCTCTTTTGAAATTTTAAATAATTTAACTTTAAAATTATCTTTTCTCATATTTAGTTAAAGTTAATATCTTAGAATTCTAAAAATCTTTTTTGGATTCTCAAGTAATGTAACTTTAAAATTATCTTTTCTCATAATTGACTTCTCATCTTTCCTATGCTAATATATCTCTAAGGTATATTTAATTCTCCTTTTTTATGCATTATTATTGTGCTCTTCTTCATCTATAAATAGGAGGGACACTCTCATTATAATTTTATTATTGATGAATAAAACTTCTTTTATTTGTATACTTTCATCTTTGTAAGCAAAAAATGTATGTCCGATTCTAATTAGAGAGATTTTAATTTTTTCTTTGTGAGAGACAATAATCGAATATGAGAGACATTCCATCAAAATAGTCAATAACCAAAAAAGTTTTTACTTTCTCCATCACACTTAAGTCTTCACCTACTTTTTCACTCTCTTAACTAATCCACCAAATAGCTATCCTCCTTAATTAAGCTCCAAATCTTGATCTATTATCTTATTTCCCCTTTAACCAAGCTTTTTTGCTAGCCTAAACCTCTACTTCATCTATTTTTTCATCTTTTGTGCTCACACTTCAAGTTTAAAAGGAACTAAAGCCATCATCATCAAAATGATACTCTTTCTATGATTTTAATTTTTTAAGTAATGATCTAAAAGATAATAAAACTCTTTTTCTATTAAAATACTTCACATAGAGTTTATCTTAAAATCTTTATTTTAAGATATAGTAGGATTTTATGCTTAACTCTTAACATATTGCCACATACTCTACTTAACAATCCAAGCTATAAATCCAGAGACTAATCTTTGAACAAATCTAAAATGTGACACATGCCACCTAACTCTAATTAGTATGTGATATATTTTAATATTCTTTAATAATCTATTGAATATATTTAGTATTATAAGTTTTAAATTAAACCATAATAAAGTCTAATTTGTCTTGAATTAGAAGTATACTTTCTTTGACCTCCATAACTAAGCCAATGGATTGGCAATTGTATCTTCCTTAGAGAATATAAGATATATTAGTCTTATAAATCATAGACATCTCAAACCTTAAATATGTGCAAAAATAATAATTAATTAGAAGACATGCATACACATACAAGAATCATAATAATTAAATATTTTAGTGATAGATTTTGCATTTTATAAAGTTTTGCATTCCATCATTATACTTTATTATTACCTAACAAACAAAATATTAGAATAATTATAATTGGCTTAGTTAATAAAAAAACTTTGGAACTCTTTTTTCTAAAGATTTGGTGACATTTGACGTTTTATGTTTAATCCTTATATTCCATCTTTGACTATTACATTTATGATTGTAATGGATTGTATTAGCTTAAAATAACTTTGGAATCCTTTTTATAGATGGACTAATGAAGTGTTTCGTGCTAAGGAAATCCCACAAGAGGGGGGGGGGGGGGGGGGGGGGGTGAATTGTGTATTTAAATTTTTATAATTTCCGAAATTAAACTTAAAAACCTTTAAGCAAAAGTAAAGATAGTGGAACACACAAATTTTTAAGTGGTTCGACTCAAAACCGAGTCTACGTCCACCCCCAACCGGTGTTGGGAAAAATCCACTAAATGCACCGATTACAAGTGAGGTTTTTCCTACGATTCACCTCGAACCTACTTGGGATTTTTACTACGACTAATCCCAAACCTACTTGAGTTTTTACCGGGCTCAACTCAAACCCAGGGCTTTTACACAACTGCCGGGATGCCCTTGCCCCAAAACGAAAAATACGAAAAATTGGCAAAAAACTTAAGAGAAATAGGAGAAAAGAGGAGGCACACACAATCGACAAATTAGAGGAATAGGAATTGAGAAATAATTGAAAAACCTCTAATTCCAATAGCTTTCTTGCCGTTTTGCTTTTCGAGCTTGGATGCACCGTTTTTGCTTGATTGCTCGAAATTTGAGATCTGAAATCTTTAGAAAATCTAGCAAAGGTTAAACTGAAAAATACATAATTTTTCCCTATTTATAGAGCTTAAATTTGAGCTCTAAAAACACCCCCAACGGCTCCAAAAATTAATTAGCCGTTTGGGCAACGGACGGAAAGCAGCCACCGTCCGATCCGGGCCCAAAAACGAACGGCGCAGATTGATTTGCGCATTTTACCGTTCGGGCTTAATCCAGAGCGTTGGATCCGGGCGCGTAATCGAACGGCACGGATTAAATCTCACGATTTCTGTTTACGCAATTTAATCCCGTGCGTAGGATCCGGGCGCTGAATGAACGGCGACGATTAAACGGCCGTTCGATTTTGATCTGGAGCGTTGGATCCGCGCGGTGAACGAACGGCGCCGATTAACCTTGCGAAGCAGCCGTTCGAAACAATTCTCGCCCGTTGGATCTGGGCGGGCTTGATCTGCGCCTTTGGATCCTGCCGAAGTTATAAGGTGGGATTTTTAGTCCCACACTGCAGAAATGAAATTGGCGCATTGCTTTATAAGGAATTTGCGCCCTGTAGCTTTTGAGCCTCTGTGGGGTTGGCTCCCCCCTTCCTTGACCGGGACTTCACCACCTGGTTCGGGTTGACTTAGCCAAGCATTGTTCATTGACCGTTGACCGCGTTGCAGTTTGACTTAGCCGGGCAGGCTTGGCTTAGCCAGGCACTGTTGATTTGACCGTTGACCAGCGCTAGCCGAGCTCCTCTCGGCGGGCTTGGTTCGGCCTCTTCGGGTCAACCAATTTTTTATTTTTAGATTAAATTTTTAATTTCTAAAAGACCTGAACAGGCTGTTTTCTCGCCGGGTCGACCCGCCCATTGCTACAGTGCATTTTCCCGAGACTTCGGCTGTTTTGGGGTATTTTTGACGAATTTTTGTGCCAAAAATTTGAATATAAGTGTATAAAAATAATTTTATATTCTTATACTATTATAAGTTATTTAAATAGCTATGAAAAGAAATTCATGAAAAACAATTCCAAAATAATATTTAAAAATCAAAAACCAATGTCTATACATTTTGTCAAATATGCTTGGCCCAAAAATAAAAATTCAGTATTAAATAAATTTAAAATATTTTTAAATGTTAATACTACTAGTGTGTCTCATAATCTCAAAGTTTGGACATATCAAATTCAAGAGAAATAAAAAGAAATTCAATTATAAAAAATCTTGTGCATATCTCAAATTTCCTTGAAGTATGCCATGACCTCAAGACCCTTAGAGACCATTATTTTAGACATCTAAAATACATGGCTTGATTTAATTAATTATTAACAATTTTACTTAAAATCAAGCCCAAATAAAATATACACATTTATGCTTGACTCATCAAACACAAGGGTGTAACAACTAAGTTAATGATCAAACACTTATATACACTTATATGCATAATTCTAATATATAGGTTCAATTATTAACGAACAAAATCCATTCCCTTAAGTAGATTAGACATAAATCGATGGCACTTGGATTCCCATTTGTTAATTATGTGTCAAATGGTTTGCTATTTAAAATATCAATCATAATTCCTAATGTTGATGTATTATTCACTACATCATCAATTGCGAGTATTATACAGGCCGATGGTTGAACAATACTCTTAAACAATAAAAAATGTATAATAGTTAAATTTTGCTTTATGATTTTGATTACATAAAAATTAGGAAACAACATAATGCTCTCCTTATAATGTCAAAAAGTGCTAATCATACACAAAATAAGCATTCATAATTATGCCATAAATAATCAAACAAACTAGAATAAATTAAAAAGTGATATTCTAAAACTAATCATAAGTTAAAAAATGCACTTCTTAAAAACTATTAAATAAAAGTTGATACATCACAATAAGAGGAATTAGAAGAGCCCATGACATTAAAGGCCTACGTGACAAAATATGAAATCCTAGCTTCACTATATTTAGATATTGTTCCTATATTTTTTTCTTATTCCAACTTAAGTAAATTTTATCCTTAAAAGATACCTCAATATCTAAGACCATGACATCACATAAAAATATTAAAATCATTATTTTAATAGCCAATATAAGACAATTGATTTATATACTTCCCACTATAAGTTTGATAAAATGTACTCATTGTCTAGGGATTTTTTTCAGAACATCATCCACTGTTCACTCTCTACTCTCTTTGGTCTTGGGTGTCACAACATAATAGTACGATAATCGTAAAAAAATAAAGTGCAATAAGAAATAAAGATGGTTTGGCCAATTTAATGTGGATTATGTAAGGTTAACGTGCAATATGGTCTAACGTGAGGTACATTGCTCTAAGTGATAGTCCAAAAAAAGAATAAAAAAGTTTATTAAATTGAAAAAAAAGACAGCATCTAATATGGTTCACCCATCATATAATACATTAAGAAAGTAAAATGAGTTGTGTACAGTAGATTTCCAGAATGATGAAAGAAATGTAATAATTTCTTGATATTGATTATTTGCATATAATTTGGGATGAATGCATCAAAAGGAAAAGAAACCTTGGGACAAAGGCCATCTTAAAAAATTCAAGTAAATAAAACTAATTTTGTAATTTAAGTAGGAAAATTAGTTGAAGTAAAAATGAAGCATTATCATATACACAAAAACATGATTACATAATATAGAGTATGGTAAGATTTATTTACTTATATACAAATATATACATATAAAATATTATATTTATATGTATTAACAAGCTTTTTATTTTTAAGGAAGAAAATATGAAAATACAAACAAGAAAAAAGAAGGAAAAAAAAAGAGAAATGGCAATAGAAGTAGGTTAATCAAACCATGAGATGAAAGAAAGAAAAAATAGAAAGTGAAATTGTGGTTTCCCTAAAGGAATTGTCTTATTGCAAAAAAAAAAAAACTAATATTAACAATAAATTGAGCTAGAAAGAAAATGAAAGAATAAAAAAAATATTAACAATAAACAAGGCCAATAATGAAAAGGGAAAAAAAACTAACACTGACAATTATTCAAGTTAAGAAAAAAATAAAATAAATTGACTCTAAAATTATATTATAATAGGATAATAGAGACTATGAGATAGTAGTATTGAGAGAAAACAAGACCTTAATAAAAGAAAAATAAAAACAATAAAAAGATGCAAAAAGGTAAAAAGAAAAATGAGAAACCAATAACTATAATAAAAATGAAAATAGAATAAGTATATATATATATATATATATATATATATATATATATTCTAATGGTTATACTAAAAAAGAAACATAAAAAGGGATCATCTATTTATAACTCTAATTGTATTTCAAATAATCTATAGATGTCATTATATATTTTATTTAATTTATCATGATTTTTTTTATGATTTATGTTAACATTAGTTTAATATCATTTATGTTATAATTTATTTATTGTGAAATATGCTTACTCTTACTTAACTTATATTACAAGACAAGCATGACATCATCAACCTAGTCTTTCTCAAATTTTGTATCACATCATTTAATTATTTTTCTTCCTTTTTTTCATTTTTTAAACCATGAGTTTTTTTTTCTTTTTTTAAAAGTTGTACAATAATCAACTTTTTTTAAAACATAAAACTCATTTCAACAAAGTCTTTTAAGAGATTGATGGAAGTGAAATAGAAATCTTGCTAGTAAATAATAATCTTTAACACCCACTTTATAATAAAATATATTTAGCCATTAGAATAGTATTTTAACATTGAAGCAATCAAAACCTTTAAAATATAATTGTTTATATAGACTTTAAACAAAACAATTCTAAGCTAACATCTTCATTAAAATTCTATTGTATGTCTTTTTTGTCAATTAAAATAAAAGTTGTCAGCACTACATATAAATGGAAATAAAGCATATATTATCTCTCATTACTCTTCGATAACATAGTGTTATGCTTAATTTTTGCTAAAAATATTAGACCAAAAATGAATTGAGTCAACCATCTTTAACTCAATAGCAAAATAATATAAAAAGAGCATGTGAATGAAAAACAAAATAAAGCCAAATTTTTATGTAATATATTTTTAACTCTTTTGTCATTTTACAATCTTTATGAATTAATTTATTTTCTTTAATTTTTCATCTTTTAAGAATTAGTTTATGCAACATCTTTGATTGTCAAATTAGGTATAAAACAGAATACCTCATAAAACATATCAAAATCTAAAAAAATAAAATATACCAAAATATAAAAATAAATATAAAATTAGATGAAGCTCGTTAAGATGAGTCTAATGATATTTGTTTTATCTTGATCATAATTTATTTAAAATTTTTGTGAATTATTGAAATCAATAAGTATATATATATATATATAAACTATTTTTGATAAAAACTAAAACATCTCTTTTTTTCTCTTAACATAGTGCTTATTGAACCTTAGGAAGGGATTTCACGCTTGTCGTCCAAGAGCTTCATCAGAGAGCTACTTCGTCGATAATGAAGACATCGATTGCGATCATTCTTTTGAAGCAAACAAGGATTTGAAGTTAATTACATCATCGAGGTCCTTAAGTAAAATCAAAAAACTAAAAATAGAATTTGAGTTTATTTTTCATGATTTAACTTTAAATATTTCTTATATATGGAAAGAATCAAAATATTTAGCTTTAATTTATTTTCTATTTGATATTAGAATGATTGAGAAGGAATTTATTAAAGATTTGCAAGCTAGGGTTTTGAAAAAAATTGAAAACTATGAAAGATAGATGGAAAAGCTTATTTTTATGATTTAATAAATGAGTTATATACTTTTATTTTAATATTTTGAAAATTTTTAATTTGTATAAAAATTTGTAAATTGTGTTTAGAAAATTATAATTGATAAGTTGAAATTGATAAAAAAGAAAAGTTGAATAGCTATACGATTATCCTGGATATTGAGAAAAAATTATGAGATAAGTTCTATGAGTTAAATATTATCTACATATATGTGATGTATTGTTAATTATTCAAATTAAGTCATTACATGTAAATTTTATATAAAGTATGTGATTTTGATGTATTGATATTGTCCATTATATGTATATGCACAAAAATATATACCTATAATTAAATGTCTTTTTATATTGATAAATTACTATGTAAAATCGTTTGGCATGATTAATTATACAAACAAGATTTTTAATTAGTTGATATATAAATAATATGCTAAATGAGAGTTCTATATGTAAAAATAAATTAAGAAAAGGATATTTAATGGTATATTAACTGACATAAATAAAAAGTGAATTCTTTAAAAACTAATATGTTATGATTTTTGTGAGTAATGGCTTGTGTGTCACAAGATTAAGATGTTGTCACTGTGAGATAACTAATGACTAGTGTGTCACATTATTAATATTTGTCATCATGAGATGGCTAATGGCCTGTGTACCACAAGATTGAAATTTGTCTTCATAATATAGATAATAGCTAATGTGTTGTTTTAATCATATTGTATCTTCTTCAACTTATTCAATTCAATTGTAAATTCTATCATACTATATAATCATATTATGCAATGTTCTTTAAAAATTAAAATTTTTATAAAACATTTAGAAACAAATTCTAAAAAGTATATATAAATAATTAACATAAAGAAACATTTTTTATTTTACAAATTTATTTTGTTACAACATGCCATTACTATACTAACAGGAGTAGATTAGAGTAACAATAGGGATGAATAGGCATCAATTGTAAAATAGTTTAAAATTACAATGTATAGATTTGCATTTATGAGTAAAGAATAGTACTTATTTACAATATAAGTTAGTTGAAGTTAAAAGTGTGCTTATGGAAATACGTTATACAAAAATTGAAAACTAGTACTTACAAAAATGAGAAAATTTTAGATAATATAGTCAGTCATCATTTGGAAAAAAATGTCTTTTATCTTTTTTAAGTATTTTAATAAGTGGTAAAATTAATACTTAATACCATTGGGGCATAATATATTATGTATTCATGCATTTCATTATTTTTTGGATCACAATTGAAGAAAACCCAAGAATCTCCTCTTTTCAGACAACTGCGAACTATAAATAACATACAAAAACAAGCCCTAAATGAAAAAGTGTCGAGATAAAAAATACTCTCTAACCTAATAAAATAACTATAAAAATAACAAATATGAATAGATAAAAATACACAAAGCAAAATAAAAAGTTCATAAATGACTTGTTACAACCAAATAATATTTAAAAACTCTAATAAACTTAATACAACCCTATATAAGGTCTTTTGAGCTTTCTCTCATAATCTAGTCCATAATATGACAAAATTAGATCTCCTGCATACTGCACTTCACTAGACCAACTTAATGTCTTGATGCATTTCATCTTGTTTCAATCCAATATATTAAAAGAAACTTTATCCTATTTCAAGTATATTTTCATTAGGCTCATTATCAATTTTTATAGTTCCTTTTTAATGATTAAGAAATCAAGTAGTTTGCAGGAAATATCAAGTTAATCAATTCAGTACATCTCTTAACTAGCTTATTTGGTGGCCTAGCCACAAAGATGCTCAAAGAATTTGCCTACAACATGATAAATAAATATACTTTTCAAATTAGAAGTTAGATTAAAAATTTTATGTAAAATAAAATTAAAATTAATTAAAACATCACATATAAATGAAAACACATTAATGTTTGATAGTAGAGCTAAAATTGGGATTTAAGAAATTTCTAAGGGTTTCACAAATTCAATTAATTATTCTTTTGATAATTTAGTTGGTTCAACCTTTAAAGAAATAGATTCATGTGGATTAGGTTTGAAAGGTTTAAAGAGCTCAAATTCACATAAAAAATTTGTCAATTTTTTATGGGTAACTATCATTAAAAACTATACTTGACATGCATAAAAAATATATTAATCATTTGAAGTAATAATTATAACTTCATTAAATCACCAAACATTATTAAACTCAATCATGCTTAATTAAGGATAAAACAATGATAATGCATATTTATCACATAATATAAAGTATTATCTAAATAATTTTGATAATGGATAAGAATTGAACATATAAGTTCAACTTGAGTATCGTCATAAAAAATAATTTAATAAGATCTAAGATTTAGGATGACATTAATTTCTTAGAATTTAATGAAACTAGATGACATTAAATTAATTATACAATTATTATAAATATAAATTATATAATTTTGAAATAACTTTTAATAAGGGTCTCACAAAGATATTGCAAATCATATATGTATAAATTTACAAAAAAAAGATAAAGCAATAAAATTTCTAAACATGATATATGACTAAAAAATCTCCTCATAACTATCAATGTATGTGATTATAGTTTGATTACTTTTTTTTTATAACACATTAGATTTAAGTTTTCATAAGATTGGTTATTGTTATTGGGTAAATTTATCTCTTAAATATGTTGATTGTTGTGATGCTTTCACTTAATATTATTATTCAACATAACCATAAATTATAACTTACATTTGTGCAACATATGTTATTGCACTGCAATAGTTTTATCATCATAATTTATTGTAGTTAACAATTGTGTATAAATAGAGTGAAAAACTTACATTAGGCAAAACTTAATATGTTAAAAACATGTTTAAATATGTAATTATATGAGCACTATACAACAAAAAATTTTCAATTAGTCTATTAGGAGGAAGTTAGAAATATTATAAGTGTTAAAATTGATAAATTGATAATTTTTAGAAACATATATATATTTATGTTATTTAAAGGAAGAGTGTTTTAAATCTTTATAAATAATACTTTTTGAACTAACCATAAACCTTAAGGTTTGCGGTCATAGAAGATGAGACACAAAATAAGGTTGTTTTAAACTCAGTTTTTTAACAATTTAGTCATGATGGTTGAATATTATCAACGAAAACAAGAATTGCTTGAAGTATATTACATTTATTTTATATTATTTCACAAAAACATTAAAAAAATATCATAAGAATTTTTCATATGCATATTTTTAATTTTCTTTGTATTTTAAATCCTATCGAGCTTTAACTACTTTAAACACCAAACTTAAAACCTGATAAATATTTTATAAAAAAAGCTAAAATTTGAAATAAATTTAAGTTCCACTTTGGAAGTATCAAAATTTAAGTGGTAATACAAATTCAAATATAATAATTATTGATTTTATGTTTAAATATAATTTTTAAACAGCCATATTTGAATACTAATGACTATATTAAGGTTAACAAAATCTATTATCATCCTTGGCTAATGTCTTGGACTTGATGCACCCAACAAATATCGTATGTCCCTTAATAGATTTATCTCTAAGCATTGGACGAACATTATTTTTTATCGGTTATTGAAGCACTATTATTTAATGGTTGTTATTATCATTAATGGAGATAATAAATGATAGACTCTCAAGCCTATTAAAATTGTTGTAAAGAAAAAGAAGGAGAAGAGAAAGAAAAAGAAGAAGAAGAAAAAAAAGAGAAACAAGAAGAAGATGAAGATGAAGAAAAAAAAGAAAAGAAGAAGAACAAAAAAGTTTTGTACTCTTATTTAGTTAAAGTGGTTATAGAAAGCATTGTTTGATTAGCTACATGTCTTACTATATAATACACATGTTTATTGGATGATGCCTCGAGAGAGGTTATCATTAACAAACCATACAATCTACTATACAACTAATAACTTAGATTGTTTCAATAAGTGTTTTTCTCACATTTTTATTCATTACTAATTTTTTGTTTCCATTAGTATATAGAAACCCTAACAATGCGTAATATTTAGTTTTATTTTTTTTATTTTTTTTTTTTGATTCAATATTTAGTTTTATTTTGCTTCCAAAATTGTTGAAGAACAAAGATTATTTTGCACCTTTTGATTTATAATGCATAAATTATAATCAAATATAAAAAAATTGAGATAAATAATTTTTTTTATTTTTTTGCTTGCTTATCAATAAATAAAAAAATAGTTTGACACATATTAGTAAGACATTAATTATTCACTTCTTCAATTCTATTTTTAAATTAGTTAAGTTGTATATTTAACACTTAGTTTCTACATGATAAAATTCAATTGATTGATTGCCACCATTGCTAGCATGGATAGCAACCAACAATTGTCTTCACTTAAAAGCCGTCACCTATTTATGTTTTTAAAATAATAATATAAAAATAATAGTTTTGCAACTAAAAATATTTATATATCACTCAAGTATACATAAATAATAATTGAGTCAAAAAGTAAAAAATAATGACTAATTTAAAAAAAACACTGTCACATCAACAACCTTCAATATTGTTCAAATAATAATAACGTTCATTTACGCATGATTTTCGTGTTTCTCCTTTCGAAGAAATGCTCCATTTTGAAAGATAAGCCTGCTCGGTGACTGTTGGAATTCTGGAGTTTCTTTATGGAAGGTGGGTTAGGCTCTACCGAGATCGAGGCTTGCGTCGAGGGCCTCTATGGTTCGGAGATCTTCTACGTCGTCAAGGAGGTCCTAGGGTTCATCCTTTACATGCACAACCAGATCCCTGCGTAAGTTCCTGATTCAATAGTTTTCCCGACTTTATCATTGTTTGCTACTGTCACCAGACTCGCTACTTGGTTGCAGTTTCCGTGAATAATCTCTTTTTTGGCAGAATGATCAGTTATTAGTGCAATTTCTTATAATGGGACTCTAGTTTAGTCGTTTCAACGCATGCTGATAAGTAAATTAGACGAAATTTTGTTTGCATTTTTTCAGTTCATTTCCATATCCTGTTTCCTTTTATTTCCTGAGATTTATGCTATTTTGTGTCTCATAATTCAAGAAGAATTAATCTGAATTTGCACATGCGCTTTGGTTCTCGGGCAATATCTAGTAGATGTGATTCCTTTTAGTTGTCACATCATACAAAGTATGGGGATGGGTCGGTGGATTATTATGCAAACAAACATTGATCTATGATTTGTTTCCATCAAAATCCAATTGTATCGTCTACTTGTCACTGGTTCTAGATTGGATCAATTCTTATTTTTAGTGAACTATGCTTTGGAGATTGATGTAGTATTGCCAGTGATCATATTTTAGGGTGGTAAGAAAAACTCTCCAAAAAGTCGTTCTTTTTTTAACAAGAGATGTAGCCTTCTTTAGTTTCCATCATGCCCAACTAATACCAAAATGGCTCAAATTTTGTTGTTGCATCAAATGCCGCCATTTCAAGTGCATAAAGAAATTAAAATTTGGAGCAACAAATACTTTAGGTAAACTTTGATAGTCCTTGGCATTAATTAAGTCCAAGGTCCTCTATATCTCACTTAATGCTAACCCTAGACCTTGTAAAAACTCATTTCATAATATACCAAGCTTAAGGCCCATTTTCTAACAACACCAAAGTTCTACATGTGTATTATATAATATATATGCACATATGTTTATTTTTTTAATGTGACAAATTTGAAAATTGACTCATGCATTATTTGTCATTCTATAGGTGTTTTTGTTTCTTATATTTGTATTATTATATAAGTACAATATCAATATGTATGTATTTTGTAGTTCATACCTATACAATTGATTGCTTGTGCATAAAAAATATTCATGTAGTATTAGTTTTATGTGCATATTGTGGTTTTTGTAAAATTATAAGCTAATATTAGTTATGTTAAAAATATGCATTTATGGCTTGGTTTATGTGGTTATTGCTTTCCTTGTACATTCAAATGCTATTGCTCGTAGAAAATATGCACATATAGTTTGCCCAGTGCATATATTGGAGTTATGATTGTGTTATTTCATGTTATATATGTTTAAACCCTATATGGATTTCTTAAATCATTAAGAGAGTAAAACTCATGTACGTTAGCCCTTCACAGACATAATTTTGTGCGTATATAAACTCATATGCATATTACTTTCATACGTTTTTTATCTTATATTTTTACTGACAAAATTAATAACAAACTTATTATCACTCCAAGTATGACGTTGTAAATTCTTAAGTGTATCTTGAAATCATACACTATGCTTTAGCATCTTAAGTCGTGTTTTAGCTTCATAATTATGGCTCAAACCAAAGCAACTGTATTTATGATGTACTTCAACATCTTTTTGTATTTTGCCACCTTTTATCATTTTTTAGTCTTATTTTAACAAATTACATTATATTTTGTGCCATATTCACTATATTTGTATTTTCATAGTAATTTAATCCAACAAGCATTTTCTTTATTTTTTTATAGTTTTGATGCGTGAATGTACTTTGATTGTATTTTAGCTAAAATATTTTATTTGATTGTTCACATTTCTTTTTAATACTCATTATTTAGTTTTGGTACAATATATTTAATTTTGTCCTTTTGTATATGTACAACCCAATTATGCTCCATTTAACTTGGAGACTTCAGATAAGTTGTCTTCAACGAATATATCATGTGTTCATACTCTTTTTAATTTTTTAAATAGTTTTAATATTCCTTGTTACTAATGATCTTGATCTAAGAAAGATGACATGTATGATAATCTTTTATTTCTTGTTATCTGAACTCTCTCTTCTTGTTATTTGGCTTCTTTCACCTTCTTGTCTTGTTCTTAGTGAAATGTGTAATTTTAATACTTTAGTCATGGCATAAAGTTATAACTTGATGATGATTTACTAACTTTAATGAGTAAGTGAAAAAAAAAATGTTTGTGTAAATCTCACAAAAAGGGGTGAATTATAGGTTTTAAAATATTTTGTTTTTTAGATAGTATTTTTTTAAAAAAATTCTTTATAGAGACAATTTTATGTTCGTAAAAAATCTTGATTATATATATATGTATGTATGTATTAATTTTTAATTTTTGATGATTAAAAAAATGAAAATAAAAAATTAAACTGTTGCATCGAAATTTTGAGGTGGTTTGGTTTAAACTAGAACTTACGTCCACCTTCAACGGAGGTCGAGAAAAAAATGCTATTATTATGAAGCTTAAAATTTGAGATCTTTTTTTTACAGTTTATCTTCAACTTATTACCTTTTGTAGGTTCAACTATAACCTGAATTTTGCGAGTTTAATCTCAACTCGATTTTTAACAAGTTCAAACTGAACTTAAGCTTTTCAAATGTCGAACTGTTCAACCCAAAAGAAAAAGAAAAATACAAAATATAACAAGAAAAAAAAATTCTAATAAAAACATATAACTTCATATGTTTATTGATGAATAGAATAAGACATAATAAACTTAAAAGTATGAAAAGAAGTAAAAAAATTGAAAGTTAGAAGTGCTAAGCTTGTTTAAAAAAATTTAACGTTTTGAGAATAACTAAGTCGTAGTTTGTGCTAGGAGATTTTATGTCAATAGAATATTACGTAGTACTTTGTTGAGATCTCAAAGATTAGTTCACGTTCATTAGCCATTTCTTTCATTAATGTTAAGTATTTATAGAAAAATTTTGATCAGTCATTAAAAAATGAAGAAAATATTGTATCAAAAGTTGTTTCCAAATATTTTAAAAAGCTCTTCCAAATGGCTTAAAAAGTTTCTTCCAAAACTACACAACTCAAATAACGACTAAGGAATTAGCTGTTATGTGGGATCAACTTGGGCCATTGGATCTGATTAGAGAGGTTCTAGACTGTCAAATCTTTGACTATAAAAGTGGATGAGTTATGAACGGTTGGTTCAAAACAGATTAAATCTGGGTCATTTGGTCACGTTGAATGGGATGTCGATCATTCGATTGATCAACGGTAAAGACATCTTAGATCTCCGTCGTAGGATTCAAACTTGAGAGATCTTAACCGTCTGATGAAGAATGAATGAATAGTCGGAATCACTCATGACCATTCTATCGGGCTTGTTGAATGAATGGTAAGATGGGTCAAGTTCTCTGTTTGAAAAGGCCAACACGATTTCTACTATTCGATTGTAAAAGAGCACGATCGGATGACACTGAGTCACTCCCGTTTTATATTATATAAGCGTCATTACTTTAGTCCCATATTTTAGGATTGTCAATCTTTGTGCTCTTTATAATACCTTTTGTGCACTTATAATGCAAGTCGAAATGGGGTTGACTCCTTTGTACGCTTGAGATTTTATCAACTATGCCACTGTTTGCATACATGTTTAATATGATTTTGGGTCTGACCTGTTACATTCGCATACTTAATTTGAGTTTGGTCTTGCCCGATTCTTCCGTGTCTTATCTTAATCGGGTTTAAGAATGCACCCTTACCAATTTCGAGCCTGATTTGACTGGGTTTCAGCTGGTGTCCTGACCTGAGGTTTCCAAGCTTGCTCTGGCTTTGACGGCGCGAGAGCATTGCATTTGAGCACATGATTGGGATTTAGCTATGATATATATATTTTTTAATTATAAAAATTTTAACAGAATTATTTTTTTTTCTAATTTAACCAAAATTTAATATGAAATTTAGTAAAGATATATGAGTAAGGTTTAACTAAGTAAAGAATTAAATGATTAGAAAATAAAATCTTATGTTTACTAAATCAAGAAAAGGTTTAAGTAGAATTTGAGACGTGTCTTATAATCAATAAGTTAACATTCTATTTTATAGCAAAAAATTTTTTTCAGAGTTGATGCTCATATCTTTCATCTTTGAAGCTTGCTGAATACACTAAGGTGCTTTGAATATCACTAATTCATCATCTTCAAAAATATATATCTTGTTTTTTACAATTAAACTTGTTTCGCACTAAACAAGTCCATTAAAACTAAATGCTAAACGTTTAATATTTGATTTATCAAATACAATGTTGACCTGAAAATCTCTTCTTTCTAATAATAACAAGACAAATATTTAGATAATTATATAATAAGTAAGAATATATCTTTAAGAAATTGTAAGAGGTATTAAAAATAAAAAATTCATACACCCCCTTATTTTATACTCCTTTTTATTGATGTTTTCCCTCACTTATCTAAATCATAATCATTCTCCCCCTTTGATATTATAAAAAATGAGGTACATTTTATACAATTTTTATTACACCTAATTGTTCCTTATGATTTGAAATTGATCAGTTGGAATGGATTTAGTAAATATATCTGTCAATTCTTGTTTGGTAGAAATATATTCGAATTTTACTAAGCCTTTAGCTGTTTAATCTCTAATAAAATAGTATCTTACATTTATGTGCTTGGTCTTAAATAATAAATTTGGTTATTTGCTAAGACCAAAATACTAATATTATCAATTCCAATTAAAATATTTGAGAGATCTAAATCATAATTATGAAATTGTATTAACTTTAAAACTTGAGCAACACAACTTCCAATCACTACATACTTGGATTTTGCGGTCGATAGGATTATGCAATTTTGCTTCTTGCTTAACCATTAAATTAGAAAATTTCCTAATAATTGATATGTACCTGAGATACTTTTTCTATCTTTGTAAAATTTGAATCTATGTAACCTATAAGATCACATGAAAGAATATTTTTATGGTATCATAAACTTAAGTTCTATCTTTTAAATATTTGAAGATTGATTTAATAGACTTTAGATAATTTTTCTTAGGATTTGATTGAAATCTATACATAAGCCAACACTAAATAAGATATCTAGTTTATTAGTCATGCAATATAGTAAGGTCCAATTAAATCTTTATAAAGTTTTTTATCAATGGATTTTTCAATTTTATATAAATCTAAATAGATTGATTGATTCATTGAAATCTTCTTATATTTTATATTTTCATACCAAAATTTTTAGAATAATTTTTTTAAATATTTAGTTTGTAAAATAAAAATTTTATCTTTTAGTTATCTAATTGTAGTCCTAAAAAGAAATTCATCTCATTCATCATACTCATTTCAAACTTCTTTGTCATTAAGTCACTAAATTATTTACACATATTTTTATTTGTGCTTCTAAATATTATTTTATCAATATAAACTTTTACAAATAAGAAATGAATATTTAGAGATTTTAGAAATAATGTGATATCTGCTTTTCTTTTTCTAAAACTACTATTAACTAGATAATTACTCAATCTATAATACTATGCATAAGAAGCTTGTTTAAGGTCATAAAATGTCTTCTTAAACTTCTATATATAATCACCATGTCCATAGGTCTCAAAATTTGAGTTTGTTTTACATACACATTTTTTTTTTTTTATCTCATTTAAAAATGTATTTTTTACATCTATTTGAAATAATCTAAAATTCTTCTAACATGAATATGCTTAGAGAAATCTAATGATTTCTAATCTTGTTATTGGTGTAAATAACTTCTCAAAATCTATACCTTCAACTTGTTATAACCCTTAGCAATAAGTTTAATTTTGTTTCTAATGATCACTCCATTTTTATCTAATTTATTTTTTAATATTCATTTGGTTCCAATCACTTGTTGATTACTAGACAAAAATTTCTTATATTTCATAGTAAATCATTCAAAATGTTCTAATCATCTTAAGTGAGCTCGTACCATCTAGGCAAAAATTTCCTATATCTCTAAACACACAGAAAGTCTTGACCAATCTAATCGAGTCTTAAAAATCACAAGTGAAAGCCTTAAGAGGCTTAAGCTCCAAATTTTTATTTGTTTAGATTTTATAAGCAAGTCTAGTTTCTACTATTGGTGAACCACTGGCAAAAGCAAATTCTAGTAGTCTTAAGCACCCAAGTGGATAGTACATTAGAAAATAATACTTTAATTGTTATATTTGTCTATTGTTATTTCTTTTGTAAGAAAATATTCCATTTTTGCTTGAGAGCTAGTAATAGTAGAGTTATAGTAAAACATTAGTAGCACCTTAATGGATATTTAATGTTAATTGAAATTATTGTGGTTTGGCATAGGTTAATGAAACTAGTCAAGTTTAGTGACATTAAGTATATCACTTTAAGTTATGTTTAGTAAAAATAATTTAATTGGATATAGTGTTTCACTTAAATTTAAATAAATATAATGTAATTATAGTGTTGTTTCTTGATTAAACACTTTAAGTTCCAAACATTTGCCATAGTATATTGCATCTTTGTGGTACATACAAACTAAAATTGCATAAAATTAATTGTATATGTACATTAGAAATATCATGCCTCCATAATCACTATCTTAAAGACCTTGACACCTTATTAATAGCGCTTACTTTGCAAACATATGCTTGTATTATAACTCAACTCTCAAAAATTTTCTCTTTTGTCTTTAATTCCATTTAAGTGTCATGCATCTTATACAATTAAACTATTCACATTGTCTATATATATTACATATTGAATTTCTTAAATGCAGATACTATTTTGTGGATTTCATATTTCTTTATGCTTTATTCTAGTCACATGATTAAATGGATTTATAAAGCTTCATAATATGCTCTTCATTGATTTTCTAATACAACTTGTTATATGCATTTTTTAATTATTTACATGACAATTTTAAATTAGATTGCTTCATGCTTTCTTTATTGAGGGAATTTATATTAAATTGGGATTTTATTTTTTATAGTTAGATGGTTGTCTTCAAACTTATTGTCAAACATTTTCAGATTTCTCTATTTTTTGGTTCTCTATATCAACAACGTTAATTCATTATTTCTAATTTACCAATAAGCATAGAAATGTCAAATTTCATGATGAATTGGGGGTTTGTGTTGACACCAAAATTGATGTGCTTAGTAGTTATTAAAAGACAACTCATCAACATTTAGCAGTAAAATGCTAGCCTATTAAAAGAATTAATTTCGTTAACACTAGAAGATCTTCTATTGATCCAAAGCTCTTAGAATGGTGATATTCAATGGGACAAGAATTTAAGTTGTTGTGGTACACCGTGTATGTTAACGAATAATTGCTTCATGGATTTTTACTTAGCCTGAACAACTTCTTTTACCCTTCAACACTTGTTTTCTCTTGCTTTTAATTTTAACCTATACCTTTCTCATTTCTTACTCGTGGTCACATAAGAGCAACACATTGATATTCAAAGAGTAAGTGAGAAGGTAAAAGAAATTAATATTTTAGGTTTTACATTGATACTTAAGTGATAATTGAATTAGAATTTGAGTTGATATGATTTTAGATAAGAATTTGAAAAAGGTTATACTCTGTGTTATGAAGCATGTGGATATAATTGTAGCTTTAAAGTTTTTATTGATCAACTAGTTTTCAATATTATTAGCATTTATGTTTTTTCAAATGGGATTATGTACTAAGGATAAGGGAATATTTTGAAATAATTTGGTGTTAGTACAAAGGTTCCATGGTGGTTAATTGGTTTAGGAAAATTGATGAAGCCAAAACTATTTTGGGGTTTGCTTTAGCACGTGATCTTATGATTGTTAATGGTTTCTTAAAGAATTGAAAAGAGCATTTGATTAGTTATAAAAGTCGATCTTTCAGGATAGAAATTGTTAGCACCATGTGATGAAAATAAGTAGTTCGAATGGCTAAGATTGTGAGGTTATCAAACAAGAATGTTTTACTTTTTGATAGCAACTAGTGACAATATATATGCATCTTAAAAATTATGTGAAAAAATATATCAAAACATGATTTTGGATAAAAGATTGGAGACTTAAGCATGAAAATATGTCTATTCAAGTATTTGGGATTGAGGTAAGGAAGTTGATTTTATATTGAATAGAGTTACTTTTTGTACTTGTAAGATAACTAAAGACGATATTGGAAAATCTAAGAGGTTGATTGTAGAAATAAAACATACAAGGAAAGGTCAAAAGTGATGAATTTTTGTTGTGAAATGTGGATTGCTTTCTTGAATGCAAATAATTATGTCAAATATATGCGAGCATAATGATAGGATGGTAGAACATTAACATACTAAGAGACTTTGTATAAGACTTGGTTACTAATGAAGAAGAAAGATGTTATATTATTAAATCAAGGAAAATGCTAAGCAACCTTTTTGAGGAAGAATGATATTCTATATTGTTTATTGCTCAAATGCCCCTCGATTGAGCTATTACTAGCTATTTTGAGAAAGTGAGAGCAAGATGTCCATACAAGATGAGGGTTGAATTCTAAAAATTATAATATAAAAATAATAGAAACATAGTAAAGATATTTTTAGATTTATAATTTCTCTTAAAAACTTAATTAGAAAAGTTTTATTAATTTTAAAACTTCTATGATGAATGGAATAAAAAAAATGCACAAGAGATTTTTAGGTTGTTCGATCCAAAACTGTATCCACATCCACCTTGGCCAAAAGGCTAAAACACTAGAAAACGTTTTTTGCAAAAGTGGAAAAGGCAAAACTGCAAATTGTCCCAAAAGAGCTTACAAACACAGGACTAAAAGACTCTACAAATCATTGTGTCAAACAATTCTATACCCTGGGCCAAAATACCGACAATACTAGGCAAAAGAACCTTGCAATCATTGAGCCAAAGCATCATATTGGGTGGATAAAAAATTAATAAAAGAACAAAAAATAAAATCCCAATAACAAGACAGAAACAAAATAAAACCCACAAATATAAAGTTTATATCCTATCAAATAAAGGAGGCTTTTGGGCTAGTGCAAGCAAGCTTCAAGAATTTAACAAAGGAGCTATGCTGGTAGGCACAACTAGGCTTCGGGAATTAGATAGATGAGGGAGGATTTCAGATAGGCGTGAACAAGCTTTGGGAATTTAACCAAGTAGGGAGACTTCTGGGCAAGGGATTAAAAGTTTATGATGGAGCAAAAAAAAAAACTCGGGCAGCTCACGTGAAGCATGTGGGTGCCGCGGACTTTCATATCAATGAATTAGCTGCCATTCTAAGGAGGAGACGGATTCTCTGTAATGTCATGGGTTGAATCTTGAACTAAGTTTCCCAAGCTGCCTTTACTAGAAAAAAGAAGGCTATTCTGTGTTGTGTGTTGAATGCCTCTCGATTGAGCTTGGGGGCTACTTTTGCAGCCTTTTTTGGTTAGGTGTGCCAAATCCTACTAGACTCCTCCTCTATCTCTTTATTTTGACATTATCGAGGTTCTTCGTTGCAAACAAAGAGTGCTGTGCAGCACGAGGCATTATGCGTTCGATAGGTATTTTGTTTTTTTTATTTTCTTTTGGTATTTTTCTTCTTGCCTCTTTAAGAGAACATTAGAATGACATTTATTTATTGCTAAAATACCAAGGACATACAAATTACAATTGATGTTCATGAAAATATATTTTTAAAAGGGGTTTTGTTAGATTAGTTCTATTCTTTAAAGTAATAGAGAAATTGATGAGGATGTCAGTAATACAATCAAAACATCTTGAGTAAAATGGAAGAATACATTTTGTATATATTGTGATCACAATATGCTTTTTAAGGTTAATTGTAAGTTATATAAAATTATAGTGAGATTAATAATATTTTATATAATTAAATTGGTTTGTGAAGTTTAAACATACAAGTCAAATAAGTATTATATAGATGGGGGCACTAATATTGATAATTTACTATATTAAAAATGTTATGATTAAAATGAGTATTTTTTGTAGAAGAGTGGTGTATTGTCTATGAAGCATAAGCTTAGTGTTCAACTTGAATGGTTTGAATGTGTTATGCATAGGCTACTTGATGTTCAATTAGGGGAGGAAGTTATCAAATTTTCTTTGTGATGGGCATTGCAACAAAATATTAGAAAAGACTCAATGTGCTTGAACGTTAAGGAAGAAATGATAGAGCTGCACTTGTATTAGATGATATTCAAAGCAAATTTTCTAAACGAGATCAGGATTTGTTGTGTGCTTCATGTTCTAGATGTGCATCCTAAAGCATAATGTCTTTTATTGTTTTTCTTAAATGTGAGGAACTCAAGAAAAGAAATAATCACACAAAAAAAAAAGAAAAAAAGCAAGAGTAATTGAAAATTTGATCTTGAATTATTATAGGAGTCTTTACCATTGACCTAAGTTTGTGAGATGGTCAATTATTCTTTTTCCTTCATTTGAAAGGCTTTTACAACACTCAATTTTGTTTAACGAGTGAGCATTCACCCTTGATTAAAATACATTTAACATTTTATTAGTCTTTTGGAATTGAGACCAAACTGCATCTTGCCATATCTCGTGGTACTAGGCAAATGATACTTTTATGCATGAGAATATTGTTTCTTGAGTAAGTTTTGGTTTGTTATGGAGGTCTCTTATATTTTGTATGATGAAACTTAGGATGAAATCATTTCATAACATTTTATTCTACAATTTATAAGAAGGGTATAATGAAACATTTACTAAATATGCTTAAAGATGTTTCATTGATGTTTTCTTATTGTAGAAATGTCTTTAATAGGTCTTAATTTTCAAATATAAAGCATTGCCTATTGGGTAATCTTCCTCTATCAACCTTTTGGCCCCTACACTCTTCCACATCTTCTTGATTGACCCACCTCTCAATAGAAAGAATCGTTTTTTTAGGACCACTTTTTTGTCCCATCAACTAAACTTTATATTTTGTTGTGATAATTATGTTGATATTTTAGTGGAGGATGCCATTGCTTTTAGCCATTATTGGCCTCTCTTTCTCACTTGTTGGCTATTGATCTCCCTTGCCACTATGCTTCACGTCACTATATAGGGTTGAAATGCTTAAGGCTTATATGAGATTCTCTCCCTCCATCGACGTTTCTTTGAATTCAAACTTTCATTTACCTTCAGCCTCTACAATGTTTTGTGACTGGTATTTAAACCCTGGATGGTCACTTCCTCATCCTTAAGAGATGAACCCTAGAAATTTCGTTCTACATAGATGGTTTTGATCATTTACCTCATATTTTTTTTAAACCTCTCCAAGATTGCAAGTTTCGTTACCAAATCTATCATGATGTATAGGTTCATCATCAACAACTCAAACTTACTATTGTCTATGTATGCATCAAGGTCAACTTAAGTTAGTCATTCCTTCTACCTTGTGATTGTGGACAATATTCTTGCTCATGTGATAGTGGATATGATTGGACTTCTAACTCTTGTTATGACTACAACACATTTGGGTTCTACCCTTCTTTCAAACGTGCAAACACATCCCCTCCTCTCCATGCAACTCCAAATCCTCTTTAGTCGCCCTTCGTGCCTAGCTAACCCTCAAAATTGTCTTCCTTTTTGCCCTAAGCATGTTTGCATTCACTCCCAAGGTCTTATCTCTATCTTTGAGATGCTCTTCTCATTGATCTTGCCCTATTGAGCCTCTCAAAATAACTTCTCTTCTTTGTTGAATCCATAGCTGGTTTTTAGACCAACCCGTCTTCTTGGGTTGCATTGTTTTGGTTGCCACTTCTCGTGAACGTCTTTAGGTATGTTTCCATTCATTGTTCCTCAGCTCCCCTCCAGATACTCTTCCAAAAGGGGAAGGGTGTTTCTCTTAGCTAGTAGCCTTCTTGTTGCCTTCTTGTTGTTCTGGCAAGTGCGACATGTCTTTTTCAGTTTTAGTGTATTGGGGTTTGGTCTATCTCTTTGATTATTTTTTCTTGTTTTTGGGTTTTATTACTTGTGTATTTCTTTTTTTTTCTTTCTAGTTCAGCATGTCCAGTATTGGAAATTTCCCTTCAAGTTTCCTAAATCCCCATGTGCTTGTTTGTAACCAAATTTTAGTTTTAAAATTGGGTTATACCCTCAACAACTTAAAAAAATGAAGCACCGATACTTCGTGGAGGTTAATTTATCCATATCGAATGCAGATACACTTTTATACACCTTCAACGTATATATGATCATATGACACATAAGGAATTCTATATTTAAAAATAAATAGATATGGGTTAGATACAACACAAATATGTCCTTGATAAAGATAAATCGATATGGATTGGATGTAATATTTCCTAAATTATCCAAAAAAAAAAGAAATCACTTTTTTTAACCATTGCAATTGTGGAATTACACATTCCTTGTTTTATTTTAATGTCCTCTCATCCATGTGTTCTTATCTCTCTTCCTCACTCCCACCTATTGAAAAATCAAAACCCTCTTTTCGATTGTTGAAAAATCAAATCTCTCTCTCTCTCTCTCTCTCCTCGTTAGAAAACAAAATTCCCCTTTCCTCATTGCCAAAAAATAGATGGTCTGTCACCTTGTCATCGACCTGTGAACTTTTCTATTGTTGGGAGACCTCTTGAGATCTTAGGTTTTTGTTTAGACTTTCATTCATCCCTCCTTCAACCCCATGCATGTTACTTGTTGCTTAACTGCATATCTTGCTATGTATCAGTCTCAATGTAAGCTTTGTTCGTGCACAGTTGTGGCCAAGGACCAAGATTTAGTGATTCATGAGTCTGTCCTATGTTTCTCCCTTTATTTCTTTTCTTCTTCTTTCTTCATGTCATCATGATCATATGTTTCGTTTTTCATATCATGTGCAACTATGTAAGTTATTGAAATACTTAAAATCTGTTTTAGCCATTTATTAATAATCAATTTGTTAAAAGATATTTTTGTTGTATGTTTTTAGAGAAAATTATAAGCTGTTCAGAATCTTTAAATTGGTCAACTAAGAAAGATGAATATCTTTTATGGAAATATTTAAAGAAGTTAAAAAAAAAGGCAACTTTGAAGATTAAAATACAAAATTTAAAAGTCACTATTACAAATTGACTTATAATTGTTCATATTTTAGGATTAGACACCATTTGTTGAAAATATCTGAAAATTGAATTAGATGTTGTCCCAAAGTGTGTGCATCAATTTGTTTAAATTTAAGGATGTATGCAGAGGTAGAGAAGGCTAAAGTTCAAAAAGAAAGTGCTATTACTTATAACAATATCTTCTTCTATTGTTGATGACTCCTTTCCATTACATTCTGTTTTCAATTTAGAAGGTTTCAACACTCCAAAGAACAGGATGCAAGGTAGAAACATGATTATTGATAATGCTTTCAGTATGCAAGTTAGATCAACTACTTTAATATGTTGCTCAAACTATTTATTTTTGTAGTATTGTTATTTCATGTTTTTAGAAACCCTTTTTGGGTTGATATTTTATTTTTTCATGCCAAGGCTTCAATGGTTGGTCATTTTCATCTAGGATATGTTGTTTTCAAACTACTCTGTTTCAAAAAGAGATAGAAACTAGTGAGAGATAATTAGAACAAATTAAAGACACTTGGAGTTTGAAAGGAGTGACATTAATGACTGATAGCCGATCCTTAAAGAAAACCTCTTATTAATTTTATGATAGCTTTAAATGAATGTTCTATATTTTTTATTTCTATGAATTGTGGAGGATGTAAAGATAAAATTTTTTATCGCACAAATACTAAAGATGCTATCTCAAAAATTGGCTCCAATAATGTGATATAAGGAATCATCGATGATGCACCAATTTGTAAGGCCATAAGGGCAAGGGGATCATTGATAATGTATCAATTTGTAAGATTGCTGAAACGTATGATAGAAGACCATTTTTTACCATATTTTTTGGACACTGTGTTGTTCATATGGAAGATGCTTTAGCAATCTTTCATACCAGCATGAAATTTGACATTAATGAACATTTATTCGCCGAGAAACATAAAGAAAGCGTCACTTCATTTGAGAAGTGTCATTGGATTTCTTGATGGTGTTTTACGTGGTCCAGATGATATTAATCAATTTTTAGATGACAAATTGTGGAGTTGAAGGAGGAGATATGATCTACATCAATGTAATCAACCTGATTATTGCAGCATAGCTTGATTTTTTTTTGTTTGACATGCTTGACTCCTAAGACACTTTTAGGTTAGTTCTATATTTTCCCATGCATTATGCATTTATTTTATTATTTTTTATGGCTTTGGAATGTTTGGTGAGTGATCGAGTTGTGGTGTAGAACATTGGTCTTTGGAACTCACATTTTGTCTGGCACACAAATTGGATAGTCAATCCCTTTTGGTTAGATGTTCAATCCTTGTGTTGGACGGACGATATATCTGATTGGATGGCAACGATTGAGAGCTGGATTTGAGCACTTAGCCAATTGAATGTCCAATCTATCGATTAAAAGATGGCAATTAAGAGATATTTTCTCGGTTGCTTTGCCTTCGTTTTGTCAGACATTTGACCCAATTTTGCAATTCCAATTCATCATGATACTACATTCTAAATTCTAAAATGAATTGGATTTTGGATTGTGGATGTTTATTTTCTAGTGATATTATTGGTTATTTGGTTCAAAAGTTTTTTGTTATTTTGCTTAGGGATGAATTATCTTCTAATGGTGGAACTCATATGGGTAAATTTTTCCTTTCTCAGTCCTTGCCTTGCAATTTCTTGTGCATTGTTTGCTCTCTTGTGAAGTAGACTTTGCATGGATGTCCAAATCAATAACATCTAAGATGGTTCCACTCTATTGCATTGAACCAAAGTTCCCTGACTTATTATTGCATGTGGATTTCATTTGTGAACTTCTTGGTTGAGATTGAACCTATTTAGATCCACTTCTAAACTTGAAAGCCAACTCTAAAATTCAAATGTTTAAGCCTAAGAAATTATTATAATTGAAAATTTTTAATTCGATCTAATTTTGTATTGTTTATGTACTTATATAGAACAGTAATGCCCTAGTTTATTTGGTGAAACATCGACACACACAGATCGTCCTACATCATTTTTGATGTAGCAAGCAATTCAAATATTATCAAAAAATTTTATAACAAGTCAAATGATGTGGTTTTCCATTTTTAATAATCATATGAAACTAAAATGTTGTTTACTTCATAAATTCATTTCACATATGTTATTGTGATATTCAAAATATTTCATCGACGGCGCGTGGAATCTTGAAGCTATCTCCAGCTGGGCGGGTGAGGAGCTTGTTGAAAGAATCAGACACCTCCCGCTTGCTCGGAACTTCGCCCAGGATTGCCTGGTCCAGACGCATACCGAAAAGGAGAAGGTCCACAGTGGCCGCGTCTATGCACAGATCAAACGCGAATCGTCCCCTGTTGGTGGCGGCGACCGGCGGCGTGAGGAAGCTACGGGGAGAATCTGGAAGCTAAAGGTGTTGCCGCGGGTTCGGATTTTCCTTTGGCGGGCTACCGGCGATTTTCTGCCTACGGCGACATGGAAGGCTCGCCGGGGAATTAGCCGTGATCCCCTGTGCCCGTTCGGTTGCATGGAGGAGGAAACCCTGCAGCATGCGCTGTGGGTTTGTCCACCAGCCACGCGCGCCTTGCGCTGAGCGAGTTGGGCTGGCCCACGGGTGCGGCGCCCGGGTTTGAAATTTTGGAAAAGCTATGTGGATTCTTAAGCTCTTCTGCGGCGCGGCGCGACGGTGCGGTACAGCATGTGGCAACAATTGCTACCACCCTGTATTACATCTGGTCGAGGAGGAATGCCCTTATTCACAATGGCTTCGTGCCTACTCTTTGCTCGGTGTCTCGGACGGTGAGGTTCGAGGTAAGCACAACCCTCAGGAGGCATCTTATCCATTCATCTCTGTCCAGCGGGAATCCTGGCAAGTCCTCGGATTTGCTTGTTACGAACGGTTGGTTTCCCCCCCCTACAGGATGGATCAAGGTCAATTGTGATGCCGCGGTTGGGGATTCCATAGCTGGTCTTGGAGTTGTTATTAGAGACTGCTCTGGCAAACCTCTTGTGGTGGCCGGCAGGAGGATGTTCTCTGTGGCTGTCGATATGATGGAGGTCCAGGCCATAATGATGGCCTTTGATCTCCTGAGGGAGTTTCTCCCCCAGCATCGTGCAGTTGAATTCCAGTCTGATTCGATGGCTGCACTTCTGGAGGCTCGGGATATGGTTACCAAAACCGAGTGGGGAGGGGATGTTTGCTGTTTCCTTGCAGTATGTTAGGGCCATGGAGGCGTGCCGGTTTTCCCATATCCACAGGGAGGGAAACGAGCCTGCTGACTGGGTTGCTCGCAGAGCTTGTACTCATGAGTTTATTTGGGGTCCTGGGGAATCCCTTCCTCAGCCTCTCATTCAACTCTTGCTGACTGATTTTCTGTTTGATCCCCCTTGAGGATCTACTGTAAAACTTGTGTGGCTTTGCCATTTTTGATATAATGATATATCCATTTCAAAAAAAAAAAAAATCATATAAATGAAGGTTTACAAAAAATGGCTAATCTTAGAAGCAGAGCATGCATCTAGAGATGATGTGGAGAAGCTTAATTTTTGTGAAGATTGATTGTTGATTGATTTGTAGTTCTATAAAGTTCATTATGTCATTGTATACAATGATCCTATATATGATATGTTAAATTCTATGGACATTACTAAACAGTGCTTTTGTTTAGTATATGATATGTAATATAACATCATTAAAGTAGAAGACAATCATTTATAAGCACAAAGAACAATAGGAAAATAAATTATCTATGCTTTTTAATGTCATGATTTTTTTTTATGTTTCTAAAAGCAACACACCCATCCATTGTTTGGCATGTTTATTAAACTTAAGGTAATTTTACAAAAATCATCTATGAATGTATATATGTGTGTGTGTATTAGAATGTTTTAAAATTTTTAATACTTACTCTTACAGTGTTATATATATATATATATATATATATATATATTATATTTGTTCTTTGAACTTCCAAATTGAGTGGCTCCAAATAATGGTGAAGAAATACAAATAGAAAGAATAAAATGCTTAAGAGCTTATTTTCAAATAATGAGAGAAAGATTTAGTGATTTAGTGGTTAAACTATCTTAAAATTTCTAGTTTCTTGTTTTACCATACTTTATTTCATTAATTGCTTACATGATTTAAAATACAAACATTATACCAAGTCGTAAAAATCTAAGATTGCCCAATTCAACTCCCCCCCTCGCCCCGGTGCAATCCTGGTATGTTTTTCTTAAGTTATGGTTTCTTTAGTGATCATTATGAAATATTACTAAGATGCGTACATGTTTGAAGTTGCATCATTGTCATTAGACAAACTTGAACATGTAATGATGTTACTTGATGAAATAGATTACAACGATGGACTCAGTGATTAGGAATATAATGGACAAATTAATTGAGATATTTTGTGCTTTAATGTGTGTTAATGATAGAATTTTATTTTATATCTATGAATTTTGCTTTTCTAGAAACTATTGGTTTTGTTATTTATGTTTTGTTTTTCAAATATTGCTTATGAATTTTTTTTATTTGGATTGTGAAAGTGGTATTTGATTTATTATTTAAATTTGTATATTTTATAAGATAATAAGGCGATTTTTATTTAGATGTGAGGATTTGAACCCTATGTCTCACTTCAATACAATAGTATGATACATTAATCATATCTATGTTTATGTTTTGTTTTTTTTTTTTTATTATTTTTAATTTTGAATCATATAGAATATGTACCCTAGTCTTTTATGCTTTATCAAGTCGTGATATTCCTATTGCTTCATGTCCATCTTGCTGTAGGTTGCCTGTGGTTCGTAGATTTTCAACAATTATATCTTGCAATTCAAGTATGCGTTTATGCATGCATATTGGAAAACATTTCATCGTTAATAATAATTATTATGAAAATCATTTAGCTTTAAAAATGTGTTCAAAAGAGATAATTTGCTCGATACAATTGGCTAGCAGTACTACCAAGAACATTCTTTCAGGGTTTTGCAGGACCTTGAAGATGAATTCGATGGCTTAAAGGAACGATACAAACAGATGGTATGGTATTCAGTAGGAATTATTCATCATGGCCAGTCTACAACTCCTTGTCTTTATATTTCTCTGCCCTAGGATTTGTCTCATACTAATCAAGGAGACCAGAAGAACAGAAATGTATCTCTCCAGAGAAAGAATAACATGAGAAAAACGGAAATGAAATCTACAATTAGAAGGATGGAAAAGTTGATGAACAGTATAACTCTTCTACTTTCTGCTCTTCAAGAAGCAATTAGTGAAACCCCAAATTTTCATGGGGTTGCTTTAGTTCTTGGAGGAAGTCTTGCTCGCCCCCAATATGTGTACGAGATGATGTTTTCGCATTTTAGACATGATGATTGTAATAGAAAGAACAATTGTAAGAGTAAGGCAGCTGAAGTTCTGTCAAGAAAGGTTCTCCTACTAAGCCATCTCTGGTTTCAAGCTTATTATATCAAGGCCAATAGCCTTTACTGTTAAATTTGTGTTCTTTGACAGGCTGTTCGAACTTTGATATCTAATGGTGCAGGAAGCTCTTCAAACTCAGGTTTTCCTGCAAAAAATTTGTTCAGATTTCTCCACAATGAATGTTACATGCATGAAATTGGCTAAAGAAGTATTATTTTCTAGGCTCAACTAAGTTGTTTATGCTGATTAAATGTCCCTGCACCTTAAGTTTACCCATGCATTTCTTGCCCAAGCGTGATTTCAGATATAACAAACGGGTACATCAACCTTTAACATCTCTTTAAGCATTGTTACTTATTTTTCCTGTCTTGTATGCAAACGACTTGCCTCTTTCACATTGTCTGCAATATGACCAATTCTCTATTATTACTTTGCTCCTTGTGCTTCACCCTTCTACAGGTTCTGCCAATGAAGTTGCAAGTTAACTGCAAGATCGTAGATGAAGCAGTGAATGATTTGCATGGCACCTTTTCATCAGCAAATTCCATCGCCGATGACATAATTTGGTAATTATTCTTGATGTATGACTGGTTATTATTGTAGGAATTATCTTTTTCTTTGGTTATTATTAGATTACTTTTTCAAATGTGATTTTTCTGAAGATAAGCATCTTGAGTTATTTTGCTCTAAAAAAGCATTGTTTTAGATATATAAATTGAACATGTAAAACGGATCATAATTGAGTAGTTGATGACTTGAAGCTGCAGTTGAAATGTTTCCCTTTGCCTCTCAAACAGAGGGCATTGTGTTAAAATTCTAGAAGAAAGAAATTGTTACCGTTAGTTGCCAATTTTGTTGCAACCTTCAGTCTTCGTTCCTTGTTTTCTCATCAGCTCTAATAAAATGTTGTTCAATTGAACTCAAAAAGCTCACGAGGAATGTTTCTATTTTAGGTATCAGTGCAGGCATACAGTCAAAGGATTGACCTGCAAATCACAAGATCCTGAATGCTGTTGACAAGTTCACATCAACTGCCTCCTCCTGTTGTTCAAAAAGGTACTTTTGATTTTTTTTTTTTTTTTTTTTTTATGAAATATGGTTTTGATATGTTCAAAAAAATACTTTTTTTAATATATTTTTTTATTATATTCAACACAGTTTTGTAATGAGCAAAGAGATGCCAACAAGAACAGGTCAATTGTTTCCTATGTTTTTAGTTTTAAGAATTTATTATATCTTTTCTTTGATGTTAATAAACAAAGCAACTTCCGCCCGTTAGGAAACTTCAAATGGTTTACACTTTCAAACTTGTATGCTTGTTTAAACGGTAATCCGTTTGGTCTCAATTAGCAAGTCAAATCAAGACCGTACATCCATTTTTCCCACTATGGAGTGCGCTCCACGTTGAGCAGCAACAAAACCGGTCTTTTCCACGCTTATTTTGAAGTCAGCACCATACCGCGAAGCACGGGAATCCGCGTCCTTTGCGCATAAAAAATGGTCCACTTAAAAAAATATTGTTAAAATGTTTTGATTGAAAAATTGTTGTAAAAATTTAAATCCAATTTATTCGAGAGAGATATAAAGTTTTAAAAATAATTATATTTGAAGAAAAAAAAACTATTTTGTGAATATTTATTTATTTTTTAATATCCTCTTCCACGTGTAGCTTTTGTTCACATGTCCCAAAAAGTTGATACACGATAGTGATTTCGACACGTGTGAGATTTCGCGTGCATGTGGAGGAACATGGATGGTGTTGATTGATATCACATGCTTTTTGGTACAAATAATATAAAATATTTTTAAAAATTGTCTAAATATGATCGCAACAAAAGCCTTTGCTTCGAAACAAATCAAACAGCCAATGTATGTATCGCCAAACTTTTAGATTAACCTCGGATGTCTTCAATATTATTAGATTTGAATATCATTCATATTATTTTATGTTATCATATAAGTGATAAAATAAATTAAGATATTATCATCAAATTCTTTTTAATATTCATGTGATATAAAATATCATTCATATTATTTTATATAATAAGTTTACACGCATGCAACAATAAAAAGTTAATCAATATAATTTTTGACAATAACATAAATTTAACATGATACAATTTGTAGTGAAAACCATAAAGTCTAACATAGGGCAACATCGGCTCAATCACAATAGACATGCCTCTAAGTCGATTATTATTTGGTGTTTTTGTAATTATTTTGATGTCAACTAGTCAAATCTATGAAAATGATCAATAATCAACTACTAATCTATCACTATATTAGAACAAAGTAAAATTTGTATCAAATTTATTTTTTCCTTATGTGATTCATATTTAAATTTATTTTATAAATACAAAATATCATTATCATTATAAAGTCTCAATGGATTAAATAATCCATATCAATAACGCATAAAATAATTTAAATAAGAAATAAGTGAATAAACATAAGAAAACTAAATTGTTATAAAACAATTATTGTCTTGTGATGGTTGCTAATTCCTAGATGCAATGATTATGAGAAGATGCATTGCCCCATCACATCCTTTTGCACTTTAACTTAGTATACCAATTGCTCCCACAATCTTGTTGGCTTTTCCACCACCAATAATGCAAGGTGCTAAGGTCGATTGATTCATTTCCACCATTTATTACACAAACTCATTGTGGGTTAGGTGCGAGACTTATGATGATGGGTACATCAATGCCAATTCCTTATAGAATGAGAAGCTAACACGTTTATGATCACCCTTTGTTAGGTGTGCATCTTTTAATGCAAGGTACTTGAATACCTATTCCTTATAAAGTGAGAAGCCACAATGTACTAAAACTCTTGTTGGATCTCCCACAACAACTCGTGTAGGTGGGGTTTGCTCGCTTTGTCTTCACTATTAATTGCATAAGCTAATTCCAGGTCAAGTGCAAGTCTTTTGACAATAGATATATTGACACTCATTTCCTACATGATGAAAAAAACAGATGTCCACAAGGTGTGACTTCAAGGAAAAGCCATGAGTCAAGATCTTTCTCAACTCATCGATAGCTTTGGACCACACATCAATTGAATCTATAACAAGCATAGGGATTTGTATAATTTGATTTATTATACTATTAAATATGTATTTTGTATGAATAATTTAAAAAAACTATATTCTATTTACATTTATTATATAAGATCTCTCAATAATGAATATCACTACTTATCAATACTACCAAATATCATACACACAAAAAATTACTTAAGTACATGAAAATGTATCACTTTATGACAACTCCACTCAACTATTTCAGAAACTATCAAAGAGTTATTGGGCTTACTAAATGCAATCCATAATCAACTGATCCTACTTACATCATTAGCTATAATACCACTTATTAGGATGGTCACACTAAAAAAAAAGCTTTAATTTGGTCGATAAATACCCAATAATCTAAAAACCTAAGTTTAAGATAAGCTATTGCATTAACTGTATATTACATTTTCAACATTATGTTTAACTTTCAATTTGATACCAAAGCATTATTTATTTGGTTGTGAGGGAGAAGCAAGATTTTTGTATTGAGAATTGAAATTGAAAAAATCACTTCTTCGATTAACGATAATTTATAGAATTACTATTAAAACGATTGGCCACTCGCATCACTATATGACAATGAGAATGATCTTTCATATGTTGCTTTTGACAAAATAGTTGGAATGAAAAGATAACAAAATGGTTTCTCACTATAATTAATCAAACAAAAACTAAGAAATGATTCATTATCATTTTTTATTTTTTATTCTTATTTATAACAAAATAAATAGAACTTGAACTCAATCCAACTTATTTTAAGCAGAACTTAATAGATTTAAAACGAATTTGAGTTTAGATCTGATTTTTGACTTGCTTCATCATGATGCTTCAAAGAAAAATCATTGTGCCTATTTATTTATTAACTTGTGTTACATGTTGCTTAAAACTATAATTTAATCTAAGGAAAAAGTTACCTTATGGTTTTTGGCATAATTAAATAAGGTTCTTCTATGGCTATTATGAGACCACTTAAACCCACAAATGCATTACTTCTAAACTAAAATGAAAGGTCTTCTGTGGCTATTGTAAGGCCACATCAACTCTAAAATGTATTATTTCAAAGATGACTTTCCTTAGAAGTGAAAATGACATGATATGAAGACTAGAAGCTTCTCTAAGCCTTTGGTTAATGCATTTATTGTATATAGTTGTAGCTGAAAAAGATTTTTCAAATAAAATATTTTAATAAAAGATATATAGAAGTATTTTATATGAATAGGAAAATTGTGAATAACTAGTAGAAATCAATAATATCCAAAAAAAAAAAAAGTTTGGCTTAAGAAAACTAAACATATTTTTTTTATTACAAAAAATTTTTTTCAAAATTTCTTTCAATCAAATCGATTATTTAAGTTTGAGAAACTTTTGCAGGAAAACTAATATTAAAAGCATAGGAAAAACAATATGAAAGATTGATAATATAATAAAAATTTTTATCGTTAAGACATATAAATGCACTCTCTTCAAGAATTATTTTCCCTCATAAAAGTTAATCACTTGACACAAAGATCAGTAGCGACAATTCTCTAGGTTATAATGATATCTTTCATGTGACACACACTAGTCAAAGAGATTATTTGGTATCAATCTATATTGGGTACAAATAAAAATCATAAAATAAAAGTGGGAAATAAGTTAGACGCGAAGGAAGAGAAAAGATGTCTAGAAGGGACTATAATTTTGGTGGAGAGATGAATATTAATAAAAAAATCACCTCTCATATAATAATTTTTCATTACTTAAACAATATTATTTTGCAAGTAAAATTGATAAGATAAATTTTAATTTATTATTTTAAATTTGATAATAATAATAAAATAATTTCCTATAAAATTGCAAGCTAATCACATAATAGAGGAAATTTTTAGATTTGAATTACTAATCTTAGATTGTGTGTGAAGCACTTCCATTTTTTTAGTTCATCATATTATCTTAAAGTGAAAATTTTATATATGAAACTAAAGATACCAAGCTAAATAAGTCAAAACATAAATTTCTTTACCTTTGAAATAATTTAAAATTATTACAATATTACAACAATGTTTGCATATTTCAAAGATAAAAAAAAACTCTAAAAATTAATGAAAAATTATACACAAGCTCTTTGAAAGATAAACACTAATGTCTTTTGGACTATAAACCATTCTATAAGATAAATAAGAACTATAACACAAACTTTATCAAACAAATTTTTTTTGTACTTCATTCTTTATGAGTGAAGCAAAATCCAATTACATGTATTATATCATTCAAACGGATCGACAAAAACAATTTATTACATTTTGCTCCTACAACATCCCATGATTTATCAGTGTTATAAGAAAATAATCTTAAGAAATAACTCCACTTTCACACTTAGATGTGATTCTATCAAATATATATCACAACTAAATATGCCACCCATATTAAAGGCTATAACAATTCTTAATAGTAAATTTTAATCAATTTTTTATTATGATTATACATTAGCCAATTCTATAAGAAATAATGTGCCATAATAAAAAAAGTCTCACTATCCGTTAGTTTTTTAATTAGTTATTTTGATAGATTATTAATAAAGCTTATGATACAAAACATATTTAAATTTTTGTTAAAACCTAATTTGAAGCTTATAATATTAGAGGTGTTCAATAAATTATTAAGGAATATGAAAAAATATTATATACTAATTAGGGTTAGATGATGTATGTCGTATTTTAGAACTATTCAAATAATAGTATTCTAAAGTTATAGTATAAATTATTAAGTTAAGCGGCAATACGTTAAGTATTAAACATAAAATCTTAAAAAATAGTTTTTGTCATATATAATTTCACATATATAAAATAAAGAATTTAAGATAAAATTTATGTGAAATACTTTAATAAAAAAATGAACTCTAATTTTCGATAATTAAGAAAATAAAAGTTGCTAAAAGAGCACACTTTTTTTGGCGATAATGTCTTATAATTTCATACGTGTTGAAGTGTGGAGTATAAAAGATAGAAAAAGTACAACGAGATTGTGGTTTTTAACAAGTGGGAAAGCTTGTCTTAAAAGGGTAATAAAAATAATATATAGGATTTGGAGCCTTTTAAGGAATGTGACAATTTGATAATTAGATCAAGAGAGTGAAATGGTAGGTGAAGGCTTATGGTGTTGATAAAAGCGAGAATTTTTTTAATTACCAGCTCTTCGATGGAAGGTTTCTCACTTTTGATCCTTGTCTCTCACAAAAGATTTGGTTGCCAGCTCTCCCAATAAAAAATCTCACACTTTCGATCCTTGTCTCTCATACGAAAAGTTGGAATCTCTCCAACTATGGTTAGATGTATGCACTTTTGTTCACAAAAGGTGAAGATACACAAATAAAAGACATTTTATTCCATTACTTTCATTTTTTTATTTATGTTGTAAACATCCCTATTTATAGGGATCTCAAAGGTTCATCAATAATTTTAAAAAAATAAAAGCAATTGCAAAATTAATTTAATTAAGGAGTTCCCAAACTGATGTTCATTTCAGGTTGCAATAATGGCAAGTGGCTTGTCCAATTTTTGGGTAGGCACATGTTGAGTTGAACATAACCAGTTTGCGGGACTAACCGGTTGGCACAGGGTCGTCGCCTGTCAGAGCGGATCGAGTGGGTCATCACGAGTAATTAGTCGACACAATTGAGCGCAGGTCAAGTGGATAAGCCAAGATTCGAGGTCAAATTAGGGCACACGGGTCAACTCGGGAGCCAGCAGCGGGGGATGACAAAGGCATGAGCCGGCAAATAGTGACGGATGACAGCAAATGACAAAAATGGTAAAAAAAAAATCTCAATTTTAAGTATTTTTTGAAACAATTTTCAATCAAATTTTATAAAAACAGACTTATAAAATTGTTATGACTTAACATATGTGTGATTTTAGGCTAATATTAGACACTCATATAATAATTTATATAAGATCTTGCAAAATTAGGAGTAATCATCTCATTATTTATAACTACTTTACTATACTATATCTTAAATGCCTTTGCCAACTTTTCACATTATATGATTTTTTTTTATTTTATTTTTATAGTATTGCAATTTGTTTATTCTTGAAGGAAAAATTTGCCAAAAGACTTTTGACTCATTTTGTCTCAAATGCTATCTTTTTCAAGACGATAAACTCTAATTCTATGGTGGAACTCTAATTCTAGGAACTACCTTGTTTGTCTTAGATAAACACAGTACACTTAAGTAGTTTTTATTTAGTTAATGTTTTTTCTAATTCTAAAAAAGTATTTTTATATATTCTTAAAAAATATTTTTATTTGTATTTATAAAGTAAATAATATCATCTCTCTTTAGAAGCTCTGGAATTAATTAACATTAATTTTATTATATTTTTCAAAATTTTATTTTTTGTATCACAATATTAGATTCAAATGACCACATAAGTGTCACTTCATAAAGTTATATCATGATAACTATAAAAAAAGGAATTAGAGAACTAGTCTCATAATCTTTGTCTTAATCAAATCTAAGGATTTTAATTTTTTTTATCATATTTATTTAAGATTTTTTTTTATTTACAAATCTTAAATTTATTTAGTATCATCCTTTATTTTAAACATATTTGAGCGAACTTTAAACAATCATCAATAAAAATAATATGTTATTCTTTTTTTTCTCTATTTACAATATCTGAATCAAAATAAATTATTTAAAGTACTTTAGTTTACCTTTCATACATAAATTTAAATGCGTTCCTAATTTGCTAGGTTTTTATACACATTATTTTTTTGAAACAACAATTTTATGCATTTTTTTATACTTAAAAAATATTATGACCAAACTTATTATGTCATATATAACATAATCAATCAAATAAACAAAATAAAATATTATATTAATATTATTATAAAATAAAATTCATAAAAAATATTTATTAAAATAACCCTTTTTAACAAAATACTATTCGCAATAAGAACAATTTTATTCTTATCTAATATGACCTTACTACAACTAATAAATCTTTTGACACGTACATAACGTCAATGAGAGAAAAGATCTATTTAGCTATCAATTTCAAAACAATTGTACATTTATTTAGAACAGATGTAGGTCTAAAATCTCCATAAAAAATTTTTCATCTCTCTGCATATGATAGCATAAAATGTGTAAGCATTTTTATTATCATAGATAAACCTGATAGTTTTAGAATTTATTATTCAAATATTATTTTTGGTCAAAATTTTTGCATTTGAGACAGAGTTATCTCTACTTATGATAGCATAAGAGGTAAAAAAAGTTTGTCATCACAGATCAACTTGTTAACTTTAAAATCTATGATCCAAATATTATCTTTTGTTAAAATATTTGTATATAAGATGAATGCTAACATCTATTTTAATTAGGCTTAATGGAATTGTCATATGCCTTCTTGTGCCTTTATTGATGATTATAAAGACAAAGTTTATTATAAAAAAAATGTTACTTATTTTCTTACCCCAGTAAACTTTATAATAGGCACGTGAAAAATTTTATACGACTACTTCATTTTATAATAGAAATTAAATAAACCATTTGCATAAAGTATTTAAAATGTCCAAACATTTATTTCAATTTTATTATTATATTGTCTTTTGACAAGCATGATTTTGGCAAGCATTCATTTCATATGAACTTTGAGTTTTGAACTAACTTTAATTTATGCATGGGATAACTATTTCTATTTCTATTTCTATTTTTAGCTTGACAAATTACTTTAAAACAATAAACAAATGCATACATTTCAAACTTCATTTATTTTTATAATATAATAATAAAACTATGAAATTAAATAAGAAAAAAAAATCCAAAACCTTTATATCTAAAACATTTTCACATTATTATAATATTAAAAATAATCAATCACCAAAGGACTTAGGTTTTGAAGAAATGAAGATGATTATCAATATGCAATGATGATGACAATAAGATTACAAACATAAAATCATTGATTACAATTCTTGTTTGAAATCAATGAATAAGAAAGAATCTATTTAATATCTTGACATTTAATTAATATTTTTCTCAACATGGTATTACTTGTATAGGTTATTTGTGATAACAAAATTTATGTTTGCAAATAACTTGTGAATGTAAAGAAAGAGTTTTTTTTTTTAAATAAAAATGTTTTGCACAACAAGTTTTTTTTTAAAACAAGATAGATAAGTTTGATAAAAAAAATATATTTTTTTAAAATTTGATGCATTTGTTGAGAAAAAAATATTTTTTTTTTTAAATTTGAGTGCCTCTTGTTGTTCCATGGGTGCTTGATATGTAGAATAGATAAATTTTTTTGAAGGATAGATGATATGCTACATTTTTGGGCGACAATATTACGGATAAATGGGCACGTGAAGAATGTTGTGGCCAGTTTAGGAACTCAAGGGACCAGTTCAAATTGTTAACACGCATCGCATTGTTTATGTGTTAAAAGCATATTGCATTTTTCAGCTTTCTTCAATCTGCAAACTTCTTTTTCCTCATCTCTCGTCCTCTCCTTTCAAAAGAGTTAGGAGAGGGGCTTTGACAATCCTTGCTCCGGTGTTCAAGCCATCAGTGGGCGAAGAAGAAAAAGGAGGAAGCTTTCGATGCCAAAGCTGGCCTTTCGATTTCTCCACATCGTAGAGCTCTTCGTGAGCTCCATAATCCATTGTCTTTATGGGACTTACATATTGAGCACTGCCGTTGCCTCTGACCTCTCACAGGCTCTTTTTAATGGCTTCGGACCAAACAACACCCGTACAGCTGTTAACCCAGCAGAACTGGATGGCTCGGTTCCGCCTATTGTGTTGGTCCATGGGATCTTTGGATTCGGCAAAGGGGTCTGTATCTCTTGATTTCTTCCCATTGTTTCTTATCCAATCGCTTGCCTGCCCTTTTATGAGGCCTGGAGCTGAAAATGTTGAAGATTGGTTGAGTTGCAGAGGCTTGGAGGTCTGTCATACTTTGCTGGTGCGGAGAAGAAGGATGAACATGTCCTCGTGCCGGATCTGGGCTCTCTAACCAGCGTACATGATAGGTATGTTCGTTGTAGAATTCCATTCCGTTTGCCATCAAGACCCCGTTTCTGGAGGATGACTTTGTTCTATGGATTTAGAGCAAGGGAGTTGTTCTATTATCTGAAGGGAGGCCGGGTAGACTATGGAGAAGAACACAGTAGAACTTTTGGGCACTCACAGTTTGGAAAGATCTATGAGCAAGGTTTGATCTTTTTTTTAATCAGTGTTCCTCGTTGGTTTATAGATATGGGTTAATTTAGCTAAAGGAATTCTTTTGTGTTTCTCCGAACTGAATTCAGGAAATTATCCTATATGGGACCAGCATCATCCAATTCACTTTGTTGGCCATTCGGCAGGGGTGCAGGTCATTCGTGTCTTGCAGCAAATGCTGGCTGATAAGGTGCGAGATGATGAATGAATTGTGCTGGCATCTTTGTTCATCTGTTTAACCTAAACTTCAATCACAAGATTTAGTTTTAAGTAACTTTGTCAATTAAAAATGACAGTTTGATCTCTTTGTTTGCATACCTAACCTTCTTATTAGTTTTGAATGCCTGCTTTGGTAGTTGAGCTAATACTCAATTCTTTTTTATTTTAATTAACTTAGGCATTCAAAGGCTACGAGAACAGCTCAGAAGATTGGATTTTGAGTTTGACTTCCTTGTCTGGGGCCCTGAATGGGACTACAAGGACGTACTTCGATGGGATGCAGTAAGCCTTGAGAATTCACCGTGGGGTTTTAGTTCAACTCAAAGTTTACATTTTTATGTAGATGTTGTTTACCTACAGGCTTGAAAACTGGAAGCAGATGAGGTCAATATGCTTGCTCCAGCTTCTCCGGGTAGGGGCCATCTTCTTTGATTGGCTCAACTTGTCTTGGTTCAAAAGTTACTACAACTTTGGATTTGATCACTTTGAAATGGAGTGGAGAAAGACGGGCATTTCAGGGCTAATTGATCTCCTTCTTGGGAACACTGGACCATTTGCTAGTGGTGATTGGATCCTGCCTGACCTCACAATCCAGGGATCAATCAAGCTTAACCTTGCTCTCAGAACATTCCCAAATACTTACTATTTTAGTTATGCAACCAAAAGGACTAAAAGCTTCATGGGGATCACAGTCCCTTCAAGCATCTTTGGAGTTCATCCTGTTCTGTTGATTAGAGCGCTCCAGATGAGCCTATGGCAAACCCCCGCCGAATTGCCATTGCCTTACAAAGGATACAAGTGAGTTCAACTGATTGAGGGTTTATTTGACATAACTGGATGTTGTTTAATATTCAATCAATTGATAAAAATTAGGTTTAACAACTGATTGTTTTAGTGATATTTAAAAGTTGTGTTTGATAATTGATTGTTGAGGAATATTTATTTTTAAAATGCTAATTAAACTATCATTTGAATTCTTAGTTAGAAATATAAAACAAACAAAATCATATATTGCGAAGATAAAAAAAGTTCTTTTTTGAATTGAACCTTTAATATGGTAATTGGTGATGAATTTTCTAGTGAAAATGATGGCAGGGATGAGGATTGGAAGGACAACGATGGAGCCTTGAATACGATCTCGATGACGCATCCTCGACTGCCAATGGAGCATCCCAGCCATCCTGTGATTGATGAATCAGAGTGTCAACCTTTGCAACCTGGCATATGGTTTGTGCTGAAGCTTCTTTCATGTGCCATTACTTGATATGCCATTGGCATCAACTTATTCCTGCAGTTTTGGCATCATGGCAGGTATTATAAGATCATAGAAGCGGATCACATTTTTTTCATCATCAATAGGGAGAGAGCAGGAGTACAGTTTGATCTTCTTTATGATGGCATCTTCCAGCGTTGCAGAAAACTCACGTTTCCTAACCAAAACAGTTCATAGTTCCAGCCTTTCTTTTCCTTCATTTTTTTTTTCAATTTTTCCTTCTCAAACATTGAACAACGATCCATATGATCCAATTAAGACCTTTTGTTTCTGCAACACCATTCAGCTTCCTACACTCAACGGCTACTGCGTCAAAATGCTTGTTTTAAGCGGTTTCAAATCAATTCTCAAGCTTCAAATCTCCTGTACCGTTTAGGTACACAAACTACAACCACACAGTTGGTAGATAACTTGCTTATTGAATAGCTAATTTGTATTGCTAAGTGCAACCAAGCTTCAATTGTCAAAGCTTGATTAATGCTAAAAATTGTTCTATCGTAGATACTAAATTTGTTTTAGCAGATATCTTCAATGACTACAACAGATTTTTGTGGTACTCACAGGGCAAAAGATTTTGGGATGAGTTCCTTGTGATGGAATCATCTTTGTTGATGCTAAGTTCTTGAGATGGTTCCATCCATCACAAAAGTTAATGTTTTTCTTTTAACTTGACTTAATCAATGATATAGGCACAAATTCTCAAAAATTAACAACCATAGTAAAAGTTTTTTCATTGATAAATTCATTTCATTACATGAGTTAAAAAGCAAAAATGAAAAAAATGCACTATAACTATTGATTGTGTCAATGTATTGATGCAAAATCATAACATGTATATATGGGGACATTTAAGGTTCTCTAGAAACCTCACTATGTTCATCAACATTGAATGATGCTCTAATGGATGGATTCTTGAAGTGCAAATATTAAACAACATCATGCTCTAATAGATGGATTCTCTAGAAACCACACTTTTTCATCATCTCTAACCATAATCACATATGGGTCAAATGATAGATGTAATGCTTTAGTGTTTTGTTACTAATCAAAGTCATTATGTATGGGTTAAAGATAAGAACTACACTCCAATTTAATGGTGATCATTATCATCCCTATCTACATTTCATTTACCAATGCATCAACATTAATATAATATCATAGTTAGAACAAAACTTGGCATTATTATAGAGAGAAATAATGTTTTATTTTTATTTTGATTTTACATCACTTGTTTCATTTTATTTCACATTTCAAATCATGCTTCTTTTCACTTTTTCTTATATGTCAATTTGCATCATACATGATTTAGTTTTCATGCTATTAAGCTAAACGAATCACATGCAAAATACATACTCTTACATTTGACAAATACACATCACATGCTTGGTGGAGTGCTAACAAGATGAATTTATTTAAGATTAAGAAATATAGAGAAAGAAAATTGGTTAATTGATTACAAAATAATTATAAAGCTTTATGAGAAGCAACAACCATAGGGGTTTGCAAGGATTATAGTACATAGAATGTCGTGTTAGTGATTTAGAGTAAATTCGGATTGATTTAAAACTAATTTCAAGTGAAATACAACTTGGTTTAAGCTTTACATTTCTATTTGATAGAAATCTTACCATATGGTCAAAGTTAATGTTTGGTATGAGTAGAGTTAAGTTGATTCAAGAATGACAATAATCATAAGGTTCAATGATATTATCGTATGATGTTTAACTTTATTATATTATATGACTAGCTCTTTGTATAATATGATTATTTGAGAGCTAGCGTATATGTTAGGTTTCAAACATCTTAATAAAATATTATATATTTTATCTATCATAACTCACAACAACAAAAAACATATAATAAAATAAATTTAGATTATATAAGGCTTTGTTGATAGCACTAGGCTTTTTATGTTGGTGACACATTTGTATTATTTTTAGTATTTTATAATTATGGTTTGACATGAAATTTTATGATATAGTATCTACAGTTGATCATTTGTTTAAATTATGAGCATTCTTATTCTAGATTATTATAAAAATTTTATAGATGTATTTTCTCATCATTGGCCCCCTACATATGGAGTTTTATGTCTTCATATATGTATTTATTTATGTTTATTTTTTTATTTTATATTATATTTTATGATTGATTATGTGAAATATTGATATTATGAGTACAAATAAAATAAAGGGTTAACAAAAGTCATTAATTTAAATAAAAAATATTTAATAAAAAATAATCAAATTATTCAATAAATTTTTTTGAAAAAATAAATAAAATTTTTAGAAGTCATTGAATTTTAAAAATAAAAAACTAAAATCCTTTTTAGACATTTTTTTAAAATTGTTGATATTAGATTTTAATAAATAAAGTGCAAAATTTTCCGAGAGCTTTTGTTTGGTTTTGAAAAAAAATTATATAAATAAAAAAATATAATTTTGGTAAAAAAAATAATGATTAAAAATAAAATTCGATTTCTTTTATTTTAAATTAATTTTAAAGGCTTCATTAAGCAACGGATCACACTAAAAAAACACGTGCCATTTCCATATACTTTAACGGTCCCATCATTTTGTAATTCTAATAAAATAATATTTCTCATGTAGAATTAATGTTCGCACGGGAGAAACCAAAGTCTCCTGTTCTGCTTCTGGATGATCGTTAACGACCGACTGCTGTGCAGCGGAGGCTTCGTTCCGTGCCGCTATTGCTTCGCGTCCAAATCCAAACCATTACCTCTCCTCCTCCTCCTCTTAGTCAAAAGAAGAACGGAACTCGAAGACCCTAAATGCGAAGTTCTTGTCTTCGATTGAGGCGAGTCCTCGTTGCCCATCTCTCCGTTATTATTATTATTTTCCTCATTGTTTTTCTTTAATTTGTACCGATGGGTGTTGCTTCGATGGTTCCACTAAAGAAATTGACTCCATTTTGCAATTCCTTTCTTAATCGTTCTCGCCATGATAGTCGCCCTGCTCCTGTATTTCGTTCAAGAACTTCGTTGTCGTGGCAGTCCTCAAAGGTGTGTATTTTTTATAGAAAGTGGGAGGTTATTTTGGGATGCTTTGTACACATGACATAGTCTTTTCATGAGTTGATTGGAACTGTCAACCTGAATACAATGGCATAAAGAACTCGGCCATGAGAATTCATGAAGTGCAAATTGTTTTTCCGGTGTTCATTCTTGAAGGTGATATGTGTGTAATATGGACCCTTAGAATTTGCGCTGCATTCATAATTCAGATGGTCTTCGTTTTTTGTTTTGCAAAAGATCCCCTATAATACCCTGATCTTCATTCACGAGCTTTTGGCTTATTTGTGACTTATCAAATTGTTTACCTCAAAGACCATTTCAGCTGTCGTGCTTCCTTAATTATCCACCATTGCTGGGCTCAGGACTTAAGGACTTCCACAATCCTTGATATTTTTGGTTAGCACCTGATGTTGGGGAGAGCTATTTGGTGACATACATTTGTTTTATCTTATCACAACCGCTTATCTCAGTCACTTTTGTGTTGTCATCACGATTTTTGATCTTAGTCAAAACTAGCTGATGAATGGCGCATGCCAATCTGTCATATCTAATCTCCTGAGTTCTCAAGTGAACTCTCCTCATGTATAGGTTATATTTAGAGTACATATAGTGGTACTATCCAATTGCCACTGTGCTAATTTCCAACAAAATTTCAATCCATTCTTCTTTTTTCTTTAAGATAGATCTCAACAACTAGATATTTTTGAAAAATCTTCCATTTTAGAAGATCATATATCCTAAGGAGTTGTGTCAACGTTCTAGTCAATGGATTCAGTTCATCCGATCAGCCTGATGTTAACATCTCATTTGCTCTATGGGTCTATGATTAGTACATCTATTGGATTATATAGGTGATTCTCTTTTTTGGTCGGTAGGTGGGTTGGGGGTTTGATTCTAATACTTCTTTTATACTTTTGAGGCGAGACTTATCAAAGCACCTCATGTTCTTTCTTACATTAGACCATTTTAGTAGAAATTCTATTCTCTCATTCTCTTTAATCATTCCTTTGTGTTGTGATGGATTCCAAACTTATTTCAAGTAAGCTCCTATCAAAAGTTTCTAAAAACACATAAACAGTATTCTTATAGAATAAAATTGTCTTTATACTCTAGTCTCCTTACAACATTTCTCCAATTAATTGCTTACAGGAATGGCCTTTGTCTTGTACTATTGCTTTCTAAGCATAAATTTTGGGTAATATCTAGTGCATGTTTTTCATATGTCTACTCTTGCTTCTATGTTTAACTCAGACTTCATATTGTGCGTAACAGCAACTATTGCTAATAGATATTTTGTATGCAGTGGCTAATGGGTGGTTCATGATGTTTGAAGGGAAGAATAATGTTAAAGTTTTGGATGAGAGCTTCACCATTGATGATGAGATTTGTCAAATTACAAAGCTTAGATCAGAACCTACTGAAAATATTAGGAAAGCAACATATCGTACACAGAAACTACCCATACCCATTTCTAAGATGTTATCAAGGAGGGAAGCTATGGGAAAGTTCTCTTTAGCTGATTGCTCTCATGTCCTGGGGCAGTATTTACCCGTAAATGGGCCCTGGTGTATTGATAGCATGGATTCACGAGCATATGTCTCTCAGTTCTCTGGTGATGGCTCAATCCTAGTTGCAGGATTTCAGGTATTAATAGCTTCATATATACCACTTGTAAATTTCATCTATTGTCTAACGTACCATAAAAATACTAATTTCTTTGCAACAATTTCAATTTTCTCTACTTTTTGTCTTATGTTATTGCATAATTATTTTTAGGGAAGTGATATTAGAATATATGATGTGGATAATGGATGGAAAGTGCGAAAAAACATCACTGCCAAAGGCTTGCATTGGACAATTACTGATACATCACTTTCTCCTAATAAACGTCATCTGGTAAGTTTTCCCTTCTGTTTAAGACCATTGGATGGCAACTCCCTTTTCTAATGATTGCTGTCATGCCACAGCACTTTTCTTCTCTGGATCTAATGACTTTTTGTAAGGGAACTCTTATAATCCTTTGCTGAAATACATTGTTTAGGGGAAAATTGTTATTTTCAGCTTCATGAATGCTTATAACTAATAGTCATCATGATAAAGACAAAAGAAAACTAAGTTTTTTGCTTGTTGCTTTGTTGTTATCTTCTTGATTGAGATGTTAAATGAGGCTAAATGTAATGCATAGACCAATTATATAGTTATTAACTATGGATATTAAAGGATGAAACAATAATTTATGCTGTGTGGTAAAGGTCTAATATATATATCAATTACTTTGATAATACAATACTTATATAATATTTGATAACTACCTTTCCTACACAATAATTTTTTTTACCTAAAATTATATTTTTTAGAGAAGTTATTTTAAAAAGTTTTTTGAGAAAGATGTCTGAGAAACATGATGTGCTAGGCAACACTATCAAGTGTGGCCTTTAATTGGCATTTTGATTAGACCATAATACTGGACACAAGAGAAATAAGAATTTAGATACATTTAAGAGTATATAAAAAATTTTCTTTAAAATAAACATGAACCATTAACTAATATTTTTCAGTATCTAGAATTTTTCTATTATTGTTTTGGAACTTCTAATTCGATTTGATATCATTGAAACATCATTGAATGTTTGATTTTGCCTTTTTTGTAATCTAAATTGGGTACATAATGTGTAGCCAATCGTGTGTATTAGAGTACCCATAAGTATTTGAGTATCCTAAATTATCATACATGAACACAACATCACTTTAACCGTATAGTGTATGTATATTCTAAGCTCCTACAAGCTCAGCATGTGAAATTTACCAAAGGGCTCTTATGATAACTCATGTTAATAGCATCATGTTGTCTTAATAGGAAGCATTGGACAAAGATGAATAAATTTGACTAATTTGGATAAAACAAAAAATATAATATTTTTAAAGCATGTAACTTGAATTAATTTACCTTTTTCTTAATCTAACTTGCATTTTTAATACATATATGTACTTAAGCCAATAAAAAAGGTCAAATTTGGATTGGATCAACCCCAACCTAGATCCAATTCGAAATTCTTTCTAATCGGGCCAATGATCGGGTCAAACGGGGTAAACCTAGATCCAATCCATGATCCATTGCATTTTGGATAATTGCATCATATTTTAAATTAGAAAGGGTTAAGATTTGATTCACTTACAAGCCACTTATAGGCTTTACAAAAATTAATCTTTTTACTTCAAGATAAATATAAACCATTAAATATATGTGACATTCTCATATTTTAAATTGAATAATTGGAAAAATACAATGTAATATAATTTTTTATGTTTTAATCTTTATTTAGTATTGGTTTTTGACATTTTACCATTGCTTTGGCTTTATTTTTATATCAAGATATCAAATGCATCTAATCGGCATGTTGCCAACGAAAACTCCCATTGTCATGGGTTTTGATTTTTATCTTTTAAGAATATCATTAAATGAACAATAATAGCTAAGAAGTTTTTTTTTCAAAATATTTTCCTATTATCACATTTACTTTATTTACTTTTTCACATGATGTTGATATTTTTATTTTTCTTAAATTAATTTTAAATGATACTTTTTTATCATTCTTATCAAAAAGATCTCAATTTTAGGAAAAAATTGATAGAGTTAAAAACTAAATATTAATGAATGTGATTATATTATTGCTTAGTTTGTAAATAAATAATATCCACTATAGTATGTTTCCACTAGAATTTTGTTTTTTGCTGTTCATCACTTGATACTTTACTAATTATATAATGACTTATGTGGATTTTATTTTCTAGTCATATCTATTTTCAATAATGCAATAGTTAAGAATGGGATGCAATTAAATATCTTAAGGTATATAAAAAATTTACTAATATTAATTTACTTTACCCTATCCTTTAGTAATACTAGATAATGTTGGAAAAGTATTACTTATGATGTTGGTTCAAAGCATTTTTAAGCATTCATCTCTATTTTTCATTCTTTCATGTATTGACTTTCTCAATATTTTTTATTAGTTATCTTTCTTGATAGCAACTTTTTTCTCTAGAAGTACATTGCACTCCTTTTACATATGCTAGCTTTCTCTTTTTTTCTTTAGGTTGAATAAAAAGTTTTTTTGTCACAGGCTTATGCTAGCATGTCTGCTATCGTGCATATTGTTGATGTGAGAAGTGCTGCCAGGGAATCACAAGCTAACGTTACTGTATGCCCAATTTCAAAACACATTAGATCTTATGTTTATATTGTTCAATTACAATATTAAAGTATACAAAACAATTTTTTAGTTATAGTGATAGTTCAGGAATAATGTATTGATGTAGCTATGTTGATTATGCTTAATTATACAATTCAATTTGTTTATAAATAATATTTTTGTGAAGATTTAGATAATTTTCTTTGTTAATAGTAGATATTGATTAATCAAGTTCTTATTCATCAATTACTTAATAATCTCCCATGATAGCACATGTAGATTTTTTCTTTGCTTGCTTGTTTGATGTAATAAAAATAATGAGCCTTAAAATCACTCAGTGGGATCAATTATGAATCTTTTACCATTGTATTTTATCCATTAACTATTCCTCATTTTTTAACTATGGGTGTTTAATTGCATGTTGATCTAGAGGAACATGGAGAACTAACCACACCATCTTGTTATTTGTAGACTATTGGGAATGGGAGTTGGTTACCACTTTGTTAAACTAGTCTTGCATGATAATTTAGCAGCAATTGGGAGTGGGTGGTTCACACACATGTCCTACAATTAGGCTACAAAACTTCAAAAAAAATGGTTAGAGAAAACTTATGCATTAAGTTATTCATCTTAACCATGTCCAACATTAACAATTACATTATAATCACAATGCATTGTTATAACTATGGAGGTCTCTATATTTAGGTCTCAAAGCATTAATCTTAGAATTCAAAATAAATAGAGTTGCATACAAATTCATGAATAAGCTAATCTTATAACTACAAGTAGCATGCTAATGAGGCTTACACAAATTGTAAGACTTTGATCACATAATTTGAAACATGCAATAAAATCTAAATGCATGTACCTGAAGTAAAACTATATCCTAATCTCACTATGTTAAGATATTGTTCTTTCAGGTTGTTCCATCTCGATTCAAGTTGGTTTTGCCCTTCACACTCATTCCAAAATCACTCGAACCTCAATATACTTAATGTGGAGTTCTATGAGATTTTATGCAGGTTTGTTCCCTAAAGGTGTTTTACCATTTCAAGGTTTATGACTTATAAATCACTAAATTTTTCCTCTTGTAGTTGATGTAGGCCTTATTCATCCCTACATTCCTTAAACCACATAGAACTTAAGGGGGCACTGCTCTTATACTATATTGTAATATTATAGCATTCCTAGTGAAGTATTGTCCCAATCTAATTAGGTCTTATCCTTATTGAGAAAGTCTCTTCTTACATGATTACTTATCTCAAAATTACTATAACTCTAGTATACTTATCATAGAGTTCTCAAGGAATCCCATGTAGATTTATCTTTGATAAGTATCTCACAATTTTAAGGCTTATTATTTGTAAAACTCAGGATTTACTCTCTTATAGTCGAAGTATGATTTATTCATCCTCATAACCCTAAAAGCCTTGCATTGGAACCGCACTTTTACCCATGCATGTTTTCTTCCAACTCTCGTTGAGTGATCCAATTTATTTTATCTAAAGTTCAACAAGTAATTGATTGGAAAGTCCATAAAAAATTGATATAGAAAAATAATAAAAAATGCTTAGATGATTAATTCCAATTAACATGGAGTGGAATGCAATTTTTTTCCATATCATGCTTAACCATTTTTGGCCACATCATGTAGCTTTCAAAAAACTTTTATGTAGAAAAAGTGTTGTTTACATTAACAGTTGTTATCATTAGATAGTTACTCTAGAATTGCATCAAATTTATGTCTTTGCAAGCTTAATTAGCTATCATTTTATAACAAAATTGAATTAACATGCAATCAAGTAGAACTAATTAACAAGTTAGTATATCGAGCAATTGAAAAAGTAAATCAAACCTAATTAATAACTCAACCTAAGAAACACGTACATTGACCAAGAATTAGGTTGAGTTGTTCGCATTAGTTTCTTGCTCATTGCCACCTTATTCTTCTCCCACGCTCAATGCTTTTTACTGCTTGCTTTTGTTCTTGTCTAACCTTTTCATTTTTCACTCCCATTCCGATTCCTACTCGATGTTTTCTCGTGCTCAAAATGTTTGTTGCTTCTATTCCGTCATTCCCACCATTACCTTATTCCTCCCTTGTCATCTGTTTATCATTCGCCTATTGAATTATGTCTACCAAGAATTCGTTGACTACATCATCCTTCACTTTCCTTCTTGTAGATATTTCAAATCATCTAATAACTCTCCAAATTTCAAAGCTAAAGCCTCATGAGATATTTTTCAAAGATTTGAAACTTTTATAACCGCCTTTTTTCTTATTCCCATTGTTGAGCCCCACAAAGAGAAAAAAGGAGCCATTTGAAGAGAAAATTAATTGTATCCATTAGCTTGGGCTGTGTCATTACAAGAAATTGATTTCTCTTCTATTACTTCTTCCTCTTCACAAATTCTACTATTATTATGACACTATTTCAACTGGTTTATATAGACATGTGGGAACCAATACCTATTATGTATTTATTTGAGTTTTCTTGTTATGTTCATTTCCTAGATGCTTATTCTACATACCCATGGTTGTTTTCTTTAGTTCATTGTTTAGATGTTCTATAAAATTTTATTATTTTTATTTCTTTAAATATTTTTTTTGCAAATACATTTTGAACAAAAATTAAATGTCTTCAATCTAAAAGTACAATGAAATTTCTTTTTTGTGCTGTTCAACATGATTTAGCATTATTTAGTTTTTCATATCATCTATTAAGTTCACATGTTCCATAGTAAAATGGTTTGGCTAAGCATAAATATTGTTATATTGTTGAAATGAGTTTGTTAATATTAGCTTACTCTCACATACCTATTAAATTTTGGAATTTTGTCTTTGAAACTATTATTTTCATTATTAATATATTACCGGCATGTTTTTTTCAACACCTAACACCATTACAAATGTTTATTGGTGCTACTCTAGATTATATTTTTCTATGGTCTTTTGACTACAAATGCTATCATTATTTTCATCCACATAATTCTAATAAACTTTAATATCATTTTCAACAATATGTTTTCCTTAGCTACTTTGGTTCATTATTTTGCTTATCAAAGCTATAGTCTTATGATAGATCATATCTGTATTTTAAAGAAATTTTCTTTGATGAATCTGATTTTCCTTAGTGCATACCATCTACCTTGATTCGTTCTCCCTCCTTTTTTACATACATCGTTATATCTAGTCACACTTATTTTGTCATCCTCTACTTTTTAGCCCTCCGTAACGCTGCATCATTTCTCTAGTTGTCTCTAACCTTCATAAATTTTATTCTTTCCCAACTCACTTATTCTATGACAGGGTTGATATATGGTCCTATAAATTGTCCCAATTATTTTATGATTATGAAATATCAATTGCATTGTAATTTTTTTCTTGCTTTTTTCCACCCTCTTATTTCAACATAGTAATTAAAGATTTCTTATAACATCAAGCTATGGTTGAAGAATACAATATCTTAATTGCAAATGGAAATTGCTAACTTGCCCTTCTTCCCAAATTATGTCATATTATTGAATGTTAAGTGGATTTATCTTATTAATTATGCATCCATTGCCCCCCCTACCCATTACAAAGCTTGTTTGGTAGCCAAGAGACTCACACAACAATTTTTCCTTGACTATGTTGAATATTTAGTCTACTTATCAAACCGGTTACTATTCACGCACTTCTTGCTTTGGTTGTTATTCATGGATGGACTATTCATCAACTTGATGTTAGTAGTGCCTTCATGATTACTTGGACACTGGTGTTTACATTCAATAGCCACAAGACTTTGTTGACTAAGACTTTCCTGTGTCTGTAAACTTTGGAGGTCCTTATATGGCTTAAAACAAGTGCCTCATGTTTAATGTATTCACCTCAGCACCTTCCTCTCAAAGTTGGATTTTCAAACATCTAAGGTTGAGGCCTCTCTTTTCATTCAAAAAATAACATATTCAGTCTATATTCTTATCTATATGGTTGATATTATAGTTAATGGTTCATTAGCTGCACTTCTTAACTTTATTGCAATCTTTATAGTTGGAATTTTCAATTAAGGACCTTGGTCCCTTGCATTATTTTCTTGTAATTGAGGTTCATTTGCAAGCTAATGGCATTTTATTCACTCAAGCCAAATGCATCCTTCAACTATTAAAGCACTGGAATCTCCAGTACGTGAAAATGGTAAACACCCCATGGCAACTTCTTCTAGTTCACCTTCTCAATTTCCTTTACTTCCTCCGACTGGATATTGGAGTATTGTTTGTGCTTTACAATACCTCTTGTTGACTCGCCTTAATATTTCTCTCTAATTAACTTCTTATGTCAACATCTGCATGCCCATCTCGATTATTATTGAAACATGGTGATTGCTCTAATATCTCAAAGTTTCTATTTTGGTTTGCATATTTCTAAATCATCAAACTTCACCATCAATGCCTATTTGGGTGCTGATCGTGTAACTTAATCCAATTGTAGCACCATTGGTGGAATTGCTATTTATCTAACCTCTAGTCTCATTTCTTGTTGCTTCTAATACTAATGCAGTTACTTGTTCAAGCATTGAAGTTGAATGCAAGAGCTTGGCTTATATTGTTGTTGAATTATTATGGTTACAATTGCTCTTTAATGAACTTGTTTGTTTCCTAGTTTCATCACTCACTCTTTGGTGTGATAATATCTTGGCATCATTTTGTTAAAGAGTTGCAAGTTTATTATATCTCTTCCAAATACCAAGTAGCAAACATCTTCACAAAGGCTTTGGCCTTGCAAAGATTTCAATTTTGTCAGTCCAAGTTTTCTCTTCGGTTTCCCATGTTCAATTTGTGTTGGGTTGTTAACCAAAGTCTCTTTACAACGATAACTTGAGGTCCAGTTGTGTGCATTAGAGTTTTTCATGTTTCTTCTTTTATAGTCTCAATCTGAATTGATGTTACCTTAGTATTGTGTATATAAATATTTGTGTTATTAAGAGAAACTTGAGCAAACAGTTTATAACAATGCCAAGTCACAATACATCAACCAGGTACAAAAAGCTATCATAAAGTTTGCTAATGCACTATGGGAAAATGATTATTCATGGTTAGATCTTGTTGTGTCGACAAGAACTCCCATACCTAATCATTGTAGAAAGTGGTTGCCAAAATTTGAAGCGATTTAGTACCATGCTACACTTAAACCTCCAAGCAAGCTCATTACCAAACAACTCCTGAATGATTTGATGATCTCACTAGTCATCAACTTATCAATGGCATTGAGGCATTGGCCTCCCATCCAAAGGAATGATAGTGATTTGTGGCTGAGTGGTAGTGGAAAAACAAATGTTTTCTCCTACTCACTAGCACATGTTCCTTCAAAAAACACTCCCTCCAAACAAATCAGTATCCAAACCCAAGATTCTACCTTGCCACAAATTATCATGTCCATTGTACTTGAGACCCACCACCTAGTGACTATTATCATCTCATAGGAACCTAGACATTAGGTAGTTCAAGGCCCTCCAGCCTTTGGGTATGTCTCAAGCAAGGTAGTGTATGGAATGCCTATTTTAGGCCACTCCTCCAAAGGAGTGGTCTCATCACTTTATTAATTAATGTACTCCAATGTATTGAGAGGATCATATATATGAGAAAGCATATAAATAGGCATGAAGGTAAGGTTGCTTTTGATGAGCACTACTTTGTCAACCAAATAGAGAGAGTGAGCACTCTTTAAATGAAATCTTGTTTCTCATCAAAGAAATGATGTTTTGGAATTTACTTGGACAAGTTGACCTGTTCATGAGGAAATGCTTAGGTGTGTCTCCAATCTAATTACTCAGTTATCATCAGCGTATTTGTCCACATTGTTTTTTCTTTGGAGCCCACTTATTGAACATGTTGGGATACTTGTAAAAGTTGACCCATTATCTTGAAAATATATAACATGCATTCATGATCTAAGGGTTACCAATAGTCTGTCAAGATAGAGAGAGGATTAGTTTTTGTGATGATAGTTTTATCCATCCCTTCAAGTTTGCATCTAATCTAGTGTCAAATAAACGAGGAGATTTTAATACAAAATATGAAATACAAGTCAAGAGGGCACTTTTGCCTTAACCCACACGTGGGTTGAATCTAGTTCATTCTGTTGAAAACCTCAGTAGAATAGCATGTTTAAGAACCTAATCACACTCTAATGGAGGAAATTAGAAATGCTTTGGAATAGTTGGAGGAATTCTTATCTTACTTAGTCATAGGCTTTATGTCGGCCTTAAACATTGTAAGAATTCTTTGTTCTCATCAAATTATGAACTATTGCCTGAGCTAAGATGCACTTTTTTTCTATAAGTTTGTCTTAGTTGAAATTTGTTTGCTCGACTTCAGCCTGCTTTCTTATATGGCACTTCAGTTTGCAAAAAAATGACCTTAGCCATTATTTTGTAGTTTGTAGTGCAAAGAATAATATGCATAAATTGTTTTAGACATTTGGCCCTATTAACCTTGAGACAAGGACTACCAGTTTGATTCCACCTTTGAGGCATTTGACCTCCCTGAAAAAAAGTGAAGAATTGCTTGCATGACTTCAGCCTTAGCAATCCCTTTAAAAGAAATTAGTGATACCCTTTTCCTTTAATGAGAATATAGCCCAAAACTCCTTAGCCATAAAAGGGAAGTTAGACACCTCCTCGGAGATGATAGTCAAATGAGGAAAATGCTAAAAACTGCTAGGCTTAAGTTTGGTCTCCAGCATGAGAAGAATCCCCTAAAGCAGGATCTTCATACAATCATCCACCTCAACCTAGTTCCCTTTAGAATCAATGAGATAGGTGATCATATCTTTGCATCTTGGAAGTGGCAAACCAAGAAAAACTAGGCATTCTTTTCTGTGTGTGAGCCAACATACTTCAGCTTGTTGCCTTTTTAATTAATTTCAGTTTTAGGGTAATCCGTCTTTTTATTTAGCTGATGCAAAACCTTCTCCAGCTTCTAGCTTTTACTAAGTGACAACTATGTTTCTCCAAATGCCCAATCAATCCTAACACACTTGTGAATGAGCTCATAATTAATGACGCCCTGATCAGTACCAATAATCACCCACCACCTCATAAGAGCCCTCCCAGGTCAACAAAACTCCTCAAACTTTATAGCATATCATGCCACCTAGAGTTCAGCACATGATTTGCTAGAAGAAGAGGGCAAGGATCAAAAGCAACCCTAGAGTTGAGCTGAGAGAAAGCATCAAGGAAAATGGGTTTGTAAAACTCTATCTAGCCTCTCTCACACCCAGTTGATATTCCTTTACTAGTGCACCAAGTGGCAACAAATCATTGAACCAAAGATCATGAAGATCATCCTGATGTAGAAAGTCAACAAAATGCAATTGAAGCCATCTCTAAACTGGTTGGAGTTGAATTATTATAGAGCTCTAGATCTACAAACATCTTCCATGCTCTTTATGATGATGTTCACCAATTACTCTCCACTCCTGCATACCAATGATAATAGCCCAAATACAAACAGCCTGTTTGGTTGGAACTTACGTTGACACTTGTACGACTCTGTTCATCTAGGACACAAGGATACTATGAGACCTCTCTACAAAAGGCCTCACATGTAAGCTCCCTTGTTTTCTAAATAGTTTGTAGGTTTCTTTGCTGTTGGAGTGGATATGGGTTTCCAATAGGACCACCAAGATGGGAAGATGTTCTTTTATTGTGCAAGTAATTGTGAGCACTTATTTTTCTTCATCTTGTTCAATTCCAAAAGATGAACCTATCTTTAAGAATGTGAGAGGGTCTAATGGGGAAATATTTAGAATTCCTCTGTTGTAATGCTAAGCAAAGGAGATTCAGTTGCATCCATCATGCCTTGTCCTTTAGTGAATTGCTTGAGTTCAACTTAACTTCATGAGAAACAATCAGAGCAATGGATTCTTCTCTTAAAGATGCATTGTTTCCCTCAGAAGCATTCACACCTCTAACTGAGTCAATTGGCTACAATTGATGTAGAATAACTAGGGGAAAATGATGCAATCGCCCATGTAGAACAAAATTAAAGAGAAATGATATAAAAATCAAAAGAGTTGTTTGAACATGTTTGTATTCTTAGTTTTCAGTATTCACACATGGGAAAAAAGTGTGTAAGCTTGTCTAATTTGTTAAAAAATTCTTTTGTTATTGTCATTATACGTTTAGCACGAGAAACCTAAATGCAAATGTCCAAAATTTTATAGGCAAATCAATTAAAACTGACAAACTTAATGATAAAATTAAACCTTATTTTAATTAGAGAAATATTGTTAACTAAGTAAAGAAAAGCTATTTCTATCTTGTTAAATTGTATAATGTATTTTTGTTGTGGGGTTTTCCTGAAATTCCTTGTGTCTCACTGCAACAAGCATCTGCAATGAAAGAAAAAATAGACAATTTTTGGAGGTCCCTATGGTAGAATGTATGCATTAATGGATTTCTACATAAAATTTTGTATGTAATATCAATTAAGAATGCTAGTAAAGGTTTGTTTGCTTATGTCCTTGAATGGTAGCTACGTTTTTTTTTTTGTTCAATACTTAAAGAGAATTCTATGGCACTTCATGCTTGCTTTCATTCAATTCTTCTTTTCACATGCAGGAGATTCATGAAGGTTTGAACTTCACTGCTCAGGGTGATGATGATCGTTATGGGATATTTTCAATTCAATTCTCAACAGATGGTCTAGAACTTGTTGCTGGAAGTAATCGTGACTCCATACACATTTATGACCTTGAAGCAAATAGATTAAAATCATGTTTTGAAGCTCATCTGGTATTTATTTTGAATTTATGCAGCTATTTCTTTTCCATACTTTCCAAGCTAAATTTTTAATGTAAATCTCTACTGCTTATGTGCAATATGTCGATGTATCTGTTGACAGTTAGAATGCAATGGAATGAGCAAGGATTTACTCATTTTTTAGGAAAATGTAAATGAACCAGGTTGACCTATCTTGATTAATAGTTACAAGATATTTTAAGTCGTTAGATTCAATTTGCTACTTTACTTTTTCATGCAAATTTTGAAAATCTTTTGCATATAAAAATACAAAAACAAAATAAAGATAAGTAAGAATATCTATCAAATCTATAAATCTTTTAAGATTTTGATCATAGTTATTTCAAAAAAAGGATAATTAAAGAGTTATGATGTCACTTGGGTGCTGATTAACAAGGTATTACGCAACGTGGTGCTACTTGATATTTGTCAAATAATCTTTGGTGGTTGGAGCTTCTGAGATTGAATGTGGTCTTGTCCTGAATACAATAAAGAATGAAGATTTGACGTGAATGACTCATCTTCTCGATGGTGATTGAGTTATGCAATACTAGGGTTTGTTGAAGATACATTAATTCATTTTGTAGAATAATGGAGATGTCGAATCCACTATCAAGGAGGGTGGTGAAACATCAATAGTCATGGCAAGTGGAGCTGCCCATGTAAAGACACCATTTTGGAAGATATGGGTTATGATCAACTCATCATCTTTCTATCAAAGGAGAAGCATAACACATTAGGAGTTGGTGGAACCAAAAGAAGTAATGAAGTTATGGTTCAAATTTGTCTTCCTTGGCTTTCAATGTAATGAGTCATAGGAATGAACCTTATTTTTTAAAAGTTGTAAGAGATTAAGGTATCACACCAAGTCAAGGATGAAATCTATGAGAGAACTTAAGGAGATCCAAAATAGATAATGTAGCAACTTATAGTCAATTTTTTGTCTTGATTTAGTTGAAATTAGTCCAACTACTAAACCAGAGAGTTGTAAAGCTTCTTTTTAACTTTCAAATGAGTATAAATCATTTAAATTCTAATATTATGGCAAAAAATTACCAAAATATAAAGAGTTTTCTAGGACATCTTAACTTGATTGAATGGTTCAAACAACCAAACTAGTTTCTTTTTTCTTTTTTTGAAGAATGCAAGAGCATCACTAATATTATTATTGTAAAAATAGTGTACGAATATTCTACTTATAAGCCAAACATTCTAGTTGGAGTTTTTAATAACCAAAATGCTAGTCTAAACCTATAGATTTACAAAAAATGCAAGAAGTGAAAAACGCATAAGCTATGAGTTACAAGTTTAGCCAATCAAGATCTACTATCCATTCCTTCTAATCAATGAGATATCTAGAGGATGGGTAAGGGTAAGAGCAAAAGGTAGAAGTCCAGAGGTCAATGAGGGAATGGGTAGCATAGCAATCCAATCTAAGGTGGGGATAGAACAAGCGTCCTTACAGAGAAGCACCAATGGGGAGCATTCGCTTATAGTTCCCCATCAGGTGGGAGGCATTTTAGGGTGTAGGTCCGGCAAGGACCGAAGCACGACCTTGTAAATTACTATGTCCATGACCATAAGGTGAGGGAGGAAGCCAATCACAAAGTTCACAAAACCAATCAAACATATTGGAGTTTCCTAAAAAGTTAAGGGAGACACAATGGCTTAGTAGGAGGAGTGGGGTGTCTTAAGGTTCTTCACGCAAGAAAAAGATAGGGCACAAATCATAGATCACCTCCACTTATAAATGCAAGTCATTAACAATTATTAGAATAGATGTTGGAAAAGAACTAGTTTATCCTCCACATAGACGTGGGCAAAAGTAATTCTAGAGTTGTTGGCAAATATCTTGTCCATCTTGCCTGGCTTGACAATAAAACTAGCAATTTTTTAGAGGAAGATTTGGGATTTGATGTGCAAAGGGAGTCTACAGAATTTTATCCAAAGAGAAATGTGATCAAGACGGTCCTTGTTTAGTGAAATGTTGGGGTTCCACTTATAAAGATGAGGGTGTGTCTCTAACAGTCCAAATACCAACTTAAAAGATATTGTTAAGGTTTGAAACTAAAGAGAATTTGAACAAGAAAAAACCCTCGATGGAGAGTGAAAGCCTCAAAGGTGTGTTTACTGTCCCATAATTTTTTAGTAACATCTAATACCATGGAGTAAGAAAGAGAGTTGCATACCTATGTAATAGCAAATGAGAAAGGGACAGCTCAATAGCTACTAGCAATAAACTTCTCTGTCAAAATTTCCACATTATTGGTCTAATAAGTGATAAAGTTCAAGTGCTGAGAGGAGTAGGTGTTTTTGAAGAATAGGTTGTAGTCAAGAGACAGGTTAATAAAAATAGTACAGGCTGAGTGGTTGTCTAGGAAGAGATGGTCATTAAGCTAATTTGAAGTTGCAAGACAGACTAGTCTTGAAGGGTCAAGATGTCTCAAACGTGTAGGATTGGAGACATGAATTATTGGGGATGGCGATGTGGTGGATGAGGGATATGTAATGATTTGGGGGAGGAAAGGTAGGTCAAAGCATTGTGGGAGAGATTTGAGACAACAAAGATTGCTACAAAGTAAAATGGGCTAGGTTGGTTGCCCAAGAATGGAGCAAAAGTGGGAGGGACATCTAGTGAGCTACTAGAGGAGGAAGAAGGGTAACAAATCTCTTTTAGTAGGGAGCAATAGAAGAACCAGAGGAAGAAGGGTATGATAGAGCTCCGGAGGAGGATGAATAGTCGAAAAAGGAGGGTGGTGGGGAGGATGGAAAAAGAGAGAAAAATGTCTTTCTTAGGGATTGGTGGGGTGTCAAAAGAGACTTTGTAAGTAGTAATGGATCTAAGGAGGAGATGGAAGACATCATCACCTAGAATGGCCATGAAAAAGGTGGCCAAAGGGCAAGTTGCCTTATCAAGAGTAACAAGAATATGAGAAGAAAGTAGGAGGGGGTGCTAAGGATGGGGAGTCGAGCATAGTGTTGAGGTTAAGATCAAGAGTGACAAGCTTAGAGTACTATGAGCTCTGGTCTAATAGGCTTGAGAGTTAGCACAACGGATGGTGGGCACAATGGAAATCTTGAGAACTGTTTGAGATATCTACGTGATGGTGAGGGGGTGAATGAGGATAGAGAGCTTGAAAGTGGCAAATGGCGAGGAGGACCACTTTTGATTTCATGGTTTGATTAAATGTTTAGTCTTAGGATCTAATAGCCCGATCAAGGTGAAATATAAAGATATCATTCCAACTTTGAATACAATTGACTTGGATATTTTTGGATATTTCAAACATAATTTTTTAAGCCAATTTTGGAGACAAATCTAGATCTAATCAAAGGGGATTTGATTTTGATTTAAAGACGTTACTTCTATCTTATGACATTTATTTCTTTTCAAATTTGTAAAATGTCCCTTATGATTTATAAATGAGAATTTGTAGAGATCTCTTCATTATCTCATCTATTCTCATCTTGAAAAATTTGAGAAATCTGACAAGAGAAGGCTATAATTGGGTGATAGACCAAGATCTAGTGAGGGAGATACATTGTGAGATCAAGTTGAGGGTTGGATACAAGAATTTTGAGGAGATTCATTGATTGGTTCAAGGCTCGTTGTCAATGGAAGGGCTATGTGAGTCTTTGGAGGTAGGTAGTTTGTGTCTTGTACTTGGTTTGGGTTTTATGTAATAAGGTATATTGGTGTTTTTTTTCACTTTGTTGTGTATTTTCTCTGCAGTATATTTAATTGACTAAGTTTTTCTTGCATTTTGTGTGTGTTTCTTTGCATTATGATTTGATCTATCATACTTTTCTTTCTTGTGTGAAAGTAAATATTGCATCCTAATTTCTTTCCTCAATGTTAATATTGATTTACTATGTATCTACATGTTTAAATTAAATTGTATGTTGTTTGCTAATTTTCTATTCATTTTAAAAGCATTTTATTTCTTGCTATGATGAGATCATGGTAATGCGGACTCCATTTTTCATTATTGTATCTTGGTTTATAATCTCATTATGTTACTAATTTCATAATTGGGATTTCCCCTTAAAAAAATCTAATTAGTTGAACTTAGCGAATTTTACGTTAATTCAATGAAAAAAGAACATATGAGAATGCACATTTATTGATTTTTTTTTTTTTGTTTTTTTTTTGTCTAGAGTGATGTGAATACAGTAACTTTTGCGGATGAAACCGGTAATATCATGTATTCTGGAGGTGATGACAACATTTGCAAGGTAATTTTTCTATAATACATGTCACTATTTTATTTTTTTAGAATTGTATTTGTAAGTAAATTCTATTTTGATGCTTTTTTTACAATAATTGGGTTGGTTTTTACTGAAGCATGATTAAGTATTTGAAATAATAATAACCTATATGCTCAAGTCTATGTCCTATATTTATGTTAACTAATTTTTTTGTTTCCTCAAAGTTCAAGACGAAAGGTTTTGTATTTTTGTTTTTCAGCATAGCTATATCTCTTTTTTTTTTAATATTATTGATCTGCTATGCACCAGCTTAACTAAGTAAACTGAGAATATATAAAAAAGATCTTGTTCATTTCTTATTGGCCATGACATGGAGTTTCACAATAATGTCAGTAATCTTAAAGATATTGTTCCAAAACCAATCCTGTTATGACTATCAAATTTGTCACCATGAAATTATTTAACTCTACATTTGCAATTACAATACCTTGATTCTACCTTTCTGAAGTGATGCGGACCAGAATGATTCCATATCTAAAACTCCTGGAAACATTTCAAAAAATGTTATTCATTACATTGCATAGAGTTTTGCACCTTTCATCTCAAAATGTTGTTTTCTAATCAATTTATTTCTACCATTTGTTCATTAAATGTGCTTTGATTATTATCATTTTTAATAATGTTTTTCTTTAGGGTCCCTTTTATGGGTAGCAAAAATCCATAAAGCCTAATAAGTCAGTGAAGGATTTCATTGAGCTACATAATCAAAGCAATTTTGTTGACATAATAGAGACAAGCAGCTAATTGATGTGCATCATAGATAAAGTTTACTAAAAGGTCCAAATCATGTGCAACATTTTTGTTTGGCAAAAGGCCGAACATGTCAACACCATGTAGATACTTGCCGATGGCAACAAACATGTGTTGATTTTTCAGAAATATTCAGGCTTTTGGAAAGCTCTTGAGTCTATGCTGATGTCCATATATCGCAATATAAAGAAAGAAAACCAAGCCATGCAAAAATGTTTGAAGTCAATAACCGTGTTATAAGAAGTTCTATGTATTAGCTGCGTGTTTGGAGCATGGTGTTCTTTATTATAGAAATGTGCATATTGTTGATTCTAAACTTTTTTTCCTTTTGGGCAAATTACATATAGGCGCTCATTTTTATAAATTGCCAAATAGGATCGTGTATTTCATGAAAAAGATGCAGACAGGACCCAAGCAGCGTAACTTTGTGACTGCATGCTGAGAAAGACTTGAGAGACCTTTGGATTAGCTATCCTACCGATTTAAGCTTCTTTCTTGTGACTTGATGTCTGCGAAACCATAATCATAGCAGAAGGGCAACAAGTGATACCAAAGTAGTGAGAGGTATCACATGGTAGGTCTCAGGTATGTGGTTCTATAGATTTTGGTTTCCGAATGCTTTTCTATCTTCACAGATTCATTGTCCTTAACTTCTCAAAAATACATGGGAAGGTCTCATCTTCGTACAATTTAAAAATTTTATGTTTGAATACATGGACCTTGATTTGTATGCACGATTTGATATTGAAGTTGTTTTGATAATAGCAAGAGATGCAAATCCAAATTTGAAATCATTTGATGGAAGCTGTTTTGAAGGGAATCAGATTGACATATCAAAATCAGGTGTGATAAGAATTACTCCGTCTGTTAGCTCTTTTGACGAGTTTGTTGATATCTACCTGTATGGGGATGAATGTGTGGGAGATGGCTACTGATGATTTAGCTGGTGATAAGCATGTTCAGGATAATGACGAAGGCAACACATAACAAGCTGAGGATGCATGTGACGTTGTAGGCTGTGGGGTGACGTGCAGAAAATGGAGAAGACGAAGTTGATTGGCATAAAAAAGGGGAAGATGATGATAGTTCTGAGGGTGGTGTGGGAAAAGGTAACTCGATTATGAAGATTACTCAGTAGAAGTGGGAACCAATGACATGAAATGATTTAAGGTGCTTCTATGATTATTGAGAGGGGCTTTTACAACTGACTTGCCAATGTTGTTTGATACATGCTGCAACAGATGAGGTATGTGAGCAAGAAGGCAAAGAAAACATCAATAAATTGTTAAGAGAACCGATTGATGTGAGCAAGTTGTATGGAATCAAATGTTGAGTGGAGAAGAATGTGCTGACGTGGGTCCAATAATGTTGAGTTGAAAAGCAGCACATAGCTCAAGTACATTGGTGAATTGCATAGAGCAGTAAGTTGATTTTCTGTTTCTGAAGCTGTCAGTTTCAAGAAAGTGAGAAATAATGCTATTTTTAGTTTTGGAGTCTGAAGCGGTGGTGTCATTGCATTGGATGGAAACCTGTGCTGTCGTTCCACTAGTTTAGAATTGTATGGACATTTTAGATAATTTTGGGTCAATTTTGGTCATGAGGTTTGGATGAATTGTGTGAAAATGTTGCTGATTTCCAGGTTTAGCTCAATATAACAGAACTCAATGTTTCCATCTTTATATGTTTTAAAAGAAAGTCTATGTAAAATGTTTGACATTCTGTAATATAATAAATGTTAACTGATATCTCCAGCTTGCTGTCTCCATAGAATGTTGGTTAACAGGTTTTTTGTGTCCTATTCATGAAGTACAGCTTATCCCTAAGAATGGATGATCAAAGGTGGTAGAAGTGTTGTTGAATTGGTTGATTTGTTCGCCAACTGCAATGCAGATTTGAACATTTTTAATAGAATTTATGCATACAACTAATTTTAAAATACACATTTGAAACTTCATTGCCTAACCAAATTGAGTTCACTAAATGTTACCTAGATATGAGCTTCAACATCATGCAAGTTCCATCTGTCAACTTAGCCCAATTGATTTCACTTGAATAAACACATTAGATTAATAAGACATAATTACTGCTCATGGCACAAGCAGCTACTGTAATTGGATTTTAAGAGTATAGATATGATATTCTACTAAATCTATCTTCATCTTCATTGATGCCAAGTCCTAATCAACACATGCAATGGCACCAACAGAATTAGTTAATAAGTTGTTTTACTCCATATTTTCCTTGGGCTAGCATTGAACCAAGGAAAATGTTGATGCTTCTTCCTCTGACGAGCACAAAACAGTTGACCTGGAATTTCAGTGGACTCTCAGACCTTCACTGCACACCTAAAATGACATCTATATTTACAGTTCTTGAAATCTCTGAGTTTTTAATGGATTATGTTTACTACAACTTGATAAATTGTTCTCCATTTAACGTATAACAAACATAATGATTTGAGCAGCATCAGTATGAAAACAACTAATATCAAAATAATTAAGTGAACGATAAACAGCACTATAGTGGAAGAACTTACAGTGGATAGTGTCAAGCTTCCTTGGTGAGAATCTTCTCCTAGCTTTGACTACGTCAAGCTTGAGATTTCCTTTCACAGTGCCTCTTTGAAACATGCAAGATCTCTCATGTTGACTCTTGGAAGTGTGGAGATGAGGAAGGGATATTAGGGTGGGTAAGGATAGGATGAAGTTATTACTAATTTGGTATCATGCTCCACAGGTGCTATATTTGAAACATAAGCCATCCACTAGTTTTACTAGAATTTGTGAGTATTTGAGCCTATTTGCACCTTTCATGAAACTAGTGAACCTAATAGGGTAACTTATATACATCTTGTTGTTTTGCTGCTCTGTTTTCAGATCTAAATGTCAAATCACATGTTTTGTTTGTGTATTAAATATGCTACCAAAAGCTCTGCACTAGCATGCATCCTCTTTGTGACTTTACAATCATGTACAACACACTAGTAAATACTTTGAAGACCCTCCAAAATCACAATCATGTTTTATACAGCACAAAATTGTAGATCTGCTGAAAAGAAGTTATCATATGTAGCAAAACATAGCTGTAAAACTAAGTTCCATCCAATACTTCTTAACAAATGGTTTCTAATGCTTGGGTTTGATTAGTTCATGATCACTATTGATGTATGCAAACGATACTCTTGCATGGCAGATAGGTTTGCCCGAAATGTTAGCATGTTTCCTTACAGGTCTTAATGGGAAAAACTGACCATTGATCCTGTGATTCTGTCCAGCCTCTTCCTTGGTGCTTCCTCAGTTAAGGGAGCATGCATGTATTGTGTTGTATGAATGTTCAAAAATGATGGAAAATTAGGATCGCAGAAGGAATGTGTATAGATTTTATGGAAAAAATTTGAATGCTTGACATGAAATTTGAGAAGTCCAGAATTAATAATTCTCATCCAATAGGAGTAAATTTTCAAGTGATGCCTAGGTGTGATAGGTAAATTTTCTTGAATTTATCATGCAAGGGAATAGAGTTACAGATATGAATATAACTTTGAAGCTGAAGATGAGCATTAAAATAGAGGTATCTCCATGGTTTTTTTTTTCAGAATATAGACAGCAAAAGTTGAATAGAAAATGGTCAGGAATTGATCCCAAGATCTTGATAACAGCTTCCAAAATCTTTACTAATTGAGCTAGTAAACAGCCATCTTTGTAAATGCTATATGATAAAGATCTTATAAACCAAAGTTAATTAGCTTAGCTGGTAAAGATCTTTGAAAGTTGTTAGCAGATTTAGATTGATCCTAGTCACATGAAATCTCAACTTTATTATTATTATTTAAAATGATAAATACTGACAGATTGAAATAATATAAAAGGAATTGGATGAGAAAAGATGGGAAAAATGTGTATGGTTGTAGGTTGTGTAAAATGACTTGGATAAACTAGAGTTAGCAGCTCGTACAGTGCCCAAAGCAGATGGGTGGTGAATAGGATTCATTTGACAGAAATAGTTGGGAAGATGCTAATATTGATGCGATCACCACATTAAGACTTATAATTTTAACACCGTTCTAGGTTTTCTGATTAGTATTTAATCACTGTGCTGCATATTCAAGCATCACTAATAATTTGACAAGTTTATGTACTGGTTTATATTGAATTTTCTTTCCTATTTAATGATGAAATCTTTAAATTTCAGGTATGGGATAGGCGTTGCTCTACTGCAGAAGGAAAAGCAGCTGGTGCCTTATTAGGTCATATAGAAGGAATTACATTTATTGACAGCCGGGGTGATGGACGCTACTTCATTTCAAATGGGAAAGATCAGACTACAAAATTGTGGGATATCCGCAGAATGACCTCCAAACCTAAATAGTAGGTGTTATGATATCCAGTCCTTTGAATCTTTAAGTTAAGATAAAAGTTTGCAAAATGTTCAGGTTTTCAATGGATGAAACCCAACCTTCTTGTGTAGTGTTAGGAGTTGTGGAAGGTTCAAATAGTTTTTTAGTCTTGGATTAAGCTATAACCTACATCTTATCATATTAGTCATGGAGATGCTTTAGATAATGTGCTTGTGCTTTTTGTAGATGGTAACTTGGATTGTTGAGCCCTATTCTGAATTAAAAAGCTAATCTGTTGTGAAAAAACTAGGAGCTAAGATGCTTAGGAATTATAGGATGAAGGCATCATTAATGAAATGAAATTTGATGGATGTTAAATTCATTATTATCATCAAATAGTTCTGGTGATTGAGTGATAAATAAGTTAACGAGATCTATTGTAAAATAGAATGAACTGTAGATGATTTTTTTTTTATTTCTTAATCTGGACCATGTTGTTAAAAGTTGACAGACATCGAAAATGACATATAAGAGCTGCATAGTGTCTTTAAATTCCATGTAATTGAGTACTATATTCTATTCTTACATGAAACAACCCAAGGATTTTTTTGAGTTGAATGACCAAAAAAACCCAACTCAAAATTCCCAATCGTCTTGGTCGCTGGATTGTACATGACTACACCCAAACCCAATTCAGCCTAGTATTTTTAGTTTTGGACAACTAAAATTCTGGTAGTTTTGATTGTTTTAGTATTTAATTTTGGTTTTCTTAAATTATATTTATTTTATTTTACTTAATTTTAAACTATTTTAAATTTTAAATCAAAAAACAAAATTATAAAAAATATTAAAAAAATGAAAAAATAATTTTTTGAAATTGAATTATGAACTCAAATTACCAATATTTTTTTATTTTTTAATTAAAAAAAAAGACCAAAAGTTACATGCAAACACAATTATGAAAACCATGAATGTTCCTTGGTTGGTCACATGGATTTGCATGAATGTTATCTTTTGTTGGAAAATGATTTGATTAGTCATTTGACAAAAAGATATCATATTATCATAATTGAAATACAAAAAGTTTGGCTTATTATTAGTTAAATAACGCTAGTCAATGATCCTGATGTTATTAGAATAAATAGTGTTACCACCGTAAGGGTTTTATACACCAATAGTAGCATATGACAATGATGCCTTATGTAAACATTTTCAAAACCTCCTTCCCTATTCCTTTGACATTGTCATCACCTCGTTTATTTACATATATAGTCTCTAGCATGTCTAGTCTTCTATGATGGTACAAGGAGGCACATTGTAAATTTCTTGCATTTCAGGAGGTCAGCTGCCATGTTTTCATCATCATCAAGTTGCTAGAGTTTAGCAGCTCATTTTCCAACCATTATTTTCTTTATCATCTAAAACTTGGTTTCGTTCTCACTAAACTGTTTAGTCAATGAATCTTCATTAAAAAAAATGTAACAAATAGTTTCGTGCTTATTGAAGTTGTGTTTTTAACTGGCTTTTCAAGAGTTCCTTGTTTCTAAACTTAAAAACACAATTCTAACAAATAGTTTTTATCAAAAAAATTATTTTCACTCACATAAAACTCTATTTTAAAAAACTTCCTTTTTCAAGTCTTCTTGCTAAAGTCTATGCAAATAGAGCTTTAAGCATTTTCCTAGACTTTGACTTCACTTAATGTACAATGTTTTGCAAATATCAGTAATTGATAAGAATGCAAAAAAAAATGTCAGACTAATGGTCATGTATGTACACTGGAATAATAGTATATTAGATGTTATACTTTGTCTGAAGTGAATATATTGAGGATCCTTAAAAAGTGACGTAGTTGTCACTAATCCATGAAACAAATTGGACTACTTGTCTAATTTAATTCAAGTCTTATGCTTGACCTAATTTTCCATTGACCTAGGAAACTAGGATCAATCACACCAACTTGAACTTAATTATAAATTTAGCAAAAAAGAGTTTTATTAAAACCTAGATTAAAGTAAACTTTTATCTTGTTTTCTTATTATTTTTTTATGCAGTACTATTTTATTTGTCATCTTTATCTTTAAAAAATTATAACATAAATATTTCATTGTATAATTGTGCAATGTTAGCTTTGTTTAACATCTGGATTTTACCTGTTTTGATTTTGGCAACATCTTTAGGAGTTGGGATAAAGCTTATGAAGCAATGAAACTTCTCAAGGATATTAGCATTTGTATGGTTCTTTTGTTGAACTTGATTTGTGCAACATGTTAATAGGGATATGGCCTATGCATTGAAATTTCTACAAGTAGGTTGTATCTATATGATGCTTTTACTGGGTTCACATCATCTTTGATATTTGCCCAATACCTTTAATGAATGCTTATCCTTTAGGTGAATAAAATGCTTCAAGTGGCTTATTCAGCTTCTTAAAATGTAAATTTGTAGGTATACTTGTGATACTCATTATAGAACTTTTAGATCCATTGTGAATTATATAAATAATTTTTAACAAGTATATATGTAATTTTTATCTTCTTAGGCATAATAGCAATCAGCTATCCTATGATTGTTGATTCACTTTTGAATACTTATTGCAACGATTGGCACATTCTACAATGTGCTAATTGTTTTTGTAATATTTCTTCGAATAATTAATCGTTGTCACGGATATATTGGAGCAATATATCTTCATAAATTTAAGTTCAATGTAATTTATAAACTTGCATGTTTATTGGTATTTAATAATTGTTTTCTGTAAGCATCCTTGGAGATTGTCAGACCAAGTCATGAAAATAGCCTCTTATCAAATATAGCGTAAGGTTAGGTACAATGGACCTTTTGGGTCCTACCTTGCCCTGGACCTGTGGATGCTTTTTTATAATTTATTGTATCAGCATTTTTGAGACCTAACCTTTATAGTATATGTATTTCATTATATTATCCATGCTTCGTAAACTGAAACTATTGATCATGGTATTCCTAGGTTTTTCTCATTCCTCCAGTTCCATGCTTTAAAATACACAGATGGATGTGACAGTAAATGATTGTAGTTGGCAGGCCTAATCATCTGGCATCTTTAACTGGTCTAATTCATGATAGTTTCAAGATTTTCCATGTTATGAAGGAATAGCTCTTTGCTACTTGTTTATCTGGTTTTGGGGAGTTCCTAGTACATGGTGTTTACCTACAGAACAAGAAACGATGAACTGTCATACTAAAGTCATCCTAGATAGTTATTTTACTTCATGTACTATTTGCAGTTACAAACGACGGGATCCAAATTGGGACTATAGATATATGTCATACCCGGCAAAAGCAAAGAATTACAAACACCCAAAAGATCAATCTGTTGCCACATACAAAGGTCATTCGGTGTTGTGTACTTTGATACGCTGCCATTTTTCGCCTGCTCACAGGTGGGTTGCAGTAGTTGTCAGTGATGGGAATTTAGTTTTTCTTTTCTTTTACATATCACTATGCGATATTCAAGTGGGAAATTACATCCTTTCCAACAAGCATGAACTAATTCTGCATTTTCCATTGTCAGTTTTAATAATCATCTTCTTTCGGTACTCTGCCAAACTGCGAATATTGATTAATATAACTTACCATGCTGATATTTGTTTCCATGTCATAAACCGAGTTCATATAATCTGCTCATGTTACTTAAGAAAGGGTTCATATGAACAGAGCTGATTTCATTCATGTTTTTCAAATTCTATGTCAAAATTTTTTTTTTTTTCGTATTTTAATTTTTGTTAAATTATTTTTATCAAAATTTGATTTTTATTCGAAGTAAAGCTTCTTTCCAAAAAAAATCCTTCTAAAACCATTTTTTTCAAACCTTCTTTCTTAACTCATATTATTATCAAATAAAACCCATGAAATGGTAACTTTTGAGTCTGACTTGTATGTTGATCCCTTTGCAGCACTGGGCAGAAGTACATATATACAGGATCACATGATGGATGTGTCTACATTTATGAAGTGGTATATATATATTCACAATGTTTCTTCTATTCTTCATTTTCTTGTTCTTGAATTATTCTATTCCTTATGTTCATGCAATAGTTGCCATTACAATATTTCAAACCGCTTCTACCCAGCCAGATATGAAAAACAATAAAAAAACTTGTCAAAAATTCTGTTTAAGTTCGCATTAGCTTGGATAAATGCAAGCTATAAACCAAGTTTCTTCTCAATCCACCACAACATATCTTGCAGTTAGCATTGAATTGAGCCATCTTTCAAAAGATGCCTTGACAAAATCAATCCAGTGCTTAGGCTAATGTTTTAGCAACTGTTGAACTGGAACTTTGGCATTTTGGCATGACAGTAGAAGTTGTTATATAACGTCAAAGTTCATACAAAATGCAGGCTAAGGCGATGAACAAAGGTCCTTTGGGGCCAACTTTTTTCCCAAAAAACTAACCTAAACCATCATTCCCTAATCCCAAACTAAGCTGCCTTGAGTGTTCATTTTATGTCAACATTTGATGAAACACTGTGCTGTTGTCCTTGTTTAGGTCACTGGAGCACGAGTTGCAAAGCTTAACCTTCGAGGATCGACAGTGAGAGACTGCAGTTGGCACCCGTACTATCCCATGCTTGTAAGCTCTTCATGGGACTGCATTGTTGCAAGATGGGAGTTCCGAGGTACAGATGAAAACCCTGTCCCAAGAAGGAAGAGAAGACGGTGGTACATCGACTGAAGCTGCAGCTGTTGAAAACCTTCATTCTGCTCTCATATTTGCTGTATCAGATGGGTGTCCACGGTTTTTGCTGCATCAATGTAAGATTCTTCGTGCTTGTTATCAAAAGCACGAATCAGTAGAAAAAATTGTAGTTAAGCTTCTTGTCTGTTACAATATTGTACATATTATATTGTATTGTGCAAAATAGTTGTGGTTGCATAAAAGCATGTTTTGGTTTTTCAATTTACAGTGTATTTGGTTGGTTTTGGCTGAAACTTCACCTAATTTTCAAATTCATTAATGAAACTATAATTCTATACTTTATTGTTTGATTACATGTTTTTGTTATCATAATTTAATTTTATTATTTAGTTTTTTGTCATTGAAATTTAGTTCTTCGAAAATCTTTGCATGTTTTAAGAATTTAAGGAGGTTGTATCATCTATCAGATTGGTTTAATTACAAATCAGCATATAATTATTAGTAAATTTTGTTTTATATTTTAATATTTTGAGTAATGATTAAAATTTGAATGATTTTAAATAGATTTAAAATGTAATAATCTCATATTCATGTAATCTTTTATCTAATTAAATTTTTTTTAAGATTGAGTTTAATAGAATAGGTTTGTGTGACTAATTAAAAACCCAACTTGGTAAAAACCATTATGTGTGAGTCATGCATGAATAGCATGGAAATACATGAAAATATTGCTCCACTATAGTGGGCAAACCATTAGTGATGCACCAATCACTCGAATCAAGCTTAAACAATTTAATCAAAATTTTTGGACATAATCAACTTGATCATGCAAAGCTAATCTTGGGATGATCAATCACACCCATGTGAGCTACACATCACACAAACCAGTTAAGTCAAACAAGGCTGTTATACTAGTTAAGAGAACCCTGAGTTCAAAGTTGCACCCAACTAACCATTAAATGAAGACATATTTGGACATGGGTCAATCAATTGTGTATTTAAATTATAATATTATATTCAACTGTCAAGCATGCTCTTTTCTTCCATTTGGATATTTTTTATATAAGCTCATCCACAAGAAAAATCTTATCATCTTAAACTCAAAAAGAAGTTTTGTAATGATCTTCCAACAACCCTCTTTCCTACTGATCTCTTCCCCAATCAATCATTCCAAAAAGCTTACATGCCCTTCAAAGCAACACTCTAATGAAACATTCTCATATGTGAAAGGCTGAAGCATTCTCCCCTTCTCAACTTAGAACCATCCACCATCCTGCAGAACATTCCCAGCAACTTTTTATCAACAGTTTCTCCAATCACAATATTTGCCCAAAGCCCATTGTTGCAAGCAATTAACTATTTTTGCAGAGCTTTGACTTTTCTAGGTAACTACTTCACAGGCATTGAACAATTCTTAGAGACCATCTTGTGGTTAGCAAGTTTCCATGGTGAGCAATTGGGAGGAATGTCCAACAAGTTCATGACAACTATAAACAGCAAACAAAGAAACATGAAATGCTTTCCCTCTGTACAAATCACTTAGTTGAAAGTTGTAACAAAAGCACATCTATATGAAGCAAATGAAAGAAAAATATGTTGGAAGCCTCAGGAACTTTCAGATTGAAGCCCAATCTCTCTAACTTCTAACACCTCATTTTCCTCAGCATTTTGATGAGCAACATTTTGGAAGTCCAAAGCTAGCTGTTTATGTCGACTGAGGTCACTCAGATACCTTGTAGCATTATACTCCTCCATATCATATATCTCCTCGGAGTAAGTTCGCCGACGGAAGGAGTTTGGTTGCAATTTTGTCAAGCTTGTTTCCTCTTCTTCTCCCCTTAGTAGCTTCAAAACCTGCCATGGTGGGTTTGTGAGGGAGATTGCAGAGCACAATTACAATGCATAAATGTAACTGCACGTGAAACCATTTGCATGCCTGGCTCATCTCAGGTCGGAGTATTGCCGAGTGTTGAATGCACAAGTTGGCCGTTTCGGCCATTTTCTTCACCTGGTGGAAGTCGTAGGCATCACCAAGGGATGGATCAACCAAATCCCTGACACCATCATTCTCAATAATAGGCCTTGCCTGTAAAGAGTGTATTATTCTAAGATAGCAATGTGAAATGTTTGTTTGATGTGAAAAAACAAAAAAGCTTGACTCATTTTCTTAGAGAAACTTATTCAGAAAATTGTTGCAAACTAAATGCTGCAATGAGCTTAATTTGCCTTGCAGTTTGAAGGCTTGTAGATGTTTACATCATCAAACTACTCATTTTGTAGCAACCCACAACAAAAGAGAAAATATGGATGGTGAGGATACATTGATGATAATCAAAAGGCAGATTAGTTGAAGCAAACTGACCCAACCGATGAGGCTTCCTTGTGAAGAGTCTATTGCCTCACGTCCCGATATGAGCTCCAATAGTAGAACTCCAAAAGCAAACACATCTGTTTTCTCATCAACAATACCATGCATGGTGTACTCAGGGGCAACATATCTGCATTGATGAACAGAAAATTATAAAAATAAACTTCGGATGGCTATGTTAATTTTTCATTAGTCAAGGTAAAGATCGTATGCATCTATACCCGAAAGTCCCTTCAAAGCACGACAATATGTGGTGCGTCATTTGACCCGGTAACCACTTGGCAAGTCCAAAATCACAAATCTGCACCAGATTAATTCTTCTAATAAGGAAAGTATTTCCAAATTCAGCATAGCACCTGCAAAGTAGCAGAGTGCTCCAAAATCATAAACACTCACTACATAACAGACCTAAAATTTCCATGATATACCCATTTTATGAAGTTTCTGAATTCACTACACCAAAGAGGTCTCCTTCAACAAAGTAACAAGAGATTGCTTTACCTTTCCTACAATTTGCAATGTCCAAGAATATTGTGTGCTCATTGAATTTTCTTTGCTTTCTCCACAGAAATAAATAACAGCACGTCAAATGACACCCATGAAAAAGATAGTTTCAACTTACATAACCAAGTTTAAAAACATCTTTTCAAATGCTTCCCTTTTGACTGCAACAAACATTGTCAAACAGACATGAAATGGATTTTCATATTTTGCTTGAATTTATTATTCCATTTAGCATCTCCCTGTTTGGTACAATATGAACCCCATTTAAGAAGTAGCTTTTGCACAAATGGCTGAAATCAGTGAAGAACTGTGGATTTCCATCATTTCACATGCTTCCAACAACAGTTCAAAACAGCCTCATAAATATTCTGATGCAGATGTGAAAGCCCAACTTTCATTCAACTTCTTAGTACTTATTGGTGGCTAATGTTAAGAGGATATAAAATTGTGATGTTACAGCAATACATGAAAACAGCCTCATTAATATTCTGATGCAGATGTGAAAGCCCAACTTTCATTCAACTTCTTAGTACTTATTGGTGGCTAATGTTAAGAGGATATAAAATTGTGATGCCTTCAGTATTATATGTTACAGCAATACATGACAAAAATTTCAAACCATCACCTGAATCACCTCAGTTTAAAGAATTCTAACATTTTTTGGGGAGTGAGAATGAGCTCAAACAATACCTGCGGTTCGAAGTCCTCGGTAAGAAGAATGTTGGAAGGCTTGATATCTCGATGAATAATGCGTTTTTGGCACCTCTCATGAAGGTAATCAAGACCCTCTGCTGACCCAACGGCAACTTTATATCTGACCCCCCAATCTAGTTTTTCTTTAGAACCTTGAGGATAAAGAAAAGAAGCAATGAATGATTGAAAAAATCTCCAAAAGGTAAATTACATACATTGTTTAGGAAAAGCTCCTTCATACCATGAAGAAGATTTTCCAAACTCCCATTAGGGGACAGCTGGAGCACAAGATGCATGCCCTCTTCAACACCAACCCCAACTAACTTGGCCACATTTGGATGATCAATATGAACTATGATCCCAAGCTCGGATAAGAAACTGCTTGTCCTCTCTTCTGGTGTTCCTCTTATGAGCCTTTTGATTGCCACGAGCTGTCCATCTTCTAATTTACCCTTGTAGACTTCAGCATAGCCGCCCTTTCCAATGAGATTATCTGCTGAATTCGAGGAATCATCAGTCAATAGAAATACAAGATGAAGCTAACGGTGTCAAAAAGCTTGAACATAGACTAACCTTCACTGAAGTTATTAGTTGCATACTCGAGTTCTGATAGGGTGAAGGTCTTCAGAGAGGGGCCAAAGAAGCAAAAACCATTATCGACACCACAGTAAGGTTCATCAGCATCCATGCTCTCCCTCCCACTCTTTTTTTTCACCAGCTTTGGAACTCCAAATGGTGGGAAACTCGACAACCTTTTCAAAGATTTCTTTTTCCATGACTGAAAGATGCCCTGCCACAAAGTGGCGTTATTTGACATTGCCTCAGTCTCCGAACAGGATGTGCTGGGATTGGAGGAGCTGGCCTCCGAATGCAACGGCAATGAACCACCCTCTGGGACTGAACGGGGAGATAGCTCCTCGACTGCATTTTCTATCACCTTCTCGAAGTTCTCGATGGATCTCAAATCTGCGGTTTCGTTAAATTCGTGGGATCTGAGCACAAGGAGAGAGAAGAGAAAGGCATCATTGAATCAAGGTACAAAGGGAAGGATTACCATGTGCAGAAGCTGCGGCTAGCAAGGAGAATATCTGACTGATTAATGGCGGGTCCTTAAAGCGGATTGGGAATACTAATCCTTTTCGAGGAGGTTTTCGGCAGAACTTCCCCACCAGGCCAACTTTGCCCCTACGAAAAAAAAAAAAAAAAAAAAAAAATCTAATCCCATGATTCAAAGTTAAACATCAAAATCCGTTTTATTTCCACAATACGACATAAAACAATCGAAATGGAGGAAAGAAATAAAGCAACTGGCTTTTATCCCAAAACAGGAATGCCCAAATTGAAAGGGACAAACATGGAGAACGAAGAGGCCATACCTCTGTGTAGAAGCTTCCCCAGGGTCTTCCCCTTCTCCCATCCGACTGATTCCTCCGGCAAAACCAAAGAAGAAAACACAATTCAACAGATCCGGAGAAGAAATGAGAGAAAAACAAGCCTTTCACCCATACCCAATCCCCGCTCCTACTCAAAAGCATTGCCTTGTTTCTTCTGCCTGTTTTTCTATTCTATTAATGGAAGCAGAGACAGAGGAGAAGCAGCAGAGAACGCCGCCGTGGAACACGAGGAGGAGCGAATCTCCGTGTTTCTCAAATCTCTGGCGCTCGCTCTCCCACCGTGCGATTTCTCCGCCCGTCCTTTTGAAATAGGAAAATGCTAAGGAGAACGTTAGGGGTATTATGGGAAATATTACTTCTAATATTTACTTTTCATTTATGGCTTTTTATGTAATTCTTTTAAAATTTAATTACCGAAATATGACATCTGTAACAGTTTTGTCCTTGGGGAATATGGATAAATTATTGTGAGTTGAATTATTCACCATTTATTATTGATTTTTACTTTTTTTGACATGTCCCATATTCAATGTCTTAAAGAATAGGCATTAAAATTTATTTCACTATTATATCTAATAATATTATTATTACATTTTTATAATATATAAAATATTTTGATTACACTATGACAAGTGACTTAAACCAAACTTAAACATATTCATGCCATTAAACGATACATAGATTACATTTAGGTTGACTTAGATTCAATTTTAAGCTAACCTTCATATGGCTTAAAATCAGACATAGTCGATTTACATAGGCTTGAAATTGAATCTAGCTCAAACTGGTTTCAACTTCAAACCAACCTTACTAGATCAATTTGATTATGCTTAAAATCATATAAATTAATAAAAGAAATTATAAGATTCAAATACTATTTCTAAAAAAACAATGTTGTATCGCATATGCAAAATAATACAACGCATCAATAATTATTATAAAAATACAAAGCTTCAAAATTGTCAGCTGATTTTTCTTTAGAAGTTCTCCCCAGTGGATAACACAGTGGACCTTATAAAGAAATCAAATTATGTAAAAGAAAAAAGAAGTATTTTGTACCAATTAAAAAACTGTATGAAAATACATTACAGCAAGCAGCAACAAGCAATCATGAAGGCCATCCAAAACAGTAAACCTACATAAGAACTTGGTGCACCAAGATACAACAAATAGGCCACCCCATAACATAGAAAACCCTAACAAAACAGCAGAACCAGAATAATGCAAACATGAAGGACCACTTAACAAAACACATGGTGCAAAAGAATACATAATTTGAAAGATTGGAAAGCCCAAATAGATATTTAAAGAGCTCACTGATGTCTTAATGATGAATGAGCAAATCGTACAGTTACTGGCCAAACTCAGGAATTGGCACATCTAAATTCTCTTCAACCACTACATGAAACCAAAAAAGAGATACATCAAGCAAAGTTAAGTATTACCATGATCACTTATTAGGAAACATAAACTGGGATCCTCTGAAGACTTGTGGGATGATCTATCCAATTTTCGATATGAAGGAAGCAATCTAGTATACTTGGAGACATTAAGCTCCCATAATCCCTAAGAACTCTTCCCTCAAAGTTGAATGCAGATGCAGTTGGTACTATTGAAATGGGGATTGTGAAAATTTCTTTAGCATTTTAGAAAATTCCTTAATGCCCCTTGTTTGAGAACTCAACTAGATATTACCTACATTTTTCTCAATAATATAGTATGAGAATCATACAATGCTTGTTTGACCTCGCTTCTAGTCTCGGCCAACTCATTTTCACTATAAATCTGAAGATAATAATAGCTAATAAAGAAATTTCTATCCTTAGGTCTAAGATAGGAATTGTAAAAACAACATGAGAATTTGACTTGTGTTTGACAAACTCCATATTTATTTTCATACAAATAGCTGAAAAGAAACAATGAGGAGAAGTGCTCTTTGTGGGTGAATTTTATCAAAACAAGACTGAACAAGAACATGTTTGTTATAGGATACAAAGAACCACTAAATATTTCTGCTAGTTTAATTAAAAATAATAAACAACTCGCATATGCAATCAAATAGTTCTCAATCAGATTTAGAAGCTGACCAAATATAGTGCAAATCTCTAAAGATATATTCTCAAGAGACTGATCCATGATAAATAATAGAATCTAACTTTTTGCATGTTGAGTTCCACTTAATGAGAACATCTATATATAGGCATTCAAATATAAAAATGCTAAATCCTTGCTATTTTGCCAAATTTGAGTAACCTATAAAAAGACTATTGGATACCCGTTAACCTTCCAAATTACTTACTATCCTTCTTACGTCTTATAATATGTGCAATACATCCCATGAAAAAAACCTAATATATAATTGAAATTAAGTTTTGTAAATATGATCTTCAATTTCTTTAAGGCCAATTAATCGTTAGATGTTGTTGCATTGTCAAAGGATATAATGATAATTTTATTTTGGATGCCCCAAGTTCAAAGCATTTAAGAAATAACTTCTTAAATGATTGTCCCACTATGTAGGAGGTCTAAATCATTAAGACTAAGAATTCTAGACTATTAATTTCACTCAAAATCAACATAATAAGATGCCAAACATATGTAACCTATAATCTAATTTGATGTCCAATCACAACTCAAAAAGATGCATTCAACAAACTTTAACATTGTTTCAATTTTTCTCTTAGTTTCATAAAATCTAATACACACATCTTTAACAATAAATTTAGATATTCTTTGATAACTATATTCATAAACTTCAATAGAATGTTGAACAATTGATGCTCTACCATTATGAAAATTTATTCATAGATAATTATTATCTAGATTATTATGTTCTTGATCCTAATATGGTTGTATGTGCTAGACACATATGAGTTTAACTAGCTCATTCTTTTCTATAATATCATTAATTGTAAATATCTTTTATTTCTTGATTCCACCTCCTTGACCACTATTTTATTGTAATGGCACAATTTTATGTGCCCACACACTTTTAATGTTGTGTTTGTTTACAATTTAACATATGCCTCAATGCAATAATTATATTTTCACTTCTCAACCACTTTTCTACTCCTAAATCAGTACATTGGATCTACATTTTCGACCTTTGATTCTCAATCTCAAGTAATTCATCAATGATTACATTAGTAATTTTCTTACCAATAGCCTCCCTAGCAGCAACATTACTATGGGAGCAACTATTGCATGTTTTACTGGTTTATGCCTCGAGTCATTGTTTACATAGCTTTAGGTGAACATTACTAATAAACAGCAATGATACATGAGGCATGTAGCATAGGCATTATTCAACTAAAAAATGTGTTGTGTAGAGTTTATAGTCATAGAAAATGCAAAACAAATTTAGCAATACAAATAACATACATTAGAACATGGAAGGTCATTTAACAACAATAATATCATTCATTAGCCATTTTCAATTAGGTAAGAACATGTAGAACAATGGTGCATAGCATATACATATATCTGTACAATTAAAAAATATTGCATGCAAACCACTAAAACAATACAATTGACATAATGTATTTAAGAAATATTATACAAAAAATTGACACAAAAAAACATATTCACAAAAGTAAAATATATAAATCCAAAGAGATATATGTATGATTGTATAAGGTCATCATGAAAACATATCTAGATCACAAAAAACATAAGAGTAAAAAATAGATTTAAATTAATCCATCATATCTATACTCAAAACAACCTTGATCTATGTTAATAATAAAAAAAACAAGCAACACTCTCAAAAAAATATATGGGTTATAAGTGACAATATAATTGAAATAAAACAAGAGAATTGATGGGATATCTTTCCTTGAAAGAAAAATATAATAGAAAAAAGAATGATCAAAGCAAACCCTTGAAAGAGAGAATTAGTGTGAGTAGAAGATGAGACCTAAGAGAGTGAGAAAACGTGTAAGTAAAAGAGATAGTTGACCATGGAAGAGGGTGAAGCAAGTAGTACAAGGCAAAAACAAGGAGTAGCCCAAAGGACTATAGAAGAAGAAGAAGACCAGAATGATAAGTTAGAATTTATGATTTGAAGGTTTTGCACTCTCTTCGACAGCCTACATAACAACCAATCTAGATCTAACGATTAAGGGGCTTAGCATAAAAAAAAAAGGTCAAGCAATGGGATTTGAACTCAGGTCAATAAGTAACATACAAAATGATCATACTATATACATATAAATACTTATGTATGTACACATATGTATATGTTTATATATGCATGTGTTTATGCATATCCATGGTTGAAAAGAAGCATGTTAGATTAACAAGGAAATATAATTTGCTCATGGGTGCGTTTAAAAGTTTCGTCAAGCTCAAATCTAGTTAAACTCAATCCAAACTTCAAGTACAATTTCAATTCAAAAGTAGGTCTTGACTTGAACTAATCCTAGAACCAATCTAAAAATATTGCTAAATAGACATTTTTGCTTAATTTGTTTACCCAATACAAAATTGAGTATAACATATATCAATTAAAAGGATTGAATCTCATATTAACCCATAACCTATTTGATCCATTTATAATTTGACCCAATTAAATTAAATGTATACAAACAAATATATGTATGTAAATATATATTTCTATACAAAATAATGTTTGCCTTCTTAAGATGATGCCCAACAATCCAAAACATTGCCTATGGGTAATTCTTACTTCTTTGCATATCAACAATTTTATATTATACTTAATTTTAATGTAAGACCAATCAAAATTTCACTAATTCCATTATTCCTCATCTAAACTCAATCGGTTAGTTGCAAAGTTGGGTCTATTTTATCTCAAGTCAAGCACAAATTAACCCAAGTTTGATCTATCCACTTCATTAAGACAAAATGAACACATTAAATAAATATGCAAATAAAAGTATTTTTGAAATATTTTTCATTGAGATAAAAGAACTTATATTTTTTACCTTGATCAAGACCTTAGCTAGTAAGTTGTGATAGAATTCGTAATATAAACATGATCAATATAAGACAATGTTGTACAAAAGTGAGAAGACAAGAAATAGTGGTAAAAAAATGCAAATTAAGCAATTAAGGAGGAAGATCAACACAAGTCATGCGATATTAATACAATCACGTCATATTTTAACTATCAGAAGATCTTCACATGACATTACAAGGTCCAACCAAGAAGTATATTATTGATCTCAAGTATGTTTACATCACTACTGAAAATAAAATGTCAAAAAAAGAACAAGACAAGAGAGTTACAACAATGATTATATCTAAACTCACAACTCCAAAATTTGTTGAATAGTAAGACGAGAACATCACTTAATTTTTTGAAAGAAAGTATGCCATGCTTGACTCATGGTTGAATACCACAACAATTACATGAGGTCAAAGATGTTAGAAAGTAACCCATTATGTGTTCAAGCATGGTTGATCAATCATTTAACTTCTTTTGTGATAAGGACATATCCTTCTCAACTGACTTTTGTGTTATCCTAAATAGAATTTGCAATTTTGTTATCATGATATATAGGCAGAAATTGGATTCAAAAATAAGATAAAATACGATGTATAGAAGAATCGACTATAGCTCTTTGAAAAAATCCTCTTACAGCTTCTTTGATCATCTCTTCCAGTATGCCATCTCTTCTAAGCCTTCCTCTCCCTCGAATCTCCCGTTGGTATTTATAGCATACTTCATCTCTTAAAATGCTCTTACAAACCATTCCTGATGTCTAAGAGAGACAACTTTTAACAAGACAGCTAATAGATTGTTGGCTGTCAAAGAGGATGCAATTTTTCCATGTCTTGACATTTTTTTGTGTAAATACTTCTGTACATCCTTTTCTCTTTACTCTCTTTGCTCACATTTTCAACCACCTTTCCTCTAGTTGGCCATTGTTATAAGCATCTTCATGATTGGCTCATGAACATGTGTTCAAACTGTTCATTGGTGTTAACCAACAGTCAAACAAATAAAATTAAAAAGAAAATTTTCTGGCTCGCCACATTTTACTTTTGAAAGCTTAAACTGGCCACCTGCTCGAACAATAAGAACAGAAGCTAAAGCATCGTCATGCCACATGCAATGTGCTCAAAGCTAGGAGTGTCCCTCATGTCATGGGAGAGACCGTCCAAAGCTTCATATATCATACCTGAGCACACATGAGACTTATCAGCACTATAAAATGAGTGAAACTTGCCGTTGATACCAATCCAACTAAGACCAGGAGTTTTCCGCAATCCTTTCTCCTTCATTCTTTTCCTCACTTTTGCAACATCATCCCATCTTCCACAAGAAGCATGGAAGTTAGAAAGTGTAACATAATTGGAAGGGTTATTGGGTTCGGAATCTATAAGAAATTTTCTTGCAATATGTTCAATTTTGTGGTTGCTGTGAGTAACCGCAGACCTGAAAAGAGCTCCCCAAATGCTAGGTGTAGGTTCCAACGGCATGGAGTCAATAAAACCTAATGCTTGGTCGAGCTGGCCAGCCCTTGCCAACATATCCACCATGCAAGAACACATTTCAGCACTTGGAATTATCCCAAGATAACCTACCAATAACCCGTAGATCTCCATGCCTTCCTTAACCAACCCAGCTCTGCTACAAGCCAAAAGGATTCCCAAACTGACGATATCATCTAGTTTGATCTCAAGGCTACACATTTTGTTAAACAGCAGAAGAGCTTCTTCTCCTTTGCCATGAATTCCATAGGCAGAGACCATTGAGGTCCAAGAGATGGCATCTTTTTGTAATGATTCGTCATCAAAAATGCATCTTGCATAAACCAAGCTTCCACATTTAGAATACATGTCCATCAAAGCATTCTTTAAAGAAGATTTATCGGCCAATAAATGCCTTAATGCAAAACCATGAATTTGTTTCCCGTCGTCCATTCTTCCAAGAGATCCAACTGCTGGCAGAATGGTTAAGAGAGTAACTTCGTTGGGCATTATTCCACCAACATACGGCATTGAGCTGAAAAGCCTCATGGCTTCTTCAAGAACAGCATTTTCTACATACCCCGAGATCATAGAAGTCCAGCTAAACACATTCCTTGAGCGCAAAGTATCAAACACACGCCTTCCAATCACCAAATTCTCACCTTTGCAGTACATGTTTATCAAACAACTCCCGATATGAAGTTCTGAGCTCAAACTGAGGAGATGCCTGACAATATATCCATGTATCTGTCGACCTCGGATGATACCGGTAGAGCCTCCTCCAGTACAAAGAGGAAGCAACGTAGACACAGTGAAACCATCCAATTTTTCACCATTAGCCTGCATTTTTCTTACAAGCTTCCACGTCTCACCATCACAAGAATTTACATGTTCCGAGATCAACGCATTCCATGAAGCAGCACTCTTGATGGGAATTTCGTCGAACATCTTCCGGGCATCCTCAGGGTTGTCGCACCTGAAGTACATCAACATCAGGGTGTTGCCCAAAACTGCATCCAACTCGAGCCCTAGAACTTCAACAAGACAATGAACCGCTCTACCAGTTCTCAAACAGCGGAGCATGCCGGATGCCTTGGAGACGAGGGCAAGAGTGTGTCCGTCGGGCTTCTCCCGAGAAAGCACGCGCATTCGGAAGAACGTCTGGACGACATGGTGAAAACAGACGTTGTGGGAGAACGCCGTGAGGAGGGAGTTCCACTGGAAGACATCAGCAGAAAGGGAGTCGAAGAAAGCAAGGCGGGAGAACGCTGGTAGGCGGACGAGGGAGTAGGCGGAGATAAGCTTGTGGACCACAAGCGGATGACGATGGAGGCCAAGAACAATGGCGCATGCATGCAGTTGCTTGAGAAAGGTAAGGGAACCAGATTTAGCAGAAAATTGCCGGAGCACGGAGAGGACAGCGGCGAGCTCGGTGGCTGAAGACAGAGCCGCTGCTGGAAGAGAAGCATAGGTCATTGGCGACAGAATTGATAGTTGCAACCTTCACAGTATATTTGAGATTATCCAGTATCGACACGTGTTCTTGAATGATACATGATTAACAAAGTTGTTATACTAATACATGATTTTAACTAATATATTAATTTTTTTTTTGTTGTTATCCATTTCGAATTCATTTTTTAAAATTTAAAAAAAATTAATGTGAGAATAATAATATAGTATTTTTTTCATTTTAAAATAGGTATGGATGTATTGTTGATTTATTTTTTGGACTTTAAATATCTCTTTTTTTAACAATGAATTATTTATGCATGACCTTTTTCACAGAATAATTTTATTCATCTTCATGCCTCATGATATGACATTTTTTTATAAAACAATTTTCATATAAAAGATAAAGATGATATGCTTTTTAAATAATATGTGAACAAATATTATTTCCTCATTTTTTTCTTAAAACCATATCAAATAAATTATTATTAGAGTTAACTATGTTCTAAGTTGATTTTTTTAATAATTATAATCTTAAATCAATCACAAATAACTAATATGACACGAGTTTAAAAATTATTCAAAATAATTAAAATAAAATATTTTATTATAATATTATAAATATTTATTATTTATAAAAATATCTCTTTATTATAAATTCTTAAGATATGATTATGATTCATAATAAAAAAATCATATATAATATTTTGTTCCAATTATCAAACAATTCAATATGAGATGGCATGCCCTCGATCTATATACAATAATAGCTCAATAACACATACTTGGTGACCTAGTCGGTCCTACTCAAGTCATTAAAAATTAATGCTTAAATCTATAAATAATTCAAATGTTGAAGTAATATATATCGAAATAATAAAAATATGAGTTTATTCATAAATTAAAAGTGATAGAAATGATTAAAAGTTATTGATGATTAATTAACATATAATCTTATATGTCTACAAAATCATGTGATGTAAAAAGTTTTAACTCAATTTAGAATTGTGAATCATACATTCGTATTATTAAATATCATATAATTGTGTTAGAATTTGTGCATAACAAAATCATTAATATTTTATGAATTAGATTAAAGTATATTATATTTATTTTTTTCTCATTAGAACTTTCTTCATTTAAGAAAACACTCTACGTTTGAACACATGATTTAATTAGAATTTGAGATCAAAGATTTGTATTATTCTTTTTTTTTTTTGTACAATAATATATTTTTGTCCACTTTTTAATGCATGTTAGGTTTCTTCTAGGAATTTGCTACGATTTTTCTTTTAATTTGCAGTCAACAATCACATGTGCTTGTGCCTTTAATGAAGAAGGCTAATTGGACTTTAATTATTAATGAAATAATGTCATCGGTTTCCCTTGGAACGAAATCAAAGTTGTATAATTTTCAACCAGGATTTCAATTCCAATCCAACGATTGCACCATTTAGTGTTAAATTGTTATGGCAAAATAATTAATTGTAAAAAAATATTATTTTGTATTTTTTTAATTAGAAATTATAGAAATGAAAACAAAACCTATGGGGTAAATTATGTGTGAGATCTTAATGAATATCCCAAGAAATAGTATTTTCTAAATTTATATTAGTTAAAAAAATATAAAATTAAATCATTTTGTTAAAAAAAAAAAAAAAAAAAAAAAAAAAAAAAAAAATCAGCCCAACGTAATCTTCGCTTACTTATGGGCCTATTTAGTACTAACGCTTTAGTACTAACGCTTAACTCGTTACAACCCCAAGTTATTGGCTGCGAATGCCCAATACTGCCGCCGCCGCCGCCGGTGACGGCGGAGGCCCATCGTTCACCATTGACGTCCCACACAACTCTCTCGAGCCCGACCTCATCGAACCGAAGCAGAGTCCCGTGCCGCACAGCAGACCGACGAGCAGCCCGGTGACCCCGCCGGCTGCCTTCGCAACTCCGACGAGAACGACTCCGACGATTGTGATCATGGACAAGACGCTCGCCGGCGCCGCCAACCTCGCGCAGCTCCTCCCCAGCGGCACTTTTCTCGCCTTCCAAGCCCTGGCTCCCAGTTTCACAAACAAGGGCCACTGCTACACCTCCAACCAATGCCTGACCGCCGCCCTCCTCTTGTCCTGCGTCGTCTCCACCGCCTTCTTCACCTTCACCGACAGCCTCGTCGGGAGAGACGGCCGCCTCTACTACGGCATGGCGACGGCGGATGGGATCTGTTTGTTCAACTTCGACGGCGGCGAGGAGGAGCGGAGCAAGGTGTTCGGAGAGGATGTTCTCCGGCGGCGGCGGCGGAGGTGGGTGGACTGGTTGCACGCTTTCTTGGGCGTGTTGGTTTTCTTGGCGCTGGCTTTCAGCGATGCCGACACGCAGAGCTGCCTTTTCTCTGGCGCCGCGGCCGATGCGAAGGAGTTGCTGGTTAATCTGCCGCTTGGTGCGGGGGTGTTCGCCAGCATTGTCTTCATGATCTTTCCGACCAGCCGGAAGGGGATTGGCTACTCTGATCCAATTCAACATAGCCATTAAAGGTTGCTCAGTTTCTTCTATGAAACACAAATTAAATTCTGGTTTAATTTGTAAATCAAAATTAATAATTAAGGACAAATTTGTAAACATATGGAAGACGACGGAAGATTTTTTTTTTGCAACCAAACGTGTCACGTTATTCCCACGCATATCCACTAATAGACTTGCTGTCGCATTTTCAACCGTGAAGGCAGATGCTTTCAGTTTAAGATTCAGTTGAAATGTACTAAAATAAATATATTTTAAAAAAATTATTAACTCTTATTAGTTTTTTTAATTTATTTTCTAACTATAATGTTTTAAAAGCAAATTGAAAAAATTATTTAAAATACATTATTTATAACTAAAAAATAGCTAAAGAAAAATCTTTGGTCTAATTTTGACCAGTTCTTCCGCATATATTATTTTAATAATTATTTTTATGGTTAGAATGTGTCTTTGGAAATTATTATTGTCGTCGGCAGGCAGTAAATGATATTATTGTCTTCTTTTTTCATAAATGCTGCGTAGGTTCCACGGCTTTTATAATTTTTTATTGAAAATATATAATAATATTTTTTTATATTATGTTGTCTTCTCAAAAAAAATATCATTATAAAAATTAATTTTTAATAAACACCAATTTATGATAAGGACAATATAGACTTGGATTTGTAGTGACATAACGCTTAGCTGTGGGTAAGATATTATGTGAGATGACAGTTATGTCTATCTGAAAAAATAAAATATTATTTTTATAATAGGGTTTTAAGATATTTTTCAAATTATTTTATACTTTATTTTAAAAAAAAAAATTCCAAATTATATTTTAACCAAACATTTTTCATTTGGAGATTGGTTTCTGATGACATGTTGGCATCAGGGGCGTGCAGGTGAGCAGAGAGCTCACGTGAGGCTTCTGTACTGATTGAATCCGTCTCCGCGCGCGGAGCAGCGCAGCGAGCGGATGGCTGACGACCTGCGTGCTGCTGCTCTTCTTCAGAGGTCCGCCGGTCTCATTGGTTTGCTATCCACATAAATAAAAGCTCCTACGGATGCTGCTTTTACCTGGAATCCTCTCTCTCCTCTTGGGTGATCTCTGCCCGGATTTTGCTTGGATTTTCTGTTCCCTTTCGTTTTATTTGCTCCGCAGCAGCTGAAGATGCTCACTGTCAAGGCTGAGAGACTGCCCAACCACGCCGGGATGGCCTTTAATGGCTATTTGGCACTCTCGCAGGCAAGGCTTGGGGAATATGTTGGCTTCTTTTGTTTCAGTCCTAAATCTTCAAATGTAACGAGTCAAGAACACAACCAGATGATTATAAAAATATGAGTTTGGGTGATGTTCTCTTTCTTTAGGCTTTGATGAAGATGGGCTTATTGAGTCAAAACTTTCCGCATGAAGTTTAATGTTTCAATGCTCTGCAACTTCTCCTGCATTTGGAAGTTTAGTTATCAAGGATCCCGTTATTTATATTTAACTATATTGTATTTTGTCTTCAATTCATTTCCAGTTCTAGAAGAGAGCAGAGCTCAAAAGCAAGTTGATTACTCCAGGCAGGTCACGAAGCCAATTGAAACAAGATATATTGCACTCAAAAGGATTGGTGCTAGCTTTTGTGATGTCTTCAAGAAAAAACCAAGTCATATGGCCATGATGATGAAATCATAGTATTGTATTCTCCTACCTTGTATGGTCATTTTTAAAATTAGATGATAGAACCAGATGAATTTGAAATAGGCTCAAACTCATACTGAATTCATCGGAATATTACACACAAAGGCTTGTAGAGTTCCTTGGCACAAATGATTGGCAAATCGAGCTTGTTGTTGACGACAATCTTGTTCATTTTATCTACAAGGGACTTCCTCCTTGTGCTCATCCCATATTAATTTTTTTTTTCACAAGCAAGGTATTTCATATGACCAAACGTATTAAGCATTATACATTATAGTATGCTTAGCATATGCTATAATTTTCATGACTATTTTGGAGTTAAACTATCATTCATATGACCAAGTGTATTAAGCATTATACATTATAGTATGCTTAGCATATATTATAATTTTCATTTTAGTAGTATAGATCATAAAATGGAAAAAAAGGGTATAGTTTGTTATGCATAACACATGAATACAAAAGTTATACATAGTGAGGTATAATTTAAACAACTGAGTTTTTTTTTTTATCTCATACTTGTGTGCGATACTACACATAAGTCACAAGTATACATGTTGCATATACGTATAATAATTTATGTATAAATCAAGCTAATTTGATTTGGTTTATAATTTAATTATCATAGAAATATAAACTATTTTATATGTTTGTTATTTTATTTATAATTTCATTAATTTTTAATCATATTGGTATAAATTAATTAACTTTATATGTGTGTGTATGTGTGTGTGTGCGTGTGTGTGTGTGTGTGTGTGTGATTTTTAATACCAATGTGATTTTTAATCATACCAATGTGATTTTTAATCATATTGATATTTTTGTTTCAAAAAAATAATAAAACAAATATATAATATTCCTTTCTATTTGAATAACAAAAACTCTTAATAAATATTTCAAATCTTTTATTTTTCTATTTTATATTTTATTTGTTCTCTTATCTCTTAAAGAAAATATTTACATATTCAATAACATGTTAGAATTTTTGAACATTTAATGTCTTATTGGTAATAATTGCAACATTATAAAACATCAAAAAAACAAATATTAAGTGATACTTAATTGATGTGAAAATTTTCCAATACACATCAATGATTGAAAGAAATATTATAATTTACATATAAGATATCATAACTTTAAAATAAAATTATAGATTTAAAAGAAAATTCTAGATAAAATTTTTAAAAAATTATATAATAAAATATATTAGTGTTATAATAATTTTTGAATACATGACTATACGAGATGTATCTTTGTATAAAAGATAAGTTAAGATGAAAAGACTCTAAAAAATTATTATTATTATTACTATTATATTATTATTATTATTATTATTATTATTATTATTATTCGATAAGACAATATTCAAAATGATCAAAACATGCATGTACTTATCAAAACGATATAAGAGTATTGGTTCATGAGTTGTCAATTCATGTGTTTGTTTTTATTGAAGAACAACCAATTCCTCTCCTTGTTGATGAGATTTATCGCGTCGTTCCGGCCTATATATGGGGACTACTTATTTGTTCTTTACGGTTCTTTTACCTCTCCATCTTTTAACCCAAGCTTGTCCTCAGTTGGTAGGTCCCGGCCTTGTCTGCAAATAAAAAAAATATTTATATTTTTTAATTAAATTTAAATCTTAATATTTGATTTCTTTAAATATTAATAGTACATTTCCTGGTTTTATGGCTTCAAATACTGTGGGGCCATTTTCTGACTTGATTCGACCAGTGAAGTCACCTTGACTCGACATTGTAATATATAAATCTAAACTGATTTTTGTCTTATCTAATTTCGGCTAATAAAAAAAAAACAGCAACGCCAAATTGTCCTCTCAATGCCCATCTATCTATTAATTAATTACATATATATATAATATAACAAAAGCATTTCAAATCAAATATTTTCCTAATATATAATTAATATAAATATTTTTTATAAGTTTAAGCTCCTATGAGATAATATATTCTTTTTTTTTTTTTGATATTCAATGAGATAATATATTCTATGATTTGATCATTCAAGATATTGCATTTTATTTGATTAATCAAAACATTTTATAACAAAAATAATAAGTATTAATTAAGATAATAAGAAAAAAATACATTTTTACTATATTTTATTTAAAAATTGTATTATAATATTAGTATGTAATTCAAATGACTCTTATTTAAAGACTTAAAATTTCTAATTTTTTAATTTTATGTTGATCTATGATAGTAATAAATAATATGTCAAATTTACAAAAAAAATAAACAAAGTTAAAATTTGCTCTTTTTTATAAGTTATGAATTTAAAAAGCATTTTTTCTTAATTTTTAATATTAATAAATCATATATTTAACACTTTATTTTGTATTATCATATAAAGGATGAATTCATGAAAAAGTGAAATAATTAATAATATGTTAATCAAGTTATACTTGTTTTATTATTCAAAACAAAAGTGTCTCTACATGCATAACAATGTTTCATTGCTCGTCATTATATTAATTAATAGAGGATTCTTCAAGACGAGGAATTGTTAACATCCTCACAAAATCTATGTTTGTCAAAACTTACTTAATAAAAACATATTTAATAATAAAAATATTTGTAATAAATTATATTAAATAATTTTATAAAATATATTTATTTATAAACTAACAAGGCTCAACGTTATCATTTGACTTGTTTTATAACTCCTACAATGGTTTATCTAACCCAATTACAAATGAAGACATATAGTTGGTTATTAAAAATATCTCTTGACCACCTAAGATGATCTATTATTATTTAGAATAATCCAATTAAAATTTTGATTTTCAAAATGTTAAAAATAATTAATAGAACACATTTAAAATGATAGGATATCAAATATACATTTAACAAACATATAGTATTAATCTTATATTTTAGATAACCTTAATGCACACGATCTATAAAACGTCTATATAATACTACATAACAAATCATGATATAACTAAGAAATGCATATGAAATATGAAAAAGATATAAAAGTAATAATATTTATATTATCTTAGAACTCTACAATGTAGAAATTAGTATTAATTTTTTAGTAATCTCTATAAATACAACATTATCCTAAACCATCGATCTATTGAAAGTTTTAATACCAATGCTTTTGGATGGTTTTGTTGAGCATGATAGCATGCTTAACACAATTATTTTTCATGGTCAATTCAATACTTATGTATATATTAAAAAATAATATAGGTCAACCAATATGATATAAATGTTATTAAAATGCCAAAAAATATTAGAAATAATAAAACAAGCATGGCATGAATATTATTGAAATGAATAAAAATACTAGAACTTCTAAACCAAAAGTAATATTTGATGCTATCACATCATCTTGGAATCATACTTATCTTTATTCTAACACAAAGGTTATTTGTAAAAAAATTAAAGATAAAATTATTTATTTTATGTCTATTTTTTGTGATAAACAAAACTACAATTTATTTGTAATTAGTTTTAAACATCACGAAATTTATTTTAATGTAAATTTCATAACTATTTTGGAGTCAACCAAAAGTTATAATGGCACAAAGTTTTTTAGTCTTATTTAATAAATGACCTATAAATCAAATAAAACTTGGTTATATGAAATTTTAGCGCATCCAAGATATCTTTCATATGGTGTGTTTTTTTAATGATAACTTGAGGGTTCGTTCAAGTTTTAATCCGTAATATCAACATGTAAAAAAATTATGTTAATGGCCACTATTGTAAATTTTTCCTTTTTCAAAGTATTTAAAAACAGTTTGGAGTAGTATAAAAGCATCTAAAATCTTTTATCGATTTCAAAATTATTCATCTTGAATCACTTCTTTAAACAATTATGACAACTCAACTTTAGGCATAAATATTCTTATACTTGATAAAGTTAAGTTACCTATATTGATGTTTTAGAGGTTAGTAATTTCTCGATCACAAGGCCTTTGCTCATAGTCTCTAAACAATTCCTCTCTTACCTTAGGAAGACCTTCCCAATGATACCTCATCAAGAGCTCTCTTACTTGCCATTAGTAAGGCCTATTTCCAACTTGATCCCTTTATCGCTTTAGTTAGTGCAACTGCTTCATTGTCTCTTCATTAGGTCGATCGCATAGTTCAATTAGGCTTTGACAGTTATTGTGAAGTTCTACATGGGCAACTTCATGTTAGCTCTTACAAAGATAATTAGTTGTCCCTTCTTTACTAATAGCTAGCTCAACTACTAAAACTTGTTTTAAGTCTCATTGCAAAATTTAAACTCAACATAAAGTTTCTTCAACCTCGTAGTGTTAGGATAGCTAAACACAATACACTAAGCTCAATAATTAGCTTTAATCTAACATGAATCTTCTAAAATTTAGAATTTGCTACTTTAGAGTTTTTTTCATAGATTAATGATCTTGTTGCCAATTTATGTCAACCAAGCATTGTTTAAAAAATTTGTGTGGCCATGTAGATCAAAATGGTCGTTTTGCTTTCCTACAAAAAGACCATTCAATTGATAGGAGGAGTGAAGATATCATATATATCAATATTATAGATTTAATTACACCATATTATAATCATTTTCCAAAATCTTCATATGTTGTTTCTTAGCCCTCCCAATTGGCAAACTATTATTGCTCAAGCATATGCAATTTTTTATACTCACTTGAGATCGTGAAAGTTTTCATCTATATGATAATTGCAACGTTTCATCAATTAATGGAGGTATTTCACACCAACATATTCTTTAACATACTAACATTCTTAATGAACCCAATCCTTGCACAACTGTATTTTCTCTTTGCCCAACTTAATTCCCTTGACGAGCACCATAGTTTATGTTTGATCCCCTTCTTTCTTTGATATATCTCTTAAATCTTATAAAGTTTTTGCACACATATGATTTATGATGGTCCACTCGTGAAAAATGCTCATTAGATTAATTTATTGTAAGATGATTAAATTGTTTTTTGGGTTTTAATATAAACATTAAAATAAATTATAATATTTTTTATTGATAACACAACCTTTATAAATCAAAACATTTAAAGCAATAAATGAATATAGAATCAACACATTTTGGGCAAAATATAATTTCCAAACGCAAGTCAGCTAAAACAAATATTGTTTTGCCTAAAAATATGATTTTGAAAAATGTCTCATAATGAAAAATGCTCAGCAAATGATTTTTAAAAAAAAAATTCATAAGTAAAATCATTATTAACAGTACTCAAATTTTACATATTACGAGAAAAAGAATTTTATCATATCATTCATTTGTTTTTGCGATTAAAATAATGAAATTCTTAATAAAATAAGGATCATATGTTTTTAATGAAATTTTATGTTGAAGAAAACGAAACTTTGATGAAACTATTTGATAAAAATATAATTTAAAAATATTTTTTTCACATAATATCCTTAATTGTTCTGAATAAGTAAATCATAGTTCAAACTTTTCGTGTAACGTCTTGATGAATTTTACTAGATATTATTAAAAAATAAGAAATTAGAAATAATAAATAATAAATATATTTCATAAAAATAAATAGACAAAAAAAAATATCATGAAATCATTTTTATGGCCGATAGCCGAACAGTGTCTTCACAAGCCCATGCAGCAGAATCTAAGGGCAGGGCAATGGAGTTTAATATACTAAGGAGGGGGAGGAGAGAGAAAGACGAAGCAGAAGAAGCTTTATCGCGATTTTGGGCCCTCCGTTCATCATTCTTGGAATATATAAAATTGCTTCAAGCTTACCGAGGAGACCCACATTCTGCTTTCTGTCTTGGAAGCAGCTGTTTTGACTACAAACAATTCCATAAAAAGCATGGGATGCATATACGAGGCATGCAAGACCTTCGCCGATCTACATCCATGCATTCCTCCTTTCATCTCTGTCTCTCTCTTCTCTACTTTCTCTCTCTATCTCCTCAGTTCAAAGTGTCGTTTTTTAAATGATAATGGGGAAAGTTTTAAATGTCATTAACCAAGTCTCTCTCTTTCTCCCTCTGTGTTTCTCCACCGTTCTTTTAATATTTGAACTGACATGGATTTGAATAGAAGCAAACAAGATGAGGCGAAGAAGAAAAGGCTTTAATAAGATCCTTTGTTGCGCTGAGCTCCAGTATGGACTAGTACTGTAGTGAAGTGACTGCTTGACAGTTGTCCTCCCCCCTCGATCCATCTCCTCATCTACCCATCTCTTTCGTGGAGATGAGTCTGAAAAAAGGCAGGCTTGTTTTGGCCATGGCCAGCTAGAGAGAGAGATAGACAGAGAAAGATGTCTTCTTTTCTCGTTTCTCTCACTGGATACTGTGTAACAGAGTTTACGAATATAAAAAGAGTGTAATAACGATCTTAATAAAGGAAAAAGAGGAGAGGAGAAAACTAATGTGTCCTTCTCGGAACGCAGATCCCCATGGGTTTTTCTATGGTCGAGTGTTTATTTGGTGTGGAACTCTCATTCGCTTTGTTTAGGTTAGAGGGCACAGGATCAAGGGTTGTTTCCTTCCTTTAACCCGGGCTCTTCTCCACGAGCGCCTTTTTCTTTCTTAGCAGGTAAATAGATAAATGATTGGTCTGCTAAGCGAGATCCAGGAGGATGAAACTCACGAGCTCTTGTAATAGTAACTGGTTGGGATTCTCCCTAACCTCGCAAATGAACATGGAGATGGAGGTCTCTTGTGCAGAACAGCAGGAGCATCAACATGGCTCTGCTTCTGCCGCAGCGGTCCCAAACGAGTTGCATGGCGGCTTCTTCCACGGCACGGGCATATGCTGCTATGGGGTCGACGGAGCGACGGGGGGCTTCTACTCCGAGCTCCCTGCCATGCCCATCAAGTCCGATGGGTCTCTTTGCATAATGGAAGCCTTCAACAGATCTCAGCAACAAGGTTCTTCCCTTTTCTATTCTTCTTCGCTTCCTTTCTGTCTCTGTTTCCCTATTTCCAGCTTCCAAACAAAGAGGCATCTTCTTCCCCTGTTTCCTCTGTCACCCCCCTTTTTTTTGGATGGCGATGTAGGAATGGTGCCATCCCCATCTCCCAAGCTGGAGGATTTCTTAGGGTGTGGTCCAAATATAGGGGCCCATCATCATTATGGAAGCAATGAGAGGGAGGAGAGCTCATACTTGAGGCAGTATTACCTCCATCAGAACCAAGAGCAAGAGGGCATTAGAGACCACCCTCTCGACCTTCTCCAACAACCCTTCAGGCAAGAGAGCTCATACTTCCAGCCTCTGGAGGAAGGGATGTGCTCTACTCTCACAGGGCATGAGATCTACGATGCGCCCATGGAGGAGCAGATGGCAGAGCATGAGCTTCCTTGCTTTAAGTCTTGGGTGGCCAGACACTATAATGGTTCAGCTGCTTATGGTGATTTACATCCCCTGAGCTTGTCCATGAGCCCAGGTTCTCAATCAAGCTGCATCACAGCTCCACAGCATCTCTCTTCTCCTGTAGCTTCTGATTCCTTGGCCTTGGATGTTTCAAAGAAGAGAGGAGCAGCCAAGGGAGTGCAGAAGCAGCCAGTTCACAGGAAGAGCCTCGATACCTTTGGCCAGAGAACTTCTCAATACAGAGGTGTCACTCGGTTAGTCTTCCCATGTTTGTTCATTTGATCTTCTCTTTTGGGTTCTGCTTTGGTTGTGGTTCCCGTGTTTTGAAGTCTATGTAAACTCATTTCATGAAACAGGCACAGATGGACTGGAAGGTATGAGGCTCATCTTTGGGATAATAGCTGCAAAAAAGAGGGACAAACCAGGAAAGGAAGGCAAGGTTAGTTTCCTCCTGTAACGAACAGTATTAAGCTCTCCTTTCATATAATAACACTTCCTGACAGTTCATTATGTCTTCTTCTTATAATAATCCATCGGAATGATTCCTGGTTGAATCAAAAAACATCTACATCATGCAGTTTATCTTGGTGAGCTTTTCTTGTTTTTTAAACAGCTCGAGTCTTTATTTAATTCAAATTTTTTTTTGGCTGGAGAATATGGTATATGTTTGAGCTTTGGATGTCATGATTTAAGGTGGTTATGATATGGAAGAGAAAGCTGCAAGAGCGTATGACTTGGCTGCTTTGAAATACTGGGGTCCTTCAACTCATACCAACTTCCCTGTAATATTTACTTTTGTACCTTCCTTTTTTTGCTTGCTTCTTTGGTTTGCAACACATTGTGACTAAGAATGGATTTATTTGCAGCTGGAGAATTATCAGGGAGAGTTGGAAGAGATGAAGAAGATGACGAGACAGGAGTATGTTGCTCATCTCAGAAGGTAATTTTTTTGCAGTCAAAAGGTGTCTCTACAAGTTTAAATCTTGTGCAGGCTAATCGTTCTGTGCTCTTAAATTCTGGCAAAAGTTTACTCCTTTGCTCACGTGACTTGCATGTTTTGATTGGTTTGAGTTGTGTTGTCACGGCTTTTTTACAACATTCTGCAGGAATAGCAGCGGGTTTTCTCGAGGCGCATCAATGTATCGTGGAGTTACAAGGTTTGCTCTCTTCGACAAATGCGAGCCGTGCTTGCGAAGCTTCTTTGATGAAATATTATTGCTTGATTGATTTGCAGGCATCACCAACACGGGAGATGGCAAGCTCGAATCGGACGAGTTGCTGGAAACAAGGATCTTTACCTAGGAACTTTCAGTAAGATAAATTTTCCATTGTCTATTCCATACTGTGTGTGCTATTGTTTGATCCATTGAACATGGAAACTCGTTTCTTCTTGAGATTTTGCATTGCAAATGCATCTTCTATTGGAATTGTTTTCGTTAGAACTTTGTTTACATCTGCTGTGGAGTGCAAGTTAAATTCTAGATGTCTTAACACACTTTTAATGGTGCCATCATTAGGGATTAGTTCTTCCTTGATATATACCGAGATGGATGGCATTCTCTGCATTTAAATGTATGACTTCATTAAGTTTAACAATGCAATATTCACAGCTACGCAAGAGGAAGCAGCCGAAGCATACGACATTGCCGCGATCAAGTTTCGTGGATCGAACGCCGTGACGAACTTCGACATAAGCAGATACGACGTCGGCAAGATAATATCAAGCAACACTCTTCTGTCAGGCGAGCTTGCTAGGAAGACCAAGCCCTCGTTCGAAGGTGGCAATACTGCTTCTTCAAGTCTCGACTGCGGCCGAGAGCTCGGCTCAAACGACGAAGACAACAACGACGGTGGCTCGGATTGGAAGATGGTTCTTTACCAATCCCCACCACATGGTGCACCCACGTCTGAATCCATTCATGAAAAGCCTGCGGTTCTTCAAGGTCTCTTTGGTGGGGAACCGGTGAACCCGTCTCGACGAATCGACGTACAGGGGAAAGAAGGAAGCCCGGATCGGGTGGGAGGTTTGTCGGCGCTCTATTTGAAGGCCACAAGCAAGCTCTTCGGTGGAGCTCCATGGCCTCCAGCTCGTATGGCCAATACGCCCATGTTTGCTGCATGGAGTGATGCTTGAGCTGCGGTTTTTTGTATGTGGAGGTAGATGTTGTCATGTATCTTAGGTAAGGTGTGGGTTTTTAGTTGGATGACGATGAGATGAATGGTTGTTTGGATGCTTTGGGTCTTGCAAGTACACTAAAGGGCATGTTTTGATGCTACTCTTAATGATGAATTCCAAATCTTTTGACTTCTTTTCTTCTTTGATCTTTTCTCTTTTTTTTTGATGGACATTCCTTATCTTTTGTTAGCTTTCACCAGTTACAGAGAAGCCTTTTCCTACAAGATGGCTATGGCGTTCACATTTGTCTTCCGGTGCTCCTTTTTCTATTCGATGCTAAACCTGTGTTGTATTGCTTTTGATGGGTGGATTTAGCGCAAATACTTTTGTGAAGGTGACGAGGGATTTTTTTTTTATTATTTTTTTAATTTTTTTTATGAAGTATCATCAAAAGCTTGTTTTTCAAAAAATAAGTTTTTATGCGTTTTATGTGTTTGATAAAACATCATTTAAAATTGTTTACTTTACATAAATTGATAAAATTAGCCTATGATTTTGTAGTAAAAAGCAATATAAAAAGTAATAATTATATATTACAAGAATAAAAATAATTCTCTAAATATGAAAAATAATATAATAATATTTGTGATGACTTAAAATAAGTGTTATTGTAACAAAAAAAAAAAACTTATTTTATTTAATATATACCGAGGACAATCAATGGAATAGAGTAATATTTAGTAAAATAAATTGATATTATTATAACATGTTTATGTTGGATATATAAATTTGAAATTATCTTTTATTTTTAAATAATATATACAAATCATAATTTTGGTTTTTGAGAAAATAGGAAAAAATGAGTATGACTAGATATCATTCATAACTTACACAAAATGTGTCAAATATTTTCTTTTAAATTAACTTATATTCTATTGACTTTCTAAGCTCATTGTATTTTATTATCTAATTAAAATTATTAAATTAAAAAGAAAAGCTGAGATAAAGCATTGCTATTGAATAAAATATTTTTTTTAAATAAATTGAAGTTGATGAGTTTTGTAATAATTTAAATCATATATGTTGTGTATATAAGGTTTAAATTATGAATATTAAATTGACAATTGAACACCAGTCTTATGATACTTTGCTATAATTATTATTACATCAATAGTATTTAAATTATAAATATTATTGAACAATTAAATAAATATTAAATATAGTGCTACTTGGCAAAATCATCGTCGATGTTCAAATACAGATAGGGCTGCTATTTGAGATCGGGCTTCCACCGTGATCGCGTCCCGAAACCTTCCCGCTATACCTCAGGCAGCTTCCATGGAAGACGTTACCCCTTCAGATTCAGGTGCCAGAACTCAGGGGCCGAGAAGAAAACCCTTCTCCGATCTCTCCAATGTTCCATCCCTTGCCTCTGCCTCCGCCTTAACCCCCATATCTTCATCCAAATCCAAACTTAGACCAAAATCCCATTTGGTCACAATATCTCCCACCTCCTCCAGCCTCGCTGATGTGTCCTCCAGCTGCAGCTCCACTTCAGTATCGACCTCTGTTGCTGTTGGAAACTCTAACCCCGCTAGAGTTATCCGTTCGCGAATAGCTAGGGGTATCAGCAACGCCTTGGGTATTTTCACTTTTTTTTTTTTTCTGGAACTTCGTAGTTTGTTGGCATATGAATGCGAACTAGGGTCATTGTAGATTTTGCTCTCTGACGGCTATTACTTGGTTAGGATGTGTTGCGAAATACTGATCATGTAATCTTATTTATCTTTTGTTTTTTGATAAAATTGTTCTTGAATTCATTGTGAACTTTAGTTCATATTTCTATAGAGTAATTTTAACTTTTAAATAAATTTTTAGCTCAATTGCTGCAAAATGTAAGATAATAATGGGTAAGGTTACTGAGCAGGGGCATAAAATTTGATGAATTATATTTTCAATGACAGAAACACTATTTACTCGCCTACACATACATTGTGCTTGTTTACGCTTGAGGTACTCAAATACAAAAAAAGAAGAACAAGGGCAACAGAGCTTGATACATGCAGCAATTTGCATTGTCTAGAAAGAATGGCATCCCTCTTGCATGATTTTTAGAATATTCCCATGCTAAAGGTTTTTGTCACTTATTTGGTCTCCTTCTCGAGCATGAGCTATGGTAAGTTTTGAAACACATTGCATAATTAAGTGTACAACAACAAAAGGTTATGTCAGAAAGTATATCTATGATCAGATACGAATAGTTTTACGTCTGATTTGTTGGGAAAGCATGGAGAATTGGCATAGTTGAAGTGCTTAGCAATCCATTATTTGGGAAATTATGAAGTATCATTCTAAAATTGTCCAGGCCTTTTGTGAGGACAAAACAATGTGTGGTCTGAGCTGAAACATACGTTACTTTGTAGTTTAAGTCAGGTTGTGACATCTAGGGTCTTTTTAGATTGGGGTTGTGTTATTTTAATCTTATAAAATTAGTTCATCTGAGTCAGCCCACATCAGACAATTTTTTTTAGCTTATAAGTTAACTTGGGTTAAAACTAGGTTATCAAAATTTTTATTTGATTGATATGCTAAATCAGTCTAAAATATGTTGACTGAGGGGAATTTTTATAGGTTACTTGTCACCCATGGTCAAGGATGTGTTTATATTTATCTTTGGTTAGTTATTTTAATATATGGCTCTGAGGTTAACAATAGTAGTTGATGTATGTGGAGAGCTAGGTGAATGTGGTAGTGACTCATTTGAAGGGGGACATTAGAGTTAGGGATTATATTAGTGGTAAGAGCAAGAGTGGAAGTTATGTAAAGTAGGTTTGTCGCTAAAACTATTCCTTCAACTTTGATGTGGAGTTAGAGACTTAGTTTTGCGCTTTAAGTTGGGTTTTTAGTTTTAAGTAGTTTATTTTGCATTTTTAGTTCATTTTGGGTTTTAACGGGTCATTTATAAGACCCTTGGGATCTTGATTTGTATTTTTTTTTTATTTTGTATTTAAGGTGTTATGATAAGATAGCCTTCAAGTTCAAGAAAAGCTTGTTGGATAGAAGAGCATGCTTCAATGAGTGATGAGGCTGTGGGATAACTTGGGAAAGATCTTTGATGACACCATAGTGACATTACACCTAGTGTGATCAATGACCAATTGCCTTTGATGTTGTAATAGGGAGCCACACCATTACACCATACTTGTCCAACCATTAGATATTCTTAAATTAAATATTAAGTTTCTTTCACTAAAAAACCTCATTCATGGTGATATATGTTAGTAAAAAACTTTTCATTTCCTAGTCATACACATTGATTTGAGGTTACTTGTAGAGGAAGTCATCCAAATGTAGTTTAAAAAAAAAAACGTAACTTGGCTAGGCCAACTTTATGATATTATACTACATATAGTGTGGGGCACATATTGCTCTAGGTAGTTTGCAAATAGCTTGAGGTAGTTAGTGTAATTAGTCACTCAAAAGGTATGGTCTTGACCATTGATTATAGTCAATCTTTATGTGATTGTCCTGGAAGGTCTGGAAAACACATAAGGCGATCAAGTTGAAACCCTAAAGCATGTAAAAGACTTGATAAATATTGGAATGTATGAAGGAAAATAGGGAAAGTAGTTGATCATCTAGGAGCCATACAAACTCTTACAAACATGGTGTGCTCAACTACAATCGTATATAAATCATATACATCTAGTTCTAGGGCATCAAATTGGAATTCAATGCAGGTGACAATATAATAGTTGAAAAATATAAAAAAATGGGCGACTACTAAAAATGTGAAAAATATCTAAAATTGTAAGAAATAATCCCCAAATGATTAAAATTCTCCCAAAACCTTGTGGAAACCTTCAAATCTACTCCGAACTAACCATGGGATTAAATTGAACTTCAAGGTTCCATTACACCCTCATGGTATGAACTATTGCAGTCATCTCCAAACATCTCAATGATCAAATCAACAATCAAATAAATCATAGAACCATAAATACATGTAAATATAGAAAACATTGCTACACAATTGCCAATATGGTGAAACATTAGGAAATTGTTGAAAACTCCAACAAAAATGTGATGGTTTTCTGGTAGCTTGTTAATGACAGTAGAAGTTCACCAAGGCAGATATCATGCTTTGGAAGCCACCATGTCAAGTTTGTTCTCCACATCTAGCACAGCTCTGGCAAGTTGATGTTTTCCTTTTAATCTTTGTTGTTGTTTGACAAGAAAGTAAAGTTGTGCTTCATGTTTGTCTTACTCTTAGGCATCATATGTAACTATAATGTTGAAGCAGTAAATAGACAGTGTCCTGGAAAGAAAATGAAAGCAGACTTGCTTTTACTATTCTGATAATGATTCTTGTCCAATGGCGTTTCAAAAATGCCTTAAGGTAATTTTATGTTTACTTGGTTGTTTTTTCTAGTTTGTAGTGTTAACAACTGTAATAGAGATGAGCATTCTACCGTTGATATTGAGAAGGTGAAAGAGAAAGACGGGGATAAAGGGAAGGGTGCTTCAGCTTGTGCACCACTTAGTTGTCCACCATTTCGCAAAATCAGAACTGCTGGGTAGGCCATATCCTTTGCATGTTTTTCTCCTTTCAGTTTTGGATTTATTGATACTAGCAAGCTCAATAGAATGTGGAAGCACCATTGACCAAATTTCATCTATATTAATTCTAGTAGATGTTTAATTATGCAAGTGTTCATTTCCTCGGCCTCTGAAGAAACGATGGTGTTCTGTTTATAAGGTTTTGATTTTATTTTATTTTGGATGACTGTTTAAATTTTGAAACAGTAGTGCTTAAATCCGATTTGGTGATTTCATTTGATATCATCATACATGTTGGCAGCTCAAAATTTTCTTTTATTCAAGTGTTTTATGGTATTCCTACATGTTTGTTTCAGTTCAAGCAATGTGGATTTAAAAGTATTATTTTCCTTTTAATTTTTTTTGTTGCTCATTGCATTGTTTGTGTCTAAGATCTAGTAAGGATTTTCATCCCTTCAGATGTAATTAATTAGATGGATTTTTCAGTGCCTACCTATAAGTGTTTAGTGGTCTAATTTTTGAAGCTGGATGTAGTAGTAGCTACAGAAGGTTTGAGAAGTAACGTGATTCACATTATTCATCCAGGAAGTCGAAACATGTCAGTTTTACTCAACATGGTGCTTACTCTGTTTCATGTGAGAAGAGGAAAAAGGTTTGTTAACTTTTTAGTTTATATGTAGTACAATTTCTTATCAATTTATGATCTCTCTTTGTTTTGTTTAGAAAACTACTGAAAACTGAGCAATTATATTTAATTTTTAGTAAATTTTGATAAAAAATGTTTTTATTTCTTTATGTTGTTGAAAAATTAAATTTTCTTCAAATTGAACCCATTGTATAAAATGTTGATTCATTCAAATTTTAGTACAAGCAATTGCTTTGCTTTATTATAACCGTTGGTTGAGTGGTCACATCTGGTGCAATTATTTGTGGAATCTATGGCACAATAGCTGGTTGGCTTAATTTTTTTTAAACTTATGAATACTTAGTTACCTTGGGATTGTAATATTTAATTTATGATTTATTGTAATTTGTGGGTTGACCAGCATTTATATGGATATTTGCTCGTGTAGTCTCTTCAGCATTATGCACATGCATGTAGGTGTTTTTCTCATTATCATGGGTCTATAGTAGTAAATATTTATAATTTGTAAGCTCTAATGGATAGATAAACAACGTAAATAATAAATGAGAAGCAAACATTGGGACAAATAATATGCCACAGTTTTGGACTTTGTTACTTGGAGGTTGATATTCTTAGTTTTTTTCCTACTTTAAATTCATCTATTTTCTTTGTTTATATAGTAGGTGCATTTGATTTGCACATTATTTTTTCATTGAATACTTCATTTGTACAAATTTTTTCAGGTAGAATGTAAAACATGAAGATGACTAGGTTTAGTTATCTTAGTGAGAAAAAGTGAACTATGAAAACAGTAAGGAACATGATAAAATAGCAAAGAAAATGACACGAAAGAATTTCTGCAAAAAAGAAAAATAAAGCAGTGGAAAACTGATTCTAGGACTCCAAACCAAAATTTGAAGCACCCATTAATCTGAAGGGAGACTTTGTTTTGATAGTAAGAGATTCAATTAACGACTAAGAACCGTGCTGATAATGCAAAGCACTATGAATAAAGTCTGAAAATTGCTCTCAAGAAAAACTTGTTTATCTCTGTATATTGTTGTACTCCCTGGGATCATAATATACAATCCAGACATTTGAGCCTAAAACTTTATGACCATGAAATGTGGTTTGTGATGACTTCAACTAGTACAATCAATCATGACTAGAAACTTTAATAACATGTTTAAAGGATATTCTAGTTTCTGTACTTGACATATGCTAAAAAAAAGGTAGTTTTGTTCTGCATCAATCTCTTCCTTTCAGAGGAACTGTTGACAACTTTCAAAAGATGTGGGAAGACATTCCGAATCTTATACCCAATAGTTGTTATGGTTGCTTCCGGGAAATATATTCAGTTCCAGTGTTGAGAATCTCTATGTAGTCTCACTTATACAAGTAGGTGGTGGGCAACATGCTGAAAAGGTCTAGAATTTTCATAAAAGAGTTAGATAAGCTGGGAAATGATTAATCAGAATTGCAAAACAAGTCTGATCAGAAATAGGGATTTCGAATTTCTGATGTGGAGAAAGATTATTTTTGAAATATTTATGATAAACTCTTAAGGTGAAGCAAACTCAGTAGGAACACGTTAGCACAAGCTTATGTGTAGAGTCACAGGTTTAGAAAAACAAGCTCTCAAGTTTGGAGACTAATAAATTTTGTGTTAAAGTTGAATCCATTTATTGCTCTGCGGTAATCATAATGATTTCAAGACAAAGAATCGGAGTTATTTTAGCTGAAGGAGTAGTTGTGTTTACATAAATCACATCAGAAATAGTTTTAAGTACTTCTGAAGTCTCTTTGAGTACGTGTAAAATAGCCCAAGAAGATGTGTCATCATCCTCCAAATTTTAACTTTAATATCATTGATATCCTTCTGTGAATCTTAAGGATTTTCTAATAACTAAATTTTTCATGTGATTTATTTTTTTGAAATAATTTTTCTTACTATTCTTTTTTAGAAGTTTTCTAGCTTAAACATTACAATGTGATTGCTTAGACATTAGGTCCAATCACATTATCTTGTACTGTGAAAATAATGGCATTTGAGTTTTATTGACATAACATCACAAACACCAAGATCAGGATTACATCTAATAGGAGTTAAGCATCTTTTGTCTCATCTTTGTAAGTGTAATCACACAAAGAGACATTATGAGCCGTAGCTATTTGCAAGGTGTTAGATGTAAAGGTGTCAAAAGTTTCCAGGAAATTATGCTTTTATGTGAGTTTTAAGGGCTTCAAATATGCTGTAATACAATGAGAAATATATAGCGATCCATTGAAAAACATTTAGTGGATGAATAAGATGCAATGGCAATAGATAGTGTTATTATGCATTGATAATAAAGAAAAGATGAACTATGCCTAAAAAAGCATAAGCAAGGAGACCAACCATAACATGATAAAAAGAGAAATATTCATGTTTAAAGTGAACATTGTGCAATCTGATTGGTCGGTTAAAGAATACTTGACCACATAGTCGGCATTGATAAATTGTACGTGTATAAAACTCAATAGCAAAAGGTTTGTAACAATTGGACTGATAACATTAGAGCTATGTTTAAAATCCAAACAATGCCCTCTGTGATAAACTTGATCGTCTCCAAATGATACCTTTTTATCTTACAATTGTGTAATATAATCAAAATAACGAACTCTGATAACTATGAGACCATACAATTGGACTTCGTCATATAGTTTGAAAGTAAAAAAATTGTTCAAGTTTCAATGTATAAAATAGAGGATGTTAGATACCTGAATAAATTTGACACTTGGATGATGATGATGATGGTGGTTTTGCTTTGCATCACATCCCTCCATTGTTCCTTCTTTGCACCTCCCTTTTCTCCTTTCCTCCCTCAGCTCATGTCCTCTGTCTATTTAATATTTGAAGGATGCTCAATAGAAAGACATAAATGTCAGCCTACGGAAGCTTATTGCTAAGGGCAATGATATGTAAATGCCAACCCATTGGTGGACTTACCTTTCTTCAATACCAAGCATAATATTGAATTGATTAGTTATGAATTAATATTTCAATCATTTCATTTTATTCTTTAATTCAACTATAAAGTTCATTCTTTTGAATTTAATTTATTGTTTTGCTATTGTTTACAATTGCCATAAATCTTCAAAAAAGTTTTAATGTTGGGCAAGAGCAATCAATATCAAGTATTAGCAAATTAAGAAGCAAAAAACGGTGCAATTGTAGGATATCTTAAGTTGTTCATACATAGTTCAAGATTTATATTCTAGTTTGACCGTTCATCCAAAATTGTTTTCATGAATTTAGTGAGAAGCAGAATGTTATAGTTGGCACCATAAAGCAGCTGCTATCGTTTTTTTTTTATAGAAAAAATATTAAACTACTAAGTTTGTTGGTTTATGTTTAGTTTTCATTTTTTTTCCTTTGCTCCTCTAATTTAATGTTTTCTTTTAGGCCAGACCAAGATGGCCATCATCTCTCTCCCTATCTTTACCCCTCCATCTCTGTCATTTATATGTAGTATTTAGCACCTTTTGGGCCTTGTGTAATAGGTATCTACTTACAACTTACTAGTAAAAATTGTTTCTTCCTCCAATTGTATGTTACATATAGGATTCAGCTTCTGTAATGATAACATTATTTTATCTGTTTCTGTTATGTTTGAATCAGACTAGGTGATAGAAGAAGCTATGCATGCCATTGTTCATAATAGAGTTATTTAAAAAAAAAAAAAACACTCAAGTCTAAACTCTGATATTTGCAATTCGTGCTGCTTTGGTATTGCCAGCTTGGTACTTAGTGTTCTTTCTTTTCTTTTTCATCAATTGTTTAATTCTCCAAACAACTATCAATAAAGCAGCCTATTCTTTAGTTGTAGCTCAGAGAATGAAACTCCTGCATGATGGTTCAGAGAAAAATGGGAGCATTTGATTTAGTGACATTATTATTATGTTATAATATAATATTTTTTTAAAAGATGTTAAAGTTTTTGATTTGATAATTCAAATAATAATATGAAAAACAACAATTTCGTTATTTAGAAATAATTTCGAGTTGTTTCTCAATTTTAAACAACACTAAATAGTGATAATATTTAAAAATATGAAATTCTGCAGATAACATTAAACTAAAAAATAAAAATTATGATTTAGATGTCAATGTTATCCATATAATATTCTATCAAATGTCTCTAAGCCAATAATGAAAGCAGTTTATTATTCTTAGAGTTGTAATGAAGCCATTCTAAATGTTTGAAACTGTGTGATGCACATGTTGCGTGGTTCAATAGCGTTAGGTTTAGCTAATTGCACTCTTTTAGAATGGTTTATTTGTCACAGTGACAAAGAATGTTCACACAACATTTTCTTATCATTTGACTTTTCTATGTTCATTGAATCTTATAAGGTTTTCTTTAATTTTAAACATCAGTTGTCAAAATTAAAACCATATAGCATCGTTCAGTTAATATGAATGAATTCTATTGATGATTGTTTTCATTCATTTTATGATTTTATGATCCTAAGCTCAGTTTGTTGCACGTCTTCTTTGTTTCATATTATTTATAAGTACTGATACAGTATTTTATGGGCATTTCTGTGTAAATTAGCAGAGGAAGCTGATCCCAGAACCGAATGAGAAAAGTGAGTACAAACTTCCTCAGGAATTTATTGATGAACACCGAGCTTATTTTGCTGAAGTAGATGCATTTGAACTACCTGAAGAGGTGGTCTCAGAAAGTGAGCTAGATTAGACTTGGTAGGACAAAGTTCTAGTCTTCTACTTAGCACAGTATGCCTAAGACTACTGCATTGTAGATAAATGGGGATGTTTTGACTTATCCCACCTTCTCTTGTAAATATATACTTCTTAACTGTAACAAAGAACATACTATAGCTATTGTCAGTTTAGTTTATGTTACAAGGTTTCCGGATCATGTGACTTAAGAGGGTAGGTTAATGGTCAATGGTCGATGTGTGGCAAGAGCCAATGGTGCTTAGGCTACTTTTAACTTGATGGAATGGAACATTTGTTGCTTTTTAACATGTATGTGATGGAAATGTTGATGAGAATTTACAACATTAAATCGAAAATATTTTTTCAATTAATGTTCCATGAAAGTTCCTATGAAGTAAGAGGTACAAAAAAAAAAAAAAGATACTTTAAATTTTCTTTTCTTCAATTCTTCAAAACAAGTCAAATCATAATACATTTCTTATTCAAACAAAGAATTGGAAGAAGAATCTCAAGTCCTAAGAATCACCTTCTTAGTAAAGTTCAAAACAATTGTTAACAATTATAAAGACTAACAATTAGAAGCAACATGAGAGAGATAAGTGAAGCATTCACCATAGCTTTGTGATGATAATTTGTCATACAATTAGATAATTTGAGTACTTATAATGTTATTAGCCCACAAAATGATGATTGTCTTAGATTTCCTTATTGATGGGACAATGTGGAAGTCATATTATCTACCAACCAATCTAATAAGATTAGGATTGAAGTTATTATTAATTTCTCTTTTAGTTACAAAAATTTACTCACATTTGATATCTCAAATTTCACAATTTTTTATGACAATCTTTTAAGTAGGTCAAATCCATAATAATAAAGATTTTTTGAAGACCAATAGTTATTCTCACTAATTAGTCATATATCCTAAAAATATTATTTTTAGGATATATGACTAATATTTCTTATAAATAGACTCTAAGCAATGTCCTAGCTCTCCACAACTAAATTACTTGAGTTAGCCTCCTTGGTTGGCCTAACAAATTTCTCAATGCAATTTGTTATATTTTGTACACTGAAATACTTTCTTTATGATTTTTATATATGTCATACTACTACCAACACTAGAATCCTACCAATTATTCTAGAAACGACTAAAACATTTGTTGCATTTAACTTATTGGAAGATCTTTGTATTGACAAAGCTGTTTTTTTTTTCATTGTCGTTACCATACAGGCTTCAAATATTTCTAATTCGTGTTCTACTAACCTAGCTTTCTTCATAAGTTCAATAAAAATTATAATAATATTGAATGCAATCAATGTAGCCTTAATGGATCCTTTCGATCCCTGATGGAGTACAAAGTATCTCTGATCCTCAATGCCCATTACTTGTGAAGCATAGAAGCTAAGGAAGGAAAATCTTCTCTCAATTTATAACTATTACATCTCATTCCCTTAAGATTGTTGGTTTTTTTTCTCATCTTTTCTCTTAAGGATGGATGAACAAATCATTCTTCAAAATCTTCAATAAAATCTCCACATAAGATTTTCTTTATTGTGTTGACTCTTGAAATGAATGTGGTAGCATGATTTCTATCATAAAGGAGTGGCCCCATCTACAGTAAAAAGAGCCATTTGGTACTTTCCTTTGTATAGGGAAATTAATACTATCAAATGTTGTGCCTATCTAACTTATCCAATTATCTCTCTTAAAAGAATTATCACTCTTGCAAATGGGAAGGTTATATTTTGTAAAATTGCTTTATCTGTTTATCAACACAATCTTTTTTTAGAACTTCTTTGGGGACTAGGAGAGGAATATGACATCCATTTTCGAGAACTCGAATCTCTTGACTTCATGCTAACCCCTCACCTTTTTTAAGCACTAATATGTGATTTAGTTCTTTCCAAATTTTTTATGATTCTTTTTAAAAAATGGGAGTGTATTAACTTTTTTTAATATTCATAATTCAATTTTTTTAATAATAAAACAATATAATTATAAGAACCATACTTATGTTATTGCTATTCCAATGTCACACTTAAAAGCCCATCTTAATTTCTTAATCTTAGGCTCTGATATCACATTATCACACCTTAACATAAATACAAATAGAAGCTCACGAATATTCAACTTATTAAATTATAAAATTAAAATAAGATAAATAATAATCATGAAGAACAGAAACCTAAAAGTGAGGATAATGAAAAAATGTTATAATTCACAAATCATTTTTGTCGAAATGATAAAATCAAGATACACAATTCCTAATTATCATATAATGAAAAATTCAAACAATATAATTAATACAATAACTATAAAAAAATATAACTTATCCCCACAAATAACATACATTAAGCTCATCAAATATATCAAAATATTTTCACTAACAATCTTAAGCTATTATTTAACAGTCTCCCATCTTTGTGGATATCTATGTTCTTATTTGGAATGCAAATAAAAAATAAATATAATATATTTAATAAATAAATTATATATATATATATATATATATATATATATATATATATATATGTATCTCTTCCCTCTAATACAAGTTCAAAACACTCGTCTGCGTCCCTTGTTTATTTCCGTCATGTTAATAGCCAGCAATTGCTACATTTCAAAGGACCCGCCATTAATCTCCATCTCCCCTCGTTTTCCCTCCCCAAGCCTTAAATGCTCGCAACCACCACGCTGCCTTCAAGGCCCTTTGAAGTCCTCCGCCAATGTTCCTTCTCCATTCCACTTAAACGAAGCCCATTCCTTTCTTTAGCTTCTTACAAACTCTTTCAATGGCGGCTTCTGCTGCTATAGTGACGATTGCCCTCTGCTTGGCCGCCGGCGCTGCGGAGGCTCAGACCCTCGTCCCCGCAGTCATGATCTTCGGCGACTCCGTCGTCGACGCCGGCAACAACAACGGTCTCCTCACCCTCGTAAAAGCCAATTTCCCTCCCTATGGCCGCGACTTCTCCCCTCGCCCCTTCCCTACTGGCAGGTTCTGCAACGGCAAACTTGCCACCGACTTTACCGGTACCTCGATATGCATATATTTCGTTTGTTGTTTACCTTTTTGCCGCAGCAATTCCTTAACAAAAATTTTTACTGAAACATGGTTCATACCTTTCAATTTAATTCTATAAAAAGTTAATTTTTACACTTGTCTACTATTCACAGTGGAGAACCTGGGCTTCACGACCTACCCACCGGCGTATCTCAGCCGAGAAGCCACTGGGAACAACCTCCTCACCGGTGCCAACTTCGCCTCGGCTGCCTCCGGCTACCTTGACCGGACGGCAAACCTCTACGTGCGCGCCGCCCTTCAATCCCCGAACAATTTGCCATTTTCATTTCCTCCCTTTCGCTCGTTACCATCTAAATATTCGAATTTTCTGGGAGCAGCGGGCGATAAGCCTGACCCAACAACTGGAGAACTACAGGGAGTACCAGAGCAAGGTGGTGAGGATCGCCGGCGGGAAGGACAAAGCCGCCGGAATCTTCTCCGGCGCTCTCCACATCCTAAGCGCCGGTAGCAGCGACTACGTACAAAATTACTATATTGACCCTTACCTGAACGGAGCCTACACACCCGAGCAGTTCGCCGATTTCCTGCTTCGCCCCTTCGCCTCCTTCGTACAGGTGCGCGTTCATCAACCACTGTTTGTCATCATCGATATAAAAGAAATATAATTTATCAAGTTATTTAACATAATTAAATAAATAGTTTTGCGAAAAAAATATTTATTTTGATTTTATACATCGAAGTCCAAATCGGCGTATAAAATGTTTATTTTTATACATAAAATGTTTTTTTTAAATGTTTTACATTTAAAAAAGACAAAAAAAAAAAAAAACACGAATGCAATAAATGCAACGCAGTTCCTTTATAAATGTGGTAAACAAAGAGACTGAATCAAAGCAGAGAATTCAATACCACTGGACTTTTGATATCTATAAAATTATTTTTTAATTAAAAAAATATAATAATTATATAAATAAATATTAAGAACCACAGCTTTCTAAATTCCAAACCAAACGGCGTCTAAATTCAATGCGTTTCCTCTGCAACACTTCCATTGCAGAGCCTCTACGGCCTTGGCGCCAGGAGAATAGGCGTGACATCCCTGCCGCCGACGGGATGCCTCCCGGCGGCGATAACCCTCTTTGGCGGCAGCGGCTTTGGTTGCGTCGAACGGCTGAACGCCGACGCGGTTGCCTTCAACAAGAAGCTCGCCGCATCCGCGGATTCCCTCAAGCGGTCCCACCCGGACCTCAAGCTCGTCGTCTTCGACGTGTACAATCCCCTGCTTGACCTGGTCAAAAACCCATCAAACCACGGTGCGGCAAAAGAATGGCCTTTGCTCTGTTGGCCGCGCCTTCAGAATTACCTCTGTTCTGTGTTCTGACTCTTTGTTTCCTTTGGAGAAGGATTCTTCGAGGCGAGGAAGGCGTGCTGCGGGACGGGGACGATAGAGACGTCTCTTCTCTGCAACGCAAGGTCGCCGGGGACATGTGCGAACGCCACTGGATACGTCTTCTGGGACAGCTTCCACCCCACGGAGGCGGCCAACAAGGTGTTGGCCAATGCGCTTCTGATTCAGGGAATCGAGCTCATCTCTTAGGTGGCCGGGATTGCGGCTTTCTTTCCTTCCATGGTGGTTGTTTATGTAGTAATGTTGTGTTACCGTTGTTGATGTTGATTTAGTTGTTTTCTCTTCAACTTAGGTAGTGATGGACATCTTTCGATGAATGAGTTTTAAAGTTTTTTTTTGTTTATTTATTTATTTTTTCCTTCTTATTAGCTTAAAAAATAAGACAATCACTTCCCATAAAATAATTTTTTTCCTCTTTTTATTTGAAAAAATATATATAATAAAATGAATTATGTGATTATAACAGTCAAATTCATAATAAAGAGATATCAAGAGTTTTGTGATTTGATCAAGAAAGTTCCACATTTACAAGATGAGATATCTAAAATTTATTTTCACAAATGAGTTTAAATACGATCAATCTCATTAAAACTACTATTAATTGATACTATTTAATTAACTAAAAAAATATTTTTCGAATAATTATTTAATTAAAATAAATTATTATAAAACTTAATTCAGATTAGCTTAATCTGACCCATTCTCAACGCTCACATAAGTGGACGATGGAAAAATACGAAAAATAATATCGAGTTTCCCTATGTTTTTTGTATATGTTTTTTGTATGAATCTCAACACGGAGGAGTAGAAAAGGCCGTGCCTTTGCGTCGTTCCCGTACTTCGATCCGAGCACCGCTCTGGCAGAATGTCCGATGCCGAGGAACTACATCGGAAGCAGATCGCCGCTTACCTACAATCTCTTTTCGTCGCCAAGTATGACCGAGAGGACAGCGTTCCTTGCCAAATTGAGGAAGTAATGCCGTTTCGATCCAAATTTGCTGTTTGCATCATTTTTTGTGCTGTTATCGTCATCGGTGAGGGGCCCTGATTTGTTTTGCCTTGTGGTTTAGGGGCTTTTCTTGGGTTCGGTGGGGGTGGCACGCAACAATGATGGCTTGAAGAGGTTGAACATCACCCATGTGCTGATTGTCGCCAAGTCTCTGGAGCCTGCCTTCCCGAATGATTTCGTCTACAAGAAGATTGAAGGTAATTCATATATTTTCTTCTGGTGTTGTCTGAATCATCATGGAACTCGTTCTTCTTTCTATCGGGGTTTAGGAGGTATTTGTGAGTCTCATGTGGACTTGCTTGTTTATTCGCTAAGAGTTTTGTGCTTCGTTATTTGGATTTCTTTATCCGAATCAGAAAAAAAAAGTTCACTGAACTTTTGCTTCTATGCCGCATACTGAAATTTGAACAGGCAGGACCTATGATCGATTGGCTTTTAACACTTTCTGGAGAATAAAGTAGAGGTTTAATTGTGTAAAAAAGACTTTATAACGAGAAGAGTTTGGCTCAAGCAAACGAGGAACTCAATTGCATGTGAACAAGGCACAGCAAAGGGCACTTAATTGTCGTAGAAATAAAGGAAAAAGCAGTAAGAATCTGTAGTTGATAAAGATTCCACGGGCTCACAAGGAAAGGGGATGAAATTCGGAAAAGATATATTCCATGGGGAGGTTGTCTTTTCAGCGCACTTGAACACACTTGAATACATACTTGAAATATTAGGTGTTTCGTGGCTTCTAAGTGCAGCTGGAGTGAAGTCACGGGGCATGACAGCAAACTTATCTTCACCTTGCTAGGAAGAGGGAGCAAATTGAGTGTGATAAGAAGCATGATGAGGGTGGGTTTGCATCTCATTATTTTTTGAAGAGTGAAGGAGCAATAAGTCATTCCATGGGCATAGTTTTTGTCCAATTAGTTAGAAAAAAAAAAAAAAAACAACTAAGAAGTAATTACCAATTCATTTACATTTCTTTTTCTTCCAATTCTTTCAAGCCAAATAAAGACAAAATGGTTTTGAACTTGTTTTGTGTTATTTCTTTTAATACTTCAATAAATGCTTGCAATGCCCATAGGACTCATCTTTCTCGAGGAAAGTGGACATGATGGAGTGTGGAGCTAGACAGAGATGCAAGCGGCAATGGATGCAAAAATGGATTATGGTTATTATCTGAGAAGGAGGCAGACCTTCTATAGAGAAGGATAAAAAAAGAAATAGATAAGCATAAAAAAGACATCGAGCTTTGATGGTGAAGAGACTTAGGGTTGGATGATCCAAGTGATATTTTCATTTTTTTGTTTTAGGGAAGATCTCAAACTTTAGTCATGGAGAAGTGACCATTGATTTGAAGACTATGGTGTTTCTAAAAGATAAAGAGGGTCTTTATGAGGATGATTAGGATGCCACTAGTGAAAATGATTCTGAGGATTTGGATAAGAGATGGAAAAAGTGTATCCAATTTTAATATTTTGAAGGGAGGATTAGGCAAATATAAGAAAATCTTGAAATAATTTTGTAATCATTAAACTTTTAAATAAACTAGTGGTATACTTATTGACAAACCATATGCTGTTTGTTCTTTGGATACCATTAGGGAGGAATCATTTAATCAAACATTGAAAATGTTCAATTTGTTGAGGTTTGGCTGACAAGATGATTTTGAGAGAGTTTTGCATAATGACTTTGGTAATTTTGGTGCGTAACTTCAAATTTGCAAATGGCAGTTATATTTTAATTGGGAAAAAGCCAAATAATTTTATAGTGAGGGTGACAACTCTTTAATTCTCTATTGAATACTATGATAAAAGGCTTTATTAGGAGTTTGGCAATTGCATAAAAATTGTAAAGAGAACTAGGTTGGGACAAAGAAATTGAAAGCTTGTACAATTAATAAGCAAAAGAAAATGGGTCTAGTCAAGAAAATAAGGGATCCTCCGAAATGCAAAATAGTATGATAATCTTCTAATAATGAGTTGGAATTGTTTAAGGTTGGGAAAACCACATTGGCACTTGAAGTTGATAATATTTTGAACATGCTTGACTCATAAGGTATGTGTACTGTAATTGAAGTATGATATGTTCATTGTATCGAGTGAGTCCAAACCTAGATCCCAGTATCCATAATTTTAGAAAGAAAGTTCGGAACCTTTAGATCAAAGGATCATATAAGATGGATGGGGAGAATGGCATACTAGATGAAATGATGTTTGAAGTGGTTGAGGATAGACTTTTTGGCTGGGCAAGACAGCATATGTGTAAATGCTTTTTTTTTTGGGTGCTGCTTGGTTGTGGAGGGTGTTCTTTCTTCAATTTGGTTGGTCTATGTATTTAAAAATTTTATGTTGGAATACCAAAGGAGTTGGAAGTAGAGCTTTCATTAGAATGATGAATTGCATAAATCAAGAGTATGGATTAAACACTATTGTCATTCTTTTATTTTGGATCGATGGGAATAGTGTAGGCGGTTATTAACAGGTTTAGTGGTTTACTATATTTCAAAGATGCAAATGGGATGCTTGAAGGGCTTTGGTTGTTTAATCAAATCAATAAACTAGCTCTAGTATTGATAAAATTTCATCTATATTTCATTTTTTTTAGCATTGTTGAAGATGATGAACAAGAATGATTTTTCTCCTAGTGTATGCTAGCCCAATTTATGTGAAGCAAAGGCAACCCTTGAAGCAACTATTAAGGTTAACAAGTTAATGGAGATTTTAATGAAGTTTTTATAACAGAGAAGAATAGAGGTAATTCCTTCGATGATAAGAACAATTTGGGGCTTAAGAATTTCATTAGCAAGGTTCTATGCAATTTCAAGCATAAAAGGTCCTTTGTTCCCTTACAAAGGGCTAACATGGACGAGCTTTTTAAGAGGATTTAAAAGATTAGATAAAGGAATTAATAATTTTTCTTGGAGGAATTTATTCTCTAGCATGATTGTTAAGATTTTTCGTCTAGTCAAATTTGTCATCAACCTTGATAGAATTTTCATTGATTAAATCAAATAATTATTTAATTCCTTAAAATTTAAAATTTTAAAAATTTGAAATAATTCTAAATGAATTCTAATTAAGTTGAAAATAAGTGTCATTGGACTAGTCTTTATAAGTTCTATCCAATGATATTTTCATTTTGCATTCTAAAATGTTTTATTTTTCATTTTAATTTGACATGTTTTATGGAATATCTTGAAATTAAACAAATGTATCTTGAATATGTATTTCACAAATCTAAGTGCACTTGAACATAATCATACAAGATTAATTTATTGCAATTATCATTGTAATTTAAGGACATCATAGTTCTCTTCTCTTAAAAAATTGTCTTTGAAATTTACTTATAAGAGCTCTGGCTACTTATCCCACATCTCTTCCCCTTTCTCCAAAGTATCATCTTTTTCACTATGGTTTCTCTATTGAGTTTTTATCATGAGAATCTATTTTTTTTCTTAACTGTTTCTTTTTTTCCCAAAAGTTTCTTATGAATCTCTAGATAGTTTAAACTTGGTCGTCATTTTCATCCATCTATAATCAAGCTAAATAATATTGGATAGATTATACACATATTTTTTCGAGGTGAATATATCAAGCATATTGTATATTCTAGATAGTTGAGGTTGTAAAGCTAATATGTTGGCTATGATATCAATTTTTTCAATAATGATCTGGAAAGGTTCAATATATCTCAGATTCAATTTTTCAGTCTTCTTAAACTTGAAAACATTCTTTATAGAATTGATCTTATAGAACACATAATTTGTAACCTCATATTTAATTGGTTTGTCTTTTATCATAATTTTTTCTATCTATTTTGGGCACGTTATGTAAGTTTTTTTAATTAATTTAATCTTTTTTATTGTCCCATCCACTAGATTTGGCTCGATCACGATTCTTTCACTTCATATCAAACTAATGGAGTTTGGCAATTTCTTTTATAAAGTGCTTTACGTGGTGCAATTTTGATAGTGACTTAATAACTATTATCGTATACAAATTCTATTAAAATTAAATAATTCTTCTAATTCTTTTCAAGTTCTAGAACACATACTTTTAGTAAATCTTTTGATGTTTAAATGATTCTCTCATTTTTCCCATCTTTTTGAGGATGAAAAGCGGTGTTGAACTTGAGTTGAGTATTAAATGCTTCGTAAAACTTTCTTCAAAATTGCAATGTGAGCTTTGGATCTTGATATGAAATAATGGCTTTAGGAATTCCATGAAGTCTCACAATTTGCTTGATATACAATCCATTTAGTTTTTTGTTGAATTTTTTTATTTAATGGATAAAAATATACTGATTTAATTAGTCTATTAATGATTACCCAAATTGCATCAATTCCTTTTGGGTTTCTTGGTAAACCGACGCCAAAATCCATTTAATTTTCACTTATTTCTAATTTGGTATAGTTAAATGTTGTATTAGCTCGCTAGGTTTTTGATATTCACCTTAAGCTCATTGACAAAGTAAACATTTTTTAATATATTAAACAACTTCTCTTTTTATTCTTGGCCATCAAAAACCTCTATTCTTGATACATGTTGGCTCCACTTGGACAACTTGTATCTAGAATAATATGCTTCTTTGTTTCAACATTTTATATTCAGAACATACATTCTTCCATTATATTCTAGAATTTCATCCCTGAGCTTGAAATTTGATTCCCAATTTTCTTCCACTTTTTGCATTAACTTTATTATTTTAGGATCTAATCTTTATTTTTTTTCTTAATCTCTTCCAACCAATCATCAGTTACTCTAGTAGTTAATAACTATATAATTTTTTTTATATCTTTTTCCAATTGTAATTTATCAAATTCTAAAGATAGTTGTTGATTTGTTGCCTCTATTAATAATAGGTTCAAATTAGCTTATGTTTAAAGTATCAACCATTATATTTGCTTTTCTAGGATGATAAATGATTTTTAAATTATAGTCTTTGATTAATTCAAACTAATGTTTTGTACAAATTTATATTTTAAGTTTTGATTATTATTCTAAATTTGACTCCATAAAGATAATATCTCCAGATTCTTAATATAAAAATAATTGCTGTCAACTCTAAATCGTGAATTGGATAAATTTCTTTTTATGAGATCCTATGCTGTCGTGAGTTATATGTTTTCCCCTTCACATGCTGCTTTAAAACATACCCAACCCTTGAAAAGAAGCTTCTTTATAACTTGAAATCCATTTGTCTCTTTTGACAATGTTAAGAATGGTGCAAAAGTAAAGTATTTTTTAGCTTTTGGAAACTCTTCTCATAGTTTTCACTCCATTCAAATTTTGTAGTTTTTTGCATTAATTTATTGAGAGGAATTGTTATTTTGGAGAATTCTTTTATAAATTTGTACTAATACTTAAGTCTAAGAAATTCCTGATTTCACACTCATTGGTGGATCTCAGCCAATCCTTGATTGTTACTATTTTCTATCTATCTACCAATACTCTGTCAATAGAAACAATATGATCTAGAAATGCAATACACTTTAGATTTAAAGAACTTTGCATTACAAGTTATGTTACTTTAGCTTTTGTAAAATCACATGCAAATATTGAATATGTTCCTTCTGGCCTTTGAAATAAGCTAAAAAATCAGTAATAAAGGTTAACACAAATTGATTCAAGAATGATTTAAACACCCTGTTCATTTGATTTAAAAATCTTGTTCATGGGATACAAAAACATTACTAGGGGATTGGTTAAACCAAAAAATAATATTAGAAATTCACAATAATCATATGTGGTCTTGATGGCTGTTTTAACAATATTTATTTTCTTGATTGTTAGCTAATGGTACCTAGAATGAAGAGTTATTTTGTAAAAAACCAATGTTACTTAGAGTTTGTCAAAATAAATCATTGATTCTATGCAAAGAATAGTTGTTCTTTATTGTAATTTTGTTCAATTCTTGATAATCAATGCAAATGCATGTTTTGTTATCCTTTTTCTACACAAATAAAATTGGTGCTCCCCTCTCTAGGTTAAAATATTGGATCTGATGAATCATTTATCTAGCAACCCTTGAATTTGCTTCATCTCTTGAAACTTAGTCGATGTTATCTTGTATGGTGCCTTAGAAATAAATTCATCTGTAGGCATCAAGTATATTGTATATTCAATTTTTCACTCTATGGACAATCCAAGAAGATTATTTAGAAACACATCAACATACTCGTTTACTATTGATACATCATGTAATTTTGTCACTTTAACTTTTACATTTTACAAGTGCTAAATAAGCATTGCATCATTTGTTACTTGATTACTTCAACAATAGTAGAAATCATTGGTATTGTTCTGACTTCACCATAAAATATTACTTTAACTACATTAATTTCTCCAATCTCTATAGTATTTTAGAAACTTTGTGAAATAACAATCAATGGATTCTTTGGTAACATCGAATTCAACTGAAGATAAGAGTTTTAATTTAGCATGGAATTTTCTGCTTACTATGTCGATTGCATTTTCATCATATTGATTTTTCACTACTTTTTTTTAGTAGATAATAAAAAAACTAAGATTTTGCGAGCAAAATTATGTTATGAATTTGCTGATAATGTTCTTAGAAAAAAATGATGCAATGTTTTAGAATCAAATAAGATAATAATAGGAATGATGTACATTATCGAAGTACCTAAAACGCCATTAGACGAGTTTGGGGCATCTTGTCAACTAATAGCAAAGACACAAGGTTATGCTCCCTTGCCACTGTTTTGATAACACTATCCTTTACTAGATTGATCATGACCACTACTAAGTCCTACCATAATAGATCTATTAGGTCTTCCACTAGATTCCCTAGGTGCCTGCATTATTGAATCAATTGTTGCTGCACCACTTAATGATATTATAACTATTTGATAGTACCTTGCTGTATGCCCAACTTCTTCATAAGAATGGCATCGAATTCTTTCTTTGTTAGTGTAAGACCTCAAAAATTGTCCACTCTTGTAAAAGCAATTGTTGATAGGAAGGATGCTTCCCTAGCCTTATAGTGTGTGCAATACGGCCTAGAAGAGCAAGTTCAAGGCACCCAGAAGAGAAGCACTTACATATGCATATCTAAGGATCGAGCACACAAAGGGGATCTAGTCACGGGCCCATGTGAATGCCATTTGTACACCTGTGGCACATGAGCAGATCCATGTGGATGCCACTTTTTTTTGTCAACAATAAGATCTCTTTTAATGCCATCAACCATATAAGGGGCAAGGTGATTTGCTACTATGTGTTGATCCAACAGTATGATGGCTTATTCCTTGAAAGGTTTCTCTACTAGTTACATAGCAAGAATTAGCCCAATTGAAAGGATGAGGACCATTATTAGAAGCCTATGTTATTATCTGATTTTGTTCAATAGCTTTGGTTGAATCCACCATATCTTTATATATTTGTGTTGCTAGTGTACAATTAGTTCTCTAATAGATTCTTACAATTCTTTCTTAAATATGAAATATTTTTGCTCCTTTATAGGTACCTTCCCTAGAATATATCTAGTAAGAGCAATAAATTTCTCGTCATATTTAGAGATTGTCAATCTCCATTGTATCAATCTGGCTAACTCTTTTCTCATCTATTTCCTAACTGAATTTGGGACATTCCATTCTCTGAAAGTTTCACAAATTCTTAGAGATTTCTCTATTCAACTTTTCTCCAAATTTAACCCTGAGTTGACTACTCCAGCATCTATCTGTAGCACCATTAAGCTGCCAAAGATACCTTCTTGTTATTTGGGCAAGCCATCTCATAATACAGTTTCTCTATATGATTTAGCCAATCCTCTATTGTATTTGGTTCAATTGTTTCTAAAAAATGTTGAAGAAACATACTTTGGAATGTTTCAGTTATTTTGTCTCAGAGTTTTGACGTTATGTGGGCACACCAGACATGGCTTTCATCAAATTGCATAAAGGTAATAAACATGTGGATCATGTCCTCTTGATTATTTCCTTGTTGATCTTTGGGCTTCATGTCTTAAGATAGCAACCTTCTCAAGATTTTGTTCATTGCTTGCCATTGTCAATAATTTACATTTATGCATATAATATCATATTTTTAACAATGCAAACAATGCATTCCATGCTTTACAAATATAATTTCCCCTTATGTTAGTTTAATGAATTTATATTTTCCTAAGATGTAACCCATTGATTCAACTTACTCTAATAATTTGTGAAGACTTTAACAAGCTAGAAATTCTTATAATTAGTTTGGTACAACTTTTTTCTTGTGTTTTTGTTAGAGCATAACAACATAGTTAATGTACAATAGTTACACCTAAATAACAATAACAACATTATAAAACTTACATATATTTGAAGTCTATAAATACTTTAAATTAAACGAGTCTGCTAGATAACAAACTTCTTTTGAGTGGGCACTACTTATAATAGTGCAACCTCTCATCACACTCCAACTAGTCTTAGCATTTGGTGATTGTGTAATATATAAAAAAAAATATAAATAAATATAGGAGTAAGATAAACACTTGTTTTTATATAAATTAGTATCTACTTAGCATTTATTTCCCAAATTTAATAGATCATGCTGAACAATAAATCATAACATGTTGAATCACTAAAGCATATTGAATAAGACATACTAAGTAACTCAAATATGTTGAATAAATCAAATATATTGAGAATGATTACATTATTGTTTATGTGATCTTGTTATGAATCCTTTACTATATACTGAGTAAATCAATCCTCTACTATATTTGGTTTAATTGTTTCTAAAAAATGTTAAGAAATTGAATATAATATCACATGCATGCACTCAAATCAACAATCATTAATGTATGTTGCAATTCATATATAAAGCATGCATTACATGCTATTACAATGCATATGACAATGCTTGCATTAAACATGACATGCGAGAATATTTTATACAATTTATATCACAAACAACTCTATTAATATAGTTATCTTATATCATGATCTTCAATTCATCACCATGTATCGCATGTTATAGAACCCTCATTTCCTTTTCGGATTATTGTTCCTGATGTTGTTGCCATGCTTATAGCTAGTGCTCCTCCTCCCTCTCAAAACCCATCAAATGTAAACGATGACTGAAGAAATAGCTATGTTGATGGGAAAAATAGCTAACTTGCTTCTCATAGCGGTCTTGACTTTTGATTGGCAACAAAGCATTATGAATTGTTGTTCAAGAGAGAAGGATTAGAGTTTTTGGGGAATGCAAACTAAAGAAAGGGAGAACATAAGTGTGAAAATGAGAAAGATGGTTCTCACCTAATTAGGTTTTAGGATAAGTTATAATTAATAAATAAATAAATAAATTCATTATAAACCTTAATATTTCAAAAAATTTGCAAAAATTTCAAATGATTCTAATCAAACAAAGTAAATGTCGTTGGACTTGTCTCGAAACCAATGATATTTTTATTTTTCATGCAATGTTTTAATTCTCACTTTGGCATATTTTACGAAGCAACCCAAAATCAAATAGACATGTTTAAAATATGCATTTCACACATCCAATAAGAATTCAATATAATTACATTTGAAAATTTAGAACATCACAAAATCTTTTATGATATGTGGAAGAGTGTTGTTAAAAGAAAATACATGGCCATTAATGTGGATATGGCAAAAGCTTATGGTAGAATTATTTGGGAAGAATTAGTTTGAACTTCAAAAACTATATAGCTTATTGGCTTTCGAAAGAAAATCATTGATCTCATTATGATGTGCATTACCACTACTTCCATTGGCATCCTTTGGAATGGAAAAAGCTAAATCTTTTGATCACTCATGAGGAATTAAATTGGAAGGTCTCCTTTTTCCCCTTGAATTTTGTGCCATGCATGAAGTTCGTTTTGGAATTCCTTTAAGATTCAAGAGAGAGGAAGGTATAACTCATCTTATGTTTTCGGAAGATTTTTTTTTGTAGAAGCCTTAGCTAGTTTAAGTGCTCATGGTGCTTGTAACTAGTCAAATTATTCAAAACATTTGGTGGAAAGATTAATGTCCAAAAGACTACAATGCACTTTTCCCAAGACACTCTTAGTGGAGTTATTAATGAAATAAGCAACATAAGTGACTTTTAGATAAAGTCTAATTTGTAAAGATATTTAGAAGTATTTGTCTAGAATAGAAGGATTGAGCTGATTACCACTTATAGTCAAAAGGGCAACATTAAGACTTGGCTAAGTGAAAGGAAAATTCGCTTTTTCTTGCGAGTATTTGTTTAACAAAGTTGGTGTTTTGAGCTTTCTAGCTTATGCGATGTAGCTTACTTTTTCAAAATGAGGAATTGCACAATTTGGAAAAAATGTGCAAGGATTCAAATACTAAAAAAAATTCTAAAATTGGAGATGACAATCGTATGTTTTAAGGAATGTTGTATCATAGATTAAACCTTAGCGACACTCTTGAGGTGTCTTAAAAATTCCTAAAATCATTATTAGAGAAATTTAGAGCTTGTCTTCATATACCCCAAAAGGGAGTTACAAAAAAATAAGAAATTAATTACGATAAAACTTTTGTTAAAAATCCTCCTAACCAAGTATTTCTTTGACTTGTAGATATGGAAAGATTTGATAACATATAACAATTCAATCAAACAATGAAAAAAAATTAGGTAATAAATCCTCGCAACTTAAAGAATAAATTTGACAAGTTTTCAACTACAAGTTTTTTGAGAATCAAATAACATATTTGACAAGTTTGCAATGCTTTCTCTCAAACTGACATAAAAATAGTTTCCATTGCTAGCTTGGAAATCAAATTGTCAACATGTTTCTTTACAAAACCTTAGTTGAGACATCGACAACTTGGATGATAGTAGGAAGACATTATACATATTGTTTCGTTAGCAACATTTTTTTTTGATGAATTTCTTGTCAACTTCCACATTTTATTTTATTATAAACAATTAGGTTGTGATTGATGGCTCGTAATATAAGATTATTCAATTCTTTAAGGAGTTTCTTTAACCATATTCCATGCACAACCAATTTGGATTTAGCTTTTACTTTACTTTGGACTATCACATTCTACATTTACTTAACAAAATTTCCATTGACAAAAGTGCAATATTCCATGTGTTACCAATCAAATTGATCTTCTATCTTTAACACTTATCCAATTTGTATTTGTCTAAGCTTCTATGTGTAAGTGATCATAATACTTAATGAGCATTCCTTTACTTGGAGTTAATTTAAGTTCTTAAGAATTCGATTGTTATAAGTTCTTTGTGCCCAAAGAATGCATGAGTTGGCTTATCACACTTACGATGAAGGCAATATTATGATGGGTGTGTGGCGGGTAGATTGGCCTTCTCACAAGTTTCGTTATGGTTCTTTATTCAAGACATTCTTTGACTTAGTTGTTTATAGCTTCATATTAGATTCAATGGGAGTTTTAGTAACCTTGCATCCAAGCATCCCAATTTTTCCAAGTCAAGAACATACTTTTTCCATTCATGGGTGTAGTAGATTCTATACTAAGAAAGTATTTCAAGGCCCTCAAGTTCTTTATCTCAAACTCTTTAGTTATCTTCTTTTTTAGATTTTCAAGAAGCATAATCACAAAACCAAGCTTATAGTTACTAATAAATGTTTGAAAATGTTGTGTAGTTAGAGAATTTCATAGTAGTTTGCTACAATGAGCAAGTTTTACGCATCTAAAGTTGGAAGATGATTGAAGACCTCTACTTAAGGATTAGTTGGCTGAATTGGTAGATCTTGAAACCATCATTTTAGCTATTGGTAGAAGACATCTTCTTCAGGAGTTTATCTATAAGACTTTTTGGTTTGATATGTTAAATCCATTACTTGTCTTTTTTATATGACATATTTAAGATTGTATTGCATTCTCTTTTATTCATTGACAAGTCCTTGGTTATATCTTTTTTAGTATTGCATTAGTTTAATGGTTATATCATTACAAGTTGCATTAGAGTTATTTCAAGTTTTAAGTTAATGAATTCAAGATTAAAATAAATCATGTTTATCACAGTCTAATGATCATATAATTCGATATCTCACAACGTACTTGTATAGTCTATTTTTTGGCTTAAAGCTACAATTTTGAAATTTGATATTTTCATGGTATTGTGTAGATATGATGATTTCATTGTATAAATGCGATTGCCGTTTGTACAAAAGATTAGAAGCACTAACTTTGATTATATAAAGTATCGGCCTCGTACATGTGTCATCCATTCTTTGAGAGTCGAGTTTTCACCAGTATCGTATAAGTATGAAGCTTCATTTTTCGGAGTATACAACGTATTTCCTTTTAGGTTCTGGCATTTGTATAAGTTCAGTAGTGATTAGATATGTATGATTACTATATCGTAAATGACCTTATCTTATTACTTTATGCTTGGTCATATTACCATTAGTCTTGGTACGATGTTCGAACCTTATTCTGTGTTTTGTGTCACTGTTATATCATACAGTACGAAGTATAGTGTCGTAGTTGTAAGTTTTGGTTTAACTCATAGATAGTATAAATGACTTAGAATAATAATATGCTTGTTATGTTATATGAACACGATACCCGTATTATATGAGTATGTTAGCTGATATAATTGATGTTCTTGTCAATTTACGAGAATGGTCCATGCACCTATTTTGTATGATTTATTGTTCTTAACTATTAAAGTACAAAATGCTTAGAATAAAAATGGTCACAATACCATCGTCCAACTATGCGATCGCTAGTTGAAGTCTTAGTAAGTTATTGTATGATCGTACAAGTTTTAATTCTTATATGATTATATAGTACAATATTTTTCTAAAAGGTCAGCTCTTAATCAAACAAATATGCTGTACGATAGTGATTTATCATCAAACATGCATGATCTATTTAAACTATTAATATGAACTACAGTGTATTAGTGTGATCTTTTGGTATAATATAAGAACTAAAGTTATGAACTGTGTTTTGTTGTCATACACTACAAAGATCTTTCTCAAACTTATATGTTTAGTCATTTTAAGACAAATAGCATTAGTAATATCGCTGGATTGTCATAACGATCCTGGTTTCGTTTTCATCGTCCTGATATGATATAGCTGATGTACTAATACAAACAGAATCCAAAGAATGTAATGACTATTTTAATCATCCTTAGAAAACATAATTAGTTATTAGAAGATCCATAATCAATTTTGAGATTAACATTAGTATAACTAGATATTGGTTTTAAAGGAAAGAGGATGATGTTACATTTTAAAAAATGTAAAATTTGAGGAAAGAGCAAAAACATGAACTTCATTTTTGGTTGAAGTGTTTGATTTATATTGCAATATATCTCTTACTCTGTTGCATTTTTTCTCATTCAATTCTTATTGGCAATATCATCTTCAACATTGCATCAAACTTTATTTTTATTTAGAAATATCTTTTACATCATTTTAGCAGTGTATCATATAAACTCGTACAAATCTGTGGTATTTTATTTGTGAGCTATAATGTATAAACAGAGTTGAAATTTTTGTAAAGTCATTGTCTTTGTTTCCTTATAAGGTAGGCCAATTACTTGTTTGTGGCAAATAAAGGGAGTGGATTTTTTAGAGGTTGACCCCACCTTGTTGCAATAAAACAGGAGTGATTTGTGATGAAAATCTAGCTATTCAGTTGGGGGTGAATGTAGATCTGAGTTTAGATCAAACCACCTAAAAACAATGTTGTGTTCTTTATATTTCTTGCACTCCTACACAACGATTTACAAAACTGTACAAGTCTTCTAAAACTTATTTATATCCATAATTAAGAACAATTAAGATATTCAAAAGATCTTTATTGTAAGATCACTTGAGTTGTATAGAGTATTCTTACAAAGAAATAGAGTGACTTATTGTAACATTATTTGAATTATTGATTTTTAGTTTGGAGAAAGCACTTCTATGGTTACCTATTCTTTGATTTAATAGATTTGAACTTAATAAAACATTTGATTTATTGAAATTAGATTGATTTTATAATTTGCACAATTCACCCATTTTTTGTAAACTTCAATGATTCTGTAATTTCAACAAAGCATAGCCACTTTTCTTGTCATTAAGTGTTTGTAGAATATGGATAATTAACTTGACTTTGATAATAACTATATCCTTTAATAACTTTCTCAAATCTCTCAAACCAAGTTTTTGAGGATTGTTTATGTTTATACATGAATTGTTTTAATCTGCAAATTTTGTTTGCACCACAGACTTTCTCAAATCAAGATAAAAGATTCATAAAAACTTCCTTCTTCTAAATCTCTATTTAGAAAAGCATTTTTTTACGTCTAGCTAATGTAATGGGTAGTCGTTGCTTGGCTGTTGGAGTGAAAGTTTCTTGTCCTAAATGTTTGAGAAAATTCTTCTGTTGCAAATTGTGCCTTAAATCTTTAAACACTCCCATTAGCCTTGTACTTTATGGTAAAGACCACTTGCAACCAAAAGTAATCCTTTTTTTTAAGTAAATCAACTATTTCTTGCATTTCACCTTTTTTAAGAGCACTCATCTCCTCTTAGGCTATTAACATCCAATCCATGTTGCTAAGTGCTTCCTAAATTTTGCTTTGCACAAACTGTTTAGAAATTTTCAAAAGAAAGCTTCTATGTTTTTTGGAGATTTTTTGATATGACAAGTAGTTTTTAATAGGATGTTTAGTACAAGAATGAACTTGTTTCCTGGGAGATCCAAATCATAGAATATTCAAAGGTTGTGAATTCGAAAAAATAGGATCAAATTTTGGATTTTACTTGTGAATTTGGGAGATCATCACCCAGATTTTAAGACTGATCAATAGCTAGAGGAATGCACGGAATTTTGGCATTCTTATGAGGCCTTCTTTTAGTATAGACTTGAGACACAACTTCAATTTTGTTTTGGTATTTCTCTTCTTGCATTAGATATTACAATATTTGGCATCTTTAGATTGAAATAGTAACAATTATGTTTAGTAGTGGTTAAAAAATCTGTTAAAAATCACTTTCGCTTATTTTATTCTTCTTATGAAGAGGTTTTTTTGGTTAAAACATGGTGTTTTTCTAATAAAAGACACATCCATATTGATATGAATTTTCTTCATAATAGAATTAAAACACTTATACCTTTTTTCACTTAAGGCGTATTAATGAAAATACATTTTTCAGATTTAGGATTCAACTTTGAATGAAACATATAAGGAATATGAACAAAACATATGCATCGAAAACCTTTGAAGGAATATTTGAGTAAGCTTTATAAATTAGAAAAGTTTCCTTCAACTTGTTTGAAGTTTTGTAAAGTTTAAAGCATGAGAAGGCATTCTATTTATCTAATAAAAGGTCATTAAAATTATGTCCACACAAATATTTTGACACATTTGTTGAAAATATGATACCCTAATTGCTTCAGGTAAATATCTATTTTTTTCTTTCAACAATCATATTTTGTTTGTTGAGTTTTTTTACGTTTAATTGATTAATAATATCTTTAATTTTTAAAGTGTTCCTCAAATATTCATTAAAATAATTTGTTCCATTTTTAGATCTAAGAATGTAGATTTTTTTATTTAAATTGAGGTTTTTTAAAAATATTTCATATTTATAGTATTCATCATATGTGTACAGTATTCATCATATGTTCAGTGGAGGATGTCTCAACAAAATGATAAAGTCCGTCCATCTCTTTAGCATTTCGTGATCACCATCCCTAAATTTAAAATCTTTGGAATATTTGCCAATAAACACGAGGTTACTGACATCACAGATTTAAGATCCATACCCTTAGAAAGTTTATATTGCCTTTTGAAGCATTTGAAGGGTGTGCACTTGATTGGTTTGATTAACAGGTCATCCTAACCAATTGACCTTTTGTTAAGTTGAAAGCCAAACCAAAAAATTGATCATTGTACAGAACCAAATTGAAAAAATGAACTTTTTGTTTGAACTTGGTTAATAGGCAAGTCTAAGACATATATATTAAATTCTGATCAAATCAAAGCCAAAATCTATAAGACTAAATTGACTGAACCATTAAACTAAAATGAAAAATGTAGTGTACATGGTTGTTTGGTTTGTTGGCCAGTTTGATCCTTTAGATTGGAAAATCAAACAAAAAATTGAAGACAAAAAAATATCAACTCTCCTACCATAAACCGAACTGAATCGATCAAATGTTGTCTATTTGGTTTGGTTTTTTTTGGGTTCAAACAGAATGCTTGCCTTATCTATTTGGTTCTCTTTTTTGAGTTCAAACCAAATGCTCACTCCTAAATAGAAGATAAACTTCCATCAATGATTCACATTTTTTCTTGACCAGCACAAAGATTACTGGATCTAGTATTGAAGCATTGCAAACATAATCTCCTGTCGTGATGATTATTTCCCGAGATTTTGATATGCCAAATTGTTTTTTCTTTAAGTCATTTCTACTGATCGGTGAACTTGTATAGTTTTTATTTCATTATCAAGGTCTTTGATGGATGTTAGCATTTGATCATGCTATATTACATCGATGAGTGGTGTTATGGTTTTACTTTTTTGCTTATTTAGACTTTCATCAAAACATGGAAGTTGAAGAGTTTTGGGTTTTAATTATGAGTTTTCTTGTTTTATGTCTTAACACTAAGAAAGATGTTGGGTTGAACATGTTTGATAACAACTACACTGGTTGGAAAAGGTCCTTCTTTCGTTGCAACTTAACCAAATGAAACTCTATGCTAATTTGAAACTTTGTGTATTCATGATCTTGATGCTCCCGAGCTTTGTAGTGCGATGACCAATTTTTTTCAAGTTCATTGTGATAAATTTGAAGCCTACAAGTAATTTCAGCCTACTGTCATTCGTGAGGGTTAGAGTTTTCAAGGTTTTGATTTCTTCTACAAACGATTTATTAGATATTTCCATCATATGGTTGATTTTGCAAATAAAGAAGTTCTAGTGTGCAAAATTTTCATAAACATTCAATAGCATACAATAGATATGGACTTAAATATCTTAAAGTCTTATCCTACAGGCATTTTTGGCATCTTTGATGTCTTGGAGTTATGCATTTATAGTTAACTTTTAAATTAAAATGATTAAATTTAAGTGTTCTTCTTCTATTGCAATTATTATATTCAAGAAGAACAAGTGGTTTAGATATCCTAGGTATATTCTACAAAATAATAATTAGGTAGTGTTTCCCCTAATTTGAAGCGGGCTGGATGGAATGATGTTGTGCATCTACACTGTTTCTTGGTCGTTAAATTTGATCCATTTCTAAGGCAAGTTCTACAATAGTTTAGTGAGAGCAGCTGTGTTTCAAGGTATAGAAATATCCCCACAAAGTGCAACTATATTTGGAACAAGTGTTGTCTAGACGTGGATGTTATGATAGATGAGTGTTACATACAAATAATATATTAAAAATGAGTGCATCTAAAAGTGTGCCAAAGAATTGGAATGTCTCCAGTTCAAGAGTTTCTCACAGAAAGCCAACTATATGATTCAAGCTATTTAAGTGTATACAAAATATGCCCCCATTACGAAAATGGGTTTTGCCAAATAGTGCAAAATAGAATTCCCAAAGTCATCTTCAAAGATGATTATTAGAGATGATAATTGCGGCAGTTATAATTTATAGACCACTTTGGCATTAAGTGGTTCATGTAATTGACCCCGTTTGATGGAATTATGCTTCTACTTCCTTTTTTTTTGCATTGCTCAGGTTCCAATATAGGCAAAGCAAACTTTAAAATAATATTTCATGGAAGCTTTAATGCCATATATTATTTTCTTATCATGCTAAAGTTTAAAATTTTTAGTTCTGCATAGACGTTTACTAGTACTTCTGGAGAACACAATACTGACTTGACTTGACATATCCATGTCAAGTTAAGTCATGATTGTAAATTTTCCAGAGAATATTAGCAATTCAACTTATTGCAGCCACCATTGATCTGGTGTGCTATTAAATAGCTTTCCCACCTTCATCCTTGCTTGATCAATCTGGTTTAATTAGCTTCTTCTCATTGGCAAGTTCTCTATCTGGAGATGTGACCTTAACATATTTGTATTTTGCACTTGGTACTATTTGTATAATGGCGAGGCCAAGCACAAGAAAATTGTGTGCAATTCTTTGAAATCAACTGTTTGAAGATTACACTATTGTTGCGAGAAGGTTAGTCAAGGCTTAGCATTGATATTCCAATGCAATCACATAATGCTGTGCAATATCTTAAAGCTTGCTATATTTACAAAGCAATAGAAGCCAATGAGAAATAAAAATTCATTGCATAAAAACAACTAATTCTTGAGAAACGTTAGTTTAATTCAACTTAGTTTCAAGGTATACAATGTTAGATTATTAACACAATGCTAAGGTTTAATTGATCAACTTTTAAATTCTTGAAATCTTGACTAGCTTTGAAAAGCGGAGAGCTTTACAACCCAAAATAAAAAAAAAATCAATACAACCTATTCATACTAATCTAAGCAATCAAATAAATGAAAGGATATAGTAGCAAATAAAAGAAGTGCTAGGAAAAGATATTTTAACATGTTAATGATAAAAATGAAAGGAATCGCAATGACTTGGCCTTTCTTTGGTTAGTACTCAAGTGCTTTGAGGAGTGAGCATGAATAACCTATTTTGGTGTCAACACTAAAGGTCCTCGAGTGCATTGAGGTCTAGAAAACCATTTACTAAAGCAGTGGAAACTCTCAATTTTTCATAAACATCATAAGGCCTTTAGGATTACATGAAGTGATTATACAGCTCCTTGAATGAGAACTCTATTAAAATACTTTTAAGAAATCCTAGAATATCTGAAAAACCACATAAATGGTTTGGATCATATCTTATGTTTGTCGGAAGTTAAAATATCACACATTCCTGAAGAATAAGCAATGGCTGCCATATTCTTTGTGCATTGCATTAACAATATTGTAAGGTACTATACACATAACCAAGTTATGTGCACAGAATGTACTTAATGACGTGCTTTATGGAGGCCATAAGTTGGGAAGTATGATCCCATTAAATTACAATGCTCCTATACAAATAAATTCTAAGCTGCTATGGTACGTACTTTTGTGTTACAAAGACAAGGAAACATGTTTTTCATGGATCTTAATTTGTCTTGTACTTAGAAACTAATAGACCATAAGATTATTCTAAATAATTTCTCTCATCCTGGTATACATAAGCTTTCTACATGAAAACTCAAAACTCTCAAATATGCTAGAGATGCCGCAAAGTCAGTGCAGGCGATGAGAAATGGTCTGATCAACATTTTTGTTAGATTAGTGTGGTCTATCATCCTTTTCATCCACTTATTTTTGAAGGATTTTGTTGTTTATGTTAATATAACTTTATCCTATATTTTACATATCTACAAATTTTAGTATTTGATCTTCAAACCCGAAGCTTTTAGGATCTGGGTGCTTAATCCGAATGTTCTTGTGTTATAGTTGTACCTATATTTCCAAGATTATTTATGACGATTCACAGCTTTCATTTTAAGTTCATAGAAGTCCATCAACTTCTTTTCTTACAATGGTACTTGGTTTGACTATTTCAATAAATAAAATTCTTTTACATAATGTAGTGCTTGATACTGCTGATACCAACATAAAAGAGCATTTTGACGAATGTTTTGATTTTATCGAAGAGTCAAGACAAAAAGGTGGGGGAGTTCTTGTGCACTGCTTTGCTGGAAGGTCCAGGAGGTAATCTTATTTTGATGATCCCATTGTTTTTTCATTCAATAAACATTGCTGATTGAGTGGAATACTATAGAGAACGAATTAAAAAATGAATTAAACTTGTCCAAAATGCATCAATCATGTTACTTATTCAAGCTAGACAAGGAAAGAAGCATCGCGTGTATCTTGGTACAGATGAAAGCTGTTTCTAGCACTGTTAATATTAAGTTAATCTCTGAAATCTAAAGATTTATTATAGCTCTATACTTTTGAAGAAGCTGTTTTATGAATGTTTGCTTCAGCTAATGTTTGGTGCAACAATCATGAATTCCTTAAGATAGCCCATATTTTTTTTTTTTGTCATGCGTGCCTTATTTTTACTCTACTCTTGGCATATGCTTTCCATTCAGTTCATTTTTGTAAAATCACCTGCAGTGCAAGGAAAAGCTGCTACCCTATGTTTTTGGGTATTATGCTATACATAAAAGCACCAAATGGTTGAAAAAAAAGATTTATGGAGTGACTTAAAAAGTTACTAAATCAGTTGTATGTGTGTTTCAAGCTTTATTGGTGGCTAAGTGATCTGTTTGCAAGGAAACTTGTTTCAAGACCTTATGAAGATCTTACTTCAGAGTTAAGTACAATGAAAATTAAAACGTAAATGATAAAGAAACTAGAAGAATAAAGTGAAAGAGAGTTCATTTGCTATAAACTAAGAAAGCTTTATTTTATCATTGTTCTCTCTGTTTGTGTACAATATATTTTTATAATAAATTTTTTTATAACAATAAAGTTGATTTGTTTATTTTCTTTGTGTTGCAACAAAAATGGGTGATTTTTTTGAGGGAAGAGTAAGAACTTATAACTTCATATTATATAATACACCAATGTAAACCAAATCTTATTTTGGTTGAATCTTAAATGAAAGATCAATTTTTTTTTATTTTCTAGATTCTTTAAGATGCTAATGAATAAACAAACCATATGTAAATACAAAAACTTTTTTGTAACTGAAAACGATCTTTTCATAGGTGTTTACTACCAATTGGGTTGGGGGATTGAATCGATTATAGAAACATGATTTTGATTAGTCTCTTTATTAGTGAACAAAGGAATATCTTATTGAGATGGGTGAATAAGTCAACCTTCAAATAACAATGATTCATTACTGTTGGTATAAAACAAGCTTGTATTTTATCTTTGTTACCTTTTCGTAATAATGAAAAATCCTTAGAGAGCACCTAGAAAAAAAAGAAAAAAAGTAGACATACTCTTAAATTTATTTGAAACTCCAACCAAAATTCAAGCTCATATTAATGTTTTTGGTTTTGAGTGAAAAACTTATAATCCATCTTGCATTATAAACAAAAAATGGGTAAGAAATATTTTTTTTGAAAGATGTTTATTTATTCTTGTTACTCAAATCTTAATTTCCTTCTTTTGATTCAATTCTTTCAGAGTCTATTCTTTAGAAACTTTTGCTTTAATTATTCCTTTCTTTTCTCCTTATAGCTTTATAATATAAGGTTTGTTTATTCTTTTATTTGTATTTTTTTCTTTCTTCTTTGTTGGATTGATGATTTTTAATAAATTTATCTCAAAATAATTGTATTGGATAAGGCTATTTGTACAACTATTTTACAATTAAGAAGTATTGTTGTTTGTACAAATTATGTATACGTCGACTATAGCTATGGAATACCCTATCCTCACAATTCATTGCATTTATCCAAGTGATTTACAAATGAAGAAAATCTCTCTTTTTCCTATCTTAATGAGAGGATACCAAAGCTCTTATTCTTTGTTGAGTAGTCGTTTGAGTAAGTATTGAATAAGCCCATATAAAGGTTGATGCAAAAGAACAAATTTTTTTTGGCATTTTTGAGTTGTATATCCTTATTTAACTTTGGTCATTGAATCAAATAAAACTTTCTTGAATAACTAATTGATTTCTCTTCTTTTAGTTATCCTTTACTTACAACTCAATGAATAACAAAACAAAATTTTCCAATATATAAAATAGAAATTCCGTGGCTTTTTCTACTATGACCTTCTTGACCACGATTTTTCTTCCTTCCAGGTATTTTACTTGAAAATAATAAATTTTGATGCTGCTAAATAAAAAAAGAATAATGGGTTATCTCATTTTTATGACGACTTTTGAAATAGTAAGCTCCACTTTATACATTGGAGCCTCTTTCATTTTATAAAATTTGATAATAAACTTGTATAATTTACACTCTTTGGCTCTATCATTCTTTTTAAAATTTGAATATTTAATTATACAACAATAATAGTAATGGGTTATCTGATTCTTTGGTAGCCTTCATTGATATTAAAAAAAATGTTGCAATTCTTCAAACTCATGGTCTAAACTTAACGTGTTGCACATACACTTTAGTTCATGTTCCTTGACGCTGAGGGCATCCTCGAAGAGCAGGAGATTTTGTGACATTCTTATTGGTTGTTTTGCATTTCTAATAAGTTGTTTAGTGGTCGATATGTCATATTTAGAGAATCTCATTCTAGATGAAATAGAGTAGTTTTGGCTTAGATCAAATCTTTAACCAGATGGTTGATAATTATGAATCATTTTTTTAATCAAAATGAAAATTAATCATGAAAATTTTAAATTTTGAGTTATAATGCTGTTTGATATTGATAGGAATTCCACAGTATTTTCAAATAGGGAATCCTTAGTATTTTCAAAGGTGCACATTCTGTGTGTGCTTCCTGTGCTGCTTGCGTGCGGGCTGCGTTTTGCGGCGATAAGTGCCACACGATTGTGATGTGTGTGTAGTGATAGATGCTGCACGCATGTGTTGTGAGTCAAGTGATGCACGTGTAGTGGTAGGTGGCACTTGTTGTAGTGTGTGCTGCACATGCAGTGGCACCTACCCTAGCATCCCATGTGTTGTGCGTGCCTTGGCATCCTGTGGGTTTTGCACGCTGCTGCTCTGTGCACTGTCTGCACTCTGCTGTGCATGCTGAGTTGTCCCCCACTCTATTGCGTGCATTTTGAGTTGTCTCATGCGTCCTGCACTGCCTCACACACTGTGGCACTGCATGTGCACCACTTGATAATCTTTTGCTAAATTACCTCCATTGAGTTCTGCTTAAGATTTATTTCTTGATAACTTAATGGACTTACAATAGATCTCCAGATCACTAAGATTACTTGGAGTGTTGGACCTTGTTTTTAATCCTGAATTGACTTGAGATGTGAATTTAGATCTAGGAATTATCATAGTTTAAAATGATGCAAGAATGTTGCTATAGAAAGAGTGCTATTGCTATTGCTAAACTGAGATTAAAGAAACATCGCCATTCAAAGAACATGAGAAAATTTGTGCAATTTTTTTTTTATTTTAGTGAAAATACAAAGCTTACAAATTTTTGCTAAGTATTCTCCTTATCTCCTATAGCTATCCAACTCATGAAAGGAAGGAAAACCACTGGGGATGAAGCTCTTCTTCTCACATCCTTTTCTTTCCTCGTAATGGGAACAAGATGCAAAGGTGAAGAGCCCTCAGAGCTTAATTAAACAGGAAAAGCCACCCACACCAACTGGCCCCTCTTTTGTAACCAACAGGTTAAGGTATTTATCAGCAGTGGAAGTGTGTGCACTGTTTGGCATGACCATTGTTTGACATGGGAGGATGGTGTGACCTATGTGTTGTCTAACCAACAAAGCCATTTATTGCTTAGTTTTGATGATTCTTATGAGAACATTTGTTGAGGGTTTTCCTTCTCAAAATAAGAGTCTAATCATTGCTTGGAAATGCTATCAATGATTTTGAGTGACCAGTCTTGGGGACAAGTTCCTTGCTTTGGGAGGATATTTGAATATATCTTGGTAGAGATCTTGAGAGAAATTGAAGCCATCTCAAGAGGTATCTTGGTAGTCTTGAGAGGTATTTGTATGTTTTTAGAAGGTATTTGTATGATCTCAAAATGTAATGTAGATGTCTTAAAGAGAGGTCTAGAGAAATATTTGCAGTTGTTTAACATGTAGACTTGGTATTGGAAGGCCTTGCAGAGTGGGGTATATGGTAGAATATTGTCTCGCATAATTAGGTCAAGATGCTCTAAACAAAGCGCTTAAGAAGGTAGCTCAAGGTGCGTATTGATCTTCAAGGAAAAGGGCTTGAGAGGTTGAGCAGATGATAGCCTTGTGGGCTTGAGAGGTATGGCATAGAATTGTTAGAAGATGTTTGCAGGATAGCTTAAGGAGGTTTAACTGCTCGAGAAGGAGTCTCAAGGTAATTTGTGGTCTCAAGGGGTAGGTCCAATGTTTTTGGGTGATTTCTTGTCAGGCTTGGCCTTGTAGAGGAGATGTCTTGCAATGTTTTCGAAATTTATGGAGCAATCATGAGAGATTTGTGGTCTCAAGGAATAGGTTCCATGTGTTTACATAATTTCTCGCAAGACTTGGTCTCGTGGAGGAGATTTTTTTTGGACTTATATGGAGCAGTTGTGAGATTTGCTAGCTCTATGGCGTAATCTCCAGTAAGTTGTTTGCATGTTTCATTCTTATTAACCTAAGAACTTTCAATTGATTTGTAAGTTATATACTTAGCATGTATTCCAATGATTAAAGGATGTTTTACACAATTTCACATTCTATTGGTGTATACTTCAGATTTGGTTTTAATCCAATCATGAAATTATTGAATCTTTTTTTATGCAGCGTCACAGTTATTATTGCCTACTTGATGAAGAAATATCAAATGAGCCTATCTCAGGCCTTTGCACATGTTAAGAGTAAAAGACCACAAATGACACCTAATAGTGGCTTTATGGTGCAATTGCTTAATTATGAAAAATCTCTTAAAGGTAATTCTAAACCGCTGCATTTTTATACTGGTATTTCATGCTCACTGTTCCATTGTTTTTTAAACTATTTTATTAAATTTATGTTATTGTACTGCCAATATTATCTTATTTTGACTATTTTGTTGCTTTTATGTTTAAAGTTTTTCTTTGAAGGTAATTTTTTATTAGGAATTTTGCTCATCAATTGTCATTAAGAAGACATTTGGTTTAACAACATAGTTTTATCATGTAATATTATTTAAAATATTGAATACTTGATTTGATGACATGTTTTAGTAAATTTATTAAAAAATAATATATAGATATTATTCAAATTTGGTATACATTCGAGATATTATGTGCATATTCACTAAGTTGCAGTTTCTCCCATCCTACGTTGAAGAAGCCTTCTTTTGGATTGAACTATACTTGCTAAACAGTGAAAGGGAAACTGCATTGGCTTGTTTGTTTAGCTATTGTTACTTTGCCTTAGATAAAACAATAAAACCCTTTTGAGTAAACGAAAACAATCACCCATAGAAGGACTATTTGTTTAGGGACCCTTGGGACGACATAGTGCTCGTCCTGGAGTCGAGATCAAAGCTTCAATGTGACCGAGCCTACCAAGCCGTGTCAACCAGAATCAACCTAAATTAATTTCGTTTCCAAAACACTAAATTGATTTCTTTTGATGAAGTTAGATTGACTGCAAAAGATTTGCTATCATCATGTCTAATTTGCTTCACTCCCCATGTTAAACTTCATTCTTTTGTTAAATTTAATGCTTGCTTGCCTTGCAGTTGTACAAGTCGATGCAGAACCTGTACATATTGTTATAGATTAGCAATGAGCTGGTTCTTGTCATGAAACCTGGGGTTGGTAAACTTCTTTGCTGGTCTGTTTTATTTCCCAATTGAAGTTAAATATCCCTTTCAAGCTTATTGCAACAATTTATCTTCTGGAATATGCAATATTTTCCATTTTAACAAATTCAATATTACCTAACGATTTGTTATGTTGAATCTCTTTACCTTTTGTTAGGACTTGGAAAATTTGCTATTGGGTTGAAGGGGTTTCGAGAACTTCTGTTACCGATGTTCGATGGAATCGTGTATCCATTATGTAGCAATTTTGCTATGTCTGCTTTTGCAGGCAAGGATCCCTTATTCTTCTCTATATAAAAATTTGTTTTGAGAAGGATTTGTATGGTTAATTTGAGTGATAACTATGTGTGCTCAATCACCCTCTTCTTTGCTGCTCATGAAGAACTTGAGGTATTGGAAAGAGCTTATTTGTAAAATCCCAACCATCCAAAGTTAATCGGATGGTTTGATTGGCATTGAGATGTAGTTGGAGAGGAATTCCAATGTAGTTGCTTTAGATCGATCTCTTAGATACAAATTTGTCATGAATATGGCAATCCTTTTTTCTTCAACTGTTTTAAGAAGTCTGTTTGATTAACGAGACAAGCAAAGAAGTTGAAGAGATTTACATATGAAATTAGTTATTACATTTTATAAAAAATAGCATAAAAAATCAGAACGGTAACACATTTGTTGGAAAAAAAAAAGTATAAAAAATTATAAAACGAGCAGAAAATACCCTTCTCATAGTAAACATAGATGCAACGTTATAAAAATTTATTAAAAATTAATTTATTTTAATCTATAATTTTCTTGGGTGATCAAGATTCCAGTGAAATTAGAGAAAACATTACAACATTGTTTTCCATATACAAGTTAGTGTATACAGATTTGATAACGAACATTATATATCATTCTTTTGAATTACAAACCATAGCAAACAAGATTTAGAAATTGAATCGATGGCCAACAACTCTGCATTCTATATTAAACATTTCTTCTGAGGGGGTTAAAAAGATCAATACCTTCATCTGCTTCAGAGAGCATCATGGCATCATACCTTCACAATTACAACAACACATTTAGAAATCATAGCTCATCCTTTTGCTGATGGAGGAATTCCTGATCCCAGTAGTACGGTAACCTCAGCTTGGCTGCAGTATGTGGCATACTCCAATCATCATAGATAAACCTGAAAACATAACATCAAAGTATGGTTACATGACATGATGATTAAGAATGAGGGATTAAGAATTAGGGATTCGGGTGAGAACATGATTTTTACGCTTTGGTTTGAATTGGTCTATTGTTGGTGATTTTGAGTAAATTTTGGACAAAATGGGCTTAAAAATTCCTATGATTTGTTTGAGGACATGACTTTTGAATGGCAGTTGAAATTGGCCTATTGGCATATTGTTGGTGATTTTGGATAATTAATTTTGGACAACACGGGTTAAAAAAAATTCTATGATTCGTTTGGGGTTTTTAATTCACTTTTTAATGTTACTACTCAGTTTTCTGGATTTACATTCCTATTGTAAATGCTTTTTCCCATGTATGTAGTATTTTACTTCAAATAAACACATCATCATACCATGAAATGTGAACATCCGAAGCATGATTTTTCCAGTTAAGTTTAAGTGTAACAAATACCAGGATGAATGTAGTTTGGTTCTTGAAATTGCTTTTGTATTAGATATGTATTTGGTTCAGTGTTCTGTGAGTTCAATGATAGATAATGTTGCTAATATGGAATGGCTCAAAGGCATTAAAGCTAACCGAGAATGCTCAGGATTGTTGATTGTGATGAGTTATTCTTATGAACTAGTGCTTTGACTCCCTTATCAAAGATCATTGACTCACATCACCTTACAAGGTAAACTATTAATGAGTTTCACAAAAGCGTTTATGAGGTTCACTTGGATGTTTCTGAGGATCTTTCTCAAAAGTTTTTGGCATTTCATTATTTATTTCAAAAGGCTACTTCAATATCACTAATGTGATCAAAGTTTGGTGTGGAGGATTTCATACTTAAATTTGACCTTTTATCTTTGAATTATGATCATAAATATTTAAAACTACTGCATTATTACTATTGAATAGAATAATTGTTTTAATGTTTTGTTCTACTAAATTGTTTGATTGGTGTTAATGCATTTTTGAGTAATTTGATAAAAAATATTCATAAATGAAAGATGAAGTTACAAATGATGAAAGAATTCTTAAAAGCTAATAGTTGGTTTCTATTTCTTTTACTTGTGGATGAGTAATACTTATGTTTTATGTGATAATTGCAAAAATATTACTATTTTTAAGTATTCATATTAAAAGTTATAAGTTATTATTATTATTAATATTTTCATAATTGAATATTTTATTGAAGCATACAAAATAAAAAAAGGACAAAAAAAAAAAAAAAACATTTAGGAGTCATAGATATGTATTTGGTTCCACCCACCATTCTCTTTTAAAGACAAAGGAGCATATCCCTCAAATCATCTCCTTTTGCCCCCATCAATCATCATTCCATCTACCTTTAGCCTATTTTCGCTATTGTTGGCATTGTGCCACAATGCTTTTTCTCTATTATTAGGTTTAAATTTTCTAGATTGTACCACTTCATGGCTGTTGGAACTTTCCCTTTTTGCCCAATATGATATGCAATACAAGTTTCTTGCCTGATGGTTGCCACCTCAAGGATAATATCTTTCAAGAGAAGTTGCTTACTTTCTATTACAACATCATCCATAAAGGGCAAAACCTTATGCAATTCTTAATTGATCATAAAGGGTTCAAATAGTTTCAAATTCTCTACATTCATCATATATAATGTGGTAAATCTAGTTAGTATGTACTGTCATTAATCTTCTTGAATAGTTGAAAGAGTCCATATCATATAAGTTTTAATTTCTTTCTTTCCCATCTAAGCATTCCTTCTTAAAGTCTAACTAGGCCAAATCCCTTATTTCCACCTTAATCATGACACAACACTTGTCATGGATTTCTTCATAGTAACCGAGTCGCTTTTCGACAATATGATGCATTTGTCAAATGTCTTCAATGGCCTTTTAAGTCATTTGGTGTTTTGCCCCATCGATCTCCCAAGATGTATTGAGTTGAAACTATAAATCAAATGGACTCTATGCCAAATAGCTTAGGTGCACACTTCAAATAAACTCTCTTATCAAATTATATATAACTAAATTGTAAGTATATTGTATATATGATAAAATCTAATCCCATTTTTTGAAAGATGCAAATTATATAGTTTTAATAGATGAAATTATTGACTGATTCGCAACCTTAATCTAGGTGACTGTTTGAAGATACACAGTAATACTCTATAATTTGTTTTCATCATCAATCACACCATAGGCCTAAATCTGATTAAAAAAACATATCTCAATCCAAGATAATATTTGCCAATAATTCATGGTGTAACCATACTTTTTCAAAGAATAGTCAAACTATCTCAGTCTTGGTCTTTTATATCGTATGAGCAATGCTATTTAGAAGAACCTACCAATAGCTACAAATGGGTATTTGTGACCATATTTTGTTGTCAGCATTCTTCTCAAAAAATCCTTAAATAAATTCTCTTATGGTCTGCTTGGCATTGGTAATGACATGTACAAACTATGCTTCTTATTGGTTGGCTTATTTATGCTACAAAGTACACAACCTCAAACAAACTTCTAGCATCTATCTTCATTCAAGACTAAAACACATCTATATAAACTCAATAACATCTTCATTAAATGCCCCACCAATGAGCTTTTCTAATCCATTTGAGCATGTCTACATCTCCAAGTATACATAGTCATCATCCTCAACAAAGTAACCCATCTCGAAGGTAGAATTCTAAGGAATTCCCAACCTTTAGCTCCTCCATGATACCTTGATCATCAAGGTCTTTGGAATAACACATGGTCTAGAGAGCATGTCAATCAACTTGCTCTAGATGTCTTGTATTTCACAGCTAGGTTGTATTGTTGCAGGTACACCATCTATAAATTTTGGGCCCATTGTATCTTCACTTAGGTTTGAAGAAATTAGGGTGAATGTTGGTCAAGATGAACAATAGTTTCTTTTATCTCCATGACCGAGTACCACCACATCCCAACATTTGATAAGAGTGTATTAGATAATAGAGTGATCTCATGTTCAACACTCCACAATAATCTACAAGGTTGTATGAATATCTCAATGTACATCTCAAGTAGAGTTTTTCAATCCTTTTTTTCTCACAATTGTTGCGCTTTTCGATCATCTAGTTTGCCTGGTTAGATTATCATCAACAAATAGCTCGACATGTATTAACAAATCTTTTTACTTGTCCAAGAGCTACCAAGTCCATGTCTTTAATCCTTGAACTCTGTATATAAGATACATCTTCCCACCTTTAATGCAACAATATTGTTGAGCTTGCTAGCAAAAAACAACTTATTTATCCCATAAATAAGGAGCTTCTAGAATTATACCACAAATATCATGAGACATGACTTCACACATAACCTCGTAGATGTAGTTCTTGGTGATTACAAATTTGACTCATCATTGTTGTGTCACATTTGCCTCTATTTTTTTCATTCATTTGAAAGCATATGGTTGAGGGGGAGGAATAATTGCAAATCAAACATGTTGCACTAGGCTTGTCAAGATAAGATTGTTTCAACTACCTATATTAATAATGATGCCCACAACTCCCTCACTTGTACTCGGAGAACAAATAATTCCTTTTGATCCCTCTTTGCTTTCTGAGGCCGATAAACTCCACTTTGTTGAACCATCAAGTGAGTTACCTTCACAAAATAAAGCATCTAATTCTAGTCAATACTGATGGTCATTATTGCTTGTTTACCCTAATCTCCATTTCTCCTCCAAGGATGCAATTCCAAATTCAACAGCCAACACTTCTCAATAGTATGTTCTTGCATCTAACAATGGATACAATATTGACTAGCCTTGCATCAGGGTACTTCATGTCGTTTCTCTCCCAAAAGGCTATTGTTGTGGTGGTTGCTACCTCAGCCCTCTAACATTCTTCTTATTGTTCCACTTCTTGTTATTCCCTTAAATCTTTGGAGTGGTCATCAATACCTTCTCTTACCTTATTCTTCTTCCCAAACATCATGGCATTTGAGCTAGCCTAGATGAGGAAAGTTAATGGAAACAAATAAAGTCCAATGGCAATCGACTAATGTAACCCAACAATTTATTTCATCATCATTGATATGTCATCAATAGGGACTCTTAAGTGTCATGGCTTGTTACCTAACCTTGATTTTGTATTGTTGAATAGGCCACTTGTGTCAATGTCATGTGCCACTTTTACCATCTCTCAATGTCTCCATTGGGTAGAATTCTTGACATATCGTTCTTTTAGATCTATTCAAGGATCCATCCTGGCCAATGACTTTAGAAATAGGTGTTCCATCATACTGATGCATATTTTCTTAACTTCAATTTCGTGAGGGAGATCTTCTAACTCAACATATACCCATATAACGAAAAGTACATATCGAGTCTATCAATCTAGATGTACATTTGCTGAACATTAACCTCTCTATCATGCATTGATGGGTCTACCATCACTTTAACTTTGAAAGGTTTCTGTTGTCCTTCAAATTACGATGGCACCAAATTGATGTCAACAGCATCTTTATTCTTGTCCTCTATTAGGTGGGTTGAGATCCTTCCAAGTTGGTTTGACATTGAAAGTTAACTCCTTCCCAAGTATGATCTTCCAATGCTGTAACGACTAGAGCAACCTGTTTCATCACAACTTTGTCAAAGTTTAAATTTTTGGGTCAATTGCGCATATGTTGTTCTAGCGATTCACAAGACTAAACGATGTACCATGGATTCAACTCCTTTACAATACTCCTCTTCTATAGTTGGAGTATTTGACTTATCTAAAAAACCTTCTAATCTCTACAATTAAGAAGTGAGCTCTAATACAGATGACTCATCTTTATCCTATGTTGCTCTTTTTAGCATCAAGTGAAATAAATTTGTTATAAGATCTTTTGGACTTGGATAATGTGAATCAACTAGATGAAAAAGAAACACAAACACAATCATAAAACAATGCAAAAAAATATAAGGTTAAGTGAACAAAAGCGTGTAGCTACAATTCTTCTATGGCTACGGTTTCAAAACTCTCCATTGTCCTAGCAAGATCATAAGAAGAATTTCCTTCACATCATAATTGGCATTTATATTTGCTAAATCCTGCTAGACAAGCATAGACAAAAGTATCTAAAATAATGACTACGCTACTTGGCAAAAATATTGAAAATCCTATAACCATAAGGAATAATGAGCTCTAAATGTGATAATAAACAACTTCACCTCCAATAATTGTGTTATTCATTATCTCAAAACTTAACTAACTTCAAAATTTCCCTTACCTACTGCAAGGTACGCTTGAGGCTCCTGAAATGTCAGTAGGCTCCCAAGGCTATTCTTGAGGTAATGAGTTGTTTTGATCTGAGCTCTAACATAATCTCATGGCTTTCAAACTCTTCTATCATTCTCCTCAAGATATAAGGAGTCCTCTGTGAGTGCTAAAGGTGTCCTTCAAGGCTTGGAATAACCCTCGAACTCTTTTCATCTCTTCTTGATGTCTTAAGTCTATCAATCTCTACAGAATTCTCCTTCTCAAGAGTGACTTTCCTCTCCAAGAATCTTGGCTAACTCCCTCTAAACCTCTCAAATAATGTCTTCCAATATTTGAATGTAAAGAAAATGGCCACTTTCATGGGCAGAAAGTAAACCCAAATTTTTCTGCTATATTCATCAATAAAGATAACACAGTATTAGGATCTTCCAAAAGATTCAACCAAGACAGGTCCTCAAACATTATTATGCACGAGCTCAAATTTTTTCATTTTGTGCATGTAATGTGCTTGTTGAAGCTGACGCGACAACTCTTCCCCAAGATACAATTTTCATAGAACTCCAACTATTCTATCATCCTTGATATAGGCTACTTATCTGCCAGAATCTTGATTCCCTTTTCTAGCAATGACATAGCTCTAATTTGCACCCATTGGAGAAGACAATAATGTCCTCTTTGGATGTCAAGTAGAGTGTTCCTTCCAAATGCGACCACCATTGCACCTTTGGTGATCTTCCAAAAATCACCTCCAAATGTCATCATGTATCCCGCAGCATCTAACTATCCCATTGAAAGCAAATTCTTCTTTAACCCTAGAATAAATATGACATCTGATATGGTCCAGCATGTTCCACTACCAATTGTCAAGTGTACCTCTCTTTTGACCTTGATTTGGAGAGAAGTGTAGTCAGCAAGGTAGACTTGTCCCAAGTATCCTTCGAACCTATGCAACAACTCTCTATTGGGAGTTGGATGAAGGGAGGCTCCAAAGTCAAGTATCCAAGACTAGGTGTTGTCTTTGATACTACAAATGAGTTATTTATATTGATTTTGTTCTACAACATTTGCTTGTATATTTTCAATCGGCTTATTTTTCCTTAGAGCCCTATATTGCTTGCTCCAACGGCTTGGATTTCCAAAATGTTAGCAACTATAATCCTAATAATCTTTGGACTTGTATCTTCAATGTGTCTTTCTTCTTCCTCCCCCTTTGTGTTGGTTCTTACATTGTGGATCCCCCCACCCCCCCATGATTGGTACTAAAGGTTGTTCCCATGAGGAATGTTATTTCCTTCAAACATTCTCATGTAGAACATCAGATATCTTCCAACTTAAGTTCCAAATTTCTTGAAAAGCTACTCATTACAATCACAGTTGCTGACCACGAATCAGATAAGGACGAAAGCAAGATAAGGGCTTGTATGTCATTCTCAAACATTATCTTTATTGAGACTAGTTGAGTGGCCAAAGTGTCAAATTAGTTGTTTGCTCTACTATTGATGTGTCTTCGATCATTTTGAGGTTAAACAGTCTATGCATGAGGTAGACTTTGTTTGACGTTGTTGGTTTTTCATGCATGTTTCAGAGCATCTCCATTGGTTTCGCCATTGTCATTGCTTTCACCACTTTGAAAGCCACATTTCGAGACAAGAAGTCGAACGAACCCTAACGCTTTATAGTCAAGTAACTCACACTAGTCTTGCTCCAATTTTTTTTGGCTTCTTTCCAAAGTAATGAAAGATGAACTTTCTAGAGGTAATCTTGAATTTGTATTTGCCAAAATCCAAAATCCTTCCCATCACAGAATTTTATATTCAACTTGTTGATCTCCATTTGCTTTTTCTCCTTTGTTGATCTAACCTATATCTAATGCCACTTTATTGGGAAAATCACACAAAACAATATGTTAAGCTTTGTACCCAATAGGTCAAAAGCTTCCTTTTCACCATAGAAAGCTTTGACCAAGTGGACCTTTGGTATTTCACAAAGGTACCTCAACAACCAAATGAGGATTGGTTGTTCTTTCCTTGCATGGGAAAAAAAGTAAAGGAATAAGTGTAAGAAAAACCATAATCCAAAAGATAAGCAACAAGGTAAACGGAGACAAAAATTTTGGCTCGATGTAATATAGAAATTATTACAAAGAAATGTCTTCAAAGTTATGCCTCACTCAACACACGGTATAATTAAGTCCCACAAGCTCATTCTTCTCTCAAGTGGCACCTTCTCTATAGTGCCTTGCACTTTTTTTTCTTCTCGAAAAGTTTTCTTGTTTTCTTTTTTGGATAATTTGTGACATGAGAATCCCTTATATTTATTGTTATAAGAGAGCCCAAATTTTGGAGAAACTTATATTTATAGTTATAAGAGAGCCCAAATTTTCAAAAAACGTTTCTCCAAAATTTTCACTTGAATCAATGACTCGACAATTTATGTCTTTATGGCAACAAACAATCTCCTCCATTCAAGTATGCACCAGATGGTTCCATCCTATTCATTTGGCATGAAATTCAAGTAAAAGCCTCATCTTTTAAGCATGCATTGATGATAAGTCACACCTTCATTATTTTGATTAAATGAAAGTTTCTTTCTAAAATTTTGGCTAAACAAAGGGTTTTTCACCTTGGTTTTGGGTAGCACAATAAATTCCATTTATTTGATATTTGAAATAAGCTTCACATCCAACAATACTACCATTTGTTACCCACATTAATGAGAACTTTAACTTTACGTTTTATTTTAAATTAGTTTTGACTATATATCATTACATGTAATTCCAAGTTAATGTAGTTAATTAATTTGAAATAGTTGTCAAATTTGAAATAGTTATCGTCTTAGTTCAACATCTAATTTTTAATCACCTCATGGCATATTGATCATTCTTGAAAGGCATTCATTCATAATTAGCATATTCTAATAGATGTAGATCTATTTGTAGTTTATAATATTCTTGAAACCATTACGCATACTTTATTGGGGTAAGAAAATGAAGCATTGTATCATATTATGATTATTAAAATTGGTATCTTAATCTAGCAAGGAGGACAACCTAATTAATATGCATATACATTTACATGCATGATACACATTTTGGTTTACGAGTGTTTTAACAAATATTGTTCATGACCATTGTAAACATGGTACCTATGCATATTTGTATACCAATTCTTCTGATGGCATACTTTAAGACCTATTTTATTTATGTGATTTTAATTATATTTTGTACATTATGATTATATAATCATGTGAATGTTTAATTAATATTCTATGCTTCATATGCCATTTTGTCATATATATTCATATCACAATACCTTGTTATTCATACTTTAATAGAAATTTCATAATTGGCTTGTTTTACAAACTCATACACAACTTTATATTATTTTAGGATCTTTCTTATTTAATTGATAGATTATAATCATGGGTATACATAAACATAAATATACATATATTGTGTCACGTGAGATGAGACAACCCTTTCAGCATATTCAAGTCATTTGGACCCAGGCAAGCTAGATATTTTTTTCTCCCATTGCAACGACATACTTATGCATAGTTTATTCATATATATACGTATAAACATAAATATATATATATATATATATATATATATTACCACTAAAATTTCTATAAGGTATAATATTAGACAATATTTATTATTTCTACTATTCATCTTGTTGTCCAAACAATGTATTACTGTCTACTTTCATGATCGTTTTATTTTCAATATGATATTATGTCATTTTAAAACAAATAAAAAATTAATTTGTTTCCTCAACAATTAGTTTCTCATGTGTACATTATTTTGCTTTTACAACAGAATGCTACATTAATTATTTTTTACTCACAACTTGCACCACATAGGATGCGATTAAACCCTTTCATCATGCTCAAATCATCAAGGTGAGGACCTAGTATGAACAACTTTGGTTTTTAGTATTTTCTCTCATTGCACTGACATATTTAATTGTCATTCTCCTGACATCCTATATTCTATATAAATCTCCAAAAACCTCTTAGTATTATTATTTTTTTCTCACATCATATTAGTAAATATCTCTTCTAATTCCTCATATCCTTATGATTGAGCAATACATTATTCTCATGTTAACTTTTTCTTATACATCTTGTTTCCACCACAAAGTATCTGCATTGTACCAAGGCCAATAGTGTGTATTGTCTTATGCAATATTTTATATAAATCTACAAAAAGCCTTTTCTTTATTATCACTAACTACTTTTCAACCTCTCATTGTATTAGTTTACATCTATTCTAATTCCAAGTATCACTACTAACTTTTGTTTCTACAACTTGTCTTTACCAGCTGATAACTTCGTAATTTTGAAGACAACAAGCATATAATTACAACAAGCATATAATTACAACAAGCAATAATATCACATAAGGTTATTTCCTCCATCTATACCAAGAACATAAAATATAAGATTTTAATCTTGAATTAAACTTATTTTTGTTCTAAAGATTCTACTATGTAATCTTAAGATATTTTTTTATCTTATCTTTTCACCGGTAAAATTTAAGGTAGTCAGCTAAGATTATTAGCTTACCTTTGCAATTTGGAGGATCTTTTTCGCACACAGATACAATCAACAAGGGAGCTTGAATGCTTCTCTCGATTTTTAATGAAAGTCTTAAAATCCATAGAAAATAAAAAAATCATAAAATCTATTTGGAAATTCATGGCCCTCTCATTAATTTCAAAATTATTATAGTAATAGCACTTTCTTCTTTAAGCCTATTGTTGCAAAGAAGGAAATAATACAATCAATAAATATAGAAATAAACTAAAGAGTAAATATAAGAATACATCGATTAGTTTTCTATATTTTTATTGTCAATAGTTCTCATATGAAGGGGTTGACTCTTAACTTATTATGAATGAAAAAACAAAAGCTTGTAACTCTACTCTTTCAAGTTTTTCTGTGTTTGCACAGCATCAGAGCCAAAACATTTTGGCATGTGAGAATCCCTAGGCAATCTCTTTCCATACATCTCTCCTATGGATCTACTCGACCTCATCATCTCATTCAAAGCATTATGTATCACTTCAATTCAGATCCATACCAGGAGAAAATCTCGAAAACAAATGCTGTTCACTTATCTCACTAACACAACACTAATCAAATTCCTCAAAGGAAGTTACTAATCCTACTATGCTCCATTATCTTCCCAGAATAAACCAACTTCATGGTTAATTTTTTATCTAAACACTCTTATAGACAATAAAAAAAAGACAATTCATGTGCCCAACCTTCTATTGCAAAAAAGTAGTCATAAAATTCTATCTATCATAAAGCCTTTGCCTCAAACATTTTTAACATGTTTATTTTAATAACCACTTAAGAAGCACATGATCACTCAAATTAGAGGATAATAGTAAATGGAAGAATAAATGACCTAAAGATTGTGGCACTTAGGAGTTGGAAGATAGACGATCAACCTAAAGACACAAAACTAGTGGTTGCAAGTGGGAATTCATGTTAAAATGCAAGGATGAAGTTAGTATAAATCGATACAAGACTATGCTCACAAGGAAAGGCTTCACTCAAACCTACGAGATATATACATGACACTTCTACTCGGCAAAAATGAATTCTGTGGTTTTACTCTTATTGTAAGTTTTAATTGGCTACTACATCGATGTCAAAAGTATGTTTTAAATGGGAATTGGGAGGAGGAAGTCTTCATGATTCTTTCATATGGTTTTGAATACCCAACTTAGTAAAGATAAGGTTTGTGATTTGAAAAATCTTTGTATAGCCCCAAACATTCATCTAAAGCATCGTTTAAATGCTTTGGGAGGGCAGTTAAGAGCCATGGGTATGATCAAATCACATTAAGCACATGATTTTCAAGCATTATAAAGAAAGTAAGATCATTGTCCTAATTGTATGTGTGAATATAATCCTAATTGTATGTGTGAATATAACCCTAATCGTAGACGGTGGTGTAGAAATTGCAAGGAGGATAAAAAAACTTCATTAATCTTGAGATCATACCTTTTTGGAATGGAATTTTCTTAGATCTAAGAAAGGATCCTTTGTTAAACATGCAAGTATGCGCTGTACTTGATGAAACACAAATGCTATTAGAAAGCTATATAATCAATAAGGAAGACACTTTGGTACCTAAGATTATAAATAACTTGTCTTTCTTTAAAAACTTTGTATGTCACCCGTATATAGAGATGGGAACCATGCAAAAAAAACATTGTTGTTGACATGGCCGCTTTTGGTAATGTCATGTGCGATAGAGGAATATCCCTCCCACTTCATTTATGCATTATCCTCAACGGACAAAAATTTTTGCAACTCAAAAACGGTAGTAATATTATGAAATCTAGGCATAGGTCAACGTTGTGCAAAGTGAGACTCCAATAGAGCCAAATCTGCAACCAGCTACTGATGATGATGTGTATGATAAAGGGAGGTCTGGTCAAACAATCAATATATTCCTCACATGCAAGAACTAAAAAAGTTTTTGTTTTGTGCATGGTAAGTCAATTCATGCAGTGTCTATGGATATTATGATGCTATGCATAGAATCTTGAAGCATATGAAAGGAACAACATAAAGAATTGTTATTCAAGAAACAAGAACAATTGCAATTAAAAGCCTATTTTGTTGTTGACTAAGCAGGAAGTATTGTGGACCAAAGGTTAACTTCTAAATTGCATGCTTTTAAGAGAAAATCTAGCAACGTGTAGGTACCTTGAAGAAATACATCAGTCAAGTTTAGATTAGTTGCTCATAGAGTTTGTGAAATGATGTAGATTAGAAGAGATCTCCAGTCTATTACCAACAAAGCTCTATTGTGACAACAAAACAATAATCTTGCATGTTGTAGTAAAACATTTCATTATGAAAAAAAAATAATATTAGTGTAAGCTGCATATCTCAACCTTTGATCAATAGTAGATATTTTAACAAAAGTTCAACAAAAGTCACATGTTGATAGTCACAAGCAAGCTATCAATGGTAGATGCTTTCATGCCAATTTGAGTGTAGAAAACCAAAAAAACAATAACAAAAAAATACATTCTACAAATTATTAGCTCATTGATTATTTTTTAAATTCTATATATCAATTCTTTCTTTATTAATTACACTATTGAAAAGATGGAAATAGATCAATCAATAATTCCAGAAATAAATCTAAGAGTAAAGATAGTAAGAAATCAATTTAATTTCTATCTTTGTAAAACCAATACTTACCAGATGAAGGGGTCAATATATATTTCCTTTTGTATGATGAGATAAGAACTTATCATCTATCCCCTTTCAAGTTTTTTAAGTTTGTAAGATAAATAAACTCTTAAAACCTTTTTCTTTCTTCATTAGTCACTCCAAATCCATCACGACCATGAAAAACCATTAAACTCGTTAGATTTGCATTTTCACAACTATATCAAGTCTTTTTCAATAAAAAAATATGTTTCCTGGTGGAACCCGACAAAAATAGTTCAACATTGTTCTGCTTCTATCTTGGGAACGTGAACACTTAAAATGTTAATTGCTTATCAAGTAAATACAATCTTGAAAATTGTAATTCTATTCATATTTTTCTTAACATCTAGTATAAATTTTGAAAACATTTCATACAGAATCTTCATTTATATGTTTGGCTTTTACTTTAACCATCAAATTTGAATCTTAAATTTTCAATTCCCTTGTCTTCTCACCTATCCACTTGGTTCTTTGAATTCATGTAACATTTATTTTTTTATGAAATAATATCTACTAATTCCATCAATTTGTTAATTCAAATACATATATTCTATGTTTGCAAACTAATTCTAGCATAAAAGACAAGCTTTTTCTACTAGAATGTGTAAAAGGTAATGTTAGACACCTTGTTTATTTATCATTAAACCCAAAGGAAAACTTACTAGCCATTACCAATTGTTACAACATTCAGTAATACATGTTACTTTCAAAAGAAATCCTAACATTAACATGATTTGGTAAAAATTTGTATCATATTGATTTCATAAGTTTTATGTTAGTTGTCAACAACCTAATAAAAATGCACAACCTAAATATTGTGGGACAGAATTTTCAAAAAACAAGAGAAAGTTGATGAACCTCTCCATATTTGAGTTCAAAACAAAGTTACAAGACACTTGTCAAGAATAAATCTCCACGACTCATTGCTTGTTTTATTCACTACTCTAATAAGGAAAGATAGGTCAAAGCCTTTCTTCTTAAATGATTTCAGGAGAAGAGCGCACATTCAGTGTGGATTGTCTCTAAAAAAATACATGCTGAAAGTCAAGAAAACTTCATAGTAATTTACAAGCAAGAGTCGATATAGAAATTGGTTCCTAGTTAAAAAGGAAAAATCTTGATGTAAGAAGAAGACCATTCAACAATATAGCACCAATCAAAATTACTTAAAATGAAAGTAATGTTATCATACGCCAAAAGTTGAACCTCCATATTTAAGCCCAACGCAAAGGTAAACGACACTCATAACAAGTGAAGCTCCATAGCTCATTGCTTGTTTTATTCACTATTCTATTAAGGAAAGACAGGTCAAAACCTTCTTGATTAAATGGTTCTGAAGAAGAGCCATATAAGGGGATAGAAATTCAATAAAAAAAAATACAAATTCAGTATGGATTATGGCTAAACCAACATGTTGATAGTCAAGTAAACATCATGGAAATTTACGAGCAACAGTCACTGTAAAATTTGGATTAACTTGGTTCCTAGTTAAAAAGGGAAAAACCTTGATGTAAGAAGAAGACCCTTCTACAAAATAGCATCAATCAAAATTACATAAAATAAAATTAATGTTATAATATGTCAAAAGTTGGACCTCCATATTTGAGCTCAAAGCAAAGTTAAAAGACACTTGTAACGAATGAAGCTCCACACCTAAATGCATGTTTTATTCACTATTCTAATAAGGAAAGACAGGTCAAAGCCTTCCTAATTAAATGATTCTGAACAAGAGCCATAAAAAGGGATAGAAATTCAGTCAAAAAAATGCACAATGAGGATGGCTTATAACTAAAACAACGTGCTGGTAGTCAAGCAAACTTCATGGAAATTTACAAGCAAGAGTTGATGTAAAACTTGGTTCAAGTTGGTTCCTAGTTTAAAATGGAAAAACATTGACAGAAAAAGAAAAGCCTTATAAAATATAGCACCAATCAAAATTACATAAAAAATAAAATTGAAGTTATCATAAAGCTTTGAATCATTTAAACTATGAACACTAATAAGAAAAAGTTAATTACAATAAAAAAGAAAAAAAAATGCTTCTCACACTTTAACTGGTGGACGGGATATCACAGCTAGCATCTGCAGGTCCTCATGCTCGTCTTTATTCCAAACCTGTATAAACAAGAAATAGAACATTATAAGATAAAAACTTATCACTTGTAAGAAAATAAATAAATAAAAATTTAGAGATCTAACAACAACATCCAAGTCCTAGGGGTTACAAAGTCGTTAGAACTCAAATTCAATGCAAAAAACTTGTTGGATTTTGCAGTGGAACACAAGAAGATTTACATATATCTCTAGTCAACACGCATGAGTCACAAAACTGAAGCATGTAAATCAACAATCCAAATCAAGTCAGAGGAAACATTTTCAATATACAAGTTTCGTGACCATCACACTAGGATTACATAATTCATGCATATTCATAAACTATTAGTTTGTTCTATTTCACATGCATAGTAACAAACCAAAGAAAATCACGAATTTTTTGCTTTATATTTAAAATGCATGATTCTAACAGCACTAACTACTATCCCACTATATAAGACTCAGTGTTACATAAAATGATTAGATAAGAACTACCACAAACCATGATCCCAGAGGCTAGTCTGAACAACACAACATTATACTTTAAAAAGTTTAATTATAAGAAATTTAGATGTAAGTAATACAAAATTAACGTTCATAATACTGTACACGCTAATTTGCTACATTCAATGAGCAAAACACAAAGAAAAGCAAATGATTAACTAAACACAACAATTATAAAAGAACAAAACCACCAATCATATGGCACAGGGTAAAGGCACAAAACCCAGTTTAAGAAACTGGGTTCGCCTTAACCTACATGGTTGCTTCCACCGGGTTAACTTAGTATAGCCCAGTGATCTGACCTCTCCGTGCGGTGCAGAGGTCAACAACCTACCCACCTCCATACCCCAATCAAAACTTGGGCTAAAAATTCATACCAACGCCCCTTTAATTAAAAGCACCACTACTATTCACTCCAATGTTATGCTATGCTCAGTAATTTTTTTTTTCTTTCATTTCAATCAAGACAATTTCAGACATCCAAAGGAAAGTTGCTGCCCAAAAAAAAAGAGAAAGTTGGTATAACCCTAAATATTAATCAAATAGTATATTTTGGAACTAAAAGGAACACTGCAAAATTCATCAACTTCTGCCAAAACTACAACACCAGCATGAAGTTAGTAGGAAAAAAAGCTAAAGCGTTCATACTGCATTGTGCATCATTCGTAAGCATGTGCTTCACTGAAGTTTACACTATTAATTAGCTTACAGCTTGTTCTAAATATCACAGTTTACCAATAGATACATACAGTAGCTTCCATTCTAAGCACTGAAAATGTAGCACTTTCAGAAAAACAAAGATTTAATCACATGTTATTAGAGCTTTATAACATGATGAAAAATGTTTGAATCTATATGCATAGATGTTCATGAATATGCAATGTATAGTTGACAAAAACGGTTTACCTTAAGGAAATGTTAGTGAGGACACAGAAGCCACATATAACAAAAGTTGATAATTTTATAACAAGTAAAAGAGTCCCAATTCACGATTATAAAATGAACATTTTTGTATGTTAATGACAAACTTAGCAATAATATAAGGAAATTAAATTAGAGAATGTGAATATATAAACAGTACTAATATGTATTCCCATAAAATTAACCAAAGAATAAAATTTTTTACATTGCAGAGGATAGTATTTTTTTACATTACAATGTAAAGAACTTATATAAACATATTCATCTATAGTACTAGAAAAAACCTGCAAAAAAATACATCTAGTCATTGTTAGAAACTATTTGAATGTCAGAAGAAACAAAAGGCATATAGCCTAAGACGAATTAAATATGGTGTATATCAAGAGATTAAACAGAAAGCTTAGGTTTGACACCTGATGAGGTTCATTGACAGGGACAGAGAATGTGCTGTTCGAATATATAGGAAACTCTTGAGGCTGCCCAGGGTACTTATGGGAACTTGAACCCAGCAGAACAGTACCCATGCCTCGCAATACAACAAATACCTCTTCACATGAATGTCGATGGATTGGTGTTCGAGTTCCAGGAGCAAATGTTTGAAGCCAAACTTCAACCTAAAAGGAACAAGGATTACAAAAACATGTATCCATTTGAGTTCAAGATGTTATGGATCAAGAATGCACACTACATATCTGTAAAAGTGGTGAAAAGATTTAACCAATTGAAAGGATCAATATATCAGATGCAAAATCCGAATAAACAAGTTATGCCTTCTAAAATAAAAATAAAGATTAAATATATGCGGGACAATTGCAACAACAACCAAAACCTTGCACAACATGAACACCTTAAGAATTAATTCCTCAAGGGGTTCCCTTTTAAGACTCTTCATTCACTCGAGTACGTTCCTTGTATTTTTTTTGAGAAGGATATAATATTATTATATCAGAAAAGCCCCAGTACAAAAGCACCCATACGATCCTCAAGGGGGATCGAAGGTGAAGTCAGACAACATAAGCTTCAGCAGGGGTTTGGGGATAGGATCCCCCAGGACCCAAATGAACTCCCTGCGACAAGCCTCCCTTGCGATCCAATCAGCCGGCGCATTCCCATCGCGGCGAACCTGGGTGAACCGGAGAGCCTCCAGACCACTGGCATACTGGAACGCCCGAGCAAAAACCCCCGTCACAGGGGGATGGGCAATCATGTCGCGCACCTCCTGAAGAGCCAGTATCGAGTCAGACTGGATCTCCACAGCCCTATACTGGGGAATGATTTCCCGCATCAGGTCAAGAGCCAAAAGAATAGCATGGGTCTCCATCATGTCCACAGAGTGGGACAGCCTCCGCTTGCCAGCAGCCAGAAGAGGGTTGCCCATACAGTCCCTCACAATCATGCCCAAACCAGCCACAGAGTCACCAACCGCCGCATCGCAATTCACCAATATCCAACCTGTGGGGGGAGGAATCCAAAAGCTCGCAACTAGCAAGTCCGAGGACCTGCACAGATTCCCGCTGGACAGAGAGGACGGAGAAGAGTGTCGGTTGAAACTCAGGTGAGCCTCGAGCAGGATGGTGCGGATGAAAGAGGCCGGGCGACCGGCCAAGTTGTTGTGAAGAGCCAGTATCGAGAAGAGTGTACGTTCCTTGTATTTGCCTCTTCTAAGTACATCTTTAAGGATAAAGAATTCAAATATTCTAGAAATAATATTATGTTTTCATCAAGGTAAAAAATATCATCCTCAAAACTCCTATAACATACAATTGATCTCCAGAGCTCAATTCATAGATGGATAAACTCACTTTGTCTGCCAATTTCTTTAGATCAAAGTAAAGTTTTCTCTTTTGCCAATCTCTTTCATACAAGTGCAAGAGATAACTCTAAACTAATCCTTCATTAACTTCAAAGTCCTTAAAGCATCATTCTCATTATATCGATGCTTTATAATTTTCTTCATTTTAACCAAAGTACTTCCATGAAGCTTGTGCAAAACCAATCAACTAGCATTGACAATCTTGAAATGCTCTCTCAAATCATTAAGGATTACAACTAAATCCTCATTATAATCAACAATAAGGATTACAATATGCTTGGCAAGAAATTGTCCTTGTTCATGATCATATTTTCTTTCTTCAATATTCTAGCATCTCAAGAGGAGCCTCATGATCTCTAGTCCATGAAAGCCTGTCAATTAAATCGATTTCCACTGCTTCAATCTTCAATAAGACTATCAAAAGCTTAGCATTTTGGGAAGAATCCAATATTCACTTTAACTTCCTCCTCTTCTCTCTCTATCTTCAAGTTTCCTCGAGATATTAACAACAATCTCTTCTAAAGTAACAACAATAAAGAGGAGGGTCTTTTTCTTCCATTTAATGATCAAGAAAGTACTCATAAATGAAAAGATAGGATTATCAAATACTTTCTTAAAATATAGAACCTTCTTTAGATTTTTCATGGCTTCAACAGGATCAAAAGAATTGACATCCACACCTTTAACCACTCTAGCTCTCGCAAAGGGTGAGGAGATCTCTATCGACAATGATGAAGTTTGATCTCCTAAAGCAAAGGCAACAAATCCTTTGAGAACATTAAAAGGCTAAACCAACGAAATGGCCAATCTAATCCATCTCCAATAATGATTGAGAGGTTTCTTATGTGAACTATCTTGCTTCAATCTCTTACTTCCTCTTAAAAAACTCTTCTAAAATTAAAGGGAGATCATCCCAAGCCAAAAGCATCATTGAATTGGTCCATGGCGATGATTCTTCTTCTTAGAAGTTCAAGGATTGGTTGATAATGCTTAATTTTGCCCTACCATCAGAATTTAAAAAGAAGAGATAATAAGTCACCTCTTATATCATATTAATTTAGAATTTTAAATTGCATGTTATTTTTTGTTACTTTATATGCCTCCAATTGTGGATATAAAGCACAAACAACTCTTCATTCCCACATACATGGCGATAGGAAGAAATGGGAGATCAAATAAATATACAACATTTCCATTATTAAATTTCAACTGTTGTTTCAAATTTTAACCACGTGAGCCAACCCTTCAAAGCCAAAACGTAAATAATAGCTCATCGAGTCGGGCCATAAAGACCATTCCCCCAAGGCCAGCCACTCAAGACCAAACCTCGTAGATTAGTCTCTCAAGGCCTATCAATCAAAGCTAATACAAGATGTTTGAAGATCATATAATCATCTTCCACCAAGCAGCATCAATCCAATTTTATTATATTGGTATAGGACACGTGAAACATGATTAATCAAGTCGGTTAAGTCAAGTGTGACAATTGCAGTTGACTCGGCAACATCATCAATGGTCAAGTCCTTGCTCTAACAGTTATAACTAACTCAACAAAGCATGCATTAGTCTCAGACATTAAGATGTTACAACCGAATAACAATTATAACACCCCATACGCAAAAATAAGCCCAACTTACATGATCAACTTCTTCAATTACAAATAATCCCCAATCAATCCAAATTTGAGTGATGCATTAGTAATCACAACTAATCTACTCTAGTCAAATCCACTTTTTCAAAAGTCCTTTTTCTTTTTTCTCTCTTTGTACTCTCCTCAACAAAGCTGAGTTCTTTCTTTTTGTGAGGTCATCTTTGGCCGTGAGGATCTTAAGCTTCACTTCTCGTCCATGCTTTGCGATCACTTGCTAACTCTTAATGATCAAGGGATCTACCGATGGACCAATAAGAAATTGAATCGATTCCATATTGAGAACACTTCAAAAAAGAAAATAAGCCTTCCATAAAAGAAACTAACAAAAAAAAGCCATTGCGCAAGTTGAAAACTAGCACAAGGGTAACGCAAGATACCCACGACACATGTCATAGATTGCGCATGCACAGCGCAGCTGACCGAAAAACGCAACAAAAAACATATGCAGAGGGTTGGAACACTGCAAACCATTCCGCAAAACAGCACGTAGTAGATGGTGTGCAAAAGACTAGTGCACAAACAAACCGACACCATAGAACAGCGTGCAAGGCAAATAGCATGTGAGATGCCAGTGCAAGCAGACTACCAAGCGACAAACAAGTGCAACAGAAGGTTCATAGCAGAGCAACGCGTGGCACACAGGCATACACACTCAAATCATCCAACACGCGCACCTTCCCATACGACAGTTGTGGGGCACAACACATCCCGCCAATACGTAGAATTTTTGTATATAGAAAAGTGTGAAATTTGAAAGTTTTTATATTAATTGAGCAAAATATGAAGGGAATTAAATACATAAATGTGAATTGACTAAAATATCCATATTATACCATTATAAATATGTAATTAAACATTTTATAGAGTGAGCATCTTCCTTGAGTTCTAATTCCCATCTTTTGACTAAAAAAAACTCACTTTCAATTTCTTAGTCCTTATTACGTCCACTCAATTCAGCCATTGCAACTTTAAAACAAAGTCTGTCATCGAGAACTTGATACAAGAAACCTCGCAAATAAATTACTCAATAAAAATAAATTTATATTATATTTCTTGAAATCCATACCAGCAAGGTGGAGCCCTCCAACTAGAAATTTGTACTGCCTCTTCTCACAAAGCCTCTTCTTCTCAATCTCCACCTCATCAATGGTGTGCTAGGAAGCTTCCCTTTCCCCTGCATCCCAATATCAGCTGCTAAAATGGCGATGGTCAAGGTTTTAGTTATTTTCATTCCTTCATCCTTCATAAGAAAGCTTCCACATTTGCAACCGCTGGACACCATGGCAAACACCAAATGCCAAATTCATCATTAATCTCCAAATAAAACATTTAGCAACCATTCCGGATGGTGTAATTTTTTTTTTTGCAACACAACCTTTTCATGCGCTCATTTAGAAAGATAAATAAGGGACACTTATAGGAGCAATCTTCTACAAGGTGATGCATGGTCACTGCATGTAATACATTTGAAAATTATTGTGGGATAATCTAAAAAGTTAAATTGGCCTTTCTGCAAAAATTAAATAAGAACACGACTGTTCAATAATGTGCTACATGAAGATGTTTGCCCTGCATTTTTATGCATTACAATTTTACCTTGGCTAGATGAAAGAAGTTATTTTACACCCACAATTCCTTCATTTTAATACGATAATACATAATTAAACTAAATGGTTCACTTAATATTAATTTTGTTTAATAGACAACCTCCGCCCCAGCTAATTTTGCAAGGACCAAGCATACAGTATACCAAGCATTGCCACTAATTTCTACTACACAAACACCTATATGAAATGATGAAGAGAAAAAGTAAAGTACTTATGACTAGGCCATTAGTTTACAAATGACTGCCTGCTTTTGTTTACTACTTGAACGTGATGATAAAAGCAGTAACTAGATCTAACCAACTTCAGAACCTATATGACAAATACCCTGGAAGGTTAGAAATGTTGTACATGAAGGCCAGTGTTGTGCTCTTCAGCAATTTAAGTGCAGCCATCAAAGCACCAACAAATCAATCCGAAAAAGAAAATAATGAACCAACAAAAAAAAAAGAATAGGCAATGCTTCCAAGTTTTCCTCTTAGTGTCATGCTCGCCACAGTATTACAAAATAAATAAGAACCTGAATTACATTTCCAGTTCTTTCATCATGCAAACATGGTAGGCAGTCGAACCTACAAAATGAAGCAGCTGTTTCTCTTTTATAGGGTAGTTAACAAGCAGTCCTTTATGGGGATCAAGCTCAATGTTCGAGATAACCTAATGGAATCTAACTATTTACTAATTAATAGCATGGGTCAAGTGGTTGGTTGGTATTACTTACATCAAACTGGTATGAATCTGTTTAGTTTAGTAGCCTTGCCAAGGGTTGGATGTTTAATATTTGTTGATCAAGAATGGCATAAAACTTTTTCTACATCGATTTATTAGTATATGTACCAACACTTAACTCATATTAAAATAATATCTTTAGAAAGCTCACAGCACATTCTCACAACAACACAAGTGATTACGCCTAACTACTCTAGTAAGGTGGTCGTAAGATTCATACCACAGCAACAAATCAGAATAAACTCATGCAATGGAATGATTGACCATAATTCCTAATAGTAGGTTTTGAATGTCTGTATAGTTCCATAGCATCTATCATCCATGGCATTTAGCCATGCTATTTTTGTAATGTTGTAGCAATAAGTAAAATGCATCCATGAAATAAAAAATGCCTCCCATGTCTAAAAACACAGTAATGTTTACCACTCAAACAAGTAAGCATCATGACTAATAAATATATAAATTCCAATACTACACATTATACATTCAAATGTTTGAGAATTCATCAAAAATAAAACAAATTCTGATGACACAGATACAATCTTACCTCTTTCATTCCATGCAAAACAGATCCAGCAATGGTAATGTGTGAAAGACCCCCTCTCCCAAAGTTTTTTTGGGGCATCTCACTAATGTTTCTTACCAGTAAAGAACCTTGTAAAGGAAGCCACAATATCAAAAATTTTAAATAAAAATTAGAGAAACTAATTTTTTTAGAAGATTGCCAGCTAACTGAGTTACTGCCGAAGCATAGGATAAAGAGCAAATAGAGCAAATATAAAATGATAGAATCTAGGGGGTTTTGTTTGCATATCATTTTTGAAACTTCATTTTATGCACACACTGTACAATTCCTCAGTATTACTTGTGTACCACTCTGAAAAACATTACATTACACATTCACTACACAATTTCTTAATATTACTAACACACTAACTATCATAATTATCAAAACATCGCTTTCTATCATTCATTAAAATTAAATTATTTAATTCAAACAGTGCATTAAAAATTTTTTCATAAATTGATGGTAGTGTGCATAATATGATTTCTTAAACGTGATATACTTGTAAATTAAAATATTCAGAGGTATGTGAACAATATAATATTTTGAAAGTGATATAATAATTTGATATTATCAAAGTGGTCTCATTAAAGAATCTAGTAGTTTCATAAGTAACATGATTTTTTATAATAGTACACAATTAAAAAAAATAATAATTTTATTATAACAATCTCTACAAAGTCATCTTTGCCTCTTCACTTCTGTCGTAACTCATATCCATATTAGACAATGTACAATTACATCATCCTACTCTCATGAGTAATCATGTCATACCTATGAGTTAATCAACAATAATAATTAACATATGCTGTAATATGTCATCATATGCTACTTGTCGTCACCTCTTCTCCCGCAATCACACATTTTGCTTGTTTTGCTTGATTTAGTAAGATTACAAATTGATGTTGTATTGATATATTAAATCAATAAACTTTGTAAAGTTTATGCCATGAAGTTAACATGCTATATCAACTTATATAGTCTATTTTATTGACTGTGAACAAATTAAAATTAATGAAAAATAGTATATCAAAAATTATTATAGCTAAAAAAGTGGAGTATTGATAACTATTACAAGTAGAGAGGAATAAACCAGAATATTAAAAATTAAAATGTTTTGAAAGTAATATACATGCATTAAGTTTCAAAAGTGAAATTCAAGTAGAAACTCCTAAAATTTATATGGTGCAACCAATAATTATATTGGAGACTTAAAACGACCATTACCACTATGATGGAGAAATGGATAAATCTCCGTACATCTTCACAAAGTTAATGTCAAAATTTTAGGTTTGCAGAATCGGAATAAATCAAAGTTCTCAAAGGAGAAAGAATATCAAGAAGTTTTTGATGACCTGTCATTGATTCGGAATGGAATTATAACTAAACAAATGGGATCGAACAATCACAGAATTGAATGAAATAACAAGTAAGACCAACTATTAACCGCAAAGACATTAGCATAAGAAACAAATAAACAAAAAGAAAAGGATAGAGAGTTGCTTTATACCCTGGTCTGAGAAGCCAGAGAACGCTTCTATTGAATCGAAGACATGAAAAAAGAAAAGCAACGCAAGTACACCGATAAATCGCGACATTCCGCAATCTACTAAGACGAACGGGGGCAGGACGAGGTATGCTTTCAGTAACCTAAAGGAGCAATGGGCGTCTCGGGGAAGACGGAGGTAATGTTATATTCAAAAACTTACAGACGAATAAATTAATCTATAATTTTAAGAAATTTTTATAAATACTTCACATAATAAGATTTTGTTTGCCATTTTTAGAATGAGATTTTCAAAAATTTTCTTTTAAAAATTTTATTTTTAAATAAACTTTTAATGAAAAACTTTATTTTAATTCATTAAAACCTTTTAAATTTTCTCCTAAAGCCTGATATAGTTTGTAACAACTAATTAGAAATGAATGCATTTTCTAATTATCAAGTGAATGGTATCTTGGTTGAAGAAAAAAAATACTTGATTAATTAAAATTTAATTTTAAAAACATAATGACCAAGTTATTAAAAAAATTTTATATTTAGTAATACTGCCGATAAATGCTTAATTAAAAATATTATTATAAAATAATTAAAATAATATTTAATATTTTAATAATATATTCAAATAATTTTTATTAATATTATTTTGAAATAATTGAATTATATTTTATTTTTATATTTTTTAATTATATTTTATTGAAAATTATGTTTTTAAAATAGTATATCATATAAGGCCTACAAGACAATTTGGATTATTAACTATCAAGAAAAAAACTTCATTATATTTCCAAAAGAAATATAAAAAATTAAATTTTAAAATAATGTATCAAATAGAATTTAAGAAGTTATTTGGATTGTTGGTTTTTTAAAATCTATTTCTTTCTAATTTAGGCTTTCTTAAAAAATTTTATAAGATTTGAATATTATAAACTTATTTAACTTATACCCTTATTTTTTGCATTGGTTGCATATGGTAGTCGGTGATGATTGATCTATTGGTAGTCAATTCTTCTTCTTCTTCTTCAATCGAGAGTAGTGCACACATATAAAATAAAAATAAATCTCGTGTATTATTACCTAATTATCAATAATGTGCATAAACTAAAACAAATCACTATCATAGTTATCATAATTTGTCGAGACTATCTCAAACTCGATAGGTGATGTTAACTAATATGATATTGAAAAAAACTAAAAAAATAATTTAAATCAAAGAAACCCTATGGCATTAATTAATAAGCTTAACATATCAACATACTTATATCATAAATAAATGATAATAATATTATCATAACAAATACTTAATTTAATAGAAACATTAAACATATTAAAGATCCTCATTTTCTAAACAAAATTAGCAACTCATTATAAATTATTTTGTCGAATCACTAACTTAACATAACCATGCTTGACATATTAAATAGATGTGATGCAAAAATGGAGTGAAACTCCAAAGTTAAAGATTAATAAGTATACTTGTCTAACCTTTGACGACCTTCACTGTCATAAAAACAAAGCTACGTTAAAAGCTGTCATCTAAGATAATAATTAAAAGTCTTGAATTTGATATGCTTAATTATAAGAAAAACACAATTTTATTTTTATTTTTAGTTTTGATATATACACAATTTGAACATTATTTATCTTTTAAAATTATACGATAACTTAACATCGTTCTTTTTTACCTAAAAGTTTGATAAGAATTACATCTTATCATTAAGCATCTTATGTAGTAATACTTTACACTTATTGATAATAGATGTCAAATATTTCTTCTTCTTTTTTTTTTTGCTTTTATTATGTGCATTTATCTTTTAAATACTCATAATTGAAATAAATAAATCTAATTTACATAAATATTTTACAACATATTTAAATTATATATATATATGAGACATTGTTATTTTTTGAACTTATATCATTTTTAATAAAAATACATCTAATATTTTATTTTATCAAATAAAATAATACATTTATTATATTGTTTCATTGCATGCATAATAAAATATATTACAACAATCATATAAATTATAATAATTATCATTTTTTTAATATATATTTTGTATAACATAAGAATCAAATTGCAATATACAAAATCATAGTTAGCATATGATATCTCGACCTCTTATGTTCGAGATGAAGAAAGGAAAACAAGTTGAAATATAAAAAAGAAAAAGGTAAGAAACTTTTTTAACTTCAATTTCAATTTGATTTTTTAGTTCCAATTATAAAATGATGTTTTAGTATATAAATATAATAATGGAGTTTAGAATTCATTAGATTGAAGCAAAGTTGAGTTTTATAGAGAAATCACAATTTTTGTTTTTAAGCATAAATGATTTTTTTTTTTTTTTTTTGATAGATTTTGACAAAACAAATTGAATAAGGGGGACTGCATTGAAGCCCTTTTTGAAGGCATGACAAACAACTAAAGTTTAGGTTACATGAAGAATGAAGAAAGAGAGGTGCAATTGCTTAAGCGCAAGTAGTTAATTTATTAAAGGGGAAAAAGGTTGTTGAATAGATGGCTTGTGCCTAAATTCAAGGCACAAATGAATTGAGTGTTATTGTGAAAGTCAAAACAAAAGAAAAAAATATAGAGAAGGTAATTTTTTTTTTTTAATTTTGGTTTCAATTATATTTTCAACATTTGTTGGATTGAAACAAAACTAAATTGTATATACAAATCACTATTTGATCGAATGATTTATCTGAATAAACTATCCATTCAAGTTGGTAAACATGAGTTCTGATTTTATCACATTATGCAATTAGATTGCTCTTGGCAATAGTAGGTTTTGGGCATTGATTGTATAATAAGTTCTATAGAATTGTATCATACTATCAAGGGAGCTCAATAAAATAAAGTTTTTCATAGGAGGTCGTATTGTAGGATATTTTGGATCACGTGGTAAACTCAAATAAAAGAATAAATGTGAAATAATGTGAAGAAAAACCAATATTTAAAATTTTAATCAACAAAAGAATTGTTTAGTTACATAAAATTGAATATTTTAGAAAAATAAAGATGTAATAAATATATAAATTGATGAACAAGGGAGCTCAATAAAGTAAACTTTTCCATGACAAATCACATTGTAGGATCCTTTGGATCATGTGGTAAACCCAAATAAATTTATAAATGTGAAAAATTGGGAGAAAAATACAATATTTTGGAAATTAAATCAACAAAGGGATTTCGTAATTACATAAATTTAAATACTTTAAAAAGTAATCAAGATAAAACAAATATGTAAATTAACAAAACTATATATATATATATATATATATATATATATATATATATATATATATATATATATATATATATATATATATATATATATATATATATATATATATATATATCAATGCTTTTTTATTATTATAGTATATTTGGATAATAGAAAAACTTAGTTGTTTAAGATTGAAGTAGATGATATCTTTTATTAACTTTATTTTATTAAATATTTGTTATAGTTAATCTATTATATTGATTGCTATATGAAATATATGTTGTATTAAATTCTAATGTGATATAATCTATGCTAACATTGTTATTTTTTGAACTTATATCATTTTTAATAAAAATACATCTAATATTTTATTTTATCAAATAAAATAATACATTTATTATATTGTTTCATTGCATGCATAATAAAATATATTACAACAATCATATAAATTATAATAATTATCATTTTTTTAATATATATTTTGTATAACATAAGAATCAAATTGCAATATACAAAATCATAGTTAGCATATGATATCTCGACCTCTTATGTTCGAGATGAAGAAAGGAAAACAAGTTGAAATATAAAAAAGAAAAAGGTAAGAAACTTTTTTAACTTCAATTTCAATTTGATTTTTTAGTTCCAATTATAAAATGATGTTTTAGTATATAAATATAATAATGGAGTTTAGAATTCATTAGATTGAAGCAAAGTTGAGTTTTATAGAGAAATCACAATTTTTGTTTTTAAGCATAAATGATTTTTTTTTTTTTTTTTTGATAGATTTTGACAAAACAAATTGAATAAGGGGGACTGCATTGAAGCCCTTTTTGAAGGCATGACAAACAACTAAAGTTTAGGTTACATGAAGAATGAAGAAAGAGAGGTGCAATTGCTTAAGCGCAAGTAGTTAATTTATTAAAGGGGAAAAAGGTTGTTGAATAGATGGCTTGTGCCTAAATTCAAGGCACAAATGAATTGAGTGTTATTGTGAAAGTCAAAACAAAAGAAAAAAATATAGAGAAGGTAATTTTTTTTTTTAATTTTGGTTTCAATTATATTTTCAACATTTGTTGGATTGAAACAAAACTAAATTGTATATACAAATCACTATTTGATCGAATGATTTATCTGAATAAACTATCCATTCAAGTTGGTAAACATGAGTTCTGATTTTATCACATTATGCAATTAGATTGCTCTTGGCAATAGTAGGTTTTGGGCATTGATTGTATAATAAGTTCTATAGAATTGTATCATACTATCAAGGGAGCTCAATAAAATAAAGTTTTTCATAGGAGGTCGTATTGTAGGATATTTTGGATCACGTGGTAAACTCAAATAAAAGAATAAATGTGAAATAATGTGAAGAAAAACCAATATTTAAAATTTTAATCAACAAAAGAATTGTTTAGTTACATAAAATTGAATATTTTAGAAAAATAAAGATGTAATAAATATATAAATTGATGAACAAGGGAGCTCAATAAAGTAAACTTTTCCATGACAAATCACATTGTAGGATCCTTTGGATCATGTGGTAAACCCAAATAAATTTATAAATGTGAAAAATTGGGAGAAAAATACAATATTTTGGAAATTAAATCAACAAAGGGATTTCGTAATTACATAAATTTAAATACTTTAAAAAGTAATCAAGATAAAACAAATATGTAAATTAACAAAACTATATATATATATATATATATATATATATATATATATATATATATATATATATATATATATATATATATATCAATGCTTTTTTATTATTATAGTATATTTGGATAATAGAAAAACTTAGTTGTTTAAGATTGAAGTAGATGATATCTTTTATTAACTTTATTTTATTAAATATTTGTTATAGTTAATCTATTATATTGATTGCTATATGAAATATATGTTGTATTAAATTCTAATGTGATATAATCTATGCTAACATTGTTATTTTTTGAACTTATATCATTTTTAATAAAAATACATCTAATATTTTATTTTATCAAATAAAATAATACATTTATTATATTGTTTCATTGCATGCATAATAAAATATATTACAACAATCATATAAATTATAATAATTATCATTTTTTTAATATATATTTTGTATAACATAAGAATCAAATTGCAATATACAAAATCATAGTTAGCATATGATATCTCGACCTCTTATGTTCGAGATGAAGAAAGGAAAACAAGTTGAAATATAAAAAAGAAAAAGGTAAGAAACTTTTTTAACTTCAATTTCAATTTGATTTTTTAGTTCCAATTATAAAATGATGTTTTAGTATATAAATATAATAATGGAGTTTAGAATTCATTAGATTGAAGCAAAGTTGAGTTTTATAAAGAAATCACAATTTTTGTTTTTAAGCATAAATGATTTTTTTTTTTTTTTTTTGATAGATTTTGACAAAACAAATTGAATAAGGGGGACTGCATTGAAGCCCTTTTTGAAGGCATGACAAACAACTAAAGTTTAGGTTACATGAAGAATGAAGAAAGAGAGGTGCAATTGCTTAAGCGCAAGTAGTTAATTTATTAAAGGGGAAAAAGGTTGTTGAATAGATGGCTTGTGCCTAAATTCAAGGCACAAATGAATTGAGTGTTATTGTGAAAGTCAAAACAAAAGAAAAAAATATAGAGAAGGTAATTTTTTTTTTTTAATTTTGGTTTCAATTATATTTTCAACATTTGTTGGATTGAAACAAAACTAAATTGTATATACAAATCACTATTTGATCGAATGATTTATCTGAATAAACTATCCATTCAAGTTGGTAAACATGAGTTCTGATTTTATCACATTATGCAATTAGATTGCTCTTGGCAATAGTAGGTTTTGGGCATTGATTGTATAATAAGTTCTATAGAATTGTATCATACTATCAAGGGAGCTCAATAAAATAAAGTTTTTCATAGGAGGTCGTATTGTAGGATATTTTGGATCACGTGGTAAACTCAAATAAAAGAATAAATGTGAAATAATGTGAAGAAAAACCAATATTTAAAATTTTAATCAACAAAAGAATTGTTTAGTTACATAAAATTGAATATTTTAGAAAAATAAAGATGTAATAAATATATAAATTGATGAACAAGGGAGCTCAATAAAGTAAACTTTTCCATGACAAATCACATTGTAGGATCCTTTGGATCATGTGGTAAACCCAAATAAATTTATAAATGTGAAAAATTGGGAGAAAAATACAATATTTTGGAAATTAAATCAACAAAGGGATTTCGTAATTACATAAATTTAAATACTTTAAAAAGTAATCAAGATAAAACAAATATGTAAATTAACAAAACTATATATATATATATATATATATATATATATATATATATATATATATATATATATATATATATATATATATATATATATATATATATATATATATCAATGCTTTTTTATTATTATAGTATATTTGGATAATAGAAAAACTTAGTTGTTTAAGATTGAAGTAGATGATATCTTTTATTAACTTTATTTTATTAAATATTTGTTATAGTTAATCTATTATATTGATTGCTATATGAAATATATGTTGTATTAAATTCTAATGTGATATAATCTATGCTAACATTGTTATTTTTTGAACTTATATCATTTTTAATAAAAATACATCTAATATTTTATTTTATCAAATAAAATAATACATTTATTATATTGTTTCATTGCATGCATAATAAAATATATTACAACAATCATATAAATTATAATAATTATCATTTTTTTAATATATATTTTGTATAACATAAGAATCAAATTGCAATATACAAAATCATAGTTAGCATATGATATCTCGACCTCTTATGTTCGAGATGAAGAAAGGAAAACAAGTTGAAATATAAAAAAGAAAAAGGTAAGAAACTTTTTTAACTTCAATTTCAATTTGATTTTTTAGTTCCAATTATAAAATGATGTTTTAGTATATAAATATAATAATGGAGTTTAGAATTCATTAGATTGAAGCAAAGTTGAGTTTTATAGAGAAATCACAATTTTTGTTTTTAAGCATAAATGATTTTTTTTTTTTTTTTTTGATAGATTTTGACAAAACAAATTGAATAAGGGGGACTGCATTGAAGCCCTTTTTGAAGGCATGACAAACAACTAAAGTTTAGGTTACATGAAGAATGAAGAAAGAGAGGTGCAATTGCTTAAGCGCAAGTAGTTAATTTATTAAAGGGGAAAAAGGTTGTTGAATAGATGGCTTGTGCCTAAATTCAAGGCACAAATGAATTGAGTGTTATTGTGAAAGTCAAAACAAAAGAAAAAAATATAGAGAAGGTAATTTTTTTTTTTTAATTTTGGTTTCAATTATATTTTCAACATTTGTTGGATTGAAACAAAACTAAATTGTATATACAAATCACTATTTGATCGAATGATTTATCTGAATAAACTATCCATTCAAGTTGGTAAACATGAGTTCTGATTTTATCACATTATGCAATTAGATTGCTCTTGGCAATAGTAGGTTTTGGGCATTGATTGTATAATAAGTTCTATAGAATTGTATCATACTATCAAGGGAGCTCAATAAAATAAAGTTTTTCATAGGAGGTCGTATTGTAGGATATTTTGGATCACGTGGTAAACTCAAATAAAAGAATAAATGTGAAATAATGTGAAGAAAAACCAATATTTAAAATTTTAATCAACAAAAGAATTGTTTAGTTACATAAAATTGAATATTTTAGAAAAATAAAGATGTAATAAATATATAAATTGATGAACAAGGGAGCTCAATAAAGTAAACTTTTCCATGACAAATCACATTGTAGGATCCTTTGGATCATGTGGTAAACCCAAATAAATTTATAAATGTGAAAAATTGGGAGAAAAATACAATATTTTGGAAATTAAATCAACAAAGGGATTTCGTAATTACATAAATTTAAATACTTTAAAAAGTAATCAAGATAAAACAAATATGTAAATTAACAAAACTATATATATATATATATATATATATATATATATATATATATATATATATATATATATATATATATATATATATATATATCAATGCTTTTTTATTATTATAGTATATTTGGATAATAGAAAAACTTAGTTGTTTAAGATTGAAGTAGATGATATCTTTTATTAACTTTATTTTATTAAATATTTGTTATAGTTAATCTATTATATTGATTGCTATATGAAATATATGTTGTATTAAATTCTAATGTGATATAATCTATGCTAACATTGTTATTTTTTGAACTTATATCATTTTTAATAAAAATACATCTAATATTTTATTTTATCAAATAAAATAATACATTTATTATATTGTTTCATTGCATGCATAATAAAATATATTACAACAATCATATAAATTATAATAATTATCATTTTTTTAATATATATTTTGTATAACATAAGAATCAAATTGCAATATACAAAATCATAGTTAGCATATGATATCTCGACCTCTTATGTTCGAGATGAAGAAAGGAAAACAAGTTGAAATATAAAAAAGAAAAAGGTAAGAAACTTTTTTAACTTCAATTTCAATTTGATTTTTTAGTTCCAATTATAAAATGATGTTTTAGTATATAAATATAATAATGGAGTTTAGAATTCATTAGATTGAAGCAAAGTTGAGTTTTATAGAGAAATCACAATTTTTGTTTTTAAGCATAAATGATTTTTTTTTTTTTTTTTTGATAGATTTTGACAAAACAAATTGAATAAGGGGGACTGCATTGAAGCCCTTTTTGAAGGCATGACAAACAACTAAAGTTTAGGTTACATGAAGAATGAAGAAAGAGAGGTGCAATTGCTTAAGCGCAAGTAGTTAATTTATTAAAGGGGAAAAAGGTTGTTGAATAGATGGCTTGTGCCTAAATTCAAGGCACAAATGAATTGAGTGTTATTGTGAAAGTCAAAACAAAAGAAAAAAATATAGAGAAGGTAATTTTTTTTTTTTAATTTTGGTTTCAATTATATTTTCAACATTTGTTGGATTGAAACAAAACTAAATTGTATATACAAATCACTATTTGATCGAATGATTTATCTGAATAAACTATCCATTCAAGTTGGTAAACATGAGTTCTGATTTTATCACATTATGCAATTAGATTGCTCTTGGCAATAGTAGGTTTTGGGCATTGATTGTATAATAAGTTCTATAGAATTGTATCATACTATCAAGGGAGCTCAATAAAATAAAGTTTTTCATAGGAGGTCGTATTGTAGGATATTTTGGATCACGTGGTAAACTCAAATAAAAGAATAAATGTGAAATAATGTGAAGAAAAACCAATATTTAAAATTTTAATCAACAAAAGAATTGTTTAGTTACATAAAATTGAATATTTTAGAAAAATAAAGATGTAATAAATATATAAATTGATGAACAAGGGAGCTCAATAAAGTAAACTTTTCCATGACAAATCACATTGTAGGATCCTTTGGATCATGTGGTAAACCCAAATAAATTTATAAATGTGAAAAATTGGGAGAAAAATACAATATTTTGGAAATTAAATCAACAAAGGGATTTCGTAATTACATAAATTTAAATACTTTAAAAAGTAATCAAGATAAAACAAATATGTAAATTAACAAAACTATATATATATATATATATATATATATATATATATATATATATATATATATATCAATGCTTTTTTATTATTATAGTATATTTGGATAATAGAAAAACTTAGTTGTTTAAGATTGAAGTAGATGATATCTTTTATTAACTTTATTTTATTAAATATTTGTTATAGTTAATCTATTATATTGATTGCTATATGAAATATATGTTGTATTAAATTCTAATGTGATATAATCTATGCTAACATTGTTATTTTTTGAACTTATATCATTTTTAATAAAAATACATCTAATATTTTATTTTATCAAATAAAATAATACATTTATTATATTGTTTCATTGCATGCATAATAAAATATATTACAACAATCATATAAATTATAATAATTATCATTTTTTTAATATATATTTTGTATAACATAAGAATCAAATTGCAATATACAAAATCATAGTTAGCATATGATATCTCGACCTCTTATGTTCGAGATGAAGAAAGGAAAACAAGTTGAAATATAAAAAAGAAAAAGGTAAGAAACTTTTTTAACTTCAATTTCAATTTGATTTTTTAGTTCCAATTATAAAATGATGTTTTAGTATATAAATATAATAATGGAGTTTAGAATTCATTAGATTGAAGCAAAGTTGAGTTTTATAGAGAAATCACAATTTTTGTTTTTAAGCATAAATGATTTTTTTTTTTTTTTTTTGATAGATTTTGACAAAACAAATTGAATAAGGGGGACTGCATTGAAGCCCTTTTTGAAGGCATGACAAACAACTAAAGTTTAGGTTACATGAAGAATGAAGAAAGAGAGGTGCAATTGCTTAAGCGCAAGTAGTTAATTTATTAAAGGGGAAAAAGGTTGTTGAATAGATGGCTTGTGCCTAAATTCAAGGCACAAATGAATTGAGTGTTATTGTGAAAGTCAAAACAAAAGAAAAAAATATAGAGAAGGTAATTTTTTTTTTTTAATTTTGGTTTCAATTATATTTTCAACATTTGTTGGATTGAAACAAAACTAAATTGTATATACAAATCACTATTTGATCGAATGATTTATCTGAATAAACTATCCATTCAAGTTGGTAAACATGAGTTCTGATTTTATCACATTATGCAATTAGATTGCTCTTGGCAATAGTGTAGGTTTTGGGCATTGATTGTATAATAAGTTCTATAGAATTGTATCATACTATCAAGGGAGCTCAATAAAATAAAGTTTTTCATAGGAGGTCGTATTGTAGGATATTTTGGATCACGTGGTAAACTCAAATAAAAGAATAAATGTGAAATAATGTGAAGAAAAACCAATATTTAAAATTTTAATCAACAAAAGAATTGTTTAGTTACATAAAATTGAATATTTTAGAAAAATAAAGATGTAATAAATATATAAATTGATGAACAAGGGAGCTCAATAAAGTAAACTTTTCCATGACAAATCACATTGTAGGATCCTTTGGATCATGTGGTAAACCCAAATAAATTTATAAATGTGAAAAATTGGGAGAAAAATACAATATTTTGGAAATTAAATCAACAAAGGGATTTCGTAATTACATAAATTTAAATACTTTAAAAAGTAATCAAGATAAAACAAATATGTAAATTAACAAAACTATATATATATATATATATATATATATCAATGCTTTTTTATTATTATAGTATATTTGGATAATAGAAAAACTTAGTTGTTTAAGATTGAAGTAGATGATATCTTTTATTAACTTTATTTTATTAAATATTTGTTATAGTTAATCTATTATATTGATTGCTATATGAAATATATGTTGTATTAAATTCTAATGTGATATAATCTATGCTAACATTGTTATTTTTTGAACTTATATCATTTTTAATAAAAATACATCTAATATTTTATTTTATCAAATAAAATAATACATTTATTATATTGTTTCATTGCATGCATAATAAAATATATTACAACAATCATATAAATTATAATAATTATCATTTTTTTAATATATATTTTGTATAACATAAGAATCAAATTGCAATATACAAAATCATAGTTAGCATATGATATCTCGACCTCTTATGTTCGAGATGAAGAAAGGAAAACAAGTTGAAATATAAAAAAGAAAAAGGTAAGAAACTTTTTTAACTTCAATTTCAATTTGATTTTTTAGTTCCAATTATAAAATGATGTTTTAGTATATAAATATAATAATGGAGTTTAGAATTCATTAGATTGAAGCAAAGTTGAGTTTTATAGAGAAATCACAATTTTTGTTTTTAAGCATAAATGATTTTTTTTTTTTTTTTTTGATAGATTTTGACAAAACAAATTGAATAAGGGGGACTGCATTGAAGCCCTTTTTGAAGGCATGACAAACAACTAAAGTTTAGGTTACATGAAGAATGAAGAAAGAGAGGTGCAATTGCTTAAGCGCAAGTAGTTAATTTATTAAAGGGGAAAAAGGTTGTTGAATAGATGGCTTGTGCCTAAATTCAAGGCACAAATGAATTGAGTGTTATTGTGAAAGTCAAAACAAAAGAAAAAAATATAGAGAAGGTAATTTTTTTTTTTTAATTTTGGTTTCAATTATATTTTCAACATTTGTTGGATTGAAACAAAACTAAATTGTATATACAAATCACTATTTGATCGAATGATTTATCTGAATAAACTATCCATTCAAGTTGGTAAACATGAGTTCTGATTTTATCACATTATGCAATTAGATTGCTCTTGGCAATAGTAGGTTTTGGGCATTGATTGTATAATAAGTTCTATAGAATTGTATCATACTATCAAGGGAGCTCAATAAAATAAAGTTTTTCATAGGAGGTCGTATTGTAGGATATTTTGGATCACGTGGTAAACTCAAATAAAAGAATAAATGTGAAATAATGTGAAGAAAAACCAATATTTAAAATTTTAATCAACAAAAGAATTGTTTAGTTACATAAAATTGAATATTTTAGAAAAATAAAGATGTAATAAATATATAAATTGATGAACAAGGGAGCTCAATAAAGTAAACTTTTCCATGACAAATCACATTGTAGGATCCTTTGGATCATGTGGTAAACCCAAATAAATTTATAAATGTGAAAAATTGGGAGAAAAATACAATATTTTGGAAATTAAATCAACAAAGGGATTTCGTAATTACATAAATTTAAATACTTTAAAAAGTAATCAAGATAAAACAAATATGTAAATTAACAAAACTATATATATATATATATATATATATATATATATATATATATATATATATATATATATATATATATATATATATCAATGCTTTTTTATTATTATAGTATATTTGGATAATAGAAAAACTTAGTTGTTTAAGATTGAAGTAGATGATATCTTTTATTAACTTTATTTTATTAAATATTTGTTATAGTTAATCTATTATATTGATTGCTATATGAAATATATGTTGTATTAAATTCTAATGTGATATAATCTATGCTAACATTGTTATTTTTTGAACTTATATCATTTTTAATAAAAATACATCTAATATTTTATTTTATCAAATAAAATAATACATTTATTATATTGTTTCATTGCATGCATAATAAAATATATTACAACAATCATATAAATTATAATAATTATCATTTTTTTAATATATATTTTGTATAACATAAGAATCAAATTGCAATATACAAAATCATAGTTAGCATATGATATCTCGACCTCTTATGTTCGAGATGAAGAAAGGAAAACAAGTTGAAATATAAAAAAGAAAAAGGTAAGAAACTTTTTTAACTTCAATTTCAATTTGATTTTTTAGTTCCAATTATAAAATGATGTTTTAGTATATAAATATAATAATGGAGTTTAGAATTCATTAGATTGAAGCAAAGTTGAGTTTTATAGAGAAATCACAATTTTTGTTTTTAAGCATAAATGATTTTTTTTTTTTTTTTTTGATAGATTTTGACAAAACAAATTGAATAAGGGGGACTGCATTGAAGCCCTTTTTGAAGGCATGACAAACAACTAAAGTTTAGGTTACATGAAGAATGAAGAAAGAGAGGTGCAATTGCTTAAGCGCAAGTAGTTAATTTATTAAAGGGGAAAAAGGTTGTTGAATAGATGGCTTGTGCCTAAATTCAAGGCACAAATGAATTGAGTGTTATTGTGAAAGTCAAAACAAAAGAAAAAAATATAGAGAAGGTAATTTTTTTTTTTTAATTTTGGTTTCAATTATATTTTCAACATTTGTTGGATTGAAACAAAACTAAATTGTATATACAAATCACTATTTGATCGAATGATTTATCTGAATAAACTATCCATTCAAGTTGGTAAACATGAGTTCTGATTTTATCACATTATGCAATTAGATTGCTCTTGGCAATAGTAGGTTTTGGGCATTGATTGTATAATAAGTTCTATAGAATTGTATCATACTATCAAGGGAGCTCAATAAAATAAAGTTTTTCATAGGAGGTCGTATTGTAGGATATTTTGGATCACGTGGTAAACTCAAATAAAAGAATAAATGTGAAATAATGTGAAGAAAAACCAATATTTAAAATTTTAATCAACAAAAGAATTGTTTAGTTACATAAAATTGAATATTTTAGAAAAATAAAGATGTAATAAATATATAAATTGATGAACAAGGGAGCTCAATAAAGTAAACTTTTCCATGACAAATCACATTGTAGGATCCTTTGGATCATGTGGTAAACCCAAATAAATTTATAAATGTGAAAAATTGGGAGAAAAATACAATATTTTGGAAATTAAATCAACAAAGGGATTTCGTAATTACATAAATTTAAATACTTTAAAAAGTAATCAAGATAAAACAAATATGTAAATTAACAAAACTATATATATATATATATATATATATATATATATATATATATATATATATATATATATATATATATATATATATATATATATATCAATGCTTTTTTATTATTATAGTATATTTGGATAATAGAAAAACTTAGTTGTTTAAGATTGAAGTAGATGATATCTTTTATTAACTTTATTTTATTAAATATTTGTTATAGTTAATCTATTATATTGATTGCTATATGAAATATATGTTGTATTAAATTCTAATGTGATATAATCTATGCTAACATTGTTATTTTTTGAACTTATATCATTTTTAATAAAAATACATCTAATATTTTATTTTATCAAATAAAATAATACATTTATTATATTGTTTCATTGCATGCATAATAAAATATATTACAACAATCATATAAATTATAATAATTATCATTTTTTTAATATATATTTTGTATAACATAAGAATCAAATTGCAATATACAAAATCATAGTTAGCATATGATATCTCGACCTCTTATGTTCGAGATGAAGAAAGGAAAACAAGTTGAAATATAAAAAAGAAAAAGGTAAGAAACTTTTTTAACTTCAATTTCAATTTGATTTTTTAGTTCCAATTATAAAATGATGTTTTAGTATATAAATATAATAATGGAGTTTAGAATTCATTAGATTGAAGCAAAGTTGAGTTTTATAGAGAAATCACAATTTTTGTTTTTAAGCATAAATGATTTTTTTTTTTTTTTTTTGATAGATTTTGACAAAACAAATTGAATAAGGGGGACTGCATTGAAGCCCTTTTTGAAGGCATGACAAACAACTAAAGTTTAGGTTACATGAAGAATGAAGAAAGAGAGGTGCAATTGCTTAAGCGCAAGTAGTTAATTTATTAAAGGGGAAAAAGGTTGTTGAATAGATGGCTTGTGCCTAAATTCAAGGCACAAATGAATTGAGTGTTATTGTGAAAGTCAAAACAAAAGAAAAAAATATAGAGAAGGTAATTTTTTTTTTTTAATTTTGGTTTCAATTATATTTTCAACATTTGTTGGATTGAAACAAAACTAAATTGTATATACAAATCACTATTTGATCGAATGATTTATCTGAATAAACTATCCATTCAAGTTGGTAAACATGAGTTCTGATTTTATCACATTATGCAATTAGATTGCTCTTGGCAATAGTAGGTTTTGGGCATTGATTGTATAATAAGTTCTATAGAATTGTATCATACTATCAAGGGAGCTCAATAAAATAAAGTTTTTCATAGGAGGTCGTATTGTAGGATATTTTGGATCACGTGGTAAACTCAAATAAAAGAATAAATGTGAAATAATGTGAAGAAAAACCAATATTTAAAATTTTAATCAACAAAAGAATTGTTTAGTTACATAAAATTGAATATTTTAGAAAAATAAAGATGTAATAAATATATAAATTGATGAACAAGGGAGCTCAATAAAGTAAACTTTTCCATGACAAATCACATTGTAGGATCCTTTGGATCATGTGGTAAACCCAAATAAATTTATAAATGTGAAAAATTGGGAGAAAAATACAATATTTTGGAAATTAAATCAACAAAGGGATTTCGTAATTACATAAATTTAAATACTTTAAAAAGTAATCAAGATAAAACAAATATGTAAATTAACAAAACTATATATATATATATATATATATATATATATATATATATATATATATATATATATATATATATATATATATATATATATATATATATATATATCAATGCTTTTTTATTATTATAGTATATTTGGATAATAGAAAAACTTAGTTGTTTAAGATTGAAGTAGATGATATCTTTTATTAACTTTATTTTATTAAATATTTGTTATAGTTAATCTATTATATTGATTGCTATATGAAATATATGTTGTATTAAATTCTAATGTGATATAATCTATGCTAACATTGTTATTTTTTGAACTTATATCATTTTTAATAAAAATACATCTAATATTTTATTTTATCAAATAAAATAATACATTTATTATATTGTTTCATTGCATGCATAATAAAATATATTACAACAATCATATAAATTATAATAATTATCATTTTTTTAATATATATTTTGTATAACATAAGAATCAAATTGCAATATACAAAATCATAGTTAGCATATGATATCTCGACCTCTTATGTTCGAGATGAAGAAAGGAAAACAAGTTGAAATATAAAAAAGAAAAAGGTAAGAAACTTTTTTAACTTCAATTTCAATTTGATTTTTTAGTTCCAATTATAAAATGATGTTTTAGTATATAAATATAATAATGGAGTTTAGAATTCATTAGATTGAAGCAAAGTTGAGTTTTATAGAGAAATCACAATTTTTGTTTTTAAGCATAAATGATTTTTTTTTTTTTTTTTTGATAGATTTTGACAAAACAAATTGAATAAGGGGGACTGCATTGAAGCCCTTTTTGAAGGCATGACAAACAACTAAAGTTTAGGTTACATGAAGAATGAAGAAAGAGAGGTGCAATTGCTTAAGCGCAAGTAGTTAATTTATTAAAGGGGAAAAAGGTTGTTGAATAGATGGCTTGTGCCTAAATTCAAGGCACAAATGAATTGAGTGTTATTGTGAAAGTCAAAACAAAAGAAAAAAATATAGAGAAGGTAATTTTTTTTTTTTAATTTTGGTTTCAATTATATTTTCAACATTTGTTGGATTGAAACAAAACTAAATTGTATATACAAATCACTATTTGATCGAATGATTTATCTGAATAAACTATCCATTCAAGTTGGTAAACATGAGTTCTGATTTTATCACATTATGCAATTAGATTGCTCTTGGCAATAGTAGGTTTTGGGCATTGATTGTATAATAAGTTCTATAGAATTGTATCATACTATCAAGGGAGCTCAATAAAATAAAGTTTTTCATAGGAGGTCGTATTGTAGGATATTTTGGATCACGTGGTAAACTCAAATAAAAGAATAAATGTGAAATAATGTGAAGAAAAACCAATATTTAAAATTTTAATCAACAAAAGAATTGTTTAGTTACATAAAATTGAATATTTTAGAAAAATAAAGATGTAATAAATATATAAATTGATGAACAAGGGAGCTCAATAAAGTAAACTTTTCCATGACAAATCACATTGTAGGATCCTTTGGATCATGTGGTAAACCCAAATAAATTTATAAATGTGAAAAATTGGGAGAAAAATACAATATTTTGGAAATTAAATCAACAAAGGGATTTCGTAATTACATAAATTTAAATACTTTAAAAAGTAATCAAGATAAAACAAATATGTAAATTAACAAAACTATATATATATATATATATATATATATATATATATATATATATATATATATATATATATATATATATATATATATATATATATATATCAATGCTTTTTTATTATTATAGTATATTTGGATAATAGAAAAACTTAGTTGTTTAAGATTGAAGTAGATGATATCTTTTATTAACTTTATTTTATTAAATATTTGTTATAGTTAATCTATTATATTGATTGCTATATGAAATATATGTTGTATTAAATTCTAATGTGATATAATCTATGCTAACATTGTTATTTTTTGAACTTATATCATTTTTAATAAAAATACATCTAATATTTTATTTTATCAAATAAAATAATACATTTATTATATTGTTTCATTGCATGCATAATAAAATATATTACAACAATCATATAAATTATAATAATTATCATTTTTTTAATATATATTTTGTATAACATAAGAATCAAATTGCAATATACAAAATCATAGTTAGCATATGATATCTCGACCTCTTATGTTCGAGATGAAGAAAGGAAAACAAGTTGAAATATAAAAAAGAAAAAGGTAAGAAACTTTTTTAACTTCAATTTCAATTTGATTTTTTAGTTCCAATTATAAAATGATGTTTTAGTATATAAATATAATAATGGAGTTTAGAATTCATTAGATTGAAGCAAAGTTGAGTTTTATAGAGAAATCACAATTTTTGTTTTTAAGCATAAATGATTTTTTTTTTTTTTTTTTGATAGATTTTGACAAAACAAATTGAATAAGGGGGACTGCATTGAAGCCCTTTTTGAAGGCATGACAAACAACTAAAGTTTAGGTTACATGAAGAATGAAGAAAGAGAGGTGCAATTGCTTAAGCGCAAGTAGTTAATTTATTAAAGGGGAAAAAGGTTGTTGAATAGATGGCTTGTGCCTAAATTCAAGGCACAAATGAATTGAGTGTTATTGTGAAAGTCAAAACAAAAGAAAAAAATATAGAGAAGGTAATTTTTTTTTTTTAATTTTGGTTTCAATTATATTTTCAACATTTGTTGGATTGAAACAAAACTAAATTGTATATACAAATCACTATTTGATCGAATGATTTATCTGAATAAACTATCCATTCAAGTTGGTAAACATGAGTTCTGATTTTATCACATTATGCAATTAGATTGCTCTTGGCAATAGTAGGTTTTGGGCATTGATTGTATAATAAGTTCTATAGAATTGTATCATACTATCAAGGGAGCTCAATAAAATAAAGTTTTTCATAGGAGGTCGTATTGTAGGATATTTTGGATCACGTGGTAAACTCAAATAAAAGAATAAATGTGAAATAATGTGAAGAAAAACCAATATTTAAAATTTTAATCAACAAAAGAATTGTTTAGTTACATAAAATTGAATATTTTAGAAAAATAAAGATGTAATAAATATATAAATTGATGAACAAGGGAGCTCAATAAAGTAAACTTTTCCATGACAAATCACATTGTAGGATCCTTTGGATCATGTGGTAAACCCAAATAAATTTATAAATGTGAAAAATTGGGAGAAAAATACAATATTTTGGAAATTAAATCAACAAAGGGATTTCGTAATTACATAAATTTAAATACTTTAAAAAGTAATCAAGATAAAACAAATATGTAAATTAACAAAACTATATATATATATATATATATATATATATATATATATATATATATATATATATATATATATATATATATCAATGCTTTTTTATTATTATAGTATATTTGGATAATAGAAAAACTTAGTTGTTTAAGATTGAAGTAGATGATATCTTTTATTAACTTTATTTTATTAAATATTTGTTATAGTTAATCTATTATATTGATTGCTATATGAAATATATGTTGTATTAAATTCTAATGTGATATAATCTATGCTAACATTGTTATTTTTTGAACTTATATCATTTTTAATAAAAATACATCTAATATTTTATTTTATCAAATAAAATAATACATTTATTATATTGTTTCATTGCATGCATAATAAAATATATTACAACAATCATATAAATTATAATAATTATCATTTTTTTAATATATATTTTGTATAACATAAGAATCAAATTGCAATATACAAAATCATAGTTAGCATATGATATCTCGACCTCTTATGTTCGAGATGAAGAAAGGAAAACAAGTTGAAATATAAAAAAGAAAAAGGTAAGAAACTTTTTTAAAACTTCAATTTCAATTTGATTTTTTAGTTCCAATTATAAAATGATGTTTTAGTATATAAATATAATAATGGAGTTTAGAATTCATTAGATTGAAGCAAAGTTGAGTTTTATAGAGAAATCACAATTTTTGTTTTTAAGCATAAATGATTTTTTTTTTTTTTTTTTGATAGATTTTGACAAAACAAATTGAATAAGGGGAGGGGGACTGCATTGAAGCCCTTTTTGAAGGCATGACAAACAACTAAAGTTTAGGTTACATGAAGAATGAAGAAAGAGAGGTGCAATTGCTTAAGCGCAAGTAGTTAATTTATTAAAGGGGAAAAAGGTTGTTGAATAGATGGCTTGTGCCTAAATTCAAGGCACAAATGAATTGAGTGTTATTGTGAAAGTCAAAACAAAAGAAAAAAATATAGAGAAGGTAATTTTTTTTTTTTAATTTTGGTTTCAATTATATTTTCAACATTTGTTGGATTGAAACAAAACTAAATTGTATATACAAATCACTATTTGATCGAATGATTTATCTGAATAAACTATCCATTCAAGTTGGTAAACATGAGTTCTGATTTTATCACATTATGCAATTAGATTGCTCTTGGCAATAGTAGGTTTTGGGCATTGATTGTATAATAAGTTCTATAGAATTGTATCATACTATCAAGGGAGCTCAATAAAATAAAGTTTTTCATAGGAGGTCGTATTGTAGGATATTTTGGATCACGTGGTAAACTCAAATAAAAGAATAAATGTGAAATAATGTGAAGAAAAACCAATATTTAAAATTTTAATCAACAAAAGAATTGTTTAGTTACATAAAATTGAATATTTTAGAAAAATAAAGATGTAATAAATATATAAATTGATGAACAAGGGAGCTCAATAAAGTAAACTTTTCCATGACAAATCACATTGTAGGATCCTTTGGATCATGTGGTAAACCCAAATAAATTTATAAATGTGAAAAATTGGGAGAAAAATACAATATTTTGGAAATTAAATCAACAAAGGGATTTCGTAATTACATAAATTTAAATACTTTAAAAAGTAATCAAGATAAAACAAATATGTAAATTAACAAAACTATATATATATATATATATATATATATATATATATATATATATATATATATATATATATATATCAATGCTTTTTTATTATTATAGTATATTTGGATAATAGAAAAACTTAGTTGTTTAAGATTGAAGTAGATGATATCTTTTATTAACTTTATTTTATTAAATATTTGTTATAGTTAATCTATTATATTGATTGCTATATGAAATATATGTTGTATTAAATTCTAATGTGATATAATCTATGCTAACATTGTTATTTTTTGAACTTATATCATTTTTAATAAAAATACATCTAATATTTTATTTTATCAAATAAAATAATACATTTATTATATTGTTTCATTGCATGCATAATAAAATATATTACAACAATCATATAAATTATAATAATTATCATTTTTTTAATATATATTTTGTATAACATAAGAATCAAATTGCAATATACAAAATCATAGTTAGCATATGATATCTCGACCTCTTATGTTCGAGATGAAGAAAGGAAAACAAGTTGAAATATAAAAAAGAAAAAGGTAAGAAACTTTTTTAACTTCAATTTCAATTTGATTTTTTAGTTCCAATTATAAAATGATGTTTTAGTATATAAATATAATAATGGAGTTTAGAATTCATTAGATTGAAGCAAAGTTGAGTTTTATAGAGAAATCACAATTTTTGTTTTTAAGCATAAATGATTTTTTTTTTTTTTTTTTGATAGATTTTGACAAAACAAATTGAATAAGGGGGACTGCATTGAAGCCCTTTTTGAAGGCATGACAAACAACTAAAGTTTAGGTTACATGAAGAATGAAGAAAGAGAGGTGCAATTGCTTAAGCGCAAGTAGTTAATTTATTAAAGGGGAAAAAGGTTGTTGAATAGATGGCTTGTGCCTAAATTCAAGGCACAAATGAATTGAGTGTTATTGTGAAAGTCAAAACAAAAGAAAAAAATATAGAGAAGGTAATTTTTTTTTTTTAATTTTGGTTTCAATTATATTTTCAACATTTGTTGGATTGAAACAAAACTAAATTGTATATACAAATCACTATTTGATCGAATGATTTATCTGAATAAACTATCCATTCAAGTTGGTAAACATGAGTTCTGATTTTATCACATTATGCAATTAGATTGCTCTTGGCAATAGTAGGTTTTGGGCATTGATTGTATAATAAGTTCTATAGAATTGTATCATACTATCAAGGGAGCTCAATAAAATAAAGTTTTTCATAGGAGGTCGTATTGTAGGATATTTTGGATCACGTGGTAAACTCAAATAAAAGAATAAATGTGAAATAATGTGAAGAAAAACCAATATTTAAAATTTTAATCAACAAAAGAATTGTTTAGTTACATAAAATTGAATATTTTAGAAAAATAAAGATGTAATAAATATATAAATTGATGAACAAGGGAGCTCAATAAAGTAAACTTTTCCATGACAAATCACATTGTAGGATCCTTTGGATCATGTGGTAAACCCAAATAAATTTATAAATGTGAAAAATTGGGAGAAAAATACAATATTTTGGAAATTAAATCAACAAAGGGATTTCGTAATTACATAAATTTAAATACTTTAAAAAGTAATCAAGATAAAACAAATATGTAAATTAACAAAACTATATATATATATATATATATATATATATATATATATATATATATATATATATATATATATATCAATGCTTTTTTATTATTATAGTATATTTGGATAATAGAAAAACTTAGTTGTTTAAGATTGAAGTAGATGATATCTTTTATTAACTTTATTTTATTAAATATTTGTTATAGTTAATCTATTATATTGATTGCTATATGAAATATATGTTGTATTAAATTCTAATGTGATATAATCTATGCTAACATTGTTATTTTTTGAACTTATATCATTTTTAATAAAAATACATCTAATATTTTATTTTATCAAATAAAATAATACATTTATTATATTGTTTCATTGCATGCATAATAAAATATATTACAACAATCATATAAATTATAATAATTATCATTTTTTTAATATATATTTTGTATAACATAAGAATCAAATTGCAATATACAAAATCATAGTTAGCATATGATATCTCGACCTCTTATGTTCGAGATGAAGAAAGGAAAACAAGTTGAAATATAAAAAAGAAAAAGGTAAGAAACTTTTTTAACTTCAATTTCAATTTGATTTTTTAGTTCCAATTATAAAATGATGTTTTAGTATATAAATATAATAATGGAGTTTAGAATTCATTAGATTGAAGCAAAGTTGAGTTTTATAGAGAAATCACAATTTTTGTTTTTAAGCATAAATGATTTTTTTTTTTTTTTTTTGATAGATTTTGACAAAACAAATTGAATAAGGGGGACTGCATTGAAGCCCTTTTTGAAGGCATGACAAACAACTAAAGTTTAGGTTACATGAAGAATGAAGAAAGAGAGGTGCAATTGCTTAAGCGCAAGTAGTTAATTTATTAAAGGGGAAAAAGGTTGTTGAATAGATGGCTTGTGCCTAAATTCAAGGCACAAATGAATTGAGTGTTATTGTGAAAGTCAAAACAAAAGAAAAAAATATAGAGAAGGTAATTTTTTTTTTTTAATTTTGGTTTCAATTATATTTTCAACATTTGTTGGATTGAAACAAAACTAAATTGTATATACAAATCACTATTTGATCGAATGATTTATCTGAATAAACTATCCATTCAAGTTGGTAAACATGAGTTCTGATTTTATCACATTATGCAATTAGATTGCTCTTGGCAATAGTAGGTTTTGGGCATTGATTGTATAATAAGTTCTATAGAATTGTATCATACTATCAAGGGAGCTCAATAAAATAAAGTTTTTCATAGGAGGTCGTATTGTAGGATATTTTGGATCACGTGGTAAACTCAAATAAAAGAATAAATGTGAAATAATGTGAAGAAAAACCAATATTTAAAATTTTAATCAACAAAAGAATTGTTTAGTTACATAAAATTGAATATTTTAGAAAAATAAAGATGTAATAAATATATAAATTGATGAACAAGGGAGCTCAATAAAGTAAACTTTTCCATGACAAATCACATTGTAGGATCCTTTGGATCATGTGGTAAACCCAAATAAATTTATAAATGTGAAAAATTGGGAGAAAAATACAATATTTTGGAAATTAAATCAACAAAGGGATTTCGTAATTACATAAATTTAAATACTTTAAAAAGTAATCAAGATAAAACAAATATGTAAATTAACAAAACTATATATATATATATATATATATATATATATATATATATATATATATATATATATATATATATATATATATATATATATCAATGCTTTTTTATTATTATAGTATATTTGGATAATAGAAAAACTTAGTTGTTTAAGATTGAAGTAGATGATATCTTTTATTAACTTTATTTTATTAAATATTTGTTATAGTTAATCTATTATATTGATTGCTATATGAAATATATGTTGTATTAAATTCTAATGTGATATAATCTATGCTAACATTGTTATTTTTTGAACTTATATCATTTTTAATAAAAATACATCTAATATTTTATTTTATCAAATAAAATAATACATTTATTATATTGTTTCATTGCATGCATAATAAAATATATTACAACAATCATATAAATTATAATAATTATCATTTTTTTAATATATATTTTGTATAACATAAGAATCAAATTGCAATATACAAAATCATAGTTAGCATATGATATCTCGACCTCTTATGTTCGAGATGAAGAAAGGAAAACAAGTTGAAATATAAAAAAGAAAAAGGTAAGAAACTTTTTTAACTTCAATTTCAATTTGATTTTTTAGTTCCAATTATAAAATGATGTTTTAGTATATAAATATAATAATGGAGTTTAGAATTCATTAGATTGAAGCAAAGTTGAGTTTTATAGAGAAATCACAATTTTTGTTTTTAAGCATAAATGATTTTTTTTTTTTTTTTTTGATAGATTTTGACAAAACAAATTGAATAAGGGGGACTGCATTGAAGCCCTTTTTGAAGGCATGACAAACAACTAAAGTTTAGGTTACATGAAGAATGAAGAAAGAGAGGTGCAATTGCTTAAGCGCAAGTAGTTAATTTATTAAAGGGGAAAAAGGTTGTTGAATAGATGGCTTGTGCCTAAATTCAAGGCACAAATGAATTGAGTGTTATTGTGAAAGTCAAAACAAAAGAAAAAAATATAGAGAAGGTAATTTTTTTTTTTTAATTTTGGTTTCAATTATATTTTCAACATTTGTTGGATTGAAACAAAACTAAATTGTATATACAAATCACTATTTGATCGAATGATTTATCTGAATAAACTATCCATTCAAGTTGGTAAACATGAGTTCTGATTTTATCACATTATGCAATTAGATTGCTCTTGGCAATAGTAGGTTTTGGGCATTGATTGTATAATAAGTTCTATAGAATTGTATCATACTATCAAGGGAGCTCAATAAAATAAAGTTTTTCATAGGAGGTCGTATTGTAGGATATTTTGGATCACGTGGTAAACTCAAATAAAAGAATAAATGTGAAATAATGTGAAGAAAAACCAATATTTAAAATTTTAATCAACAAAAGAATTGTTTAGTTACATAAAATTGAATATTTTAGAAAAATAAAGATGTAATAAATATATAAATTGATGAACAAGGGAGCTCAATAAAGTAAACTTTTCCATGACAAATCACATTGTAGGATCCTTTGGATCATGTGGTAAACCCAAATAAATTTATAAATGTGAAAAATTGGGAGAAAAATACAATATTTTGGAAATTAAATCAACAAAGGGATTTCGTAATTACATAAATTTAAATACTTTAAAAAGTAATCAAGATAAAACAAATATGTAAATTAACAAAACTATATATATATATATATATATATATATATATATATATATATATATATATATATATATATATATATATATATATATATCAATGCTTTTTTATTATTATAGTATATTTGGATAATAGAAAAACTTAGTTGTTTAAGATTGAAGTAGATGATATCTTTTATTAACTTTATTTTATTAAATATTTGTTATAGTTAATCTATTATATTGATTGCTATATGAAATATATGTTGTATTAAATTCTAATGTGATATAATCTATGCTAACATTGTTATTTTTTGAACTTATATCATTTTTAATAAAAATACATCTAATATTTTATTTTATCAAATAAAATAATACATTTATTATATTGTTTCATTGCATGCATAATAAAATATATTACAACAATCATATAAATTATAATAATTATCATTTTTTTAATATATATTTTGTATAACATAAGAATCAAATTGCAATATACAAAATCATAGTTAGCATATGATATCTCGACCTCTTATGTTCGAGATGAAGAAAGGAAAACAAGTTGAAATATAAAAAAGAAAAAGGTAAGAAACTTTTTTAACTTCAATTTCAATTTGATTTTTTAGTTCCAATTATAAAATGATGTTTTAGTATATAAATATAATAATGGAGTTTAGAATTCATTAGATTGAAGCAAAGTTGAGTTTTATAGAGAAATCACAATTTTTGTTTTTAAGCATAAATGATTTTTTTTTTTTTTTTTTGATAGATTTTGACAAAACAAATTGAATAAGGGGGACTGCATTGAAGCCCTTTTTGAAGGCATGACAAACAACTAAAGTTTAGGTTACATGAAGAATGAAGAAAGAGAGGTGCAATTGCTTAAGCGCAAGTAGTTAATTTATTAAAGGGGAAAAAGTGTTGAATAGATGGCTTGTGCCTAAATTCAAGGCACAAATGAATTGAGTGTTATTGTGAAAGTCAAAACAAAAGAAAAAAATATAGAGAAGGTAATTTTTTTTTTTTAATTTTGGTTTCAATTATATTTTCAACATTTGTTGGATTGAAACAAAACTAAATTGTATATACAAATCACTATTTGATCGAATGATTTATCTGAATAAACTATCCATTCAAGTTGGTAAACATGAGTTCTGATTTTATCACATTATGCAATTAGATTGCTCTTGGCAATAGTAGGTTTTGGGCATTGATTGTATAATAAGTTCTATAGAATTGTATCATACTATCAAGGGAGCTCAATAAAATAAAGTTTTTCATAGGAGGTCGTATTGTAGGATATTTTGGATCACGTGGTAAACTCAAATAAAAGAATAAATGTGAAATAATGTGAAGAAAAACCAATATTTAAAATTTTAATCAACAAAAGAATTGTTTAGTTACATAAAATTGAATATTTTAGAAAAATAAAGATGTAATAAATATATAAATTGATGAACAAGGGAGCTCAATAAAGTAAACTTTTCCATGACAAATCACATTGTAGGATCCTTTGGATCATGTGGTAAACCCAAATAAATTTATAAATGTGAAAAATTGGGAGAAAAATACAATATTTTGGAAATTAAATCAACAAAGGGATTTCGTAATTACATAAATTTAAATACTTTAAAAAGTAATCAAGATAAAACAAATATGTAAATTAACAAAACTATATATATATATATATTATATATCAATGCTTTTTTATTATTATAGTATATTTGGATAATAGAAAAACTTAGTTGTTTAAGATTGAAGTAGATGATATCTTTTATTAACTTTATTTTATTAAATATTTGTTATAGTTAATCTATTATATTGATTGCTATATGAAATATATGTTGTATTAAATTCTAATGTGATATAATCTATGCTAACATTGTTATTTTTTGAACTTATATCATTTTTAATAAAAATACATCTAATATTTTATTTTATCAAATAAAATAATACATTTATTATATTGTTTCATTGCATGCATAATAAAATATATTACAACAATCATATAAATTATAATAATTATCATTTTTTTAATATATATTTTGTATAACATAAGAATCAAATTGCAATATACAAAATCATAGTTAGCATATGATATCTCGACCTCTTATGTTCGAGATGAAGAAAGGAAAACAAGTTGAAATATAAAAAAGAAAAAGGTAAGAAACTTTTTTAACTTCAATTTCAATTTGATTTTTTAGTTCCAATTATAAAATGATGTTTTAGTATATAAATATAATAATGGAGTTTAGAATTCATTAGATTGAAGCAAAGTTGAGTTTTATAGAGAAATCACAATTTTTGTTTTTAAGCATAAATGATTTTTTTTTTTTTTTTTTGATAGATTTTGACAAAACAAATTGAATAAGGGGGACTGCATTGAAGCCCTTTTTGAAGGCATGACAAACAACTAAAGTTTAGGTTACATGAAGAATGAAGAAAGAGAGGTGCAATTGCTTAAGCGCAAGTAGTTAATTTATTAAAGGGGAAAAAGGTTGTTGAATAGATGGCTTGTGCCTAAATTCAAGGCACAAATGAATTGAGTGTTATTGTGAAAGTCAAAACAAAAGAAAAAAATATAGAGAAGGTAATTTTTTTTTTTTAATTTTGGTTTCAATTATATTTTCAACATTTGTTGGATTGAAACAAAACTAAATTGTATATACAAATCACTATTTGATCGAATGATTTATCTGAATAAACTATCCATTCAAGTTGGTAAACATGAGTTCTGATTTTATCACATTATGCAATTAGATTGCTCTTGGCAATAGTAGGTTTTGGGCATTGATTGTATAATAAGTTCTATAGAATTGTATCATACTATCAAGGGAGCTCAATAAAATAAAGTTTTTCATAGGAGGTCGTATTGTAGGATATTTTGGATCACGTGGTAAACTCAAATAAAAGAATAAATGTGAAATAATGTGAAGAAAAACCAATATTTAAAATTTTAATCAACAAAAGAATTGTTTAGTTACATAAAATTGAATATTTTAGAAAAATAAAGATGTAATAAATATATAAATTGATGAACAAGGGAGCTCAATAAAGTAAACTTTTCCATGACAAATCACATTGTAGGATCCTTTGGATCATGTGGTAAACCCAAATAAATTTATAAATGTGAAAAATTGGGAGAAAAATACAATATTTTGGAAATTAAATCAACAAAGGGATTTCGTAATTACATAAATTTAAATACTTTAAAAAGTAATCAAGATAAAACAAATATGTAAATTAACAAAACTATATATATATATATATATATATATATATATATATATATATATATATATATATATATATATATATATATATATATATATATATATATCAATGCTTTTTTATTATTATAGTATATTTGGATAATAGAAAAACTTAGTTGTTTAAGATTGAAGTAGATGATATCTTTTATTAACTTTATTTTATTAAATATTTGTTATAGTTAATCTATTATATTGATTGCTATATGAAATATATGTTGTATTAAATTCTAATGTGATATAATCTATGCTAACTAATGTACAAAATGGAGGTGAATTATGTTTTTAATCCTTTGGTTATTTTAAAATGTTTTTCTTAAATTAAGAATTAATAATTACAAAAATATTAATTTAATAATTTTGTTAAATAAAAATATAAAAAATAAAATAAAATTTTATTGTTTTAAAATAGTTTTAAAAAACTATTTTATGCTTAATAAAAAAAATTTTGAATATTTATCTTATATATGTTTTTACTTAAATATTATTAAATAAAAGTACATGATAAATAACATAATAACAAAGAAAATAAGAGTAACAAATGATTTTTAGATGATTCGACCTAACCCATGTCTACATTCACCCTCGATCAGCTCGACCAAAATTCCACTAACAAAACCACTTTCTTTTATTATAACAAGTGGAGGTAATATTTACAAATCACATCCTTTTGCATTAGCAAGTAGGGGTTTATCATCATAGTTTTGCTTATAAAAGCTTATAATATTGAAGCACAATATAAGATAATAATTAATCACAATGTTTCATTATTCACTTGTAAAATCATTTATGGTATAAGTCTATAGATTATAATATTAAAATATGAATACAATTATAACAAAGTTTGTAACAACTTAAATGACCTTGTTTTGAAATATTAAATCAAAAAAATTATTGTTATGCACTAATATTATCAAGAAAAATCAAATAAATAAAGATTTTTCATTATTATGATCTTTCTCAAAAACTAAAATGAAATAAGTAAATGAATAATTAATTGTAAAAAAGTCATCACTAAGATGTTCAATCAAAGAAAACGATGAAACAAAAAAGGGAAAATGAGTAACAAATACGACTCCAACAAAGACATCAAAATTGGATTGCAATTTTTGATTTTACACATTCTCTTTTCAAAATATTATTGCAGTAAGGTTAAAATTAGCTTTCTCTAACTCATAAGACTCCTCTATTTATATTAAAATGTTTTAGATTAAAATAGAATTTTTTAATGGTCAGAAAGGTCCATAAAGTAGTCATTAGCATTTCGACATTCAAAACAGATAACTTTCTGAAACATTGATTACGAGCAGGAACTATGACCACTATCCAATTTGGGCAAATGGAACAATGATAACAAATGGTTCACATCTAATCCAAATGGAATTTTGATTTAGGCCATTAGATTTCTTAAGTTGGATGGATAGTGATGATGCTTAGGAGCACTGCCCATAAGGAAATAATAAGAATAAAGGTGTTATGTGGAGTGGAGGTATCGTGGAAGTTAAGATAAGCATATAACAAGAATTTTGAGAAATATTAAAAAAAATTAGAGGATTTTGTTTAAAACAGTTTGTGTGATTGAAGTGCTCTTAAGGCGACTTGTTAAAGCCATTTTACTTAGCGTTGTTCCATGTTTGTTCTTCTAATATGAGATAATTTTGACATAAAATTTATTAGAAAGCTTAAGAGTTATGTATGCATGATTTTGTTTGAGGTTGTGCTAAATTTATTAAGTTTTAAAATTTAAAATGTTTTAAAAATTAATAAAAATATTTAATTTTTAATAATTAAATAAATAAATATTTTAAATATAATTATTGTATTTGTAATTAAATATAAATGAATATTGATTTATAATATTTTATATAATATAATTTATTTTAAAGAAAATATTATAAATATTTATTATTTTATTTTAAGTTAAAGTAAATAATTATAATAATAAATTTAAAATATTAAAATATACTTAAAAATTATTTTAAATTATATTAAATCATTATTTAATTTATAATAATGTTCCATACAAATTTATTTTATTATCATTTAACTCAATATAATAGTCTAATACAAAATTATTTTATTTTAATTTAATTTAAGGTAATATCTAAACATAAATTTTTTAATTTTATTAAAATAATTAATTTGATCTCAGATAAATTACACCCACTTACTCTCAAATAGGCCGTAAGAGTAAAGAAAACTGTCTCGAAATTAATGAATGATTGTGAACTAAAAATGTATACAAACCGCTCTCCCGCGTTTTAACTTCTGAGAACCCAGAGGCCCGAGATTGCTGATGACCCACGCGACTCGAGAGGCATTCCCCATCCTGCTCGGTTCTCGCCTCGACCTCTGCCTCTCCCTCGTCGGCGCTATAAAGTCCGCCGCTTCCTCTCTTACACTTTCCTCAGGGGAGCAACTGCACTCCGTCTCCCTAAAGTCTGGTCTCCTTCACTCCAACATTTTCGTCAGCAACTCTCTTATTCATCTCTACGCTCGCCGCGGCCACCTTCTCTCTGCCCGCCGCCTCTTCTTATCCGCCACGCTTCTGAACAATGCTTCCTGGAACATCCTCCTCGCTGCCCACGTACGCTTTCCCTGTCCGGGCCTTTATCATGCCCGCGTGCTCTTCGACAAAATTCCTCACAAGGATCGCGTATCATACACCACCATGATAATGGGTCTTTCCAAGCATGGTTCTTCTGTAGAATCCCTTGCTTTGTTTAGGGACATGATGGTGGCCAGTGTCACCCCAAACGATGTTACTTTGGCCAGTGTACTCTCCTCCTGCTCGCGGCTCAATGGTGGCGTTGGTTGGACGGGAAAGATGGTTCATGCTGTGGCGGTGAAATGTGGATTGGACGAACTTCTTCTGGTGGCGACCAATCTGGTTCACGATTACGTGGCCACTTTGAACTTTGAGGACGCGGAAGCTATTTTTGATAGGATGCCGGAGAAGAATACAGTAACTTGGAATGTGTTGTTGAAAGGGTATGCGAAGGCTGGATGGATTAACGCTGCAAGATCAGTTTTTGAGAGGACTCCTGACAAGGATTTGGTTTCATGGGGCACCATGATAGATGGATTCCTTCTAGCGAACAGCCTAGAGGAAGCACTATTGGCATTTCGGCACATGCTGCAGGATGTTGAGGCACGGCCTAATGAGGTTATGCTAGTAAACTTGCTATCTGCTTGTTGCCGCTGCTCTGCAATCTGTGAAGGCCAGCAGCTTCATGCTGTTATTCTTAAAGCTGGGTTGGATAGCCATCAATTTGTGCACACAACGCTGATCCATTTCTATGGTGAATGCCATATGATGGATCTCTCCTTATTGTTGTTCCAGAGCAGAAGCAATGATAATATTTCATCTTGGAATGCAGTGATTGCTGGTTTCCTGCGAAATAATGAGCTGAATGCAGCCCGGCAGTTGTTTGATGATATGCCTGACAGAGATGTCGTTTCATGGAGCACAATGATTGCTGGGTATGCACAACATAGGCAGCATGAGTTGGCCCTTGAACTTTTTCATGTAATGCAGAGTACTTTTATGCAACCAAATGAGATTACATTGGTTAGTGTTCTCTCAGCTATTGCTGGTTGTGGTTCTTTTGAGGAAGGGAAGCGTGTCCATCATTACATCAACGAAAACTTTGTGCCATTGACAGACAACCTCTGTGCTGGGCTTATTGATATGTATGCAAAGTGTGGTAGAATCCACAAAGCAGTATGTCTGTTTGATTATGTACGAAGCTTTGCAGGAGTGTCATCATGGAATGCAATCATATCTGGCCTTGCCATGCATGGACACGCTGATGAATCCCTTGCTCTTTTCTCAAGTTTACTGGAAACAAGGATTAAACCTAATTCGATCACATTCCTGGGAGTACTGAGTGCCTGCTGTCATGCTGGTTTGGTAACTGTTGGACGACGGCATTTTGAGTCCATGAAAAATGTTTACGGTTTGCAGCCAAACCTGAAGCATTATGGTTGCATGGTGGATCTTCTTGGTCGGGCGGGACTCCTAGAAGAGGCAGAGGAGTTGATAGCCTCGATGCCAATGGAAGCCGATGTAGTCATTTGGGGTAGTATGCTAGCTTCTGCAAGGACTTATCAGAAAGTTGAGTTTGGAGAGAGGGCTGCTGAGAAGTTGGCTCGATTGGACCCTGGACATGAAGCTGGCCGAGTGCTTATGTCTAACATCTATGCAGATGCGGATCGGTGGGATGAGGTTAGTCTGGTAAGAAGAGCAATGTGGAGCGGAGGGTTGAAGAAAGATGCTGGGCAAAGTTTTGTTCATTGACTCTTTCCATGATAATTCAGAGGTTCTGTGACTGTATGATAATTACCAAGGAGCAAGAATTATTGGAGCTCCTTCTATGTCATTGGAGATATTGACAACTTGTAGAGTAAAATGGAAGAGCACAATAGATGGTTGTGGCCTGCCTTTTGTATTAGAATTATTGAAGACATCATCGGTGGCCACTTGGCAAGTTTTCCTTGGGATGCTATAATACTTCTAAACAGGGACGTAGTTTCTCTGAGATGCTCCATTGTTGCAGTTAGCTTTTGCTGACTGTTAACTCCAGAAAGAGGACAGCTCATAGTGGTAATGGGGCTCCGCTATGCCTGGCACTCTTGATAGATGGAATCATTGGTTGTTTAGTTACCATGTTTACTGCATATGGAACACCACCATTGTAAGTTACGTTGCCATAATTTGCTCATAGCTGCTGCTTTTTTGATCCAGCGTAGCTATAGCCACCCAAGTTAATTGATTCAAGTAGTTCTGACCTTTGACACCCTGATTTTTTTGCTTAAGCATGACCTATGCTGTTGTTCCATAATTCAGCTTGGCCAAATTAGCACATGTTACAGTGAATATTGTAAACCCTTCTGTTTACTATGAATTGAGAAATTCAAATTCCCTTTGCTTGCTTGGGTGTGTTTTTGGAGGTATATTTCAAGCGTACTGATTGGATCAATGTGCTTCAACTTCTTGCTTTGATTTCTTGTCATTTTTTTATTGTAGCTTGATGCTCCTTAGCTAGAGCTAGTTTGAATCTAGCAATTCTGTTTGCTAATCAATGCCCATGGAAGAGTCGCTGAAACTGGTTGAAGGTCAACATAGACTGCTAAGGCTTGCTAAGACCTGACAAAACTTTCGTCCAGTTTCACTAGAGGCAATTGGAGGTTTTCGCTTCTAAATAATGTTTCCTAGCTTGTTAAAGCTTAGTATTTTTCTATAGATTAATCAGATCACTCTGGCAGTTTTCAGTGCCTTGCTCAAGCTCAGAACTAAGTGAGTTCATCATGCCCTTCTCATTTGTATTTCAAGGCAAAACTTATTTTTTTGATATTACTTGTTCTTGATTTGTCATATTGAATAAATTTCATGTTTATATCCATAAATATTGTGAGAATCTCCATTGTAATATTATTTTCATGAATGTGATGAATCAAATTGTTTAATTCTAGTAGAGATTATTTGTGTGAGTCATTGGCATTGTAATAAATTGCTTTGGTCTTCAAACTACTATCAAAATTGATAATAATTATATGATTATCATGATTTCTTGTATAATTTTAGTTCCCTTCGAAAATTAAGATTGCTGCTCCTGCTTCATTGTAGAACCCTTGTTGAAAGAAATCTTGTAACATCCTAGAAAGGTGTTTGTTGTATATTCAACAGGAAGCTTTTTTGGCCATGTTTGTTTTATGTTCAATAGTGAATGTGAGGTCGATATCTTTGATTGAATTGGCTTTTTAAATGTGCATGTGACTTATTTTCAAATGAAATATGAGACCAAACCATATGGGTAAAAAGCTTAAATGGTGCAAAATATAGAAGAATCATAAAATAGATTAATATTTACTTTGTGATTTAGGTTTACAAGGAAGTTGATAATGAATTCACTCTCATCAATTGTTGAAGAAGTCTCCATTAGTTCTCAATGCAAGTGGGAAAGCGATGAATGTACCTTCAACAAAATGTTTTGCCTTCTTTGGGCCATGAGGTGAAGATGGAAGGAAACAAGGCAATAGAGATAAATGGAGATGAATGCTATTGTTGTTGGTAATATTGTGCTCTTTTGGGTTCCAAGTTTATTCAAGACTTCATTTCAAATTCATCAAAATTTTCTAAATTGTGATTTTCAAACTATTTATAAATTATGCATAAAAAGATAAAAAAATTTAACTAATCTTTATCTTTATAAAGATAAGTTACTTAAAATTTGAACAAAGTATGTGTTGAACCCCATGAGACTTAAAGGAAACATATTGTTTTGATGATAAGAAACAATTTGTGTTTTATTTGTGATCTAATATGTCTACTTAGCATACGATCGTTATATAAAGAAAGGTAGCTAAAGGGGATCACTTATCACTTTTGCATTGATTCAATTTCGTACTATTGTGCCTTTTGTTTAAATTATGCTGAAGTTATAAGACCATTTGTATTGAGCTTTTTATTTGGTTTTTTTGCCCTATTATTAGGACTTATACTTGTTCTTTTGTATTGGTCATTTGGCTGTGTTATAAGTTTTTATGAAGTTGATGTTATAGACTTCTATTAAACTGATGCTGTTGGCTTTTATTAAGTCAATTGTTTGGGCGTTTTTAAGCCAATGCTTATGGGGTCTTTTAGTCGATGTTTAATGGATTGCCTAGCTTTTTGGTCGAGGGTGGATGGATTGATCCGTTTGAAATATTCTCTTTTTTTTACATGTGTTTTATATGAAGTATTTTCCAATACCTAATAATATTTTTTTAAAACAACTGTTATGAGGGCCAACAAGATTAAAAATACAAAGGTATTTCGTTACTATTTACTTGTTGAATTTAAATTGACTTGAGTTTATAATTTGCAAAATTCACCCTTCTTGTGGACATCATGTTCCTTTATTTCACAACATGATAGTCTATATTGTCAAGTTGGTTGACTAAAATGTGGTTTTTTTAAAGTCATTTAAAGATTTTCTACTTTGGTTTCTCTTATACTATAGCTATAATATGCTCCATAATCTTAAATGAGTTATTCTCAAATTGTTTAACAACCCAATTTATCTTATTTATTGATTAAGATAAAATTTCTCTTCAGACTAGGGATATATTATACTTTGCTTCCACCTTATGTTGTTTGACATCGTGAACAATTTATCATGGTTTTTTGTTACAAAGCTGCTTGATAGTTCTCTTCACCGTATGGAGCAAAATGATGCACCTAAGTGAAGGGTCTATGATTTAATTGAATTCTAAGTGCTAGATTAGCTTTGACCTTCTAGTGATAGCATTTATGGATGCATTTCGTTCTTAGTTTGTTCCATTTTCTTCTTTAGGTCCCAACAATCTTGCTTTAGATACCCCTTCTGACAAAATTCTAATAAAAAGGCTCTCTTTGGTTGTGACTTAGTATGTCTTTCTCTTAACTTCAACGTACCCACAAAACTATGCTCTTGTTGTATGCTATGCCCTTTGCTTTCAACAATGAAGGCTTAAATTGGATATTTTATGCTGTATATCCTTGCACAAAATCATGTCCTACAAGTCTTATAGCTTCAACATTTATTGTTCGTACGCATTGCTTACAACAATTATAGACCTATTTCAACTATAAGAAAAGGAAATGAGTAAGACAAATTTCTTAAGTTTATCTTCAAAATTAATTTTCAAGGAGATTATTTAGGTCATGAAATTGAACTCATTGATGTGATATAAAAACTTCTTTTATCATCTTGAAGTTCAACAATTGTCATGTAACATGCATTATGTATAACGTTGAATGCCTCCTACACATGTTGCATACATCTTTTATCAAACTTTTAGTTGTTGTCTCCTTGGAAACATTGAATACTACCTTTTCAACAAAGATTAGTCACAACATTCCTAATGCCTTCTTATCAAGCAAATCTCTTCTTGTTCAAGATTTGTGTTTCTTTCTAAACAATAATTGGTTCAAGTTCTTCTCATAAAGCAGGCTCTCTGTCTAGATCTTTTAGATTCCAAAATCTTTCCCATCAAATCTATCGACCTTGACCTTGTCATTTTTCATGATATCTAAAAATATATCATGTGTCATCTCCAACTTGCCCAAACATTGTTGTGTGAACAGCCAATAATGCTTTGATGCTAGTTGTTGGGATGATAGGTTCAACATAAGTTGCAAAAGAAATCTTCAACATAGCAATTAAGAAGCATTGAAACCTAATCCATTACAAATGCATCTCTTGTCACTATTTGTGGAATTGATTATAGCAATTTTAGAGAAGAATGACAATTAGCACGCAAGAGCAGAGGAAAGATGAGGTGCATGATTTTAAATGGATCACTCCCAACTCTAGGAAAAGCACTTATGGAAGCACTCAAAGGATCTCCACTAGAACTTTAAAAGGCTATAAAGAAGTACTAATTTCTCTCATATTCTTGTCAAATCCCTTTGTATAAACATTCTTTTCCTCTACTTGTGTGATCATTAGAGTACTTATTGTTAATAGGTTGTAACATTAACTTGAGCCATGTTTTGTGCCATACTTGTTCCCTAACCCTTTCAAATGTCATGTTTGTTACTATTATTGTTCATGTGCAATTTAGGCCATCAACCAAATCTGTTATCAACTCTTTCCTTGTAAGTTACAGAGACTCTCTTCCATGGTTTTCCCTCGTACTTTTAGTATATATCTATTTATCCATTTACACACACATGCATATATATTTATGTGTGTGTGTGTGTGTATATATATATATATATATGTATATGTATGTATGTATGTATGTATGTATGTATGTATGTATGTATGTATGTATGCCTAGAGAGAGCATGATATGACATATGATGATACCTGAAGAAGTTGATGAAGTCCGAGTTTTAGTGTTTGTAATCACTCTCCACATTCTAACTAAAGAACAACATCCCAATGCCTTTTTCATATCCATATTCTTATATATTTCCATTAAATTTGATCAACAATATGTTAAGGCCAGAGAGATAGCTATAGAGGTCTTTGGTTGTTAAAATATTTGCTTCAAAAAAATTTGGGTATGCCATGCTAAAACTTTTAAGTTTTGTTATCCTCCTTTTTTAAGCTTAAAAACATTAAAATCTTAACAAATAATTTTATAAAACCTTCATTTTAACTTTATTAAAACTTTTTTTTCTTAAAATTTCTTTTTTTCAAAACATTCCTTTCGAAAGGACTGTAATCTCGTAAGTCCTGAGTGTTTAGAATCCAAATTGATTACTTCTCTCAGTTTTTTTTTTAGTTTTTTATGGGAGCCCATACCTTTTTACTTAAATCCTGAATTAAAATTTATAGTAACTACTTTTGTATATTCACTATGCGATACACACATATTGATGCTGATTTTTTTTGATTGTTAGGTTGATACAGTGCAGTGGACCTTACTCCTAAAAAGTATAATTGAATCCTATATCCTGGTCATCAATATTTTGTGTAAATGCTGCCAAACTTTTGGATACATAAGCCAACAATTCAGCAATTTCCCATATGATCTTAATAAACTTGGTGTGCTTTGGGATAGAAGAAGTGTGGCTACTGTTGCTTTCTACTTCTAGGCAGCAAGCTGAATCTGTGGGGCTTGCCTTTGAAAGAAAAATTCTATTAGTTTGACAACTTTGTGATAAGGTAGGAAAAGAATGAATTCTATCCTGTGAAGGAGGGTAGGTTTTTTCATGGAAGGAGATAATTCTCATGTGAAGTGGTTATCCACCTATTATGTCTGGAAGATATACCAATCTTATACTTGTTTTTTTATTAGAAATTATTGAATGTGAACAACTCAACATGTGAAAATTTTAGAGTCAATTTCAAAGGGAAGTATGGCTGTACAGCCCTATCCATTTAGCAAAACTGAAGACGTTGCTCTTGTTAAGCAGTCTAGGAGTATAATTCCTCTTGCTTTCTGTTAAATTGGTTGAGCAGATAGTGAAATTTCCAACCTTTATAAGCATTATATAGCAGACATTGCTATACAAATGATATTAGGTGTTATGCAAGTGCACATTTTTGTAGTAAGTGCTTCTTCACTGAAGTTATAATAAGTTCTCTATTTATGCATGTTCGTCCATATAATAGTATCCTTGCATAAGAACCAAGGAACAAAGAAAGGGATCTCGATAGACTAGTGATTCTTGGCATGCAATTGAATATTGAAGTGTGAAACTTAGGGAGAAAACATTGGAGAGCTCGGTACAGTGAGCTTGGTGTCAGATTCATCATGATCCTGTCTCAATGATGCCATGCTATTGTGGGGTTTAATTGACATTGTGTTTTTGCCGGGGCTTACAATTTGCCATTTTTGTGATTTTCCATTCACCTTAGCATGGTTTCAATACAAATCTGGTTTGTGGTTCCTTTTTATTGTTATCACTGCATTTCTTATTTTGTTTGACTATCATCTGCGTATTTGTTTTCTTTTTTATTTATTTTTTCCCTTATTCTGCTGCTTGATTATAAGGCAAACGTGCTTAGAATGATTGATTGGCAAATTTTTTGTAGATGAGTTCCTTCACGAACAACAAACTTGTAGAACTTCTTCTGATCAGCACTTGTGGAAGAACCAATTAGAACACTAATTTGAGGTGTTGTTACTGATTGTAATAAAATTAGGTGAACTATTTGCTCAAGGATTTTTTGTCAGATTCCAGTTCATATGCATTCATTCATAACAGTTGTCATCTTAGTACATGTCTATCTACAACGTTTTTGTATGTTTTACTGAATCTTGAACCAGTGTGTGATTATCTGGAACACCAATCAGCTCTTCTCATGCGGCATTGGATCAACAAAACCAGCTGATACTCCTAATTCTTTGACTCCTATAACAAGATCCTGTACTCTGTCGAGAATCTCAACCATTGAAATGAGTAGGAACATGCTGTGTCCTGCACTGCACTTCATGCCATTATCCACAGCTCCACTATGGTTTATTGTTGTTGCTGATGAATGGACTTGGATATAGGCACTTAGCTCTGCCCTCATTTCCTGAAACGCCTCTCCAGCAATATCTTGCTGTTGAAACTGTTTCATATGTAGGATACTTCCTCCGAGCTCCCTCATTGCACCTGCTAGTAATGAGCTTGCTCCTTTGCATAGCTCTTTGGTAGAGGTATGACAGACCTTCAATTAGCAATCATATTAGAGAAGGCCGTTTCAGCTATAACATCCACTTTTTTTTTTCCTGACTGAAGTGCACAACTCTTTTATTTCTCATGCAGACAGCAATTCACTTGAAAATAGAAAGAAAAAAAAAAAAACATTACAAAAACAGGTTTTGCTCTTTTAGTTTTATTAATTACATGAACCTTAGATGCCATTATGTTAGATTCAACAATTAATCCTCATCAAAACCTATCTATGAAAAGTTCTTCCCTATGGCTCTTTCCATATTTTTTTTATCACTTATTTTACTTAACTGTGATCGCTCTCCTATCCAAACTTTTGTTATTAGTCTAATCTTATCTCATTGGAATAATCTCATCAAATTTCATCTAAACTTTTCAATTTGGATGTATTAGAACATTATCTTCAATTGCTTGATATCTAATCCTTACTTTCATGTTTAAAAAATAAGAAAATGCTTAGAAATTAATAAGCATGAACCATGAATTGACTATGAGATGTGGAGAGAAGGAGCCATGCCTCTAATTTAGTTTTCATAAATCCTTCTGCAGTTATTATATTAGCTGCTAACTCCTGCAGTAGCCGTGCAATTTCTAGGTACTTGTTCCAAGGGTACTGGAAGCCAAACCTCCCATGCCATGGCTCCCATCTGGCAAAATTTGCCTGATAAATGAAAATAAGTTCTCTAAGTTTCCTTGTTATTCTATATCTTAAGTTCCCACCATAAGAGATATTAACAAAAACAAATTAGAAAAAGTTACCAATGATTCATGGGTACTTTTTGATGTAAGCACTGAAAAGCAAGTGGAAAGCTTTCTTGCTTCATCTGTTCCTTTTTTCCCATTCGCTTGTACAATGTGATCATCCAAAAAGTCTGCATTTCAATGGTAAGAATTTTAAAAAATTTTATTTAAAGAATGATGGTCAGTACCAGTGATTTACTTGTCAAAGAAAAAATATGGCAATATCCTCAAATGTTATAAAGTTTAATATCAGCAAAATAATGAAACAGGGACAAAGAGATAATCTTGTGACACATCTCTAGAATGATTATCAAGCTTAGACCTTGGGCACAAACCTTCAATAGATTGTGCAATGCAATCAAACTGAGAAGCCACCGAGCTATGCAGCTCATCACCAGCCCAAAGTGGAAAGATAAATAAGCTTGTGAAAGCAGTTATGGCAAAACCCATAAATATTGATGACAGACGGTCGCTTGCAACTTGTATTATCTCATTGCCACGGACACCAGAGATGGAGACCAAACTTAATGTCAAGATAAATATCAGTACTCCATAGTCATACTTCTTCTTGATGTTTGGCACCAAGCGCATGTAAGTTGCTGCTGCACCTGGATCATTGTGCAATTAAGACATTAAAAACTGCCTTCTATTTGTTTGTTGTAAAAGATAAAGTTTGATGTGGAGGATGTCCTAATGACATTGGCTATCTGTTATTATTATTAGCTTATTGCTTCATGTAATCATTTTCAATGGTTCAAATTGATCCGTTAGTAAACAGTGTAATGGTTCGTCATCATTCTTGTTATTATTTGTTGTTATTATTTGAACGATTATAATGCATTTAAGCTAATGCAAAAAGTTTCATTCTAACTTAATGTAATGCTTATGGCAATGTAGCATTATGTGCTAAGGTATTAATCTACCAAATTGGCATCTCAGAAATACAATTCACTTTTGAAAGATATTATGAGTTTTGTTTGGCTTTGCACTAAATTTATTGGGATTTCCTTGTTGGGTGACAGTGCATGTAGTGATATCTACTCAGCATGCACTTGAACTCCTAGAGACAAAGACCATGCCATTCTTCAAAATGGATTGATTATTTTGCAGAATATTTGATATCTTTGAGAAATATAATTATTGCTTGCTTGCGCTAGTTGTCATTCTTCCTACAATCCCCTTTCTTGTTGTTAAACTCCACCGTCTAGTCATGCAGCTTCAAATTAAATTAGTCTATTTATCTTGAGGAAGAAGCTAGAAATATGACTGTTTTTCAAATTGAAAATTATTTAAGAAGAATGCTCACCCAATATAAATATCGACATTCCTATGGCCACAGCTTTTCCAACTCCACCAATCTCCTGAGCCAACATTGCAACGAAGCAGCCAAGTCCACCGCCTAGGGTGGTGCCAACTCCACGATTCAAACCCTTGATAACTGTTGCTCCTGATCGATGGAAAGGAAAAACAAAACGTTCTTTTAGTTTGATGTTTGGTGCAAATTATGAATTTATTTTCAGACCTCAACTCCTTTAGTAACTAATTTAATATATTACTAACAAGTGACGAAGACATCAACATAATTTTAGGATTAAACTCATTTAGAGCCTGTGTTATTATATTCCAGATGATTTTATCTTTGTTCAGGCGTTTGTTATTCATGCACAAATGGGCATGCATGTTTGTTCGTGTGCATGTCAAGTTGGTGCACATCCTTTGTACGGTCTCAATGTAGTCTGGCCTACTTTGCTTCCAATTGCCCTCACTAATTTTCTATTGAAAACTTAACTTTATTTATTCTACCTCATTTGTTGAAAAGAAAAAAGCATAGTGAGCTTCATCCCTATTGCTGGAGTAAAAGGTCTATTTAAAATCATCAACAAAGTGACTTTTGCATGGGTGCTAGCTAGCACAGTTGGTGAAGACATTAGGAGTCCTTAACAAGGTCACATTGTTTAGGCATTTCTGTCAACTTACCTCCAATGAATAACCTATGAGCACAGTTATATCGTATATAAACAACTAGGGTAAGAATTTTGTTGATGTACTAATTAGTATATACTGCTAGAAGATGCCATAAATGTATAGTGATACTGACCTTAGACCTAAAAAGGGATCATATCTTGGTCCAATTCTATCTGAGATTTGATCCCAAAATATAACCATGAGTTTTTTTTTGGTTTAATGATCTATTTACCAAACCCAAGCCCTTTGAGTTAATCGGATTAGATTTTAGATGAACTCTGAAATGATGAGTTAATTGGATTAGTTTGCTGTTGACATATGTGGTTGATGAATTTTGTTAATTGGTAGTTTAATAATGGTTTTTTAAGAAATATATAAATCACTAAATTTCATGTTTTTAAACACCATGAAAACTACTGGTCTCAGGGGATTGGGTCTGATTTGAACCAGCCATTTCCAAGACTAAACCCAAACCAAATATTTTTGAATCAAATCTTAGACTGGGATCAAGAGTACCAGCAAGGCCATTTTACAAGACTATCTGCTGGACCATGAACCGAGAATTGAACTTATAAGAATTGCAAATTTTCTTGGTTATTGCTTCATATTTCATATTCTGTTCAGAAATTAGAAGCTCTTGGTCTCTGCAATTGAAACACTACTTTGTTGCTTTCAGGCAAGGAGGACGCCACATGTTTACTTTGAGCTGCTTTCTTGAACAGCACGGTGCAAATTATCATGATTTTGTCATGGTTAGAAAAGAAAAAGGTGCCACATTTACGATGCTGTTCAAACAATTGGACTAGTGTGTGTCCTTCACTTAGAATGACGAATATGAGACTAAAGTCTAAAGGTTATTGATTGAAACCCAAATGATAAGTTGTGTATTTCTATACATTATCATGCACAACTGCACTTTTCAATCTAGATGAACCATGCGTTGAAACTTATAGGATGCTTATGAGAAATATCTTTATTACTCTGATTAATTACTTGTTGTACATCTTGAGGAATTATTCTTCACCTGCTCTATAATTCGTTTCAGTTAGGTACTAAAGGAGCTGTTCTAGGATCAATGTTGGCTAAAAACTCCTAGTAAAATGGTTAGGCAGCGATTCTACATGCCAAGTAGAGTATTTCCTTCAGTTAGGTACTAAAGGAGCTGTTCTAGTATCAATGTCAGCTAAAAACTCCTTTTAGTAAAATGGTTAGGCAGCGACGCCCAGTTGCGTATTTCTAATTCAAATCTACATATACAATATCAGAATGCATGGTGTCACATAATGATCAGAGAAGGTATAATACTTGATAATCTGCTAGATTAATCAACTGGGCGATTTGATATGATAGCACAAATGGAAAATAATCCTTAAATATTTTTACAAAGAATAGTTCAGGTTATAATAAATTGCTGCATTCCTTGTGCTCTTCAAAATTGTTGCTAGAATAAGAAGAAGAAAGTATTCATGATGCAGAACTTCATTATACCAAATATTTGGCTAACATTAGCACGTTCTATTTCGATATTGTAGTTGTATGAAATGCATATGTGATCTTACGTACCTACAGTATACTCGGTAAGAACCACCACCGTCATGACAGCCCACATGGCATTATTACCAAGCTTGTCATGAACAACCTCTAGCATGTACAACAGTGAGACTAACACCAGAGCTAGTCCAAATTTGACAGCATGAACCAATTTTTTTGTATCAGAAGCCTGGAGCACTTGAGCAATGTATGGTAGGCAACCCCAATCTTTCCTCTTTTGGTTTTCAGCCATTGTCTTCTCAGTGCCATCAACCATGATTACAATTGAGTCGTGCTGGCCATCTTGCTTAGTTGCATCCATGGGCTGGATAGTCTCGTTATTAATGAGGCCTTCTGACAGGGTTGTTCATCTGACCTGCAAGAAGGGTATATATAGACCTTTGTGTGCATATTTGAGGAGAGTAAGAGTGGCATGTTTGCTTTAGAGGGACTGTTTTATGTTCTGCATCCTAGATGAAATATATCATGCAATGTTTGCTTTAGTGCCAAGTATCACTTTCTTGACATGGTAAACATCATTCATGATGGAGAAAGGTTGCCTTTTGATGCATTATGGTTAGTGAGGCTTTGTACGCATGCTTCCAAACTTCGAAGTGCATATGGTTTGTGGGATTCATGTTTCCGTAGGAAATGATGCTAAACTTGAATTGGAAAACTAGTGCATTAGATGTTTACCTTATTGTCTTAGATACCTTCTATTCAAAACAAAAAAAATGGAGATAGGGCTTGTAGTGCCAAAGAGTACTTGATGTTATTGTTTTGCCAACTCAGTCAACAAGGGAATTAAAGCTAATCCATATTTTTCAACTGTGCGCAGCGTGTTGAGCGAAGTTCATACTACAAACCTTTATATTGTTCAAGGAAGTTTATATGGTTGCTATCTATGTTTTGAGATTAGAAAAAAAATATCCAAGCATGGTAGATAATCATTTGTTTTATATTCATTTGGAACGTATACAGTCCTAATGGAAGAGCTTGGAAGATTTTAGAAAAAAATTATAGAGTTGGCATTAACAAGCAGTTTGAAGTGTGGATTAATTTATCATCTACGTTTGTGCTCAAATGGAATTTTCTATAATTTTTCTTGATTGGAGGATTGACCTCAATCTCAGGTCCAGTACTTTCATTGAGGCAATCTATTGAGCCTTAGATTACTTTTCAAGCATGCGTTAGGAATTTGCCTTTGATCTAGTATGGACCATAACCATTGCCAAATTGCAAATGTGCTGCAATGAGCTTTAGTTGATAGCTATAGATCTTGAAAAACATACAGCAAGAGATGGTACTGTTTTCTCTCTTTGCCAATATGATGTGTAAACAAGTAAAGCCAAGTTAGTCTACTTTTATTCCTTCAGTTATAAATCGGCCATTAATGATGGAGTCTACTAATTTTATTAATTTGCTTTTTGGATGTCTTGCTTCTCCAGCTGTAGAGCTAAATCGGCCATTAATGATAGTGCTTCTTTATCATTTGCTAATGCTCTTTGTTAGCATGTTCCTGAAAGGACGGATATCCTTTACCAGCATGAATGCCTATCAACATAGCGGTTTGCCATTTCTTATGTTTCAAATTGCTGAACAGTGGCTCGTGTTGGTTTGGAAAGATAAAACCCATTTTCTAGCACACAAAACAAGCAAGCTAATATTTAGGATGACTTGCTGAGTCTTCTATGCTGATTGATTGCTCCACATGTACTTAGATCTGTATATATGGTGAACAGTTTACTTAGGATAGCAATTCAGGTAGTGTAAATATTAGAATTGAAGAACAAAGATGGAATAAACAGTGGTTTTGATGTACCACACAGTTAAAGCATTTCAAATGAAATTAGAAGTTAGTTTTATAAGTTTACATTGAATTTAGTTATGTTATATAGTACTAAATGTTAGCTCACAAAGTTCACTTGTGTCCATAGAATTTATGTTTCTAGGATGAGGAGGTCGAGATGATTGTTGGTTAGCGAGAAGCAAGTGTAT